>OZ026530.1:11592074-12244574 GCA_964019695.1 Loripinus fragilis
ATGGGTTTGTCTGAAGTTTGTGATTGTGTTATTTCCTGATCATACTCACTACTTTTGCTGTATTTGCTGGGGGTTCGTGTTTAGCTCTTCGTGTTAAACGCTTATATTGTGTCATTTCTAGTTTGGCAATACTCTCACTGAGATAAAAGGAGCTGAATTGTATTGCGCATTGTATTCTGACTTTTGAGCGTATTCCTTATTTGTCTGTGTTCCAGTGTCCCTGTCTCTTGGAGACATATGTCTGTCTGGGCTTGTGGCATTTCCTGGTCATTTACACTTGTTTTAACCAAAGGCCGTTCTTTAAAGAGGGTTAAATTATGTTGTGTAAATGCGAAAACACCAAGTTAAATCTATGCATCTAGTGAAGACTTATTAGACCCTACAGGTGCTCATCTAAACATCTGGTATAATAATTGCATGGCTACTTGATCTGTCACCTTCACAAAAAAGTATGTGTCCATTTCATAGTATAATGCTTTGGCATGTTATGTTACTGCCAGATCGTTTCTTTAATGTGATACAAAGGGCTAAATAGATATGGTAGGCCAAAACAAACCAATGCACAAAAACACCCATTTAATGTTGAACAAAAACTCTAAGAAATTGGTTTATTTAAGCTTGTTTCTCCTTTTATATGTTCCCACCAATCGAACTACTTATTTTTGAAAGTGTTCGAGTGTTACACTTTTGTTTCCGTACGCGAGAGCTTGTTTAATGAGCATAATCAATTTGCCCTTCTCCGAAATCAATGTTAACATGCACATGCCTTCCCTCCGACAGCTACCCAACATACCTCCGCACGGAAAGCTACCTATAAACATGATACCACCGTCATAAAATTGCAAATAAGTAAGTGTTTTACATGTATTTTTGAATTGTATTTGACTCATTCATTCCAAAGAGAGGTTATACATTTCAGCGGTGGCTGTGAATCAAGTTAAAATAAAATAATAGATATGAATATTAACTGATGAATTCGAAATACTCGTTCAAATTACTGCATTTCCGAATTAAAATGCGATTAAAACTCGAACAGAGTAAGTTCAAAAACATGTAATGTTTACAGAGTTATCATCATTCTGTATACTATCAACCTATATGTTGTTCTTATCCCTCAAAACGAATCTAAATGAAATAAAATCGTCTCAATACAGACCATGTCCAACCTCAAAATTCTTTGTTTACCTCCGGTAGCCAATACCCTCCGAGATCTAGACATGCGGTTCACCTGGGTGAGGATTATGCTATAAACAACCGTTGAATAACCTGTATATACACCGCTTGTGAATATTCTTTTGAGACGAACCCTTTCTGTCACGCCTCTACGAAATTTACCTGTCAATAAAAGACTTAGAAAATTGGGCTGAATTCTATTTATTGCAAAATCTTCATCTATGTACACAAAAATCTGTTTGTGCCAGAGACTTCGGACCTCTTGGAGAAATCGGCGCTAATTTTTCTCTACAACTTTCATCGCAAACACAGTTGGCTAAAATTCAAAATAAAAAAGTTATCGCCGAAAATCAATGTGAAAAACATAAAAAATCGAGTCTTCTTTTTTTATACTTTTAATCAAAAGGGAGTTAATGTGCTACAAGATCAAACTTAAACTCGAATTTTGAGTCAGAACCTGTATAAATTACCAATTTGCATTAATTTTCTTAGTATCTAGACAATAAAGATTATTCTGATGAAATAAATTTACTTCTGCGCATGCGCAGACCTATCTCTGCTTATTTAGCTTGAAAACGTCCTATTGCGATAACTCTAACAATGATTAAAAGAGAGCGTTGATTGGTCTTGCATTTTGCAGTCGGATGTCTCTTAGATCGAATAAATGCTTATTTGGCTCAGTCAATTAAACACACAGCCCAGAATTATTATCAGGAAACTGTAAACTTTCTTTTTAGTTGAGTGTTTTTTTTTTTAAAGTGTAAATTGAATATAAAACATACCCGTAGCGGCTAAAGACACTACAAAAAGGTACGACAAACACACTCCCAACAGAACCCACTTGTTGTTCATACTACGAACAGTCAAAATCTGAAGAATTGCGTCGCTTATCTCTGAAAATCAGAACCGCAGATTCCAAAACTTGTGAAAAAGGCCCTTTTGGCTTAGCTGGACTATACGAGGGGTCCATGACCTGAGACCAGACAAGCAGTAAAAATACCTTTGTATACATTAGCACGAGTAAAGCATATTGTGTTTACAGTAAAACCTGTGTAAAACGACCACTCTAAAAAAAGACAGAAAATTATTTTCCAATGCCAATTATCGCTTAATGCAGGTCAATTTAGTGGTATGGTGATGTAAGTACAACAAGTTTAAACGGCCACTCAAAAACAATATTGTGCACTAGGTCATATATCAAAAAGACAGAAAATTGTTTTTAAGACCAATTATCGCTTAATGCAGGGGAGCATTCTGCAATGCTTCTGACCTTAATTAAGCTACCATTTTCCATTAACATTTTCGCTGCCAAGCACCTCTAAAAACCAATACCTCAGTGCCAAGCATGTTTCAAGGACTCCTGAATATCGAGGGTATATGGGTTCAACACAGAGTATCTCTAGAAACAATTCGACCTATCACTATGAAACTTTCGCAGAATGTTGCTAACATATAGTTCTTTTATTTGAACCAATAATAAAAGATAGACACGTGATCTTTGGCGGCCATTTTGGAAGTCATACTGAAAATATGAAAAATACCTATTAACAACTATTTTATGCAAAAAATAGATAAAACATCCATCGACATCAAGTATCAAGATTTATTCTGATATAATGCTTCACCAGAAATAATTCAAAATATAGCAGTTGAAGGGCTTAATGCGTCCTGCATGTCATCCCCACGGACATGTTTTCGATATTTTTGATTTCCGCGAAATCTAATGACATTACAAACATTGCTGTAAAATTCATTCTTGTGCAGAAAAATGCGTATACCTCCATATATTATAGTATTATGTCCCCTGTACATTTTGAAATAAAGAGCAGAGATTTGCGTCCCTTATAATGGTAGAAAATAGACAGCTATCAAATGTGCCTTTAAATTTCGACTGTGGTCGCGTTTGGCAGTGGACGGTAAATTTGACTGCAGTCGCGTTTGGCAGCGAAAGTGTTAAGCCCTTTCGTTTGTCTATTTTTAAATGGCCGCTTAAGACATGCTTTACCGAAGTTTGTTTATTCCTCTTTAAAATTTTCTCGTCTGCTTCATGAATCGTCTGCTACATGAATCGCCTGCTACATGAATCGTCTGCTACATGAATCGTCTACTACATGAATCATCTACTACATGACTCGTCTTCTACATGACCCGTCAGCTACATGTATCGTTTGTTACATGAATCGTATGTTACATGAATCGTCTGCTAAATGAATCGTCGGCTATATGAATCGTCTGCTACATGAATCGTCTGCTACATGAATCATCTGCTACATGAATCGTCTGTGACATGAATCGTCTACTACATGAATCGTCTGTTACATGAATCGTCAGCTACATGAATCGTCTGTGACACGAATCGTCTGCTACATGAATCGTCTGTTACATAAATCGCCAGCTACATGAGTCGTCTTCACATGAATCGTCTGCTACATGAATCGTGTGTTACATGAATCGTCAGCTACATGAATAGTCTGCTACATAGATAGTCTGCTACATGAATCGTCTGTGACATGAAAAGTCTGCTACATGACTCGTCTGCCACATGTATAGTCAGTTACATGAATCGTCTGCCACATGTATCGTCTGCTACATGACTCGTCTGCTACATGAATAGTCTGCTACATGACTCGTCTGCTTCATGAATCGTCTGCTGCATGACTTGTCTACTACATGAATCGTCTGCTTCATGAATCGTCTGCTACATGAGTCGTCCCCTACATGAATCGTCTGCTACATAACTCGTCTGCTACATGAATCGTCTGTTACATGACTCGTCTGCTACATGAATCGTCTGCTACATAACTCGTCTGCTAAATGAATCGTCTGTTACATGACTCGTCTGCTACATGAATCGTATGTTACATGAATCATCTGCTACATGAATCGTCTGTTCCATGAATCGTCAGCTACATGAATAGTCTGCTACATAAATAGTCTGCTTCATGACTCGTCTGCTACATGAATAGTCTGCCACATGTATCGTCTGCTACATGAATCGTCTGCTACATAAATAGTCTGCAACACGAATCGCGAGCAGCTGATTCACCGTATAAGAGCAACACCTTATCTTTGGGGAAATAATGAGGCACATTGTCTTCTGATGCAACCGTTTTATGCGCTTAAAGGATTAAGAAATTCTTCGTCATGTTGACCCCCATTTGATAAGATAGGAAATGGTGGGAAGAAAAACTGAAATTCCATCTAAATATTTCCAAATTGTCAAAGATAAACAAGGTCACTGCACCAATATGACCAATTAACTTCGGAAGAACAAGCAATAAACGATGACAGTTAGTTATTCGTTTACAGTTTTGATCCTTTGGGTCCTGGTACAAACCTGGGTCAAGCTGTAAACTACTGCTTACAGTCTCAGACTATAAATAAAGCGCAATGATTGGCTGCTTGCGGACACGTGTCCGCAAGCGGCCAATCATTGCGCTTTATTTTGAGTCTGAGAATGAACTCAAGATTTATAACTATTGAGTCCAGAACACTTTTCATGTCGATAATGGCATGGCGCCTTGAGACATACTGAAAAAACAACTTTGCATCCTATAGAAAAAATACTATGGGTACGCAAGTAAAAAATCACCGCGACGCCGATGACGAAGAAGAAAGAGAACGCATTAACTTAGGGAAAAAAGTACGCAGTTCAAAATTTAATACTTTACGGTTAACCATCTGTTACTTGACTATGCACGAGTTGTGTGTTGCAACGCTTGATTGAACATATACACAAGCCGTTAATAAAAAAACGTGTTTATATGCTGATAAGCATTCTTCAGACATAGGATATAGGACTAATGACCAGAATAATCTTTGTGACTGAGAATAACCCAAAGACATGTGATAAAAAAAAGCAAGTTTTCTAATGATACGTTCTTCTAAATATAAACAGGTACATGTGTGCTAGTGTATTTACTGTGTTACAACGTACATATACAAAGAATGATCTCTCCGCTTACTGTAAATTCGGAAATTTTTGCGAGAATTTTATTATTGCGAATAGCGTTAGAAGACATATTCGCGACGTTTAAAAATTCGCCACTAGGGCATGATTTACCTATGATTTCTGCATGTCGCGAGGAATTTATTTTCACGAAACTTCGCATATATGCGCGAAGTTTCGCGAAATAAAACCCTCGCGAAAATTTACAGTAATAGGCCGGACACTGAAATTTGGTCCTTTAACCTTTTGTATACTAATGGATTCTTCCTTCTGGTGTGAAACAATAAACTTTGAATACTCAATTGTACATATCTAGGGGTGTCAGGTTATAATTTCAAAAATATTGTATTCTTTTGTCTGAAGATCTTTTTTATCATTACAAATAGTGTAAACCTTGATGAAATACAGCATTATGCTGCATTCATCTCGGTCTTCATTGTTTTTAAAAAGTGATTGTTTAGTGTTTTTCCGAATACAAAGATTCAATACCACTTTTGTAAAACGTATCCTTTAAACATGCACTTACAGCTATATGTACATGTATTACTTGACTTTTCGCTTACTGTAAAGGCGGCAACTTTAATATTCAAATCTGGATGTGCTTCGGCTATTTCATCTGCTAAGGAAGGGAAATCAGGTTTTAATTATAATTTGGTAAAGAGTTGGTAAGCTTTTTGAGCCGCGCAAGCGTGTGTACATTTCATGAAAATCCTAACCATATGCACACTGAACTCACATTTATTAACCCTTAAAGCGCATAATCACAAAAGGTTTGTTTTTTGTCGTCCTCTAAACTATTTGAAGCCTCATAGATAAACAGTGTGTACCCAGATCAGACTGCTCCTAAGGGAGCAGTCTGATCTGGGTTTACAATGTTTGCCTCCCTGCTTATGTTAAATAGACATTTTCAGATGCAGTTATTTTGCTGGCGTTTTAAGGACAAAATAATGACTGAGGTTGTGGCACAAGATGATACAGTTACTTTTGAATAAAACCACGCCTCCTTTTCAGCTTTTACCTACGCCTATGATTGACCAGTCCTAATGACGCATTCATGAGGCGCCGCCTTTACAGTTAGCGAAAAGTCAAGTAATATCTAGTGGAAAAGAGAGATAATTATTGGTTTTGCCTCTATCTATATACATGTACAATGTATGTCCCTATTTCGGTGTGCGTTCGACGAAGGCTCTGGCGAAACTGTGCAATTGAGATAGATAGATGGATAGATGGATAGATAGATAGATAGATAGATAGATAGATAGATAGATAGATAGATAGATAGATAGATAGATAGATAGATAGATAGATAGATTTGATTTAGATTAGATTAGATTAGATTTGATTGATTGGATGGATGGATGGATGGATGGATCGATCGATGGATGGATGGATGGATGGATGGATGGATGGATGGAGGTAGGTCGGTCGGTCGGTCGGTCGGTCGATAGATAGATAGATAGATAGATAGATAGATAGATAGATAGATAGATAGATAGATAGATAGATAGATAGATAGATAGATAGATAGATAGATAGATAGATCCCAATAGGGACGTAAGGTCATACGATCTCAAAACGTCTTACTATTTCTGACATGTCGGGATATGCCTCATCGACGTTACCCCGAGGTTATATTTTACTGCTTTGTTTTATTTGTTATTCCTTGACGTCAAGTTTCTACCAGAACCTATAAATATACGAATCAAGAGTAATCAAGAGTGGAACACAGTGTGCTAGACTTGGGATAGAAGGGTTACTTGTTCGAGACTCACTGAAGGCACTGTGTTATGTCATTGAACAAGACACTTGATCCTTGGCTCTGGGCCTGGAAGACATGAAAATATCCCGACATGACTAAAAGTGGTTGACTGGCAAAGCATCAACTTAAACAAAAAGTATAATCAAGAAATTCTTACAAATATGCATGTGGGTCAGCACACGACATAGACTAGCTCCAGTCCTTAAAACAATTTTTCATTAATGTGTCATATCATATACTTGAAGCCAGTCTAACTCTGATGACTCTTTAAAACAGAGTCATTAGAGTTAGACTGGCTACAAGTATATGATATTAAACAGAGCCATCAGAGTTAGACTGGCTACAATTATATGATATGGCACATTGATGGAAAATCGTTTTAAGGACTGGAGCCAGTCTACACATGCATCACACTGTGCGGCGGCGGCATAATGATTGCACCAACAAGCTTGAACATTTGCACATTCTGACTGGAGCCATTACTACGAGAACACACAAAGTAAAGAGACAACCTATATTACAGATCGACCACTACACATCGTGTATCAACAACAACAACAACAACAACAACAACAACAACAACAACAACAACAACAACAACAACAACAACAACAACAACAACAACAACAACAACAACAACAACAACAACAACAACAACAACAACAACAACAACAACAACAACAACAACAACAACAACAACAACAACAACAACAACAACAACAACAACAACAACAACAACAACAGTCTGCTACTTTTTATCTATTGCAGGTTAATAACGGGATGATTCTAGAACTCATTAAACCAAGAAGGGTCCGCCGCATGCTCAATCACAGTAAGTTGAAGCCATATGTGTCACATGACGTTGCAATGTCTTGATCTTGGCATTAATCATTTGAGACTTCTGTGTATCTTACATGAGTGCTCATGTTTTATTGAATTTATTAAACGAGTTGAGGAAAAGCGATAAAATGTGAGGCTTGCCAAGTACCGAGTATTTTATCGCTTTTACGCAACGGTTTTATCAATAATACAGGAGCACGAATGTTGTAGGCAATTTATCAAATTGACATTGAAATTAATTCAAATTTTTGGCGTGAAAACTTCAAGTGTTTGCCATCTTTAACGCAACATTATAATAGACGTCATTACGTAGTGTTGCGAAATCTGTAAATCACTAATGGTTTATCGATTTTGTTGCATGGTGTTATATCACTCCCAGACGCGACGTCATGTGATAAATTGACATTCCAAACTATACAGAAAAAACCAAACAAAACTAATTAGTTGAAATAACCTGGAACGAAATTACAAAATAGCAATCCATTCCTTCATACATGTGCATTGTATATGGTGAACAGGGCCCAGAATTACATGCCTCCTTAAAGCCCCGTTCTCACTGTCCCGGTTTAAGGTGCCGGTTCACCCCGGTTTGATGATCCGGGATGAACCGTGATGAACCGTGTCACAACCGTGGCGGCACCGTGGACAACCTTGGAGATCCGGGATGAACCGTGTTGAACCGTGTTAAACCGGCTCATGTCCCCGGTTGTTTTAAAATGTTTAAAACAACCGGGACTCACCGGGAGGAACCGGGAAGGCTGTCAAATACCGTGATAAACCGGGAAGACGCCGGGAGCAACCGTGTCTCCACCGGGACGGCGTCGGGGCGATACTGGCGCAATCCGGGAACATCCGTGTCTCCACCGTGATAAACCGTGTGGTTCCACTGCCTAAGTATATGTAATAAAATGCAAAATAAAAATGAAAAGTCACTCCTGCTGCACCTAAAATGAAAGTGGATTCATCCAAATGATAAGGATGTGAAAGTCCATTCGTCACAAGTTGGTTAAATTGTCAGCAGTATAAATGTGCTCATTTACAAAGCTAAATATGAAGAAATGCACTTATAATTACTGAAAAGTCAAGCATATATGAGCCACGACATGAGATCTCAAACAATGTGGTAGTTGCCATTAGCAAAGCCTCAGATCAGCCTGCGCCTAGGCGCAGTCTGATCAGAGCCTTTGCTTGTCGCTTGATTATTCTATGACTGTTAAGCTACTGACCGAACAACTTTACAGCTCAATTGGGGACTGCACAGGCTTGTCTGAGTCTACACCTCTCAAAATATCACATTGTTGGAAATCACATGCCCCGCTCAAAGTGTTTATATATTTTTACGAAAAAGCAAGACAATCTGGGCCTAGAATTACAATGTATCCTTAAAGTTAAGGAGTACTTAAGTTAAGTATTGAATTTCCAGGATGCGAAAAATAACGTTTCCAAACTGATTAAAACCAAAATAGTTTCATTTTTTCTGTAGATCACAATGATATCTTTGACCATGAGTACTGCATCGGTCTTGGCAATTTATCAAGCATTTAATGTACATGTTGAAGTAACAAGACTTAAATTAAGTCTTCCTTAACTTTAAGGAGGCATTGTAATTCTGGGCCCAGATCAACAGCATTTAAACCTCGTCGTAAGAAAACAGGTCTGCTTCTGCTTATTTGTCATGCAACTGAGCTGCGAGGTTACTAGGCAATTTTGCTTTCGCTACACAGATCATGATTCCTCTAGTTGTGCAGTCCAATTTGTGTCATAACTGTTATGCGATAGAGACAGAAGAAAACTGATGTTACATGTACTCCACGTTTTTATCCTGGTTTTATAGTGTAGAGTAGCACCGGGACGCAACCGTGGTCCTACCGGCATGTAACCGTGGCGCAACCGGCAGTTACCGGGACATCACCGTAAACAACCTGGGTAACACCGGGGTATACCGGCACGAACCGTGGCTCCACCGTGCTGCACCGTAAGTGCTCCGTGGTGAACCGGGGCTCAACCGGCGTCTTGCTTTCTCGAGAACCGGGGCTATACCGTGGTAACGTCGGCACAGTGAGAACGCATTTTATTTTTTATGAAATGTGTCCCGGTGCATCACGGTATACCGGCTGTCCTGCATCGGGATGAACCGTGGCTACACCGGCACAGTGAGAATGGGGCTTAAAGTTAAGGAAGACTTACGTAAAGTATTGATATTTCAACATGTTACATTAAATGCTTAAATAAATTGCCAGAATCGATACAGTACGTGTGGTCAAAGATATCATTGTGATCCACAGAAAAATGAAACCATTTTGATTTTAATCAGTTTGAAACGTTATTTTCGAATCCTGAAAAATCAATACTCAACTTAAGTCTTCCTTAACTATAAGGAGGCATTGTAATTCTGGACCTAGGTGTACATATACATATGCACAACATAGGCGTGCCCAAACTAGAATCGTCGAATGTCACACATTTATTGTTACCAAAATATGCGCTGTGGCGATGAAATACGTTGTTTTGACTTTGTTTACACTGCAGCCTGCTGTATGAAATTGTTTCAACAGTATTTTGGTCATTTTCAGATATTTTCAAGAGACAGTTTATAATGGTCACAGCATGTCTGTTTGTTTTCTACATCTTCATAGCCGTCACAACCGATAGTAAGTATTACAACAAGTATAAGCTTTTTCAAAAACGCTTGCCATCTTCCAGCATCTGACTGAAGTGGACTGTTCCTTACTGACTGAAAGAAAAGTAGCCATTTGAAAACGAAATTTCAGAAGCTGTTTCAAACGTTAAATGATCACCCAATCTCATCGGCATCTCCGCTTGCGGAGGTGGCGATGGGCTGGGCGTGTCATCCAAGTTAGCGTTCTGACATCATGAGACAAAACTGTTAAACAACGAATACATACAGGTAATTTTCACAGAAATGACAATCTCATGCTACACCACTTAGCCGGTGCTACCATAAAGGTTACAAACTTAGTCAATTATTACTTGAGGATGGCAATTAATGACCTGTGGAGCCCAGGGGGGCTTAAATATATTTTACAGGCCAAATCTTAGCCCTCGGTTCTACAGTTGCTGAAACACATAGCCAGGTATAAGTCTTAGTGCTGTATACTGTAGATTCGGAAATTTTCGCGAGAATTTTATTTTCGCGAATAGCATTAAAAGACATATTCTTGATGCGAAAAATTCGCGACTATGGCAAGATTTACCTAATATCAATAAACGACAGAGTGATTTTGTCATTTCGCGAGAGGTTTATTTTCACGAAACTTCGCATATGCGAAGTTTCGCGAAATAAAGTCCTCGCGAAAATTTCCGAATTTACAGTAACCGTGATTTTGTTTGTCTTGTCATGCAAATGTGAGTTTTGTTTCAGGCTTTCAAACGACCTTTGGTGGCACAAAGAAAGAATCAGAAATAATCGGCGCAATAATTGGTGGAAGACTGCCTACAACTGAAATAGGTGATATTTTTCTATCAATATATACCCCCGACCCCCCCCCCCCCAACACACACAAAAAGGAAGAATAGTCTAATCAGTTTTTTTCTCTATTAAACATAAGTTTTGGGCGTGTAAAAGAAACGTTTACGCACCCAAATCATTTGTTATTATAGACAACTTTTAAAATAAAACATGAATAGGCCCTTTTACTAAATTCAGTGTGTCCCAAATTCATTTCGAATAAGCGGGTATTTTGAAAAATCGAAGATGGATTTTTCGAGCTTTTTCTGTATCAGTCAATCTGTAATAATGTTATGTTATTTTAATCAAGCGATTTTGGCATTTCCCAGTTACACCTGTATTAGCCTTAGCAATAGCAATCATTGTGCCAAATGGTTCGTCGCGAGACAACCTGTCTTCGAGGTTTGCGAAGACCAAAGGCGCAGACCAGCATGCGCATCCACGCAGTCTGGTCAGCGCCTTTGTTATTCGCTTATTAGAAAGTATATCTATGCTTGCTACATGTACAATCGAAATTTCAATTTTCTAACTAGTCACTGTAGCTGTGGAGACACATTTTAGTCTCGCATAGACAGAAACCCGGAAGACAGGTTTTCTCACGACGAGGTCCATATTATGAAAGAGGAGTTCACGTTCAGGTTCAAGAATGTTTGACCCTGATCTTTGACCCCTATTAAAGGTATATCCGTAGTTCAAGACCTTTGTTGTAATCTACACACAAATGGCATTCAAATGTATAATATTAACAACCTCTATCAAAAAAGAATGAAAGAGGATTTTGTGTTACGAGTCGTAGATTCTAAGTATATTTGACCTTGGCCTTTGACCTTGGCATTTAAATCCTAGTTCAAATTGGTAATCTGAAACCTTCCGTGCAATATACGCATCACAAGAATATGTGCAATATATAAACTCTCCTTCAAAAATATGCGAGAGGAATTCGAGTAATGAGATGCAACTTTGACTCCGGGGTCATAGCAGTGATCTGGAACTTTTGTAATACCACACACCACATATTTTGTGCTAAATATGAACACCAAATGAGTTTAAGTACAGTGTATGTGTGAGCTTGACCTTGACTCCAAGGTCATATTGACAAACTGAATCCTTTATTTTAATCTACACACCATAATCAATCATTTTGCTATATATGGACTCCCTCTATCAACAAATGAAAAAGGAATTGGCATAAAGGGCCGTAGACATATTTTATATACATGTATATTTGACTTTGATCTTAGACTCCAAGGTCATAAAACTGACACAAAGCTGGAACTTTCGTTATGCTCTACATACCATAAGCAACCATATCGCGAATATGAACACCCTTCGTCATAAAATGAAAGAGGCAATCACGTAGCGATCTGTAAGGCAGTTTTAAGCATATATCTCATTGACCTTTGACCCGAAGGTCATAGCACTGACCTGGACCTTTAGTCGAGATTAACAGATGATGGTTATTCGTTGTGCCGAATATGAACATGCTAATTCAAAAAATAAATATGAATCCGTAGACAGGTTTTAAGTATATGTAACTTTGACCTTTGACTCTAAGGTCATGTTGGTAAACTGAAACCTTCGTTGTAATTTACGCTCAAAAACCAATCATTGTGCTAAATATGAACACCCTCTTTCAAAAATGAAAGAGGAGTTCCAGTTACAAGCGGCAAGACAGATTCTAAAAGTATTTAACCTTGGCCTTTGACCCCATGTTATGTCCATATTCCAAATCCGTTGTTGTGAACGACACGCAATAATCAATTATTGTTTGTTCAAATATGAACATGCTCCGTCAAAACATGACGGAGGAATTTGCGTTACGAGCTGCAAAACAGATTTGTATATTTGACCTTGACGTTTGAATCCAAGGCCATATTGGTGATCTGAATAGCCTATTGTTATCAATGTTCACCCCGTAGATAATCATTGTGCCAAATATGAACCTCCCCGGTAAAAATGTAAAGGAGGCCGTGTTACGAGCCGTAAGACAGATTTAAGTATATTTGACCTTGACCGTTGACCCCAAGGTCATATTGGTGATCTGAATAATATTGTTATATACAACCCATAGGCAATCATTGTGCCAAATATGAACACCCTCGGTCAAATATAGTGACAGACCTACTTTAGGAATTTATGCAATTTTAACGACCAAATAGTCAATACGTTAATGTTCGCCAGGTCCCCAGGGGGTGTTAAAACATTTTAAAATCTCCCTCAAGTCCTGGCAAACTTGGCATGTACTAATTTCTAGCCTGGCCTGGCCTGGCCCGGCCCGGCCCAATTATATAACATTATATAACTTACCTTAGATGACCTTTTGATGACATAACACTTGGGGCCGGGCCAGGCTATACCAAAAATAGATTTGAAGACATCCTTTAAGATTGCTAATAAGGATGATTCTCAAGAGGTTTGATTGGACTGATATCAGTGATAAGACGCATAAACCTATTCCAAATGGGCGGTCAGTCAATCCCTTGACAGGCAACCACATTTGAAGCCATGGCAATGAGTAATGGGTTTAGTCTGGTCCCAGACATTATTTTTCTTTTTTCTTATAAAGGGAAGCAAATCTGGAACAGGTATAAATATTTTACAGACTGAAAAGGTAGGTCATGGTTAACAGATGAGCTTAGATTAAAGAGATACCTAAGAAACAAACGTGCAATTTAAGGAGGCAACGAAAACATTAATGAGAGGGGCCAGTCTAACCTGTTTGGCCAGGGCCAAGGTAAAGTGCGAGTTGCAAGTTGGGAGTTGCAGTTCAGGTATTGAATGTAATGTTTAACTCATATAAGCATATAGCGTCCTTTTTGTGGGACATAGGCAAACAGTACACATCCAGCTCAGACGCCGCATAACGCGGCGTCTGATCAGAATGCGGCGTCTGATCAGGGTCTCCGCTGTTTGTTAACAGAATGCTCTATTAGAATTTGAATAAAACCCAACTACCCTTAAAACGGAAATGGACTGGCCCAATTGATAATGGTGGGAAAATCCATTCGGCTTAAATGGGTTAACAAACAGTTATCACAACATATTCTTACAATCATTTCCAACACATAAATTTTTACAAGCAGTCAAATTTTTACATGTTATTAATGCCATACTTGGGAAGTTGTGGGTCTGTTTATAGCAATAAATAAGGTGTAGATATGTTGGATAGCATTTTAGAACCATATTGCAATTTTAATTTGCACAATGGTTGTCTGAATGATATAGCTTCTGACCACATAATCAACAAAACATACAAAGATTTCTTCTAGAAACACTAGTACCAGAATGCCAAACGATTTGGATCCAGATCAGGACCAACGTTCTGTAACTGTTTGCAAAGGTTATCAGCAGAGGACAAAAGTCCTGCAAGCTTGCAAAGAGTTAATGTCTGCATTATTATAATGCTGACATTAACTCTTTGCATGCTTGAATGCTGACATTAACTCTTTGCATGCTTGCAGGACTTTTATAATATAAGAGTTATTGACCAAGGTCAGTACTCCATTTGTACTCAATGTTTAATGACCATTAATTTCTGGCACTAGCTGGTGAGGAGCATATCTCGGACATCAACAAATTCGCAGGTAAGTGAGCACCATTAGTCCTATTCCCAAATCCTATTGAAATGATAGTAGGGCAAAGAAAATTATCAGGTTTGAGCTGTTACCTTAATTGACCATTCACATTACATGCCCCCATTTCCATCTGATTATGATTCCAAATATTAAGGTTTTTCTCCATTTTGAAGCTAGAAACCTTGCAATGTGTAATTTGCAATTCGCAATGTGCAATTTTACAACTCGCAATTCTCAACTTGCAGCTCGCATATTACTAGACTCGTTTGGCAAAGGAAAGACTTATTCATAGGTCATTTGTCATGAATATAAAAGGACAAAAGACATAAAATACAATCAGACCGAATATTTCTCTAGCTGGACTGTGTAGAGGCGCAGACTCAACTGAGCATGTGCTGCTCGCTGATGCAATTAGTACCTAGCGGGACTGTGTAGATGCGCAGACTCAATTGAGCATGTGCTGCTCGCTGATGCAATAAGTACCTGAATATTTCTCTAGCGGGACTGTGTAGAGGCGCAGACTCAAGTGAGCATGTGTTGCTCGCTGATGCAATAAGTACCTGAATATTTCTCTAGCGGGACTGTTTTGAGGCGCAGACTCAATTGAGCATGTGCTGCTTGCTGATGCAATAAGTACCTGAATATTTCTCTAGCGGGACTGTGTAGAGGGGCAGACTCAATTGAGCATGTGCTGCTCGCTGATGCAATAAGTACCTGAATATTTCTCTAGCGGGACTGTGTAGAGGCACAGACTCAATTGAGCATGTGTTGCTCGCTGATGCAATAAGTACCTGAATATTTCTCTAGCGGGACTGTTTTGAGGCGCAGACTCAATTGAGCATGTGCTGTTCGCTGATGCAATAAGTACCTGAATATTTCTCTAGCGGGACTGTGTAGAGGCGCAGACTCAATTGAGCATTTGCTGCTCGCTGATGCAATAAGTACCTGAATATTTCTCTAGCGGGACTGTTTTGAGGCGCAGACTCAATTGAGCATGTGCTGTTCGCTGATGCAATAAGTACCTGAATATTTCTCTTGTGGAACTGTGTAGAGGCGCAGACTCAATTGAGCATGTGCTGCTCGCTGATGCAATAAGTACCTGAATATTTCTCTAGCGGGACTGTTTTGAGGCGCAGACTCAATTGAGCATGTGCTGTTCGCTGATGCAATAAGTACCTGAATATTTCTCTAGCGGGGCTGTGTAGAGGCGCAGACTCAATTGAGCATTTGCTGCTCGCTGATGCAATAAGTACCTGAATATTTCTCTAGCGGGACTGTTTTGAGGCGCAGACTCAATTGAGCATGTGCTGTTCGCTGATGCAATAAGTACCTGAATATTTCTCTTGCGGAACTGTGTAGAGGCGCAGACTCAATTGAGCATGTGCTGCTTGCTGATGCAATAAGTACCTGAATATTTCTCTAGCGGGACTGGTTTGAGGCAGACTCAATTGAGCACGTGCTGTTCGCTGATGCAATAAGTACCTGAATATTTCTCTAGCGGGACTGTGTAGAGGCACAGACTCAATTGAGCATGCGCTGCTCGCTGATGCAATAAGTACCTGAATTTTTCTCTAGCGGGACTGTTTTGAGGCACAGACTCAATTGAGCATGTGCTGTTCGCTGATGCAATAAGTACCTGAATAGTACCCTAGCGGGACTGTGTAGAGGCGCTGTTAACGTCATCCAAAGCGACCATCTGGAACACGAACCAGATTGGGTTTCCTCCGCAATTACCACTGGTTAAAGATGATAGATTTTTGCAAATGGTTCATAACAATATTTTCAACCACTTTGCAAAGCCATCAAGTTCAATAATTACTCGAATGTATGGCGTAAAAGGTTGGAGGGGTAAGTTGTTTCATTCAGCAGATACCTACAAACATTGACTAAACTTTCGGTAAACTAGAGACGATTTTACAATGGTAAAACAAGTCTTTCTTGTCAACGGATTGTGTCTGGAAACAAGGCAAAAGTGGCTAAACTCACTGATGACCCCTATCTCAATCCGAGGTCATTTCTCAGCCTCAAATATTCTTACAGCAATTTTGTTTTCATGAGATACGCTTGACTGATTATATGTTTTAATGCATTAACATTGATCAGCCTAAGAGATATCTATGTTTTCTTCTAGATGAGGCATTTTTGTTGACGTCAGTATATTTCAATAGCAGTCAAGTCTCTAAGCTTTTCAAGCCATTATAGAGGCACGTGCTTGTCCGAGTCATGCAATAAGTACCAACATATTGCTCTAGCAGGACTCTGTTGGAGCACAGTTTTTTTAAATAATAAAATGCTGAATAATATGGCATCTTCAAATCCAGATTGCATTGCATAATGAGTGTCTGGAGAGACTGTCTGCTCCATTAGGTCTTGACCCTACTTTAAGGTCAGTGTTATATAAGGGAGGTAAACAAAACAAGTCAAATCAGGTCAGCACTGCAAGAGGATTTGGTAATACTCTCAGTTTCGTCTGGAACTGATAGGGATCATGACCTCAACAAGTTGAAACAGTAGGGTCGTCTTTTCATATCAAGTGTGCACTGTAGTTTGAACTTTGCAAACTTTTTCCAAACACAATACATTTATGCTAGTGCTTGGAGTAAAGGCCTTTTCAACCGTTTAACACCTTTCGGCATCCTATACACTGATTGTTGTCTGATAAAATGTAGTTTCTGGGCATCACTCCCATCATGTCAATATATTGCTAGGATTAAACCTACACATATGCAGCAGACCCATTTTTCAACTTTTGTTGCTGAAAAATGTTGGCATGTAGCCCATCAATCTACATAACCAATAAAAACACTAGAAATCTGTCCATGGGACACGGATGCCACCGCTATTGCCAAATTCGCATAAATAGGGAATTGTCATTAACATATGGCAATAACTCCTAAAGGCATGATGCTATATTGGCCATTCTGAAACTTGAACACATTATGGTACTTAATAATGTGACCAAGTTTCATAGAATTATAATCAAAACTATTCATGTTAGAGAGTAGACGTCGTTTCAACCGATGATTTTTCATAAACTAAGGGCAATAACTCCTTAAAGCATGACACCATATAGACCATTATCAAACTTGAAGAAGACATCATGGTACTAAACAATGTGACAAAATTTCATAAAATTCTTATCAAATCTATTTGACTAAATGAGCGGACATTGTTTAAAACGGTGAATTTTGATAAACAAAGGGCCATAACTGCTGAAAGCATGGTGCGATATGAACCATTATCGAATTTGAAGAAGACATCACGGTACTTAACAATGTGACAAAGTTTCATAAAATTCTGATAAAAAATATTCGACATAGAGAGCAGACATCGTTTACAATGGTAAATTTTCATAACAAAGGGCCATAACTACCGAAATCATGGTGCGATATAGACCATTATCGAACTTGAAGAAGACATTATGGTACTAAACAATGTGACCAAGTTTCATAAAATTCTGATCAAAAGTATTTGATTCAGAGAGCGGACGTCGTCGGGACAGAAGTACGTACAGTACGGACGGACCGACAGGGGTGACACTTAATGCCCTGGCCATTATCATGGCGGGGCATAAAAACAACACTGAAAAGAAAATGTAAATAAAATGCTACAATCACCGTCCACACAATAACACGGCGAATAAAAGACATAGGACACAGACGAACACAAACACACAAATGAAAACAATACTACCACAGTTAATTCTTTACCTACGGCTAGCCTTTGCAAACAGTTTTTTGATCCTGAACAGGCCCAACAAAAATCAGTTCAGGCCCGGCATTATACATGACAGGCCTGATCTAGATCCAAACTGTTTGACACTCTGATTGTATTCCTGAAATAGTTGAGTTTTTTAAAAAAAAAAAAAAAGTTTTTTAAGGTTCTTTAAACACTTTATCTTTGCGGACCGCATGTGCAAGGTTAATGGCCAATGTATGCATAAGAGCCCTGATCTGACTGTGGGTTTGTAAACCTTAACTGGGCTAAACCTCTTGCATGCCGAGTAATGTTGCATTCATCTTCATTGTCTGTAGTTGTTGTTGCTGTTGATTTTTGTAGCCATATAATGTGGACAATCAGAGGACATAAGTTTGGTCAGGCCTGACCAGGGTCTATACTGTTTGCAAAGTTTGGCAGCAGACCACAAGAGCAGTCACTTGCAGAGAAATGGCTAGCACACAGCAGTGATTATAATATAATGGTTCTATAAATCAGATTAATCAGTGGTACACTTCAAATTAACCAGCAGCATACTATTTTGGCATCTTGGAAATGGGTCCCTTGTGGGTACTTCTTCTGACAGGCTCATGTTGTCAGTTTTCATATATTGGGCTGGCCTGGCCTGGCCCAAAGTGTTATGTCATCAAAAGGTCATCCAAGGTAAGTAATATAATGTTATATAATTGGGCCGGGCCGGGCCAGGCCAGGCCAGGCTAGAAATTAGTACATGCCGGCAAACTTTGCCTTCCGTGCTTAACATTTCCCTCGAAACTTGGCGAACATTATTGCATGAATAAAACATGTTTGATCCCTATGTTACAGATCTGGGTGACCCACTGGTAGAATGCAGGGAGTGGTTCAATGACACATTTGAAGAAAATTTTGAGATACTCAAACACTACCCAAGAGGAATTGGCGACAGTTACCTGTGGAAAATGGGCGGCAACAAGAGTCAGCCAGATCAAATACTGACGTCATTTCCGGTGATAGTAACTGCAGCAAGTAGTGGGTTTTACCCACGTTCGCTCAGTCTGTTATTATCAATCTATAAACTTCTACTTCCCAGATATGAGAATATCAAAGTGATATATTATGATATGGGACTGAATGAAGCATTGTATAACGAGGTATTTATATTTATTATCTACTATGTAATGAAATACAGGGAAATACTGATTAAATATAATGCATATATGTCACAGCCATGAAAATATAAAAACTTCTATTTTCACAGCAGTGAAAATACAAGATGTGATATTTTCACGGGAGAGAAACCATAAGATGTGAAGTACTTTTTTCTATTTTCTCAATATGGTCTAAGGGAAGCAACTCTTTATGATATATCTGTTTCTTTTCTAAGGGAAACAACTATTGGTGTATGGTGTAAACAAAAAGTCAGAGTCGATTAGAAGCTTTATAAAAGAAAGAGCTTTTATAAATTCGTCTGCTACACTAGAAAATCAAAACAAAAGTTAATGTAAAGAAAGATTCGCTTCTATTTACCTTAAAAGATTATTGGAAATTTGTAGATAGTAAAAAGAAAAATCAAATGTTTTTTGTTAAATATGTCTTTCATTTCACGAGTGAAGTGGACAATATTTATATTTCATGAGTGGCGAAGCCACGAATGAAATATAATTTTTGTGCACTTAACAAAAAACATTTGAATATCCTCTATATATCTATTACATGATGCCACGTCTTGGAGTGATATAATACCATATAATAAAGTTGATAAACCACGAGTGGTTTACACTGTACATATTTCGTATCGTTATGTCATGAGGCCAAAAAAGGTTTCATAAAAAATGACAAAATCTGAATTTTTTACGCCAAAAGTAAGATTTCATAGAAATTTTAATGCTAAAATTTAAATAGGATCTTAAATGTGTGCTCCTGTATTGTTGAATTCATTAAAATCGTTGCAAAAAGCCTCGCATTTTACCGCTTTTCCTCAACTTGTTGAATAAATTCAATAAAACACGAGCTCTCATGTAAGATCCTCTTAGTTTTACTAGTAATCGTTTTCCAAATAATTGAGGATTAATCCTACATAATTAATCAGTTAATTAACAACTCTGTATTGATCCAATGTCAATAAATATTGACTTGAGGTCAACAGTATTAGTCTTAGATCAGCTGTATTACGCTAAGGTCAAATCAAATGTAACTGTGCTATAACTAAGAAGTTGATTAATAAAATGACCAGTACAGCGATCTCTGACTTGTAACTAGGCCAATACAAAATCACTTTATTAATAACATATTAGGACAAATGGGGGTAGTATATAGTCGACAATACTAAGGCCTTCTTCTACCATGCCTCAGTTAGACGATTCCCATGTGTACCGACTAGACATAACTGAAAAATCGTAGAAAACTTTTTTTTTGAAATTTACCCTCATCAAGTATCATGTCCATTGTCTTTGCCACTTTACAACATGCAAATTGGGGGAAATCGATAAAATGCTAGGCTTGCCGAGCATATTAATCTTTTTCTCAACGAGTTTAATAACTTCAATAACATAAGAGCACAAATATTAGATTCTATTTATCGCATGACATTAAAATTACTTAAAATCACAACTTTGGCGTGAAAAGTGTTATACGTTACGTAATGTTTCTAAATCTGTAAACAACTAGCGGTTTATCGCTTGTTCCATGGCGTTATATCACTTTCAGATGCAACGCCATGTTATAAATGGCAAATAGTGTATATCACGACAAATATATGCCGTTTTTGATTTCATGAACTACCAATTAGCAGGGTCTCTCTATACAGGGTAAGGAATCTTTACAATTTGTTCAAAAACTGTTGTAGGCCAGTGTGTATTGACCTTACCTTCAATAATTGCTGGTTCCTGGTTTACAGGTGGTCAGTAATGGAAAAGCAGGTAACCAATTCCAATAACGGGCTACCTGTATTTACATTACTGACCACTTGTAGACTGGGAACCAGCAATTAAATTTAGATATGCCACTTTACTCACACAAAAGTCAAACACAAAGTGTTAATTTACAATTTATCATTAAGGTCAAATTTTACTTAATAACTATTTTGAACTACTATTTCTTCTTACCCACCTCATGCCCTTGGCATATATGGGTTAAGCCAAGATCGTTAGATAAGCACTACAACTTGATTTAAGCATTTTAAAAGAATTTGTGACCTTGATATGTAAATTATTATAATTGTATTTGACTGACTAGAAACTGTATAGTTTACGTCAAATAAATAATCTGTTCTGTTCTGTTCTGTTCTGCTAAATCACACAGTCTAACCATTTAGCATCATTGTAACTTGATATGTGTATATATTGTATTATATATTGTAATATGTACCAAATGTAAAAATTTTAGGAGCCCTGGTGCTCATACCAACTATCGATGTGATTGAAAGGAGAAATGCACACTGTAACTTTTTAAAAAAAATTAATTGTCTTGAAGCTGAAAGGTTACATTATTCACTGGGTGTTATTTAGCTTCTTAAATTATTAAATATTATTTCTTTTCCGAAATATTCACTATTAAATATGTCCATTAACTCCTTCTTACAATGTCTGTAAGTATGGTACTGTACTCACAAGATAATTCTCATTATCAGCAAAATGAATACAGTGTTTCCTTTCCCTTTGCATAGAAAGTCCCTGCTATTAGCTAACAGGGTACTTGCGCAATTGTTACGGATCATATTTGGCAGACAACTGTACAGAATACTCTTATTGTACTATTCTGCCAGCCAAGAGTGATAATGACGTCGTGTTTTGTTTACAATTGTTAAGTAAAACATTAACTTTTACAATTCACTTGAGCTAACGCGAATCGACAGATCACGTATGTATTAATCCTATCCTGCGGATAGGATTAATACATACGTGATCTATCGATTCTAAGGCCCTGATAACTTTGTAAACAAAACATGATATCACTGTCTTTCTTGGCTGGCACGACAGTACATGTCTATTTTCAGCTTGTCGAACACTGCACTATATGCGAGGTGAGACGATTTCCGTTCGAATATTTTCCACCCCATGTTAGACAGCTACATACCTATACGTGGAAACCCATAATAATTCAGGTATGTCAGGGGGCACTCAGACTAAACCTAAAATAATCTGAAACAAGATACAGGGATTTGGAGATAGTAAATTTTTCTACTTGTCCAGGGACAAGTAAATGGTTATAATGTACTTGTCCAAAGAAATTTTACTTGTCCGAAAGAACATATTAGCTTATACCTTTTTGTGTTAAAACAATTTGCACTTTCAAACAGTATGAAACCAGATTTCAACTCTCTTGTAAACAGTGTGGATCCAAATCAGCTGGCTTCTGAAGAAGCCAGCTGATCAGGATCCACACTGTTTTCAATGCAACACGTGAACTGGTAATAATTAATCAAAATATGATATACAGAATTTTATAAACGACATGTGGACTTGTCAATGGACAAGTAAATAGAAATTTTCAACTAAATTGGGACCAGGCCAGTCAAGTCCGCCATGGTATTTCCACAGCCCTGAGACAGATCACCAGTAATTGATTGAACCTATATATATTTGAAACAGGACACTCGATTTAAATAATCATTTCTGAACTACGCCCAGAATGTCACTTAAAAGTTATCTGATAGTGTATAACTGACGACTTACTGTCCTGCCAGCCAAAAGTGACAGTGACAATATGTTTTGTTTATAATTGTAAGTAAAACATTAACGTGTACACTCCACTTGAGCTGATGCGAATTAATAGATCAGTTGTGTATTAACCCTATCCTGCGGATTGGATTAATACACATTTCAAGTGATCTATCGATTATAAGTCTCTGATAATTTTGTAAACAAAACATGACGTCACTGTCACTCTTGGCTGGCAGGCCAGTACTAAGTTACATAGTCCCACAAACAAAATTGCACGTGTTCAATCTCCCACAACACAGCGAGGTTTACCAATACAGTTAGTGACTTTTACTCTTTGCATGCTGTGTAATCTTTCATGCATTTTGTTGTCTGTTGATTTTGTTCAAAACCATCTTTTTTCGAAGAAATATATCAATTATACCATCAGGGCGTCACACAGTTTGGAGCCAGATCAGGCCTGACATTTTGGGTACTGTTTGTTCAATCAAAATTTGAATTTTGTTTTTAAAGAAAATGGACGCATTGGACTAATAAGGGTAGGAAAGAGGGTCTGGATGGGGAGGGGGTCTGGTATTCACTATTCATTAAACATTTGGCCCATTATTCATCTCATTACAATTTTGGGTTATTCATTAAAATAAAACCAATTATTCATTAAAAGTAAGAAAGGTGGTAAAGAAATCTGATTATTCACTATTCATGATTAATTTTTCTTCAATTCATTAAAAAAAAAAAGGATTATTCATTAATATTTAGGCCCTCATTATTCACTATTCATTAATTTTTGCTCATTATTCACTATTCATTATAAAAAGCGTCATTATTTACTAATCATTGTACCCCATCCAGACCCTCTAATAAGGGTAGGAAATCCATTCAGCTTAATGGGTTATTTATCTCTCCTTCAGATGATGTTGATGGAATTTGGATTCGTCTGGTGGGCGGATACATCGGTGAGATTTCTAACAGGTGACCTTGACGACGCTTTGGAATACAGTAGGCAGTACTCTATACTATCTTTCACGTATAGTGCAAAACTGGCGATTGCTTACCACACATCTAAATTGACTATGAAATACCTTGGAGAAGATCCCTGTAAATATCGCTACTTTGGCGAAAACGAGGCTGGTTTCCTCTTGTTTCATTACGACGAGATCTCGCGAGTTTTGGTGAACACGTGGGCTGCTTGTGCTCTTACTAAGCAGTGTATGTGCCCTTTTGGAACCGAACAAATGAAAAGGTGTAGTAATGTTGCGAAAGACGCAGTTTGTCATAGATTCGACCAATCTATTTTTAGCATCTTATTTCGTCGCTTATATCATGAACAAAACGATTATCCTATAGTGGAAGTTCCATTGGACATACATGAGATTAACAGACATAGCCCTTTGAGACATTTCCAATCATAGATTAGTCATTTTCAGGAGCGGGTTTAGTATTTCTGGAAAGGGGGTTCGTATGTATGAAGGTGTGGGGGTTCGCTTTGCTGTTTTTATCTCATTTTCTTAAATATCTCATAAAAATGGAATGCTGTGTAATTTGGTTATTTTATTTTCATAGGATATCTAAAAACGGGGGTGGAGGGAGGGGTTCGAGCGAACCCCTTGAACCCCTCTGAATCCGCCACTGATTTTGAAGCATTCTTTTTAAAAGATTAAAATAAGTATACGCATACTTTGTGTAATTTTTTCACGTTCCATGTGGCTTACACCATGCTCGTACTATATGTTGTCACATTTGTCACATAGAGGAAATTATTGTTTCAAATTTTGTTCAGGCTCATTTAACAACAACAACAACAACAACAACAACAACAACAACAACAACAACAACAACAACAACAACAACAACAACAACAACAACAACAACAACAACAACAACAACAACAACAACAACAACAACAACAACAACAACAACAGTCTGTTACAATGTTGTATATATGCTAAATTGATGGACAGGGCGCCAAGGATGATTGGTTTAACCAATATGGTTACCTTCTAAAAATAAAGGATTTACATACTTACAGTATTAATTCGAAAGCGTATCTGTCAGGACGTGTATCAATCCTGATTCTTGATTTACTTCATGTAATTTAACCCATGCAAGCCTATCGTCAAAGGCAAACAACGCAGACACGGATCAGACACCACAGAACGCAGAACACCGCATCTGATCACAGTCTCTGCTGTTTGCTTACAGAATGTTCTATTAGAATTTGAAAAAAAAAGGAAAAATACCACCCAATTGAAATAGAGATAGGAAAGTTCATTCAGCTTAAATGGGTTGAAATACTTAAATTGTTAGGCCTCTACCTTACAACAAACAATACAATATGAGTCGTGATATGAGATTTCCAACAATGTGGTATGGCGACCAGCAAAGGCTTAGACCAGCCTGCGCATACGCGCAGTCTGATCAGAGCCATTGCTAGTCACTTGAATATTTCATGACTGTTAAGCTACTGACTGAACTGCATTTGAAATTTCTAAGCTAACAGGAGGCTGCACAGTTTCTTCTGAATCTACACTTGTTAAAATGCCACATTGTTGGAAATCACCTGTCACGGCTCAATTAAGATTGTTCAGAACTTGATCATGAATGCAGAAAAAGCATAAAATAAATAAAGATAAACAAAAAAAATCCAGTCTATTAGATTATTTTACAACCTTATTGTATAAATCTCTATATAAGGTGTTTTCAATGAATCGGGTAACGGTCCTGCCAGTCAAGAGTGACA
This sequence comes from Loripinus fragilis, assembly GCA_964019695.1. Lineage (NCBI taxonomy): Eukaryota > Metazoa > Mollusca > Bivalvia > Lucinida > Lucinidae > Loripinus > Loripinus fragilis. The sequence continues at coordinate 11,617,934 of OZ026530.1, forward strand.
GTGACGTCACGTTTGTTAACAGTGTCATCAGGGTTTTATAATCAATATATCACGTGTGTATTAATACTATCGATTTGCGTCAGATCAAGTGGAGTGTACAAGTTAAATTTTACTTAACAATTGTAAACAAATATATCGCCACTTTCACTCTTGGTTGGTATGACAGTAGTGGTGTTTAAATGCTCAAAACATACATATTATTGAAGCTAGAAAGCCAAAATTTATTTTTTAAAACCTAATAATATACTAAGAAAAACAATTGAAGGATATTGAGATTCAGTTCCATCTTTAACATTCAATACACTAAAAATAAACCAATTATGCATGCATTTCAAATTTCCAGATATCTGCAATCAAAATGGATATTTAATTTAAGCCACGCTTCAATGGGTAAAGAACAGTACACGTCCAAATGGTTGAACGCTCTATACCAAAGGGTCACAAACCTTGAAAATGATTCAAACCAAATTTTATCGTTTGCATTCCATAATGACTGGCCCCAAAATCATTGCTTGCTCTCAGTAAAAAGTAGGTGTCATGTGCGGATCCAGAGAGGAATAGGGGTCCAGACCCTCCTGTAAATCACAAGTTATATGGGTTCTATAGAAATTAGTATTTGAACCCCCCCCTGAAAAAGTAGAGCCTCCCCAGGAAAATATTGGACCCCCTCTTAATCCATTGAAAAGTATAGTTTTCTCTGTAATGAAACTATTGGACCCCCTCTGTAAACTGCAAAATAAGTTGAAAAACAAAAACAACAAAAAACAACAAAAAAAAAACCCCAAAAAACGTTGTCTAGACGGTTTTCTAGCCGTCGTTGTCATGGTAGTTGACAAAATAGTCCACTCAAAGATGATTTTATTTTCATCAGTTCTTATTGCATGTATCGCCCATGAGCTATGAACTTTCTTGTGAGATTTAAGTTCAATCCCACGTATCACCCACGAGTTACAGACTTTCTCATGAGACTTTAGTTCTGATCGCTTGTGTCCCCGCGCACTATCTGTAGAATTTGTTGTGAGATTTGAGTTCAAATTGCATGTGTCGCCCTCAGGCTATTAAGTTTCTCGCGATTTTTTTTTTCAAATCACACGCTGAGTCCATGAGAAATAAACTTTCTTGTGAAATATTAGTTCTTAGTTCTAGTCGCATTTGTTGTCCATGAGCCATGAACTTTCAATTGAGTTGATTTTTCTATTTACATGCTGAAGTGTAGCAAATAAACTATGAATTTTCATGGGTCGTCTATGAGATCACATGTGTCGCCAACCAGTTATAATAGACTTCGAGCTAAAAAAGGTCCTGCTCCCCCCTCCTAGGGAATTTTGCAGACATATCCTATCTTATAGAAAATTCCAAGCCGCATCTTTCAAGAGATGTTTGCACTCTGTGCTCCGGGGCGTTAGTCTCTGACAGCCTGTTACATATGTTACTGTAACAAACTAAGAAAAATCAAAATGAAAGTTTGAGCTGCAGAAAGAAGACATTAAGCCTTCAATGGTGTTATATGCGTTACATAGATTAAATTTCCCTTTGAAAGTTGAAATTGTGACTAACATCTTTAATTTTACAGACGTTTGTGCCTTTTTACAAGTATTTGTAATCTTAGTTAACTAAAATACTCATTTGACTAATAGAAAAGACAAAGTTTGCTTTTCTATCTCAAATACATTGTTTTATATGAGCTATCAAACAACCCTACCCCCAATTTTAAGTATCCAATTTTGGTATCTATTATTGAAGAAAAATGTATGAAAATATTTGACACTCGTGGATATCTTACATTTTTTGGCACTGTCTTGCTAATGCAATAAAGAATCATACATTTGCATGTTTGACATCAGGATCAGAGCACTAATTTAAGTATGTAACGTATGTTACATGGCATAATGAATGAGCAATGAAATTGTCTTGGAAGTAAGAGATGATATTTCAGAAAAAAAATGCTATTTTCACATGTTTTCCTATTAATCTCTAGCCTCTGGTGCCTTAGTCTTAGTAATTACAGTCATTGCTGATAACAAACCAATGGAACTGTGTTACAGATGTTATATATAATCTTTTTATCACGTATTTCCTAATGCCTATAATATTAAAATATATAGACATATAGATAGAAAATAATAGTTCTAATTTAAATGATACAATTTAATAAATGTTCCTATTAAATATAATTATTCAAAAACAATCTTTATTCAAGTCACCCTTACAATGTCTATCAGTCTATCATTGTGTCTGCTTCTATGGCAAAGAAAATCACCCATTTCATCACAACTAGTAGAATCATGGCATAGTATTAGGACTGCAAACTGAGTACAATCCTGTTCCTCTCCACCCCTTTGGGAATTGTGCAGACATATCCTACCTTAAAGAACAGCTCAAGCTGCATCAAATAAGAGATGTTTGCACCCTATTAACTAAGGGGTTAGCCTGTAATGGTATGATACGCATGTTTCCATATCAATTTAAGAATAAATGAATTGAAAGTCTGAGAAACAGACAGAAGACATAAAACTATCTATTTATTTAAATTGTTCGTGTAGTTTGCATACTGAATACCTTTGATACATAAGAAAATGTTTTTTTTTAACAAATATACAGCTTCCTATGGTGTAATATGTGTTACATTAATTAAGATTACTTTTTAAAATTGGTACTTGTGACAATCATCACTTATAAGCATTTCGTGTGATCCTCCTCATTTGCCATCAAAAGACTTAATTTTCTTTGTATGTGTGGCCAGTGCCAGCGTCAAACAAATTGACTCAGCTATAAATTGAATCCTTAGCTTTCTTCAAAAGCAGAAACAGCATGTCAGTGTCATGGGATCAAACATCTGATTAAATATGGGTTTAATGCCATTTCACATATATGCATACAATGGAGTATGACTCTGGCATATGTCTCTTCCTGTGAAGTGGCAAGAGCAATCTTACTGCAGCTGCTTCTGCATCCATGCAGGTCAAATGATAACTTTGCTCTGATTTTGCATAAGCTATGTCTACTGTGTACCTCTAAGAATACTTTAAGATTTCTGACATTGATCAAATAGAAATTTGATAGGCTGCTTTTTTGCATCATTTGCCATGGTAACTATCCAGTCCTTTGGTGCTTAAGTCCTCAGGTCTTAGATCAATAGTATTTTGCTGCGCCCAAAGAACTTTATAAGTTTTCTTTAGTTACAATGTTGACTCTTGATGGTTTTGGCAGACCGTCTGAAACAATTTCTGTTACACCTTGAAAGTTATCTGGTATAAGAGAAAGAATATGAAGTTGGACATTGCCATCAATTATGTTTGCAGCTGGTTGTTTTTTTTATGTAAGCCTTAAAATAATGTAAAACCTATGATTTCTCAGTTTTTGCAGCCATATCATTAGCTGTTGCATTCAAAAGAAGAAAAGTGGACTATGGGTAACCAGTAGTTCTATACATGTATTATGCTCTATGGAAGATTTATACAGAGTAAACAAGTTGATAAGGTGCCTCATTTTATGATCTATTGAAAACACTGGAATTGAAAACACTTGCCTCTGACTGTAAAATCAAAAAGGATGTCACGACAATGCCCTTGCTTATTTATCATGACGAGTTATATATTTTACATCCTTTAATAAGCGCTCTTATCTTAGAAACTTAGTGAATCATTGAATTGAAAGGGTCTAATTTGCGCTCTGTTCATCCTGCATTTCATTGCTTTACCTGCTGTGATACATCTAGTTTGTTTATCTGAAGGGTAAGAGTTACCTCGGTTTCGGCACTTCAGAAATACTAAGACTTTAAATAAGTTTTTGAATGCTTGGGGAAAGATAAAAAGTGCAGAGACATTATTAGATGAAAATATGTTTGCTGCGTGTATGGAAAGGCTACATTTATAAAAGTTAACCAGCTAAGATTTGATTCTTTATCACAGAAATATCAATGTACATCAGTCCAGGTACTCATTGCTTTTATTGGCATAATCTTCCTCCTTGTAAAGCTTTAGTCTTTCTCCTACTTGCAGAGTATCACTTGAAACACATACTCAAAGAGCCAACTATTAGGAATTCATATCAGTTTCCGAATGTTCCAAGCCATGAATGGCAAATTGGAAAGTTGATAATGGCTCATCAATTTGGAGTGGACTGGTGGTAAAAATTGTATAACAGTAAATGATTGAAATATTGTGTGATGATTCTACTAGTTGCAAGGAGGCGTGTGATAATAATGATTACCATAAAAGCAGACAACGACAAAGGTTTAACATGAGTGTTAAATCGATGAAAATTAGTTTGCACCATTTCATTTATTGTATTGTCTTGTACAAATGTAAAACTATCTTTTCTATTTGTGACTCTATATTTAGCATCATATGCACAGTATTAGGAAATGTGTCCAAAAGGTCATTGATAACATCTGTAACAACAGTCCATGGGCTTGATAATCAGAAATGAATATAATGTCTAGTGTTTTGACACCAAAGACTTATATTATAAGTACACATTAAGTGTCCTGATCTTAAACTTAATGACATCTAGCAGATATGAGCAAGACAGACTAAGAAAATGTAAAATATCCACACGCTGCAATCGCTTTCATGTGTTTTACTTTAACGGCAATAACAAAATTTGCTTCTCTGTAATACTGGGAGTAGGGCTCCTGTAAGACAATATATTTAAGATAGAAAAGCAAACTTGGTTTTTCCTATTTATCAATTGAGTATATGTTTGTAAAATCCAATAAAACAGTTTGAAACCAAGTCATAGTCATAGACGATAGCAACAATTATAGCTTTAAATTATAATTAGGTTCATGTTACGCACATAACACCACAGTTAGCCGTATTAATGTTAAACAGCTTCCATATGTAGTAAAGACATCCAGTATGCAGACTATAAGAATGTCAATTTATTAGATAATTTTAATGTTTTCTTTCTGTAGCTCAAACATTCAAATTTCTTATTCTCAAATTGATATAGTAATATATGTAACAAGCTGTTACAGGCTAACGCCCCGACTTATAGAGTGCAAACATTTCTCATTAATGCACCTTGAATGGTTACATAAGATGTAATATGTCTGCAGAATTCCAAAGGGGATTTGAATGGAGCAGGCCCTTACTCAGCTTGATATCAAAATACTGTTTGATGATTTTACTTATCACGCTAACATATGTAACGCTCTCTGATCTTTAAAACTTGGTGACAACTAGCAGATCTGTAAGTCTTTATCATACGAGCCAGCTTAAAATCCCTAAACAATGTAAGATATCCAGCAGCTGCGAGTTTTTTTCTCACAATTTTAGCTCAAACTTTCAAACTACATTTCCTTTATTCAATATAGTAACGCATGTAACATGCTGTTTAAGACTAACGCCCCAACATAGAGAGTGCAAACATCCCTTATTTGATGCAGCTTGAGTTGTGCTATAAGAAGGAATATGTTTGCAAAGTTCCCTCGAGGAAATTAAAACATTTTATGCATATCTTACGTAAGGACATTGAGCTTGCCCATTTATTACATCAGGTATCATATGTAACAGCCTCTGATTGACAAAATGCAACAAACTTGCAGATTTAAGAGTCTTTTCATATAAGCAAATAAATTCCAAACAATGAAACTTATTCATCAACTGCAAATATTTTTTAACTATTTTTACTTAGTTTTAATACAAAACATTTCACCTTAAAACTGGGTAGGGGTAGGGTTGTTTAATTGCTTATTCTAGAAAAAAATATTTAAGCTAGGGAAACAAACTTTGATTTTTTATTCCAGCCAATTGCATAAGCTAGTCAGACATGGTTGAAAACAATTTACAAAACACACAGAAAGATTGTGAATGTAAATGATATTAGCCACACTTGCAAATTTTAATGGGTTATCTGATTTATGTAACGCATATGACACCTTGGGAAGTGGCAATTTTGTTCAAATGGCTGTCATACGTAGTTAAAATATCCAGTATGCAGACTATATGAATGATTTTAAAAATAAATATTTAAATGTCTTTAATTTATAGCCCAAACTTTCAATTTACTTTTTCTTAATTTGATAAAGTAACGTATGTTACAGGCTCTTACAGACTAACGCCCCAACGCATAGAGTGCAAACATTTCTTAAAAGACTCGGCTTTCAATTCTCTACAAGATAGGGTATGTCTGCGAAATTCCCTAGGGGGGGAGCAAACCCATTCTCAGCCATCCTTCTATAAGCTTTTATTTGTGGGATTTTAGTTCTAATCGCATGTGTCAACCATGAGCCATGGGCTATGAGCTTATCGTGAGAACTAAGTTGATATCACATGTGTCTCTCATGAGCTTTTGCACAGACTTACCAGGCACAAATGTAATACTATTGGACAAGCTCACGAAATTTTAGCACATATCATATAGCCCAGCAATGAAGGCTCAGGCGAGCCTGCGCAAATGCGCATCCTCGCCATAGCCTTCACACCTCGCATACACAAAGTATGGATGTAGATAAATACCCAGATGATAATAAAACATATATTCCCATTAGATAAGCCAGCTATGGACGTTTACAGGCGGCTTTTGCGCATATGCGATAAGCATCAAAGCCAAGGATACCACAGTGTGGGTGATCTTGCATCATCATGCGTTCGTACAGTCAATTTGAGTCATACCAGCGTCCGTCGTTGTCATGGTAGTTGACAAAATAGTCCACACAAAGATGATTTTGTTTTCATCAGCATAACAAACATACATCAATGCTTAGTCAGAGGCAAGTTTAAAGTCCAAAAGAGCACCCATTCACTGAATATATAGGACACAGATACTGCAATTTTTTTTTTTAAAATGTACTATTTTCGTGGGCTACCAAACCGGATGTTTTGTTTTGTGAAAATGAAAGAAAAACAAGCTCAGCTTTTACAAAAACATGCCTAACAAAAATACCACAAACATACATCACATACCATTCCATGGCGTCAAGAGGTAAAAATGACAGAAACACACAGACAGATAAAGACATCCATATAAAGCAAGAACCAAACACATAAAGCAACAACCTGCTGTTACTTTCTTCAAGAGGGGTCGGGCAGTGACTGCCTATCTATTGATGCACAGCTAATTAGGGCCTGTGCTGCCCCATATGTTCTGTAGGAGGATAAGCTGCCAGTGAAAATGCAGTGTAATAATAAATACGGTCACAGTGAAGAGTCTTGGTGATCGCTACAGTCTCTTTGATAAACCCTTTATAATCTAATGGGGCATTAACAAAAGGTTACCTAATCTACTTATCTACCCCTGATTACCAGTACTAACTGGCAGGTTTTACCCCTTAACTAGATCCCAACCTTAAACCCCCAACCCATAGGAATGTCCAAAACAACCCTGGGAGCCCCCCAACCCCCCCCCAATAAAAGGGGAGCCAACACTGGGAGCCAAAAAAAATAGTTTAAAAAATGAAAAGAAAAAGGGGGCTAACTTTGCGAATCCTCCCTAGGAGGAATACGCTTGTTGACGAGCCAGCATTAAAAGCATGGCTCGTGGTGCATAACACCTAGAGGAAACATTACTTAAAATGGCCAACTTCAACAAGGATTTGTATAAAACATATATTAAAAATGTTTGGTTTTTGTTTAATGAGAAAAGATCCATATAGTTTCCAGAGACGATTGCTTTGTGTATTTGTAGATAGATATATTACACGGAATTAAACTTAAACATTGTAATAATGTCACTTGGCTAATTGACCAAATATTACTGCTTTTGCTAAATGATGTTAATTTCAGTATCATGAAAAGTAATGTCCCTTGAACACCAATCTGCGACTTATAGGAATGTTAATCCTATAGATTAATGAGACCAAATAGCTGAGGGGTCTAAATTTGCTTTGAACTTTCTTGTGAGATTTTAGTTCTTATTGTATGTATCGCCCGTGGGCTACACACTTTCTGGCGCGGATTTACTTCTAATCGCATGTGTTACCCATGAGCTATGAATTTTCTGGGTTATTTAAGTCATCGCATGTGTCGCCCATGAGCTTTGACCTTTCTTGTATGATCGAAGTTCTACTTGCATGTGTCGCCCATGGGCTATGAACTTCCTATGAAATTTTAGTTGACTCGCCTGTGTCGCCCATGAACTATGAATTTTTTGTGCGAAAATAGTTTAGAATCACATGAGTCTGCCATGAGCTATGAACTTTCTTGGGATACTTTAGTTCTTAGTTCTAGTCATATGGGTTGCCTATGAGCTAATAACTTCCTCGTGTGATTTTAGTTCTAATTACATGTGTCGCCCATTAGCTTTGAACTTTCTTGTGCGATTTTAGTTCTAATCGCATGTGTCGCCCTGGGGCTATGAATTTTGCCTCGCAAATTTAGTTCTAATCGCATGTATCGCCCATGAGCTATAAACTTTTCGTGTTATTTCAGTTCTTATCGCATGTAACGCCCATGAGCTATGAACTTTCTTGTGAGATTTTAGTTCTATCCCACGTATCACCCACGAGTTATGACTTTCTCGTGAGATTTTAGTCCTGATCGCATGTGTCGCCCATGCGCTATCTGTGAAATTCACTGTTTGATTTTAGTTCAAATTGCATGTGTCGGCCACAGGCTGTTACGTTTCTCGCGATTTTTTTTTTCAAACCACACGCTGAGTCCATGAGCAATAAACTTTCTTGTGAGATTTTAGTTCTTAGTTTGAGTCGCATCTGTAGCCCATCGGATATGATTTTTCACTTGATGTTTTTGTTCTATTTACATGCTAATGTGTAACCAACAAAGTATGAGTTTTCTGGTGAGATTTTAGTTTTAATTGCATGGGTCGTCTATGAGATTTGAGTTTTTCTTTTGAGATTTTAGTTTGAGACGCATTCTCAGGGTTATGAGGTCGTTAGGTTGTAGTTCTACATGAAATTGCAAGTGTAAACCATGCACTATGAGTTTTTTGCGTGAAATTTTAGTTCAAACGCAAGTGTTGCCCATGAACTCTAAGATTTTTCTTATGAAATGTTAGTTTTAGACGCAAGTACAGCATATGTGCAAGAGCTTTCTCGCAAGAATTTAGTTCTGGTTGCATGGGTAGTCATTGAAGAATGAGATTTCACATGAGATTTAAGTTGTATCACATGTGTCGCCAACGAGTTATAAGCTTTTTTATGTGGGATTTTAGTTCTAATCGCATGTGTCAACCATGAGCCATGGGCTATGAGCTTATCGTGAGAACTAAGTTGATATCACATGTGTCTCTCATGAGCTTTTGCACAGACTTACCAGGCACAAATGTAATACTTTTGGGCAAGCTCACGAAATTTTAGCACATATCATATAGCCCAGCAATGAAGGCTCAGGCGAGCCTGCGCAAATGCGCATCCTCGCCATAGCCTTCACACCTCGTATACACAAAGTATGGATGTAGATAAATACCCAGATGATAATAAAACATATATTCCCACTAGATAAGCCAGCTATTGACGTTTACAGGCGGCTTTTGCGCATATGCGATAAGCATCAAAGCCAAGGATACCACAGTGTGGGTGATCTTGCATCATCATGCGTTCGTACAGTCAATTTGAGTCAGACCAGCGTCCGTCGTTGTCATGGTAGTTGACAAAATAGTCCACACAAAGATGATTTTGTTTTCATCAGCATAACAAACATACATCAATGCTTAGTCAGAGGCAAGTTTAAAGTCCAAAAGAGCACCCATTCACTGAATATATAGGACACAGATACTGCAATTTATTTTTTTAAAAGGTACTATTTTCGTGGGCTACCAAACCGGATGTTTTGTTTTGTGAAAATGAAAGAAAAACAAGCTCAGCTTTTACAAAAACATGCCTAACAAAAATACCACAAACATAAATCACATACCATTCCATGGCGTCAAGAGGTAAAAATGACAGAAACACACAGACAGATAAAGACATCCATATAAAGCAAGAACCAAACACATAAAGCAACAACCTGCTGTTACTTTCTTCAAGAGGGGACGGGCAGTGACTGCCTATCTATTGATGCACAGCTAATTAGGGCCTGTGCTGCCCCATATGTTCTGTAGGAGGATAAGCTGCCAGTGAAAATGCAGTGTAATAATAAATACGGTCACAGTGAAGAGTCTTGGTGATCGCTACAGTCTCTTTGATAAACCCTTTATAATCTAATGGGGCATTAACAAAAGGTTACCTAATCTACTTATCTACCCCTGATTACCAGTACTAACTGGCAGGTTTTACCCCTTAACTAGATCCCAACCTTAAACCCCCAACCCATAGGAGTGTCCAAAACAACCTTGGGAGCCCACCAACCCCCCCCCCCCCCCAATAAAAGGGGGGCCAACCCTGGGAGCCAAAAAAATATTTTAAAAAAAAGAAAAAGAAAAGGGGGGCTAACTTTGCGAATCCTCCCTAGGAGGAATACGCTTGTTGACGAGCCAGCATTAAAAGCATGGCTCGTGGTGCATAACACCTAGAGGAAACATTACTTAAAATGGCCAACTTCAACAAGGATTTGTATAAAACATATATTAAAAATGTTTGGTTTTTGTTTATTGAGAAAAAATCCATATAGTTTCCAGAGACGATTGCTTTGTGTATTTGTAGATAGATATTTTACACGGAATTAAACTTAAACATTGTAATAATGCCACTTGGCTAATTGACCAACTATTACTGCTTTTGCTAAATGATGTTAATTTCAGTATCATGAAAAGTAATGTCCCTTGAACACCAATCTGCGACTTATAGGAATGTTAATCCTATAGATTAATGAGACCAAATAGCTGAGGGGTCTAAATGGTTTTCACTAGAACAACTATAGGACCTTTACACGTGGGTTCGAAACCTACCAGCACCTGATTTATAAGATTTTTTTTTTCAATTCTTTTTACATTAAATTTCTTTTGCATTATCTGATAATTTTTGATCGTTTGAAACGATGGTAAATTCATGAATATCTTCAATTACAATATCCTTATTGCATTTTGGCATCGTCACAAGAAAGCCTGATTTTGTTGTATGTCCATAAGAAAGGCGCAGACCAGCGTGCACATCCATGCAGACTGATCTGAGCTTTTGTTATTTACTATTGGTAGGTACAGTATCCGAACTTGTACATGAAATATTTTAGTATTCTACATACTAGACTCTGAAGCTAGACAGGCTGGATTAAGTTTTAAGTTGTTGTAAACCACAATCACACGTTTTTCTCGTGATGAGATCCATATCTACTTAGCATTTCTTAGACATAAATGCATAACAACCATTATTTTTTGGTGTTTATTTTCATCTACCACCATACTTTTGACGTGTCATTAATGAAGGCTCGAAAGAGACTCTGCAGTAGAACATTCTCGTTCAGAAAGCTGCGTATCGCCCATGGGCTATGTGCTTTCTCATGCGATTTTACCTGGTAACTGGTGCAGTTAGGCTTAAATGAACCAGTATATCTGAGAAGTCGAGTCAGAGCCTTTACAGAGTGAATATATTAAATAAATACCATTTTAAACGAGAATACGAACATTTTTATGAAAAGCAATAACTCTAGTGCTAGGTGTATTATAACCTACACACTTTCTCGCCCATGAGCTTTGAATTATTTGAGTGAGTTTAGTTTTAATCGCACGTATCGCCCATGAGCTTTGAACTTTCTTGTGAGATTTTTGTTCTAACCTAGGCTATGATTTCTTGCGATAATTTAGTTCTAATCGCACGTGATCTTTTTGTGTGATTTAGTTTTTATTACAGGTGGCACCCATTTGCTTTGAACTTTCTTGTGAGATTTTAGTTCTTATTGTATGTATCGCCCGTGGGCTACACACTTTCTGGCGCGGATTTACTTCTAATCGCATGTGTTACCCATGAGCTATGAATTTTCTGGGTTATTTAAGTCATCGCATGTGTCGCCCATGAGCTTTGACCTTTCTTGTATGATCGAAGTTCTACTTGCATGTGTCGCCCATGGGCTATGAACTTCCTATGAAATTTTAGTTGACTCGCCTGTGTCGCCCATGAACTATGAATTTTTTGTGCGAAAATAGTTTAGAATCACATGAGTCTGCCATGAGCTATGAACTTTCTTGGGATACTTTAGTTCTTAGTTCTAGTCATATGGGTTGCCTATGAGCTAATAACTTCCTCGTGTGATTTTAGTTCTAATTACATGTGTCGCCCATTAGCTTTGAACTTTCTTGTGCGATTTTAGTTCTAATCGCATGTGTCGCCCTGGGGCTATGAATTTTGCCTCGCAAATTTAGTTCTAATCGCATGTATCGCCCATGAGCTATAAACTTTTCGTGTTATTTCAGTTCTTATCGCATGTAACGCCCATGAGCTATGAACTTTCTTGTGAGATTTTAGTTCTATCCCACGTATCACCCACGAGTTATGACTTTCTCGTGAGATTTTAGTCCTGATCGCATGTGTCGCCCATGCGCTATCTGTGAAATTCACTGTTTGATTTTAGTTCAAATTGCATGTGTCGGCCACAGGCTGTTACGTTTCTCGCGATTTTTTTTTTCAAACCACACGCTGAGTCCATGAGCAATAAACTTTCTTGTGAGATTTTAGTTCTTAGTTTGAGTCGCATCTGTAGCCCATCGGATATGATTTTTCACTTGATGTTTTTGTTCTATTTACATGCTAATGTGTAACCAACAAAGTATGAGTTTTCTGGTGAGATTTTAGTTTTAATTGCATGGGTCGTCTATGAGATTTGAGTTTTTCTTTTGAGATTTTAGTTTGAGACGCATTCTCAGGGTTATGAGGTCGTTAGGTTGTAGTTCTACATGAAATTGCAAGTGTAAACCATGCACTATGAGTTTTTTGCGTGAAATTTTAGTTCAAACGCAAGTGTTGCCCATGAACTCTAAGATTTTTCTTATGAAATGTTAGTTTTAGACGCAAGTACAGCATATGTGCAAGAGCTTTCTCGCAAGAATTTAGTTCTGGTTGCATGGGTAGTCATTGAAGAATGAGATTTCACATGAGATTTAAGTTGTATCACATGTGTCGCCAACGAGTTATAAGCTTTTTTATGTGGGATTTTAGTTCTAATCGCATGTGTCAACCATGAGCCATGGGCTATGAGCTTATCGTGAGAACTAAGTTGATATCACATGTGTCTCTCATGAGCTTTTGCACAGACTTACCAGGCACAAATGTAATACTTTTGGGCAAGCTCACGAAATTTTAGCACATATCATATAGCCCAGCAATGAAGGCTCAGGCGAGCCTGCGCAAATGCGCATCCTCGCCATAGCCTTCACACCTCGTATACACAAAGTATGGATGTAGATAAATACCCAGATGATAATAAAACATATATTCCCACTAGATAAGCCAGCTATTGACGTTTACAGGCGGCTTTTGCGCATATGCGATAAGCATCAAAGCCAAGGATACCACAGTGTGGGTGATCTTGCATCATCATGCGTTCGTACAGTCAATTTGAGTCAGACCAGCGTCCGTCGTTGTCATGGTAGTTGACAAAATAGTCCACACAAAGATGATTTTGTTTTCATCAGCATAACAAACATACATCAATGCTTAGTCAGAGGCAAGTTTAAAGTCCAAAAGAGCACCCATTCACTGAATATATAGGACACAGATACTGCAATTTATTTTTTTAAAAGGTACTATTTTCGTGGGCTACCAAACCGGATGTTTTGTTTTGTGAAAATGAAAGAAAAACAAGCTCAGCTTTTACAAAAACATGCCTAACAAAAATACCACAAACATAAATAACATACCATTCCATGGCGTCAAGAGGTAAAAATGACAGAAACACACAGACAGATAAAGACATCCATATAAAGCAAGAACCAAACACATAAAGCAACAACCTGCTGTTACTTTCTTCAAGAGGGGACGGGCAGTGACTGCCTATCTATTGATGCACAGCTAATTAGGGCCTGTGCTGCCCCATATGTTCTGTAGGAGGATAAGCTGCCAGTGAAAATGCAGTGTAATAATAAATACGGTCACAGTGAAGAGTCTTGGTGATCGCTACAGTCTCTTTGATAAACCCTTTATAATCTAATGGGGCATTAACAAAAGGTTACCTAATCTACTTATCTACCCCTGATTACCAGTACTAACTGGCAGGTTTTACCCCTTAACTAGATCCCAACCTTAAACCCCCAACCCATAGGAGTGTCCAAAACAACCTTGGGAGCCCACCAACCCCCCCCCCCCCCCCCCCCCAATAAAAGGGGGGCCAACCCTGGGAGCCAAAAAAATATTTAAAAAAAAAGAAAAAGAAAAAGGGGGCTAACTTTGCGAATCCTCCCTAGGAGGAATACGCTTGTTGACGAGCCAGCATTAAAAGCATGGCTCGTGGTGCATAACACCTAGAGGAAACATTACTTAAAATGGCCAACTTCAACAAGGATTTGTATAAAACATATATTAAAAATGTTTGGTTTTTGTTTATTGAGAAAAAATCCATATAGTTTCCAGAGACGATTGCTTTGTGTATTTGTAGATAGATATTTTACACGGAATTAAACTTAAACATTGTAATAATGCCACTTGGCTAATTGACCAACTATTACTGCTTTTGCTAAATGATGTTAATTTCAGTATCATGAAAAGTAATGTCCCTTAAACACCAATCTGCGACTTATAGGTATGTTAATCCTATAGATTAATGAGACCAAATAGCTGAGGGGTCTAAATGGTTTTCACTAGAACAACTATAGGACCTTTACACGTGGGTTCGAAACCTACCAGCACCTGATTTATAAGATTTTTTTTTTCAATTCTTTTTACATTAAATTTCTTTTGCATTATCTGATAATTTTTGATCGTTTGAAACGATGGTATATTCATGAATATCTTCAATTACAATATCCTTATTGCATTTTGGCATCGTCACAAGAAAGCCTGATTTTGTTGTATGTCCATAAGAAAGGCGCAGACCAGCGTGCACATCCATGCAGACTGATCTGAGCTTTTGTTATTTACTATTGGTAGGTACAGTATCCGAACTTGTACATGAAATATTTTAGTATTCTACATACTAGACTCTGAAGCTAGACAGGCTGGATTAAGTTTTAAGTTGTTGTAAACCACAATCACACGTTTTTCTCGTGATGAGATCCATATCTACTTAGCATTTCTTAGACATAAATGCATAACAACCATTATTTTTTGGTGTTTATTTTCATCTACCACCATACTTTTGACGTGTCATCAATGAAGGCTCGAAAGAGACTCTGCAGTAGAACATTCTCGTTCAGAAAGCTGCGTATCGCCCATGGGCTATGTGCTTTCTCATGCGATTTTACCTGGTAACTGGTGCAGTTAGGCTAAAATGAACCAGTATATCTGAGAAGTCGAGTCAGAGCCTTTACAGAGTGAATATATTAAATAAATACCATTTTAAACGAGAATACGAACATTTTTATGAAAAGCAATAACTCTAGTGCTAGGTGTATTATAACCTACACACTTTCTCGCCCATGAGCTTTGAATTATTTGAGTGAGTTTAGTTTTAATCGCACGTATCGCCCATGAGCTTTGAACTTTCTTGTGAGATTTTTGTTCTAACCTAGGCTATGATTTCTTGCGATAATTTAGTTCTAATCGCACGTGATCTTTTTGTGTGATTTAGTTTTTATTACAGGTGGCACCCATTTGCTTTGAACTTTCTTGTGAGATTTTAGTTCTTATTGTATGTATCGCCCGTGGGCTACACACTTTCTGGCGCGGATTTACTTCTAATCGCATGTGTTACCCATGAGCTATGAATTTTCTGGGTTATTTAAGTCATCGCATGTTTCGCCCATGAGCTTTGACCTTTCTTGTATGATCGAAGTTCTACTTGCATGTGTCGCCCATGGGCTATGAACTTCCTATGAAATTTTAGTTGACTCGCCTGTGTCGCCCATGAACTATCAATTTTTTGTGCGAAAATAGTTTAGAATCACATGAGTCTGCCATGAGCTATGAACTTTCTTGGGATACTTTAGTTCTTAGTTCTAGTCATATGGGTTGCCTATGAGCTAATAACTTCCTCGTGTGATTTTAGTTCTAATTACATGTGTCGCCCATTAGCTTTGAACTTTCTTGTGCGATTTTAGTTCTAATCGCATGTGTCGCCCTGGGGCTATGAATTTTGTCTCGCAAATTTAGTTCTAATCGCATGTATCGCCCATGAGCTATAAACTTTTCGTGTTATTTCAGTTCTTATCGCATGTAACGCCCATGAGCTATGAACTTTCTTGTGAGATTTTAGTTCTATCCAATGTATCACCCACGAGTTATGACTTTCTCGTGAGATTTTAGTTCTGATCGCATGTGTCGCCCATGCGCTATCTGTGAAATTCACTGTTTGATTTTAGTTCAAATTGCATGTGTCGGCCACAGGCTGTTACGTTTCTCGCGATTTTTTTTTTCAAACCACACGCTGAGTCCATGAGCAATAAACTTTCTTGTGAGATTTTAGTTCTTAGTTTGAGTCGCATCTGTAGCCCATCGGATATGATTTTTCACTTGATGTTTTTGTTCTATTTACATGCTAATGTGTAACCAACAAAGTATGAGTTTTCTGGTGAGATTTAAGTTTTAATTGCATGGGTCGTCTATGAGATTTGAGTTTTTCTTTTGAGATTTTAGTTTGAGACGCATTCTCAGGGTTATGAGGTCGTTAGGTTGTAGTTCTACATGAAATTGCAAGTGTAAACCATGCACTATGAGTTTTTTGCGTGAAATTTTAGTTCAAACGCAAGTGTTGCCCATGAACTCTAAGATTTTTCTTATGAAATGTTAGTTTTAGACGCAAGTACAGCATATGTGCAAGAGCTTTCTCGCAAGAATTTAGTTCTGGTTGCATGGGTAGTCATTGAAGAATGAGATTTCACATGAGATTTAAGTTGTATCACATGTGTCGCCAACGAGTTATAAGCTTTTTTATGTGGGATTTTAGTTCTAATCGCATGTGTCAACCATGAGCCATGGGCTATGAGCTTATCGTGAGAACTAAGTTGATATCACATGTGTCTCTCATGAGCTTTTGCACAGACTTACCAGGCACAAATGTAATACTATTGGGCAAGCTCACGAAATTTTAGCACATATCATATAGCCCAGCAATGAAGGCTCAGGCGAGCCTGCGCAAATGCGCATCCTCGCCATAGCCTTCACACCTCGTATACACAAAGTATGGATGTAGATAAATACCCAGATGATAATAAAACATATATTCCCACTAGATAAGCCAGCTATTGACGTTTACAGGCGGCTTTTGCGCATATGCGATAAGCATCAAAGCCAAGGATACCACAGTGTGGGTGATCTTGCATCATCATGCGTTCGTACAGTCAATTTGAGTCAGACCAGCGTCCGTCGTTGTCATGGTAGTTGACAAAATAGTCCACACAAAGATGATTTTGTTTTCATCAGCATAACAAACATACATCAATGCTTAGTCAGAGGCAAGTTTAAAGTCCAAAAGAGCACCCATTCACTGAATATATAGGACACAGATACTGCAATTTATTTTTTTAAAAGGTACTATTTTCGTGGGCTACCAAACCGGATGTTTTGTTTTGTGAAAATGAAAGAAAAACAAGCTCAGCTTTTACAAAAACATGCCTAACAAAAATACCACAAACATAAATAACATACCATTCCATGGCGTCAAGAGGTAAAAATGACAGAAACACACAGACAGATAAAGACATCCATATAAAGCAAGAACCAAACACATAAAGCAACAACCTGCTGTTACTTTCTTCAAGAGGGGACGGGCAGTGACTGCCTATCTATTGATGCACAGCTAATTAGGGCCTGTGCTGCCCCATATGTTCTGTAGGAGGATAAGCTGCCAGTGAAAATGCAGTGTAATAATAAATACGGTCACAGTGAAGAGTCTTGGTGATCGCTACAGTCTCTTTGATAAACCCTTTATAATCTAATGGGGCATTAACAAAAGGTTACCTAATCTACTTATCTACCCCTGATTACCAGTACTAACTGGCAGGTTTTACCCCTTAACTAGATCCCAACCTTAAACCCCCAACCCATAGGAGTGTCCAAAACAACCTTGGGAGCCCACCAACCCCCCCCCCCCAATAAAAGGGGGGCCAACCCTGGGAGCCAAAAAAATATTTAAAAAAAAAGAAAAAGAAAAAGGGGGCTAACTTTGCGAATCCTCCCTAGGAGGAATACGCTTGTTGACGAGCCAGCATTAAAAGCATGGCTCGTGGTGCATAACACCTAGAGGAAACATTACTTAAAATGGCCAACTTCAACAAGGATTTGTATAAAACATATATTAAAAATGTTTGGTTTTTGTTTATTGAGAAAAAATCCATATAGTTTCCAGAGACGATTGCTTTGTGTATTTGTAGATAGATATTTTACACGGAATTAAACTTAAACATTGTAATAATGCCACTTGGCTAATTGACCAACTATTACTGCTTTTGCTAAATGATGTTAATTTCAGTATCATGAAAAGTAATGTCCCTTGAACACCAATCTGCGACTTATAGGTATGTTAATCCTATAGATTAATGAGACCAAATAGCTGAGGGGTCTAAATGGTTTTCACTAGAACAACTATAGGACCTTTACACGTGGGTTCGAAACCTACCAGCACCTGATTTATAAGATTTTTTTTTTCAATTCTTTTTACATTAAATTTCTTTTGCATTATCTGATAATTTTTGATCGTTTGAAACGATGGTATATTCATGAATATCTTCAATTACAATATCCTTATTGCATTTTGGCATCGTCACAAGAAAGCCTGATTTTGTTGTATGTCCATAAGAAAGGCGCAGACCAGCGTGCACATCCATGCAGACTGATCTGAGCTTTTGTTATTTACTATTGGTAGGTACAGTATCCGAACTTGTACATGAAATATTTTAGTATTCTACATACTAGACTCTGAAGCTAGACAGGCTGGATTAAGTTTTAAGTTGTTGTAAACCACAATCACACGTTTTTCTCGTGATGAGATCCATATCTACTTAGCATTTCTTAGACATAAATGCATAACAACCATTATTTTTTGGTGTTTATTTTCATCTACCACCATACTTTTGACGTGTCATCAATGAAGGCTCGAAAGAGACTCTGCAGTAGAACATTCTCGTTCAGAAAGCTGCGTATCGCCCATGGGCTATGTGCTTTCTCATGCGATTTTACCTGGTAACTGGTGCAGTTAGGCTAAAATGAACCAGTATATCTGAGAAGTCGAGTCAGAGCCTTTACAGAGTGAATATATTAAATAAATACCATTTTAAACGAGAATACGAACATTTTTATGAAAAGCAATAACTCTAGTGCTAGGTGTATTATAACCTACACACTTTCTCGCCCATGAGCTTTGAATTATTTGAGTGAGTTTAGTTTTAATCGCACGTATCGCCCATGAGCTTTGAACTTTCTTGTGAGATTTTTGTTCTAACCTAGGCTATGATTTCTTGCGATAATTTAGTTCTAATCGCACGTGATCTTTTTGTGTGATTTAGTTTTTATTACAGGTGGCACCCATTTGCTTTGAACTTTCTTGTGAGATTTTAGTTCTTATTGTATGTATCGCCCGTGGGCTACACACTTTCTGGCGCGGATTTACTTCTAATCGCATGTGTTACCCATGAGCTATGAATTTTCTGGGTTATTTAAGTCATCGCATGTTTCGCCCATGAGCTTTGACCTTTCTTGTATGATCGAAGTTCTACTTGCATGTGTCGCCCATGGGCTATGAACTTCCTATGAAATTTTAGTTGACTCGCCTGTGTCGCCCATGAACTATCAATTTTTTGTGCGAAAATAGTTTAGAATCACATGAGTCTGCCATGAGCTATGAACTTTCTTGGGATACTTTAGTTCTTAGTTCTAGTCATATGGGTTGCCTATGAGCTAATAACTTCCTCGTGTGATTTTAGTTCTAATTACATGTGTCGCCCATTAGCTTTGAACTTTCTTGTGCGATTTTAGTTCTAATCGCATGTGTCGCCCTGGGGCTATGAATTTTGTCTCGCAAATTTAGTTCTAATCGCATGTATCGCCCATGAGCTATAAACTTTTCGTGTTATTTCAGTTCTTATCGCATGTAACGCCCATGAGCTATGAACTTTCTTGTGAGATTTTAGTTCTATCCAATGTATCACCCACGAGTTATGACTTTCTCGTGAGATTTTAGTTCTGATCGCATGTGTCGCCCATGCGCTATCTGTGAAATTCACTGTTTGATTTTAGTTCAAATTGCATGTGTCGGCCACAGGCTGTTACGTTTCTCGCGATTTTTTTTTTCAAACCACACGCTGAGTCCATGAGCAATAAACTTTCTTGTGAGATTTTAGTTCTTAGTTTGAGTCGCATCTGTAGCCCATCGGATATGATTTTTCACTTGATGTTTTTGTTCTATTTACATGCTAATGTGTAACCAACAAAGTATGAGTTTTCTGGTGAGATTTAAGTTTTAATTGCATGGGTCGTCTATGAGATTTGAGTTTTTCTTTTGAGATTTTAGTTTGAGACGCATTCTCAGGGTTATGAGGTCGTTAGGTTGTAGTTCTACATGAAATTGCAAGTGTAAACCATGCACTATGAGTTTTTTGCGTGAAATTTTAGTTCAAACGCAAGTGTTGCCCATGAACTCTAAGATTTTTCTTATGAAATGTTAGTTTTAGACGCAAGTACAGCATATGTGCAAGAGCTTTCTCGCAAGAATTTAGTTCTGGTTGCATGGGTAGTCATTGAAGAATGAGATTTCACATGAGATTTAAGTTGTATCACATGTGTCGCCAACGAGTTATAAGCTTTTTTATGTGGGATTTTAGTTCTAATCGCATGTGTCAACCATGAGCCATGGGCTATGAGCTTATCGTGAGAACTAAGTTGATATCACATGTGTCTCTCATGAGCTTTTGCACAGACTTACCAGGCACAAATGTAATACTATTGGGCAAGCTCACGAAATTTTAGCACATATCATATAGCCCAGCAATGAAGGCTCAGGCGAGCCTGCGCAAATGAGCATCCTCGCCATAGCCTTCACACCTCGTATACACAAAGTATGGATGTAGATAAATACCCAGATGATAATAAAACATATATTCCCACTAGATAAGCCAGCTATTGACGTTTACAGGCGGCTTTTGCGCATATGCGATAAGCATCAAAGCCAAGGATACCACAGTGTGGGTGATCTTGCATCATCATGCGTTCGTACAGTCAATTTGAGTCAGACCAGCGTCCGTCGTTGTCATGGTAGTTGACAAAATAGTCCACACAAAGATGATTTTGTTTTCATCAGCATAACAAACATACATCAATGCTTAGTCAGAGGCAAGTTTAAAGTCCAAAAGAGCACCCATTCACTGAATATATAGGACACAGATACTGCAATTTATTTTTTTTTAAAAGGTACTATTTTCGTGGGCTACCAAACCGGATGTTTTGTTTTGTGAAAATGAAAGAAAAACAAGCTCAGCTTTTACAAAAACATGCCTAACAAAAATACCACAAACATAAATCACATACCATTCCATGGCGTCAAGAGGTAAAAATGACAGAAACACACAGACAGATAAAGACATCCATATAAAGCAAGAACCAAACACATAAAGCAACAACCTGCTGTTACTTTCTTCAAGAGGGGACGGGCAGTGACTGCCTATCTATTGATGCACAGCTAATTAGGGCCTGTGCTGCCCCATATGTTCTGTAGGAGGATAAGCTGCCAGTGAAAATGCAGTGTAATAATAAATACGGTCACAGTGAAGAGTCTTGGTGATCGCTACAGTCTCTTTGATAAACCCTTTATAATCTAATGGGGCATTAACAAAAGGTTACCTAATCTACTTATCTACCCCTGATTACCAGTACTAACTGGCAGGTTTTACCCCTTAACTAGATCCCAACCTTAAACCCCCAACCCATAGGAGTGTCCAAAACAACCTTGGGAGCCCACCAACCCCCCCCCCCCAATAAAAGGGGGGCCAACCCTGGGAGCCAAAAAAATATTTAAAAAAAAAGAAAAAGAAAAAGGGGGCTAACTTTGCGAATCCTCCCTAGGAGGAATACGCTTGTTGACGAGCCAGCATTAAAAGCATGGCTCGTGGTGCATAACACCTAGAGGAAACATTACTTAAAATGGCCAACTTCAACAAGGATTTGTATAAAACATATATTAAAAATGTTTGGTTTTTGTTTATTGAGAAAAAATCCATATAGTTTCCAGAGACGATTGCTTTGTGTATTTGTAGATAGATATTTTACACGGAATTAAACTTAAACATTGTAATAATGCCACTTGGCTAATTGACCAACTATTACTGCTTTTGCTAAATGATGTTAATTTCAGTATCATGAAAAGTAATGTCCCTTGAACACCAATCTGCGACTTATAGGAATGTTAATTCTATAGATTAATGAGACCAAATAGCTGAGGGGTCTAAATGGTTTTCACTAGAACAACTATAGGACCTTTACACGTGGGTTCGAAACCTACCAGCACCTGATTTATAAGATTTTTTTTTTTTTCAATTCTTTTTACATTAAATTTCTTTTGCATTATCTGATAATTTTTGATCGTTTGAAACGATGGTATATTCATGAATATCTTCAATTACAATATCCTTATTGCATTTTGGCATCGTCACAAGAAAGCCTGATTTTGTTGTATGTCCATAAGAAAGGCGCAGACCAGCGTGCACATCCATGCAGACTGATTTGAGCTTTTGTTATTTACTATTGGTAGGTACAGTATCCGAACTTGTACATGAAATATTTTAGTATTCTACATACTAGACTCTGAAGCTAGACAGGCTGGATTAATTTTTAAGTTGTTGTAAACCACAATCACACGTTTTTCTCGTGATGAGATCCATATCTACTTAGCATTTCTTAGACATAAATGCATAACAACCATTATTTTTTGGTGTTTATTTTCATCTACCACCATACTTTTGACGTGTCATCAATGAAGGCTCGAAAGAGACTCTGCAGTAGAACATTCTCGTTCAGAAAGCTGCGTATCGCCCATGGGCTATGTGCTTTCTCATGCGATTTTACCTAGTAACTGGTGCAGTTAGGCTAAAATGAACCAGTATATCTGAGAAGTCGAGTCAGAGCCTTTACAGAGTGAATATATTAAATAAATACCATTTTAAACGAGAATACGAACATTTTTATGAAAAGCAATAACTCTAGTGCTAGGTGTATTATAACCTACACACTTTCTCGCCCATGAGCTTTGAATTATTTGAGTGAGTTTAGTTTTAATCGCACGTATCGCCCATGAGCTTTGAACTTTCTTGTGAGATTTTTGTTCTAACCTAGGCTATGATTTCTTGCGATAATTTAGTTCTAATCGCACGTGATCTTTTTGTGTGATTTAGTTTTTATTACAGGTGGCACCCATTTGCTTTGAACTTTCTTGTGAGATTTTAGTTCTTATTGTATGTATCGCCCGTGGGCTACACACTTTCTGGCGCGGATTTACTTCTAATCGCATGTGTTACCCATGAGCTATGAATTTTCTGGGTTATTTAAGTCATCGCATGTGTCGCCCATGAGCTTTGACCTTTCTTGTATGATCGAAGTTCTACTTGCATGTGTCGCCCATGGGCTATGAACTTCCTATGAAATTTTAGTTGACTCGCCTGTGTCGCCCATGAACTATGAATTTTTTGTGCGAAAATAGTTTAGAATCACATGAGTCTGCCATGAGCTATGAACTTTCTTGGGATACTTTAGTTCTTAGTTTTAGTCATATGGGTTGCCTATGAGCTAATAACTTCCTCGTGTGATTTTAGTTCTAATTACATGTGTCGCCCATTAGCTTTGAACTTTCTTGTGCGATTTTAGTTCTAATCGCATGTGTCGCCCTGGGGCTATGAATTTTGTCTCGCAAATTTAGTTCTAATCGCATGTATCGCCCATGAGCTATAAACTTTTCGTGTTATTTCAGTTCTTATCGCATGTAACGCCCATGAGCTATGAACTTTCTTGTGAGATTTTAGTTCTATCCCACGTATCACCCACGAGTTATGACTTTCTCGTGAGATTTTAGTCCTGATCGCATGTGTCGCCCATGCGCTATCTGTGAAATTCACTGTTTGATTTTAGTTCAAATTGCATGTGTCGGCCACAGGCTGTTACGTTTCTCGCGATTTTTTTTTTTCAAACCACACGCTGAGTCCATGAGCAATAAACTTTCTTGTGAGATTTTAGTTCTTAGTTTGAGTCGCATCTGTAGCCCATCGGATATGATTTTTCACTTGATGTTTTTGTTCTATTTACATGCTAATGTGTAACCAACAATGTATGAGTTTTCTGGTGAGATTTTAGTTTTAATTGCATGGGTCGTCTATGAGATTTGAGTTTTTCTTTTGAGATTTTAGTTTGAGACGCATTCTCAGGGTTATGAGGTCGTTAGGTTGTAGTTCTACATGAAATTGCAAGTGTAAACCATGCACTATGAGTTTTTTGCGTGAAATTTTAGTTCAAACGCAAGTGTTGCCCATGAACTCTAAGATTTTTCTTATGAAATGTTAGTTTTAGACGCAAGTACAGCATATGTGCAAGAGCTTTCTCGCAAGAATTTAGTTCTGGTTGCATGGGTAGTCATTGAAGAATGAGATTTCACATGAGATTTAAGTTGTATCACATGTGTCGCCAACGAGTTATAAGCTTTTTTATGTGGGATTTTAGTTCTAATCGCATGTGTCAACCATGAGCCATGGGCTATGAGCTTATCGTGAGAACTAAGTTGATATCACATGTGTCTCTCATGAGCTTTTGCACAGACTTACCAGGCACAAATGTAATACTATTGGGCAAGCTCACGAAATTTTAGCACATATCATATAGCCCAGCAATGAAGGCTCAGGCGAGCCTGCGCAAATGCGCATCCTCGCCATAGCCTTCACACCTCGTATACACAAAGTATGGATGTAGATAAATACCCAGATGATAATAAAACATATATTCCCACTAGATAAGCCAGCTATTGACGTTTACAGGCGGCTTTTGCGCATATGCGATAAGCATCAAAGCCAAGGATACCACAGTGTGGGTGATCTTGCATCATCATGCGTTCGTACAGTCAATTTGAGTCAGACCAGCGTCCGTCGTTGTCATGGTAGTTGACAAAATAGTCCACACAAAGATGATTTTGTTTTCATCAGCATAACAAACATACATCAATGCTTAGTCAGAGGCAAGTTTAAAGTCCAAAAGAGCACCCGTTCACTGAATATATAGGACACAGATACTGCAATTTATTTTTTTTAAAAGGTACTATTTTCGTGGGCTACCAAACCGGATGTTTTGTTTTGTGAAAATGAAAGAAAAACAAGCTCAGCTTTTACAAAAACATGCCTAACAAAAATACCACAAACATAAATCACATACCATTCCATGGCGTCAAGAGGTAAAAATGACAGAAACACACAGACAGATAAAGACATCCATATAAAGCAAGAACCAAACACATAAAGCAACAACCTGCTGTTACTTTCTTCAAGAGGGGACGGGCAGTGACTGCCTATCTATTGATGCACAGCTAATTAGGGCCTGTGCTGCCCCATATGTTCTGTAGGAGGATAAGCTGCCAGTGAAAATGCAGTGTAATAATAAATACGGTCACAGTGAAGAGTCTTGGTGATCGCTACAGTCTCTTTGATAAACCCTTTATAATCTAATGGGGCATTAACAAAAGGTTACCTAATCTACTTATCTACCCCTGATTACCAGTACTAACTGGCAGGTTTTACCCCTTAACTAGATCCCAACCTTAAACCCCAAACCCATAGGAGTGTCCAAAACAACCTTGGGAGCCCACCAACCCCCCCCCCCCCAATAAAAGGGGGGCCAACCCTGGGAGCCAAAAAAATATTTAAAAAAAAAGAAAAAGAAAAAGGGGGCTAACTTTGCGAATCCTCCCTAGGAGGAATACGCTTGTTGACGAGCCAGCATTAAAAGCATGGCTCGTGGTGCATAACACCTAGAGGAAACATTACTTAAAATGGCCAACTTCAACAAGGATTTGTATAAAACATATATTAAAAATGTTTGGTTTTTGTTTATTGAGAAAAAATCCATATAGTTTCCAGAGACGATTGCTTTGTGTATTTGTAGATAGATATTTTACACGGAATTAAACTTAAACATTGTAATAATGCCACTTGGCTAATTGACCAACTATTACTGCTTTTGCTAAATGATGTTAATTTCAGTATCATGAAAAGTAATGTCCCTTGAACACCAATCTGCGACTTATAGGAATGTTAATTCTATAGATTAATGAGACCAAATAGCTGAGGGGTCTAAATGGTTTTAACTAGAACAACTATAGGACCTTTACACGTGGGTTCGAAACCTACCAGCACCTGATTTATAAGATTTTTTTTTTTCAATTCTTTTTACATTAAATTTCTTTTGCATTATCTGATAATTTTTGATCGTTTGAAACGATGGTATATTCATGAATATCTTCAATTACAATATCCTTATTGCATTTTGGCATCGTCACAAGAAAGCCTGATTTTGTTGTATGTCCATAAGAAAGGCACAGACCAGCGTGCACATCCATGCAGACTGATTTGAGCTTTTGTTATTTACTATTGGTAGGTACAGTATCCGAACTTGTACATGAAATATTTTAGTATTCTACATACTAGACTCTGAAGCTAGACAGGCTGGATTAAGTTTTAAGTTGTTGTAAACCACAATCACACGTTTTTCTCGTGATGAGATCCATATCTACTTAGCATTTCTTAGACATAAATGCATAACAACCATTATTTTTTGGTGTTTATTTTCATCTACCACCATACTTTTGACGTGTCATCAATGAAGGCTCGAAAGAGACTCTGCAGTAGAACATTCTCGTTCAGAAAGCTGCGTATCGCCCATGGGCTATGTGCTTTCTCATGCGATTTTACCTAGTAACTGGTGCAGTTAGGCTAAAATGAACCAGTATATCTGAGAAGTCGAGTCAGAGCCTTTACAGAGTGAATATATTAAATAAATACCATTTTAAACGAGAATACGAACATTTTTATGAAAAGCAATAACTCTAGTGCTAGGTGTATTATAACCTACACACTTTCTCGCCCATGAGCTTTGAATTATTTGAGTGAGTTTAGTTTTAATCGCACGTATCGCCCATGAGCTTTGAACTTTCTTGTGAGATTTTTGTTCTAACCTAGGCTATGATTTCTTGCGATAATTTAGTTCTAATCGCACGTGATCTTTTTGTGTGATTTAGTTTTTATTACAGGTGGCACCCATTTGCTTTGAACTTTCTTGTGAGATTTTAGTTCTTATTGTATGTATCGCCCGTGGGCTACACACTTTCTGGCGCGGATTTACTTCTAATCGCATGTGTTACCCATGAGCTATGAATTTTCTGGGTTATTTAAGTCATCGCATGTGTCGCCCATGAGCTTTGACCTTTCTTGTATGATCGAAGTTCTACTTGCATGTGTCGCCCATGGGCTATGAACTTCCTATGAAATTTTAGTTGACTCGCCTGTGTCGCCCATGAACTATGAATTTTTTGTGCGAAAATAGTTTAGAATCACATGAGTCTGCCATGAGCTATGAACTTTCTTGGGATACTTTAGTTCTTAGTTTTAGTCATATGGGTTGCCTATGAGCTAATAACTTCCTCGTGTGATTTTAGTTCTAATTACATGTGTCGCCCATTAGCTTTGAACTTTCTTGTGCGATTTTAGTTCTAATCCCATGTGTCGCCCTGGGGCTATGAATTTTGTCTCGCAAATTTAGTTCTAATCGCATGTATCGCCCATGAGCTATAAACTTTTCGTGTTATTTCAGTTCTTATCGCATGTAACGCCCATGAGCTATGAACTTTCTTGTGAGATTTTAGTTCTATCCCACGTATCACCCACGAGTTATGACTTTCTCGTGAGATTTTAGTCCTGATCGCATGTGTCGCCCATGCGCTATCTGTGAAATTCACTGTTTGATTTTAGTTCAAATTGCATGTGTCGGCCACAGGCTGTTACGTTTCTCGCGATTTTTTTTTTCAAACCACACGCTGAGTCCATGAGCAATAAACTTTCTTGTGAGATTTTAGTTCTTAGTTTGAGTCGCATCTGTAGCCCATCGGATATGATTTTTCACTTGATGTTTTTGTTCTATTTACATGCTAATGTGTAACCAACAATGTATGAGTTTTCTGGTGAGATTTTAGTTTTAATTGCATGGGTCGTCTATGAGATTTGAGTTTTTCTTTTGAGATTTTAGTTTGAGACGCATTCTCAGGGTTATGAGGTCGTTAGGTTGTAGTTCTACATGAAATTGCAAGTGTAAACCATGCACTATGAGTTTTTTGCGTGAAATTTTAGTTCAAACGCAAGTGTTGCCCATGAACTCTAAGATTTTTCTTATGAAATGTTAGTTTTAGACGCAAGTACAGCATATGTGCAAGAGCTTTCTCGCAAGAATTTAGTTCTGGTTGCATGGGTAGTCATTGAAGAATGAGATTTCACATGAGATTTAAGTTGTATCACATGTGTCGCCAACGAGTTATAAGCTTTTTTATGTGGGATTTTAGTTCTAATCGCATGTGTCAACCATGAGCCATGGGCTATGAGCTTATCGTGAGAACTAAGTTGATATCACATGTGTCTCTCATGAGCTTTTGCACAGACTTACCAGGCACAAATGTAATACTATTGGGCAAGCTCACGAAATTTTAGCACATATCATATAGCCCAGCAATGAAGGCTCAGGCGAGCCTGCGCAAATGCGCATCCTCGCCATAGCCTTCACACCTCGTATACACAAAGTATGGATGTAGATAAATACCCAGATGATAATAAAACATATATTCCCACTAGATAAGCCAGCTATTGACGTTTACAGGCGGCTTTTGCGCATATGCGATAAGCATCAAAGCCAAGGATACCACAGTGTGGGTGATCTTGCATCATCATGCGTTCGTACAGTCAATTTGAGTCAGACCAGCGTCCGTCGTTGTCATGGTAGTTGACAAAATAGTCCACACAAAGATGATTTTGTTTTCATCAGCATAACAAACATACATCAATGCTTAGTCAGAGGCAAGTTTAAAGTCCAAAAGAGCACCCATTCACTGAATATATAGGACACAGATACTGCAATTTATTTTTTTTAAAAGGTACTATTTTCGTGGGCTACCAAACCGGATGTTTTGTTTTGTGAAAATGAAAGAAAAACAAGCTCAGCTTTTACAAAAACATGCCTAACAAAAATACCACAAACATAAATCACATACCATTCCATGGCGTCAAGAGGTAAAAATGACAGAAACACACAGACAGATAAAGACATCCATATAAAGCAAGAACCAAACACATAAAGCAACAACCTGCTGTTACTTTCTTCAAGAGGGGACGGGCAGTGACTGCCTATCTATTGATGCACAGCTAATTAGGGCCTGTGCTGCCCCATATGTTCTGTAGGAGGATAAGCTGCCAGTGAAAATGCAGTGTAATAATAAATACGGTCACAGTGAAGAGTCTTGGTGATCGCTACAGTCTCTTTGATAAACCCTTTATAATCTAATGGGGCATTAACAAAAGGTTACCTAATCTACTTATCTACCCCTGATTACCAGTACTAACTGGCAGGTTTTACCCCTTAACTAGATCCCAACCTTAAACCCCCAACCCATAGGAGTGTCCAAAACAACCTTTGGAGCCCACCAACCCCCCCCCCCCCCCAATAAAAGGGGGGCCAACCCTGGGAGCCAAAAAAATATTTAAAAAAAAAATTAAAGAAAAAGGGGGCTAACTTTGCGAATCCTCCCTAGGAGGAATACGCTTGTTGACGAGCCAGCATTAAAAGCATGGCTCGTGGTGCATAACACCTAGAGGAAACATTACTTAAAATGGCCAACTTCAACAAGGATTTGTATAAAACATATATTAAAAATGTTTGGTTTTTGTTTATTGAGAAAAAATCCATATAGTTTCCAGAGACGATTGCTTTGTGTATTTGTAGATAGATATTTTACACGGAATTAAACTTAAACATTGTAATAATGCCACTTGGCTAATTGACCAACTATTACTGCTTTTGGTAAATGATGTTAATTTCAGTATCATGAAAAGTAATGTCCCTTGAACACCAATCTGCGACTTATAGGTATGTTAATCCTATAGATTAATGAGACCAAATAGCTGAGGGGTCTAAATGGTTTTCACTAGAACAACTATAGGACCTTTACACGTGGGTTCGAAACCTACCAGCACCTGATTTATAAGATTTTTTTTTTCAATTCTTTTTACATTAAATTTCTTTTGCATTATCTGATAATTTTTGATCGTTTGAAACGATGGTATATTCATGAATATCTTCAATTACAATATCCTTATTGCATTTTGGCATCGTCACAAGAAAGCCTGATTTTGTTGTATGTCCATAAGAAAGGCGCAGACCAGCGTGCACATCCATGCAGACTGATCTGAGCTTTTGTTATTTACTATTGGTAGGTACAGTATCCGAACTTGTACATGAAATATTTTAGTATTCTACATACTAGACTCTGAAGCTAGACAGGCTGGATTAAGTTTTAAGTTGTTGTAAACCACAATCACACGTTTTTCTCGTGATGAGATCCATATCTACTTAGCATTTCTTAGACATAAATGCATAACAACCATTATTTTTTGGTGTTTATTTTCATCTACCACCATACTTTTGACGTGTCATCAATGAAGGCTCGAAAGAGACTCTGCAGTAGAACATTCTCGTTCAGAAAGCTGCGTATCGCCCATGGGCTATGTGCTTTCTCATGCGATTTTACCTGGTAACTGGTGCAGTTAGGCTAAAATGAACCAGTATATCTGAGAAGTCGAGTCAGAGCCTTTACAGAGTGAATATATTAAATAAATACCATTTTAAACGAGAATACGAACATTTTTATGAAAAGCAATAACTCTAGTGCTAGGTGTATTATAACCTACACACTTTCTCGCCCATGAGCTTTGAATTATTTGAGTGAGTTTAGTTTTAATCGCACGTATCGCCCATGAGCTTTGAACTTTCTTGTGAGATTTTTGTTCTAACCTAGGCTATGATTTCTTGCGATAATTTAGTTCTAATCGCACGTGATCTTTTTGTGTGATTTAGTTTTTATTACAGGTGGCACCCATTTGCTTTGAACTTTCTTGTGAGATTTTAGTTCTTATTGTATGTATCGCCCGTGGGCTACACACTTTCTGGCGCGGATTTACTTCTAATCGCATGTGTTACCCATGAGCTATGAATTTTCTGGGTTATTTAAGTCATCGCATGTGTCGCCCATGAGCTTTGACCTTTCTTGTATGATCGAAGTTCTACTTGCATGTGTCGCCCATGGGCTATGAACTTCCTATGAAATTTTAGTTGACTCGCCTGTGTCGCCCATGAACTATGAATTTTTTGTGCGAAAATAGTTTAGAATCACATGAGTCTGCCATGAGCTATGAACTTTCTTGGGATACTTTAGTTCTTAGTTCTAGTCATATGGGTTGCCTATGAGCTAATAACTTCCTCGTGTGATTTTAGTTCTAATTACATGTGTCGCCCATTAGCTTTGAACTTTCTTGTGCGATTTTAGTTCTAATCGCATGTGTCGCCCTGGGGCTATGAATTTTGTCTCGCAAATTTAGTTCTAATCGCATGTATCGCCCATGAGCTATAAACTTTTCGTGTTATTTCAGTTCTTATCGCATGTAACGCCCATGAGCTATGAACTTTCTTGTGAGATTTTAGTTCTATCCAATGTATCACCCACGAGTTATGACTTTCTCGTGAGATTTTAGTTCTGATCGCATGTGTCGCCCATGCGCTATCTGTGAAATTCACTGTTTGATTTTAGTTCAAATTGCATGTGTCGGCCACAGGCTGTTACGTTTCTCGCGATTTTTTTTTTCAAACCACACGCTGAGTCCATGAGCAATAAACTTTCTTGTGAGATTTTAGTTCTTAGTTTGAGTCGCATCTGTAGCCCATCGGATATGATTTTTCACTTGATGTTTTTGTTCTATTTACATGCTAATGTGTAACCAACAAAGTATGAGTTTTCTGGTGAGATTTTAGTTTTAATTGCATGGGTCGTCTATGAGATTTGAGTTTTTCTTTTGAGATTTTAGTTTGAGACGCATTCTCAGGGTTATGAGGTCGTTAGGTTGTAGTTCTACATGAAATTGCAAGTGTAAACCATGCACTATGAGTTTTTTGCGTGAAATTTTAGTTCAAACGCAAGTGTTGCCCATGAACTCTAAGATTTTTCTTATGAAATGTTAGTTTTAGACGCAAGTACAGCATATGTGCAAGAGCTTTCTCGCAAGAATTTAGTTCTGGTTGCATGGGTAGTCATTGAAGAATGAGATTTCACATGAGATTTAAGTTGTATCACATGTGTCGCC
The DNA here is from genome assembly GCA_964019695.1 of Loripinus fragilis. NCBI lineage: Eukaryota > Metazoa > Mollusca > Bivalvia > Lucinida > Lucinidae > Loripinus > Loripinus fragilis. The sequence continues at coordinate 11,650,268 of OZ026530.1, forward strand.
AACGAGTTATAAGCTTTTTTATGTGGGATTTTAGTTCTAATCGCATGTGTCAACCATGAGCCATGGGCTATGAGCTTATCGTGAGAACTAAGTTGATATCACATGTGTCTCTCATGAGCTTTTGCACAGACTTACCAGGCACAAATGTAATACTATTGGGCAAGCTCACGAAATTTTAGCACATATCATATAGCCCAGCAATGAAGGCTCAGGCGAGCCTGCGCAAATGCGCATCCTCGCCATAGCCTTCACACCTCGTATACACAAAGTATGGATGTAGATAAATACCCAGATGATAATAAAACATATATTCCCACTAGATAAGCCAGCTATTGACGTTTACAGGCGGCTTTTGCGCATATGCGATAAGCATCAAAGCCAAGGATACCACAGTGTGGGTGATCTTGCATCATCATGCGTTCGTACAGTCAATTTGAGTCAGACCAGCGTCCGTCGTTGTCATGGTAGTTGACAAAATAGTCCACACAAAGATGATTTTGTTTTCATCAGCATAACAAACATACATCAATGCTTAGTCAGAGGCAAGTTTAAAGTCCAAAAGAGCACCCATTCACTGAATATATAGGACACAGATACTGCAATTTATTTTTTTTTAAAAGGTACTATTTTCGTGGGCTACCAAACCGGATGTTTTGTTTTGTGAAAATGAAAGAAAAACAAGCTCAGCTTTTACAAAAACATGCCTAACAAAAATACCACAAACATAAATCACATACCATTCCATGGCGTCAAGAGGTAAAAATGACAGAAACACACAGACAGATAAAGACATCCATATAAAGCAAGAACCAAACACATAAAGCAACAACCTGCTGTTACTTTCTTCAAGAGGGGACGGGCAGTGACTGCCTATCTATTGATGCACAGCTAATTAGGGCCTGTGCTGCCCCATATGTTCTGTAGGAGGATAAGCTGCCAGTGAAAATGCAGTGTAATAATAAATACGGTCACAGTGAAGAGTCTTGGTGATCGCTACAGTCTCTTTGATAAACCCTTTATAATCTAATGGGGCATTAACAAAAGGTTACCTAATCTACTTATCTACCCCTGATTACCAGTACTAACTGGCAGGTTTTACCCCTTAACTAGATCCCAACCTTAAACCCCCAACCCATAGGAGTGTCCAAAACAACCTTTGGAGCCCACCAACCCCCCCCCCCCCAATAAAAGGGGGGCCAACCCTGGGAGCCAAAAAAATATTTTAAAAAAAAGAAAAAGAAAAAGGGGGCTAACTTTGCGAATCCTCCCTAGGAGGAATACGCTTGTTGACGAGCCAGCATTAAAAGCATGGCTCGTGGTGCATAACACCTAGAGGAAACATTACTTAAAATGGCCAACTTCAACAAGGATTTGTATAAAACATATATTAAAAATGTTTGGTTTTTGTTTATTGAGAAAAAATCCATATAGTTTCCAGAGACGATTGCTTTGTGTATTTGTAGATAGATATTTTACACGGAATTAAACTTAAACATTGTAATAATGCCACTTGGCTAATTGACCAACTATTACTGCTTTTGCTAAATGATGTTAATTTCAGTATCATGAAAAGTAATGTCCCTTGAACACCAATCTGCGACTTATAGGAATGTTAATTCTATAGATTAATGAGACCAAATAGCTGAGGGGTCTAAATGGTTTTCACTAGAACAACTATAGGACCTTTACACGTGGGTTCGAAACCTACCAGCACCTGATTTATAAGATTTTTTTTTTTCAATTCTTTTTACATTAAATTTCTTTTGCATTATCTGATAATTTTTGATCGTTTGAAACGATGGTATATTCATGAATATCTTCAATTACAATATCCTTATTGCATTTTGGCATCGTCACAAGAAAGCCTGATTTTGTTGTATGTCCATAAGAAAGGCGCAGACCAGCGTGCACATCCATGCAGACTGATTTGAGCTTTTGTTATTTACTATTGGTAGGTACAGTATCCGAACTTGTACATGAAATATTTTAGTATTCTACATACTAGACTCTGAAGCTAGACAGGCTGGATTAAGTTTTAAGTTGTTGTAAACCACAATCACACGTTTTTCTCGTGATGAGATCCATATCTACTTAGCATTTCTTAGACATAAATGCATAACAACCATTATTTTTTGGTGTTTATTTTCATCTACCACCATACTTTTGACGTGTCATCAATGAAGGCTCGAAAGAGACTCTGCAGTAGAACATTCTCGTTCAGAAAGCTGCGTATCGCCCATGGGCTATGTGCTTTCTCATGCGATTTTACCTAGTAACTGGTGCAGTTAGGCTAAAATGAACCAGTATATCTGAGAAGTCGAGTCAGAGCCTTTACAGAGTGAATATATTAAATAAATACCATTTTAAACGAGAATACGAACATTTTTATGAAAAGCAATAACTCTAGTGCTAGGTGTATTATAACCTACACACTTTCTCGCCCATGAGCTTTGAATTATTTGAGTGAGTTTAGTTTTAATCGCACGTATCGCCCATGAGCTTTGAACTTTCTTGTGAGATTTTTGTTCTAACCTAGGCTATGATTTCTTGCGATAATTTAGTTCTAATCGCACGTGATCTTTTTGTGTGATTTAGTTTTTATTACAGGTGGCACCCATTTGCTTTGAACTTTCTTGTGAGATTTTAGTTCTTATTGTATGTATCGCCCGTGGGCTACACACTTTCTGGCGCGGATTTACTTCTAATCGCATGTGTTACCCATGAGCTATGAATTTTCTGGGTTATTTAAGTCATCGCATGTGTCGCCCATGAGCTTTGACCTTTCTTGTATGATCGAAGTTCTACTTGCATGTGTCGCCCATGGGCTATGAACTTCCTATGAAATTTTAGTTGACTCGCCTGTGTCGCCCATGAACTATGAATTTTTTGTGCGAAAATAGTTTAGAATCACATGAGTCTGCCATGAGCTATGAACTTTCTTGGGATACTTTAGTTCTTAGTTTTAGTCATATGGGTTGCCTATGAGCTAATAACTTCCTCGTGTGATTTTAGTTCTAATTACATGTGTCGCCCATTAGCTTTGAACTTTCTTGTGCGATTTTAGTTCTAATTGCATGTGTCGCCCTGGGGCTATGAATTTTGTCTCGCAAATTTAGTTCTAATCGCATGTATCGCCCATGAGCTATAAACTTTTCGTGTTATTTCAGTTCTTATCGCATGTAACGCCCATGAGCTATGAACTTTCTTGTGAGATTTTAGTTCTATCCCACGTATCACCCACGAGTTATGACTTTCTCGTGAGATTTTAGTTCTGATCGCATGTGTCGCCCATGCGCTATCTGTGAAATTCACTGTTTGATTTTAGTTCAAATTGCATGTGTCGCCCACAGGCTGTTACGTTTCTCGCGATTTTTTTTTCAAATCACACGCTGAATCCATGAGCAATAAACTTTCTTGTGAGATTTTAGTTCTTAGTTTGAGTCGCATCTGTAGCCCATCGGCTATGATTTTTCACTTGATGTTTTTGTTCTATTTACATGCTAATGTGTAACCAACAAAGTATGAGTTTTCTGGTGAGATTTTAGTTTAATTGCATGGGTCGTCTATGAGATTTGAGTTTTTCTTGTGAGATTTTAGTTTGAGACGCATTCTCATGGTTATGAGGTTGTAGTTCTACATGAAATTGCAAGTGTAAACCATGCACTATGAGTTTTTTGCGTGAAATTTTAGTTCAAACGCATGTGTTGCCCATGAACTCTAAGACTTTTCTTATGAGTTTTAGACGCAAGTACAGCATATGTGCAAGAGCTTTCTCGCAAGAATTTAGTTCTGGTTGCATGCGTAGTCATTGAAGAATGAGATTTCACATGAAATTAAAGTTGTATCACATGTGTCGCCAACGAGTTATAAGCTTTTTTATGTGGGATTTTAGTTCTAATCGCATGTGTCAACCATGAGCCATGGGCTATGAGCTTATCGTGAGAACTAAGTTGATATCACATGTGTCTCTCATGAGCTTTTGCACAGACTTACCAGGCACAAATGTTATATTATTGGACAAGCTCACGCGATTTTAGCACATATCATATAGCCCAGCAATGAAGGCTCAGGCGAGCCTGCGCAAATGCGCATCCTCGCCATAGCCTTAACAGCTCGCATACACAAAGTATGGATGTAGATTAATACCCAGATAATAATAAAACATACATTCCCACTAGATAAGCCAGCTATGGACGTTTACAGGCGGCTTTTGCGCATATGCGATAAGCATCAAAGCCAAGGATACCACAGTGTGGGTGATCTTGCATCATCATGCATTCGTACAGTCAATTTGAGTCAGACCAGCGTCCGTCGTTGTCATGGTAGTTGACAAAATAGTCCACACAAAGATGATTTTCTTTTCATCAGCATAACAAACATATATTAATGCTTAGTCAGAGGCAAGTTTAAAGTCCAAAAGAGCACCCATTCACTGAATATATAGGACACAGATACTGCAATTTAATTTTTTTTAAAGATACTATTTTCGTGGGCTACCAAACCGGATGTTTTGTTTTGTGAAAATGAAAGAAAAACAAGCTCAGCTTTTACAAAAACATGCCTAACAAAAATACCACAAACATACATCACATACCATTCCATGGCGTCAAGAGGTAGAAATGACAGAAACACACAGACAGATAAAGACATCCATATAAAGCATGAACCAAACACATAAAGCAACAACCTGCTGTTACTTTCTTCAAGAGGGGACGGGCAGTGACTGCCTATCTATTGATGCACAGCTAATTAGGGCCTGTACTGCCCCATATGTTCTGTGGGGGATAAGCTGCCAGTGAAAATGCAGTGTAATAATAAATACGGTCACAGTGAAGAGTCTTGGTGATCGCTACAGTCTCTTTGAAAAACCCTTTATAATCTAATGGGGCATTAACAAAAGGTTACCTAATCTACTTATCTACCCCTGATTACCAGTACTGACTGGGAGGTTTTACCCCTTAACTAGATCCTAACCTTAAACCCCCAACCCATAGGAATGTCCAAAACAACCCTGGGAGCCCCCAACCCCAACCCCCCCCCCCCCCCAAAAAAAAAAAAAAAAAAAAAAAAGAAAAGGGGAGCCAACCCTGGGAGCCAAAAAAATATAAAAAAAAAAATGAAAAGAAAAAGGGAGCTAACTTTGCGAATCCTCCCTAGGAGGAATTCGCTTGTTGACGAGCCAGCATTAAAAGCATGGCTCGTGGTGCATAACACCTAGAGGAAACATTACTTAAAATGGTCAACTTCAACAAGGATTTGTATAAAACATATATTAAAAATGTTTGGTTTTTGTTTATTGAGAAAATATCCATATAGTTTCCAGAGACGATTGCTTTGTGTATTTGTAGATAGATATTTTACACGGAATTAAACTTAAACATTGTAATAATGCCACTTGGCTAATTGATTAAATATTACTGTTTTTGCTAAATGATGTTAATTTCTGTATCATGAAAAGTAATGTCCCTTGAACACCAATCTGCGACTTATAGGAATGTTAATCCTATAGATTAATGAGACCAAATAGCTGAGGGGGCTAAATGGTTTTCACCAGAAGAACTATAGGACCTTTACACGTGGGTTCGAAACCTACCAGCTCCTGATTTATAAGATTTTTTTTAATTCTTTTTACATTAGATTTTTTGCATTATCTGATAATTTTTGATCGTTTGAAAAGATGGTTAATTCTATCTTCAATTACAATATCCTTATTGCATTTTGGCATCGTCACAAGAAAGCCTGATTTTGTTGTATGTCCATAACAAAGGCGCAGACCAGCGTGCACATCCATGCAGACTGATCTGAGCTTTTGCTATTTACTATTGGTAGGTATAGTATCCGAACTTGTACATGAAATATTTTAGTATTCTACATACTAGACTCTGAAGCTAGACAGGCTGGATTAAGTTTTAAGTTGTTGTAAACCACAATCACACGTTTTTCTCTTGATGAGATCCATATCTACTAAGCATTTCTTAGACATAAATGCATAACAACCATTATTTTTCGGTGTTTATTTTCATCTACCACCATACTTTTGACGTGTCATCGATGAAGGCTCGAAAGAGACTCTGCAGTAGAACATTCTCATTCAGAAAGCTGCGTATCGCCCATGGGCTATGTGCTTTCTCATGCGATTGTACCTGGTAACTGGTGCAGGTTAGGCTAAAATGAACCAGTATATCTGAGAAGTCGTGTCAGAGCCTTACAGTGTATATATATTAAATAAATACCATTTTAAACGAGAATACGAACATTTTCATGTAAAGCAATAACTCTAGTGCTAGGTGTATTATAACCTACACACTTTCTCGCCCATGAGCTTTGAATTATTTTGTGTGAGTTTAGTTTTAATCGCAAGTATCGCCCATGAGCTTTGAACTTTCTTGTGAGATTTTTGTTCTAACCTAGGCGCTGATTTCTTGCGATAATTTAGTTCTAATCGCACGTGATCTTTTTGTGTGATTTAGTTTTTATTACAGGTAGCACCCATTTGCTTTGAACTTTCTTGTGAGATTTTAGTTCTTATTGTATGTATCGCCCGTGGGCTACACACTTTCTGGCGCGGATTTAGTTTCTAATCGCATGTGTTACCCATGAGCTATCAATTTTCTGGGTCATTTAAGTCATCGCATGTGTCGCCCATGAGCTTTGACCTTTCTTGTATGATCGAAGTTCTACTTGCATGTGTAGCCCATGGGCTATGAACTTCCTATGAGATTTTAGTTGACTCGCCTGTGTCGCCCATGAACTATGAATTTTTTGTGCGAAATTAGTTTAGAATCACATGAGTCTGCCATGAGCTATGAACTTTCTTGGGATACTTTAGTTCTTAGTTCTAGTCATATGGGTTGCCCATGAGCTAATAATTTCATCGTGTGATTTTAGGTCTAATTACATGTGTCGCCCATTAGCTTTGAACTTTCTTGTGCGATTTTAGTTCTAATCGCATGTGTCGCCCTGGGGCTATGAATTTTGTCTCGCAAATTTAGTTCTAATCGCATGTATCGCCCATGAGCTATAAACTTTTCGTGTTATTTCAGTTCTTATCGCATGTAACGCCCATGAGCTATGAATTTTCTTGTGAGATTTTAGTTCTATCCCACGTATCACCCTCGAGTTATGACTTTCTCGTGAGATTTTAGTTCTGATTGCATGTGTCGCCCATGCGCTATCTGTGAAATTCGCTGTTTGATTTTAGTTCAAATTGTATGTGTCGGCCACAGGCTGTTACGTTTCTCGCGTTTTTTTTCAAATCACACGCTGAGTCCATGAGCAATAAACTTTCTTGTGAGATTTTAGTTCTTAGTTTGAGTCGCATCTGTAGCTCATCGGCTATGATTTTTCACTTGATGTTTTTGTTCTATTTACATGCTAATGTGTAACCAACAAAGTATGAGTTTTCTGGTGAGATTTTAGTTTTAATTGCATGGGTCGTCTATGAAATTTGAGTTTTTCTTTTGAGATTTTATTTTAAGACGCATTCTCATGGTTATGAGGTCGTTAGGTTGTAGTTTTACATGAAATTGCAAGTGTAAACCATGCACTATGAGTTTTTTGCGTGAAATTTTAGTTCAAACGCAAGTGTTGCCCATGAACTCTAAGATTTTTCTTATGAAATGTTAGTTTTAGACGCAAGTACAGCATATGTGCAAGAGCTTTCTCGCAAGAATGTAGTTCTGGTTGCATGCGTAGTCATTAAAGAATGAGATTTCACATGAGATTTAAGTTGCATCGTGTGTCGCCAACGAGTTATAAGCTTTTTTATGTGGGATTTTAGTTCTAATCGCATGTGTCAACCATGAGCCATGGGCTATGAGCTTATCGTGAGAACTAAGTTGATATCACATGTGTCATTCATGAGCTTTTGCACAGACTTACCAGGCACAAATGTAATACTATTGGGTAAGATCACGAAATTTTAGCACATATCATATAGCCCAGCAATGAAGGCTCAGGCGAGCCTGCGCAAATGCGCATCCTCGCCATAGCCTTCATAGCTCGCATACACAAAGTATGGATGTAGATAAATACCCGGATAATAATAAAACATATATTCCCAATAGATAAGCCAGCTATGGACGTTTACAGGCGGCTTTTGCGCATATGCGATAAGCATCAAAGCCAAGGATACCACAGTGTGGGTGATCTTGCATCATCATGCGTTCGTACAGTCAATTTGAGTCAGACCAGCGTCCGTCGTTGTCATGGTAGTTGACAAAATAGTCCACACAAAGATGATTTTGTTTTCATCAGCATAACGAATATACATCAATGCTTAGTCAGAGGCAAGTTTAAAGTCCAAAAGAGCACCCATTCACTGAATATATAGGACACAGATACTGCAATTTATTTTTTTTTAAAAGGTACTATTTTCGTGGGCTACCAAACCGGATGTTTTGTTTTGTGAAAATGAAAGAAAAACAAGCTCAGCTTTTACAAAAACATGCCTAACAAAAATACCACAAACATACATCACATACCATTCCATGGCGTCAAGAGGTAGAAATGACAGAAACACACAGACAGATAAAGACATCCATATAAAGCAAGAACCAAACACATAAAGCAACAACCTGCTGTTACTTTCTTCAAGAGGGGACGGGCAGTGACTGCCTATCTATTGATGCACAGCTAATTAGGGCCTGTGCTGCCCCATATGTTCTGTAGGAGGATAAGCTGCCAGTGAAAATGCAGTGTAATAATAAATACGGTTACAGTGAAGAGTCTTGGTGATTGCTACAGTCTCTTTGATAAACCCTTTATAATCTAATGGGGCATTAACAAAAGGTTACCTAATCTACTTATCTACCCCTGATTACCAGTACTAACTTGCAGGTTTTACCCCTTAACTAGATCCCAACCTTAAACCCCCAACCCATAGGAATGTCCAAAACAACCCTGGGAGCCCCCAATCCCCCCCCCCACCAAAAAAAAAATGAAAAGAAAAGGGGAGCCTACCCCGGGAGCTAAAAAAATATTAAAAAAAAGGAAAGAAAAAGGGAGCTAACTTTGCGAATCCTCCCTAGGAGGAATACGCTTGTTGACGAACCAGCATTAAAAGCATGGCTCGTGGTGCATAACACCTAGAGGAAACATTACTTAAAATGGCCAACTTCAACAAGGATTTGTATAAAACATATATTAAAAATGTTTGGTTTTTGTTTATTGAGAAAATATCCATATAGTTTCCAGAGACGATTGCTTTGTGTATTTGTAGATAGATATTTTACACGGAATTAAACTTAAACATTGTAATAATGCCACTTGGCTAATTGACCAAATATTACTGCTTTTGCTAAATGATGTTAATTTCTGTATAATGAAAAGTAATGTCCCTTGAACACCAATCTGCGACTTATAGGAATGTTAATCCTATAGATTAATGAGACCAAATAGCTGAGGGGTCTAAATGGTTTTCACCAGAACAACTATAGGACCTTTACACGTGGGTTCGAAACCTACCAGCTCCTGATTTATAAGATTTTTTTTAAATTCTTTTTACATTAGATTTTTTGCAGTATCTGATAATTTTTGATCGTTTGAAAAGATGGTTAATTCATGAATATCTTCAGTTACAATATCCTTATTGCATTTTGGCATCGTCACAAGAAAGCCTGATTTTGTTGTATGTCCATAACAAAGGCGCAGACCAGCGTGCACATCCATGCAGACTGATCTGAGCTTCTGTTATTTACTATTGGTAGGTACAGTATCCGAACTTGTACATGAAATATTTTAGTATTCTACATACTAGACTCTGAAGCTAGACAGGCTGGATTAAGTTTTAAGTTGTTGTAAACCACAATCACACGTTTTTCTCGTGATGAGATCCATATCTACTTAGCATTTCTTAGACATAAATGCATAACAACCATTATTTTTCGGTGTTTATTTTCATCTACCACCATACTTTTGACGTGTCATCACTGAAGGCTCGAAAAAGTCTATGCAGTAGAACATTCTCATTCAGAAGGCTGCGTATCGCCCATGGGCTATGTGCTTTCTCATGCGATTTTACCTGGTAACTGTAGTAGGTTAGGCTAAAATGAATCAGTATATCTGAGAAGTCGTGTCAGAGCCTTTATAGAGTGAATGTATTAAATAAATACCATTTTAAACGAGAATACGAACATTTTAATGTAAAGCAATAACTCTAGTGCTAGGTGTATTATAACCTACACACTTTCTCGCCAATGAGCTTTGAATTATTTGTGTGAGTTTAGTTTTAATCACACGTATCGCCCATGAGCTTTGAACTTTCTTGTGAGATTTTTGTTCTAACCTAGGCTCTGATTTCTTGCAATAATTTAGTTCTAATCGCACGTGATCTTTTTGTGTGATTTAGTTTTATTACAGGTGGCACCCATTTGCTTTGAACTTTCAGTTCTTATTGTATGTATCGCCCGTGGGCTACACACTTTCTGGCGCGGATTTAGTTCTAATCGCATGTGTTACCCATGAGCTATGAATTTTCTGGGTTATTTAAGTCATCGCATGTGTTGCCCATGAGCTTTGACCTTTCTTGTATGATCGAAGTTCTACTTGCATGTGTCGCCCATGGGCTATGAACTTCCTATGAGATTTTAGTTGACTCGCCTGTGTCGCCCATGAACTATGAATTTTTTGTGCGAAATTAGTTTAGAATCACATGAGTCTGCCATGAGCTATGAACTTGCTTGGGATACTTTAGTTCTTAGTTCTAGTCATATGGGTTGCCCATGAGCTAATAACTTCCTCGTGTGATTTTAGTTCTAATTACATGTGTCGCCCATTAGCTTTGAACTTTCTTGTGCGATTTTAGTTCTAATCGCATGTGTCACCCTGGGGCTATGAATTTTGTCTCGCAAATTTAGTTCTAATCGCATGTATCGCCCATGAGCTATAAACTTTTCGTGTTATTTCAGTTCTTATCGCATGTAACGCCCATGAGCTATGAACTTTCTTGTGAGATTTTAGTTCTATCCCACGTATCACCCACGAGTTATGACTTTCTCATGAGATTTTAGTCCTGATCGCATGTGTCGCCCATGCGCTATCTGTGAAATTCACTGTTTGATTTTAGTTCAAATTGCATGTGTCGGCCACAGGCTGTTACGTTTCTCGCGATTTTTTTTTCAAACCACACGCTGAGTCCATGAGCAATAAACTTTCTTGTGAGATTTTAGTTCTTAGTTTGAGTCGCATCTGTAGCCCATCGGATATGATTTTTCACTTGATGTTTTTGTTCTATTTACATGCTAATGTGTAACCAACAAAGTATGAGTTTTCTGGTGAGATTTTAGTTTTAATTGCATGGGTCGTCTATGAGATTTGAGTTTTTCTTTTGAGATTTTAGTTTAAGACGCATTCTCAGGGTAATGAGGTCGTTAGGTTGTAGTTCTATATGAAATTGCAAGTGTAAACCATGCACTATGAGTTTTTTGCGTGAAATTTTAGTTCAAACGCATGTGTTGCCCATGAACTCTAAGATTTTTCTTATGAAATGTTAGTTTTAGACGCAAGTACAGCATATGTGCAAGAGCTTTCTCGCAAGAATTTAGTTCTGGTTGCATGGGTAGTCATTGAAGAATGAGATTTCACATGAGATTTAAGTTGTATCACATGTGTCGCCAACGAGTTATAAGCTTTTTTTATGTTGGATTTTAGTTCTAATCGCATGTGTCAACCATGAGCCATGGGCAATGAGCTTATCGTGAGAACTAAGTTGATATCACATGTGTCGCTCATGAGCTTTTGCACAGACTTACCAGGCACAAATGTAATACTATTGGGCAAGCTCACGAAATTTTAGCACATATCATATAGCCCAGCAATGAAGGCTCAGGCGAGCCTGCGCAAATGCTCATCCTCTCCATAGCCTTCACACCTCGCATACACAAAGTATGGATGTAGATAAATACCCAGATGATAATAAAACATATATTCCCACTAGATAAGCCAGCTATGGACGTTTACAGGCGGCTTTTGCGCATATGCGATAAGCATCAAAGCCAAGGATACCACAGTGTGGGTGATCTTGCATCATCATGCGTTCGTACAGTCAATTTGAGTCAGACCAGCGTCCGTCGTTGTCATGGTAGTTGACAAAATAGTCCACACAAAGATGATTTTGTTTTCATCAGCATAACAAACATACATCAATGCTTAGTCAGAGGCAAGTTTAAAGTCCAAAAGAGCACCCATTCACTGAATATATAGGACACAGATACTGCAATTTATTTTTCTTAAAAGGTACTATTTTCGTGGGCTACCAAACCGGATGTTTTGTTTTGTGAAAATGAAAGAAAAACAAGCTCAGCTTTTACAAAAACATGCCTAACAAAAATACCACAAACATAAATCACATACCATTCCATGGCGTCAAGAGGTAAAAATGACAGAAACACACAGACAGATAAAGACATCCATATAAAGCAAGAACCAAACACATAAAGCAACAACCTGATGTTACTTTCTTCAAGAGGGGACGGGCAGTGACTGCCTATCTATTGATGCACAGCTAATTAGGGCCTGTGCTGCCCCATATGTTCTGTAGGAGGATAAGCTGCCAGTGAAAATGCAGTGTAATAATAAATACGGTCACAGTGAAGAGTCTTTGTGATCGCTACAGTCTCTTTGATAAACCCTTTATAATCTAATGGGGCATTAACAAAAGGTTACCTAATCTACTTATCTACCCCTGATTACCAGTACTAACTGGCAGGTTTTACCCCTTAACTAGATCCCAACCTTAAACCCCCAACCCATAGGAGTGTCCAAAACAACCCTGGGAGCCCCCTAACCCCCTCCCAATAAAAGGGGAGCCAACCCGGGAGCCAAAAAAATATTTAAAAAAAAAATAAAAAGAAAAAGGGGGCTAACTTTGCGAATCCTCCCTAGGAGGAATACGCTTGTTGACGAGCCAGCATTAAAAGCATGGCTCGTGGTGCATAACACCTAGAGGAAACATTACTTAAAATGGCCAACTTCAACAAGGATTTGTATAAAACATATATTAAAAATGTTTGGTTTTTGTTTATTGAGAAAAAATCCATATAGTTTCCAGAGACGATTGCTTTGTGTATTTGTAGATAGATATTTTACACGGAATTAAACTTAAACATTGTAATAATGCCACTTGGCTAATTGACCAAATATTACTGCTTTTGCTAAATGATGTTAATTTCAGTATCATGAAAAGTAATGTCCCTTGAACACCAATCTGCGACTTATAGGAATGTTAATCCTATAGATTAATGAAACCAAATAGCTGAGGGGTCTAAATGGTTTTCACTAGAACAACTATAGGACCTTTACACATGGGTTCGAAACCTACCAGCACCTGATTTATAAAATTTTTTTTTTAATTCTTTTTACATTAGATTTTTTTTGCATTATCTGATAATTTTTGATCGTTTCGAACGATGGTAAATTCATGAATATCTTCAATTACAATATCCTTATTGCATTTTGGCATCGTCACAAGAAAGCCTGATTTTGTTGTATGTCCATAACAAAGGCGCAGACCAGCGTGCACATCCATGCAGACTGATCTGAGCTTTTGTTATTTACTATTGGTAGGTATAGTATCCGAACTTGTACATGAAATATTTTAGTATTCTACATACTAGACTCTGAAGCTAGACAGGCTGGATTAAGTTTAAAGTTGTTGTAAACCACAATCACACGTTTTTCTCGTGATGAGATCCATATCTACTTAGCATTTCTTAGACATAAATGCATAACAACCATTATTTTTTGGTGTTTATTTTCATCTACCACCATACTTTTGACGTGTCATCAATGAAGGCTCGAAAGAGACTCTGCAGTAGAACATTCTCATTCAGAAAGCTGCGTATCGCCCATGGGCTATGTGCTTTCTCATGCGATTTTACCTGGTAACTGGTGCATGTTAGGCTAAAATGAACCAGTATATCTGAGAAGTCGAGTCAGAGCCTTTACAGAGTGAATATATTAAATAAATACCATTTTAAACGAGAATACGAACATTTTCATGAAAAGCAATAACTCTAGTGCTAGGTGTATTATAACCTACTCACTTTCTCGCCCATGAGCTTTGAATTATTTGAGTGAGTTTAGTTTTAATCGCACGTATCGCCCATGAGCTTTGAACTTTCTTGTGAGATTTTTGTTCTAACCTAGGCTATGATTTCTTGTGATAATTTAGTTCTAATCGCACGTGATCTTTTTGTGTGATTTAGTTTTTATTACAGGTGGCACCCATTTGCTTTGAACTTTCTTGTGAGATTTTAGTTCTTATTGTATGTATCGCCCGTGAGCTACACACTTTCTGGCGCGGATTTACTTCTAATCGCATGTGTTACCCATGAGCTATGAATTTTCTGGGTTATTTAAGTCATCACATGTGTCGCCCATGAGCTTTGACCTTTCTTGTATGATCGAAGTTCTACTTGCATGTGTCGCCCATGGGCTATGAACTTCCTATGAAATTTTAGTTGACTCGCCTGTGTCGCCCATGAACTATGATTTTTTTTGTGCGAAAATAGTTTAGAATCACATGAGTCTGCCATGAGCTATGAACTTTCTTGGGATACTTTAGTTCTTAGTTCTAGTCATATGGGTTGCCTATGAGCTAATAACTTCCTCGTGTGATTTTAGTTCTAATTACATGTGTCGCCCATTAGCTTTGAACTTTCTTGTGCGATTTTAGTTCTAATCGCATGTGTCGCCCTGGGGCTATGAATTTTGTCTCGCAAATTTAGTTCTAATCGCATGTATCGCCCATGAGCTATAAAATTTTCGTGTTATTTCAGTTCTTATCGCATGTAACGCCCATGAGCTATGAACTTTCTTGTGAGATTTTAGTTCTATCCCACGTATCACCCACGAGTTATGACTTTCTCGTGAGATTTTAGTCCTGAACGCATGTGTCGCCCATGCGCTATCTGTGAAATTCACTGTTTGATTTTAGTTCAAATTGCATGTGTCGGCCACAGGCTGTTACGTTTCTCGCGATTTTTTTTTCAAACCACACGCTGAGTCCATGAGCAATAAACTTTCTTGTGAGGTTTTAGTTCTTAGTTTGAGTCGCATCTGTAGCCCATCGGATATGATTTTTCACTTGATGTTTTTGTTCTATTTACATGCTAATGTGTAACCAACAAAGTATGAGTTTTCTGGTGAGATTTTAGTTTTAATTGCATGGGTCGTCTATGAGATTTGAGTTTTTCTTTTGAGATTTTAGTTTGAGACGCATTCTCAGGGTTATGAGGTCGTTAGGTTGTAGTTCTACATGAAATTGCAAGTGTAAACCATGCACTATGAGTTTTTTGCGTGAAATTTTAGTTCAAACGCATGTGTTGCCCATAAACTCTAAGATTTTTCTTATGAAATGTTAGTTTTAGACGCAAGTACAGCATATGTGCAAGAGCTTTCTCGCAAGAATTTAGTTCTGGTTGCATGGGTAGTCATTGAAGAATGAGATTTCACATGAGATTTAAGTTGTATCACATGTGTCGCCAACGAGTTATAAGCTTTTTTATGTGGGATTTTAGTTCTAATCGCATGTGTCAACCATGAGCCATGGGCTATGAGCTTATCGTGAGAACTAAGTTGATATCACATGTGTCTCTCATGAGCTTTTGCACAGACTTACCAGGCACAAATGTAATACTATTGGGCAAGCTCACGAAATTTTAGCACATATCATATAGCCCAGCAATGAAGGCTCAGGCGAGCCTGCGCAAATGCGCATCCTCGCCATAACCTTCACACCTCGCATACACAAAGTATGGATGTAGATAAATACCCAGATGATAATAAAACATATATTCCCACTAGATAAGCCAGCTATGGACGTTTACAGGCGGCTTTTGCGCATATGCGATAAGCATCAAAGCCAAGGATACCACAGTGTGGGTGATCTTGCATCATCATGCGTTCGTACAGTCAATTTGAGTCAGACCAGCGTCCGTCGTTGTCATGGTAGTTGACAAAATAGTCCACACAAAGATGATTTTGTTTTCATCAGCATAACAAACATACATCAATGCTTAGTCAGAGGCAAGTTTAAAATCCAAAAGAGCATCCATTCACTGAATATATAGGACACAGATACTGCAATTTATTTTTTTTAAAAGGTACTATTTTCGTGGGCTACCAAACCGGATGTTTTGTTTTGTGAAAATGAAAGAAAAACAAGCTCAGCTTTTACAAAAACATGCCTAACAAAAAAACCACAAACATAAATCACATACCATTCCATGGCGTCAAGAGGTAAAAATGATAGAAACACACAGACAGATAAAGACATCCATAAAAAGCAAGAAACAAACACATAAAGCAACAACCTGCTGTTACTTTCTTCAAGAGGGGACGGGCAGTGACTGCCTATCTATTGATGCACAGCTAATTAGGGCCTGTGCTGCCCCATATGTTCTGTAGGAGGATAAGCTGCCAGTGAAAATGCAGTGTAATAATAAATACGGTCACAGTGAAGAGTCTTTGTGATCGCTACAGTCTCTTTGATAAACCCTTTATAATCTAATGGGGCATTAACAAAAGGTTACCTAATCTACTTATCTACCCCTGATTACCAGTACTAACTGGCAGGTTTTACCCCTTAACTAGATCCCAACCTTAAACCCCCAACCCATAGGAGTGTCCAAAACAACCCTTGGAGCCCCCCAACCCCCCCCCCCCAATAAAAGGGGAGCCAACCCTGGGAGCCAAAAAATATTTAAAAAAAAATAAACAAAAAGGGGGCTAACTTTGCGAATCCTCCCTAGGAGGAATACGCTTGTTGACGAGCCAGCATTAAAAGCATGGCTCGTGGTGCATAACACCTAGAGGAAACATTACTTAAAATGGCCAACTTCAACAAGGATTTGTATAAAACATATATTAAAAATGTTTGGTTTTTGTTTATTGAGAAAAAATCCATATAGTTTCCAGAGACGATTGCTTTGTGTATTTGTAGATAGATATTTTACACGGAATTAAACTTAAACATTGTAATAATGCCACTTGGCTAATTGACCAAATATTACTGCTTTTGCTAAATGATGTTAATTTCAGTATCATGAAAAGTAATGTCCCTTGAACACCAATCTGCGACTTATAGGAATGTTAATCCTATAGATTAATGAGACCAAATAGCTGAGGGGTCTAAATGGTTTTCACTAGAACAACTATAGGACCTTTACACGTGGGTTCGAAACCTACCAGCACCTGATTTATAAGATTTTTTTTTTAATTCTTTTTACATTAGATTTTTTTTGCATTATCTGATAATTTTTGATCGTTTGAAACGATGGTAAATTCATGAATATCTTCAATTACAATATCCTTATTGCATTTTGGCATCGTCACAAGAAAGCCTGATTTTGTTGTATGTCCATAACAAAGGCGCAGACCAGCGTGCACATCCATGCAGACTGATCTGAGCTTTTGTTATTTACTATTGGTAGGTATAGTATCCGAACTTGTACATGAAATATTTTAGTATTCTACATACTAGACTCTGAAGCTAGACAGGCTGGATTAAGTTTTAAGTTGTTGTAAACCACAATCACACGTTTTACTCGTGATGAGATCCATATCTACTTAGCATTTCTTAGACATAAATGCATAATAACCATTATTTTTTGGTGTTTATTTTCATCTACCACCATACTTTTGACGTGTCATCAATGAAGGCTCGAAAGAGACTCTGCAGTAGAACATTCTCATTCAGAAAGCTGCGTATCGCCCATGGGCTATGTGCTTTATCATGCGATTTTACCTGGTAACTGGTGCAGGTTAGGCTAAAATGAACCAGTATATCTGAGAAGTCGAGTCAGAGCCTTTACAGAGTGAATATATTAAATAAATACCATTTTAAACGAGAATACGAACATTTTCATGAAAAGCAATAACTCTAGTGCTAGGTGTATTATATAACCTACACACTTTCTCGCCCATGAGCTTTGAATTATTTGAGTGAGTTTAGTTTTTATCGCACGTATCGCCCATGAGCTTTGAACTTTCTTGTGAGATTTTTGTTCTAACCTAGGCTATGATTTCTTGCGATAATTTAGTTCTGATCGCACGTGATCTTTTTGTGTGATTTAGTTTTTATTACAGGTGGCACCCATTTGCTTTGAATTTTCTTGTGAGATTTTAGTTCTTATTGTATGTATCGCCCGTGGGCTACACACTTTCTGGCGCGGATTTACTTCTAATCGCATGTGTTACCCATGAGCTATGAATTTTCTGGGTTATTTAAGTCATCGCATGTGTCGCCCATGAGCTTTGACCTTTCTTGTATGATCGAAGTTCTACTTGCATGTGTCGCCCATGGGCTATGAACTTCCTATGAAATTTTAGTTGACTCGCCTGTGTCGCCCATGAACTATGAATTTTTTGTGCGAAAATAGTTTAGAATCACATGAGTCTGCCATGAGCTATGAACTTTCTTGGGATACTTTAGTTCTTAGTTCTAGTCATATGGGTTGCCTATGAGCTAATAACTTCCTCGTGTGATTTTAGTTCTAATTACATGTGTCGCCCATTAGCTTTGAACTTTCTTGTGCGATTTTAGTTCTAATCGCATGTGTCACCCTGGGGCTATGAATTTTGTCTCGCAAATTTAGTTCTAATCGCATGTATCGCCCATGAGCTATAAACTTTTCGTGTTATTTCAGTTCTTATCGCATGTAACGCCCATGAGCTATGAACTTTCTTGTGAGATTTTAGTTCTATCCCACGTATCACCCACGAGTTATGACTTTCTCGTGAGATTTTAGTCCTGATCGCATGTGTCGCCCATGCGCTATCTGTGAAATTCACTGTTTGATTTTAGTTCAAATTGCATGTGTCGGCCACAGGCTGTTACGTTTCTCGCGATTTTTTTTTTCAAACCACACGCTGAGTCCATGAGCAATAAACTTTCTTGTGAGATTTTAGTTCTTAGTTTGAGTCGCATCTGTAGCCCATCGGATATGATTTTTCACTTGATGTTTTTGTTCTATTAACATGCTAATGTGTAACCAACAAAGTATGAGTTTTCTGGTGAGATTTTAGTTTTAATTGCATGGGTCGTCTATGAGATTTGAGTTTTTCTTTTGAGATTTTAGTTTGAGACGCATTCTCAGGGTTATGAGGTCGTTAGGTTGTAGTTCTACATGAAATTGCAAGTGTAAACCATGCACTATGAGTTTTTTGCGTGAAATTTTAGTTCAAACGCAAGTGTTGCCCATGAACTCTAAGATTTTTCTTATGAAATGTTAGTTTTAGACGCAAGTACAGCATATGTGCAAGAGCTTTCTCGCAAGAATTTAGTTCTGGTTGCATGGGTAGTCATTGAAGAATGAGATTTCACATGAGATTTAAGTTGTATCACATGTGTCGCCAACGAGTTATAAGCTTTTTTATGTGGGATTTTAGTTCTAATCGCATGTGTCAACCATGAGCCATGGGCTATGAGCTTATCGTGAGAACTAAGTTGATATCACATGTGTCTCTCATGAGCTTTTGCACAGACTTACCAGGCACAAATGTAATACTATTGGGCAAGCTCACGAAATTTTAGCACATATCATATAGCCCAGCAATGAAGGCTCAGGCGAGCCTGCGCAAATGCGCATCCTCGCCATAGCCTTCACACCTCGTATACACAAAGTATGGATGTAGATAAATACCCAGATGATAATAAAACATATATTCTCACTAGATAAGCCAGCTATTGACGTTTACAGGCGGCTTTTGCGCATATGCGATAAGCATCAAAGCCAAGGATACCACAGTGTGGGTGATCTTGCATCATCATGCGTTCGTACAGTCAATTTGAGTCAGACCAGCGTCCGTCGTTGTCATGGTAGTTGACAAAATAGTCCACACAAAGATGATTTTGTTTTCATCAGCATAACAAACATACATCAATGCTTAGTCAGAGGCAAGTTTAAAGTCCAAAAGAGCACCCATTCACTGAATATATAGGACACAGATACTGCAATTTATTTTTTTAAAAGGTACTATTTTCGTGGGCTACCAAACCGGATGTTTTGTTTTGTGAAAATGAAAGAAAAACAAGCTCAGCTTTTACAAAAACATGCCTAACAAAAATACCACAAACATAAATCACATACCATTCCATGGCGTCAAGAGGTAAAAATGACAGAAATACACAGACAGATAAAGACATCCATATAAAGCAAGAACCAAACACATAAAGCAACAACCTGCTGTTACTTTCTTCAAGAGGGGACGGGCAGTGACTGCCTATCTATTGATGCACAGCTAATTAGGGCCTGTGCTGCCCCATATGTTCTGTAGGAGGATAAGCTGCCAGTGAAAATGCAGTGTAATAATAAATACGGTCACAGTGAAGAGTCTTGGTGATCGCTACAGTCTCTTTGATAAACCCTTTATAATCTAATGGGGCATTAACAAAAGGTTACCTAATCTACTTATCTACCCCTGATTACCAGTACTAACTGGCAGGTTTTACCCCTTAACTAGATCCCAACCTTAAACCCCCAACCCATAGGAGTGTCCAAAACAACCTTGGGAGCCCACCAACCCCCCCCCAATAAAAGGGGGGCCAACCCTGGGAGCCAAAAAAATATTTTAAAAAAAAGAAAAAGAAAAAGGGGGCTAACTTTGCGAATCCTCCCTAGGAGGAATACGCTTGTTGACGAGCCAGCATTAAAAGCATGGCTCGTGGTGCATAACACCTAGAGGAAACATTACTTAAAATGGCCAACTTCAACAAGGATTTGTATAAAACATATATTAAAAATGTTTGGTTTTTGTTTATTGAGAAAAAATCCATATAGTTTCCAGAGACGATTGCTTTGTGTATTTGTAGATAGATATTTTACACGGAATTAAACTTAAACATTGTAATAATGCCACTTGGCTAATTGACCAACTATTACTGCTTTTGCTAAATGATGTTAATTTCAGTATCATGAAAAGTAATGTCCCTTGAACACCAATCTGCGACTTATAGGAATGTTAATCCTATAGATTAATGAGACCAAATAGCTGAGGGGTCTAAATGGTTTTCACTAGAACAACTATAGGACCTTTACACGTGGGTTCGAAACCTACCAGCACCTCATTTATAAGATTTTTTTTTTCAATTCTTTTTACATTAAATTTCTTTTGCATTATCTGATAATTTTTGATCGTTTGAAACGATGGTATATTCATGAATATCTTCAATTACAATATCCTTATTGCATTTTGGCATCGTCACAAGAAAGCCTGATTTTGTTGTATGTCCATAAGAAAGGCGCAGACCAGCGTGCACATCCATGCAGACTGATCTGAGCTTTTGTTATTTACTATTGGTAGGTACAGTATCCGAACTTGTACATGAAATATTTTAGTATTCTACATACTAGACTCTGAAGCTAGACAGGCTGGATTAAGTTTTAAGTTGTTGTAAACCACAATCACACGTTTTTCTCGTGATGAGATCCATATCTACTTAGCATTTCTTAGACATAAATGCATAACAGCCATTATTTTTCGGTGTTTATTTTCATCTACCACCAAACTTTTGACGTGTCATCACTGAAGGCTCGAAAGAGACTCTGCAGTAGAACATTCTCATTAAGAAAGCTGCGTATCGCCCATAGGCTATGTGCTTTCTCATGCGATTTTACCTGGTAACTGGTGCAGGTTAGGCTAAAATGAACCAGTATATCTGAGAAGTCGTGTCAGAGCCTTTACAGAGTGAATATATTTAATAAATACCATTTTAAACGAGAATACGAACATTTTCATGTAAAGCAATAACTCTAGTGCTAGGTGTATTATAACCTACACACTTTCTCGCCCATGAGCTTTGAATTATTTGTGTGAGTTTAGTTTTAATCGCACGTATCGCCCATGAGCTTTGAACTTTCTTGTGAGATTTTTGTTCTAACCTAGGCTCTGATTTGTTTCGATAGTTTAGTTCTAATCGCACGTGATCGTTTTGTGTGATTTAGTTTTATTACAGGTGGCACCCATTTGCTTTGAACTTTCTTGTGAGATTTTAGTTCTTATTGTATGTATCGCCCGTGGGCTACACACTTTCTGGCGCGGATTTAGTTCTAATCGCATGTGTTACCCATGAGCTATGAATTTTCTGGGTTATTTAAGTCATCGCATGTGTCGCCCATGAGCTTTGACCTTTCTTGTTTGATCGAAGTTCTACTTGCATGTGTCGCCCATGGGCTATGAACTCCCTATGAGATTTTAGTTGACTCGCCTGTGTCGCCCATGAACTATGAATGTTTTGTGCGAAATTAGTTTAGAATCACATGAGTCTGCCATGAGCTATGAACTTTCTTGGGATACTTTAGTTCTTAGTTCTAGTCATATCGGTTGCTTATGAGCTAATAACTTCCTCGTGTGATTTTAGTTCTAATTACATGTGTCGCCCATTAGCTTTGAACTTTCTTGTGCGATTTTAGTTCTAATCGCATGTGTCGCCCTGGGGCTATGAATTTTGTCTAGCAAATTTAGTTCTAATCGCATGTATCGCCCATGAGCTATAAACTTTTCGTGTTATTTCAGTTCTTATCGCATGTAACGCCCATGAGCTATGAATTTTCTTGTTAGATTTTAGTTCTATCCAACGTATCATCCACGAGTTATGACTTTCTCGTGAGATTTTAGTCCTGATCGCATGTGTCGCCCATGCGCTATCTGTGAAATTCGCTGTTTGATTTTAGTTCAAATTGCATGTGTCGGCCACAGGCTGTTACGTTTCTCGCGATTTTTTTTTCAAATCACACGCTGAGTCCATGAGCAATAAACTTTCTTGTGAGATTTTAGTTCTTAGTTTTAGTCGCATCTGTAGCCCATCGGCTATGATTTTTCACTTGATGTTTTTGTTCTATTTACATGCTAATGTGTAACCAACAAAGTATGAGTTTTCTGGTGAGATTTTAGTTTTAATTGCATGGGTCGTCTATGAGATTTGAGTTTTTCTTATGAGATTTTAGTTTGAGACGCATTCTCATGGTTATGAGGTCGTTAGGTTGTAGTTCTACATGAAATTGCAAGTGTAAACCATGCACTATGAGTTTTTTTGCGTGAAATTTTAATTCAATCGCATGTGTTGCCCATGAACTCTAAGACTTTTCTTATGAAATGTTAGGTTTAGACGCAAGTACAGCATATGTACAAGAGCTTTCTCGCAAGAATTTAGTTCTGGTTGCATGCGTAGTCATTGAAGAATGAGATTTCACATGAGATTTAAGTTGTATCACATGTGTCGCCAACGAGTTATAAGCTTTTTTTATGTGGGATTTTAGTTCTAATCGCATGTGTCAACCATGAGCCATGGGCTATGAGCTTATCGTGAGAACTAAGTAGATATCACATGTGTCTCTCATGAGCTTTTGCACAGACTTACCAGGCACAAATGTAATACTATTGGGCAAGCTCACGAAATTTTAGCACATATCATATAGCCCAGCAATGAAGGCTCAGGCGAGCCTGCGCAAATGCGCATCCTCGCCATAGCCTTCACAGCTCGCATACACAAAGTATGGATGTAGATAAATACCCAGATAATAATTAAACCTATAATCCAACTAGATAAGCCAGCTATTGACGTTTACAGGCGGCTTTTGCGCACATGCGATAAGCATCAAAATATCAATTTCTAGCCAAGGATACCACAGTGTGGGTGCTATTGCATCATCAAGCGCTCGTACAGTCAATTTGAGTCAGACCAGCGTCCCTCGTTGTCATGGTAGTTGACAAAATAGTCCACCCAGAGATGATTTGGTTTTCATCAGCATAACAATCATACACCAATGGTTAGTCAAGGGCAAGTTTAAAGTCCAAAAGAGCACCCATTCACTGAATATATAGGACACAGATACTGCAATTTACATTTTAAAAGGTACTATTTTCGTGGGCTACCAAACCGGATGTTTTGTTTTGTGAAAATGAAAGAAAAACAAGCTCAGCTTTTACAAAAACATGCCTAACAAAAATACCACAAACATACATCACATACCATTCCATGGCGTCAAGAGGTAGAAATAACAGAAACACACAGACAGATAATGACATCCATATAAAGCAAGAACCAAACACATAAAGCAACAACTTGCTGTTACTTTCTTCAAGAGGGGACCGGGGTGACTGCCAAACTATTGATGCACAGCTAATTAGGGCCTGTGCTGCCCCATATGTTCTGTAGGAGGATAAGCTGCCAGTGAAAATGCAGTGTAATGATAAATACGGTCACAGTGAAGAGTCTTGGTGATCGCTACAGTCTCTTTGATAAACCCTTTATAATCTAATGGGGCATTAACAAAAGGTTACCTAATCTACTTATCTACCCCTGATTACCAGTACTGACTGACAGGTTTTACCCCTTAACTAGATCCCAACCTTAAACCCCCAACCCTTAGGAATGTCCAAAACAACCCTGGGAGTCCCCTCCCCCCCCCCAAAAAAAAAAGGAAAAGAAAAGGGGAGCCAACCCTGGGAGCCAAAAAAATATAAAAAAAAAATGAAAAGAAAAAGGGAGCTAACTTTGCGAATCCTCCATAGGAGGAATACGCTTGTTGACGAGCCAGCATTAAAAGCATGGCTCGTGGTGCAGAACACCTATAGGAAACATTACTTAAAATGGTCAACTTCAACAAGGATTTGTATAAAACATATATTAAAAATGTTTGGTTTTTGTTTATTGAGAAAATATCCATATAGTTTCCAGAGACGATTGCTTTGTGTATTTGTAGATAGATAATTTACACGGAATTAAACTTAAACATTGTAATAATGCCACTTGGCTAATTGACCAAATATTACTTTTTTTGCTAAATGATGTTACTTTCTGTATCATGAAAAGTAATGTCCCTTGAACACCAATCTGCGACTTATAGGAATGTTAATCCTATAGATTAATGAGACCAAATAGCTGAGGGGTCTAAATGGTTTTCATCAGAAGAACTATAGGACCTTTACACGTGGGTTCGAAACCTACCAGCTCCTGATTTATAAGAATTTTTTTTAATTCTTTTTACATTAGATTTTTTTGCATTATCTGATAATTTTTGATTTTTTGAAAAGATGGTAAATTCATGAATATCTTCAATTACAATATCCTTATTGCATTTAGGCATCGTCACAAGAAAGCCTGATTTTGTTGTATGTCCATAACAAAGGCGCAGACCAGCGTGCACATCCATGCAGACTGATCTGAGCTTTTGTTATTTACTATTGGTAGGTATAGTATCCGAACTTGTACATGAAATATTTTAGTATTCTACATACTAGACTCTGAAGCTAGACAGGCTGGATTAAGTTTTAAGTTATTGTGAACCACAATCACACGTTTCTCTCTACTTAGCATTTCTTAGACATAAATGCATAACAACCATTATTTTTCGGTGTTTATTTTCATCTACCACCATACTTTTGACGTGTCATCAATGAAGGCTCGAAAAAGACTCTGCAGTAGAACATTCTCATTCAGAAAGCTGCGTATCGCCCATGGGCTATGTGCTTTCTCATGCGATTTTACCTGGTAACTGTAGTAGGTTAGACTAAAATGAATCAGTATATCTGAGAAGTCGTGTCAGAGCCTTTATAGAGTGAATATATTAAATAAATACCATTTTAAACGAGGATACGAACATTTTAATGTAAAGCAATAACTCTAGTGCTAGGTGTATTATAACCTACACACTTTCTCGCCCATGAGCTTTGAATTATTTGTGTGAGTTTAGTTTTAATCGCACGTATCGGCCATGAGCTTTGAACTTTCTTGTGAGATTTTTGTTCTAACCTAGGCTCTGATTTCTTGCGATAATTTAGTTCTAATCGCACGTGATCTTTTTGTGTGATTTAGTTTTATTACAGGTGGCACCCATTTGCTTTGAACTTTCTTGTGAGATTTTAGTTCTTATTGTATGTATCGCCCGTGGGCTACACACTTTCTGGCGCGGATTTAGTTCTAATCGCATGTGTTACCCATGAGCTATGAATTTTCTGGGTTATTTAAGTCATCGCATGTGTCGCCCATGAGCTTTGACCTTTCTTGTATGATCGAAGTTCTACTTGCATGTGTCGCCCATGGGCTATGAACTTCCTATGAGATTTTAGTTGACTCGCCTGTGTCGCCCATGAACTATGAATTTTTTGTGCGAAATTAGTTTAGAATCACATGAGTCTGCCATGAGCTATGAACTTTCTTGGGATACTTTAGTTCTTAGTTCTAGTCATATGGGTTGCCCATGAGCTAATAACTTCCTCGTGTGATTTTAGTTCTAATTACATGTGTCGCCCATTAGCTTTGAACTTTCTTGTGCGATTTTAGTTCTAATCGCATGTGTCGCCCTGGGGCTATGAATTGTGTCTCGCAAATTTAGTTCTAATTGCATGTATCGCCCATGAGCTATAAACTTTTCGTGTTATTTCAGTTCTTATCGCATGTAAGGCCCATGAGCTATGAACTTTCTTGAGAGATTTTAGTTCTATCCCACGTATCACCCACGAGTTATGACTTTCTCGTGAGATTTTAGTCCTGATCGCATGTGTCGCCCATGCGCTATCTGTGAAATTCGCTGTTTGATTTTAGTTCAAATTGTATGTGTCGGCCACAGGCTGTTTCCTTTCTCGCCATTTTTTTTTTTCAAATCACACGCTGAGTCCGTGAGCAATAAACTTTCTTGTGAGATTTTAGTTCTTAATTTGAGTCGGATCTGTAGCCCATCGGCTATGATTTTTCACTTGATGTTTTTGTTCTATTTACATTTTAATGTGTAACCAACAAAGTATGAGTTTTCTGGTGAGATTCTAGTTTTAATTGCATGGATCCTCTATGAGATTTGAGTTTTTCTTGTGAGATTTTAGTTTGAGACGCATTCTCATGGTTATGAGGTCGTTAGGTTGTAGTTCTACATGAAATTGCAAGTGTAAACCATGCACTATGAGTTTTTTGCGTGAAATTTTAGTTCAAACGCATGTGTTGCCCATGAACTCTAAGATTTATCTTATGAAATGTTAGTTTTAGACGCAAGTACAGCATATGTGCAAGAGCTTTCTCGCAAGAATTTAGTTCTGGTTGCATGCGTAGTCATTGAAGAATGAGATTTCACATGAGATTTAAGTTGTATCACATGTGTCGCCAACGAGTTATAAGCTTTTTTATGTGGGATTTTAGTTCCAATCGCATGTGTCAACCATGAGCCATGGGCTATGAGCTTATCGTGAGAACTAAGTTGATATCACATGTGTCTCTCATGAGCTTTTGCACAGACTTACCAGGCACAAATGTTAAACTATTGGGCAAGCTCACGAAATTTTAGCACATATCATATAGCCCAGCAATGAAGGCTCAGGCGAGCCTGCGCAAATGCGCATCCTCGCCATAGCCTTCACAGCTCGCATACACAAAGTATGGATGTAGATAAATACCTAGATAATAATAAAACATACATTTCCACTAGATAAGCTAGCTATGGACGTTTACAGGCGGCTTTTGCGCATATGCGATAAGCATCAAAGCCAAGGATACCACAGTGTGGGTGATCTTGCATCATCATGCGTTCGTACAGTCAATTTGAGTCAGACCAGCGTCCGTCGTTGTCATGGTAGTTGACAAAATAGTCCACACAAAGATGATTTTGTTTTCATCAGCATAACAAACATACATCAATGCTTAGTCAGAGGCAAGTTTAAAGTCCAAAAGAGCACCCATTCACTGAATATATAGGACACAGATACTGCAATTTAAATTTGTTTTAAAAGGTACTATTTTCGTGGGCTACCAAACCGGATGTTTTGTTTTGTGAAAATGAAAGAAAAACAAGCTCAGCTTTTACAAAAACATGCCTAACAAAAATACCACAAACATACATCACATACCATTCAATGGCGTCAAGAGGTAGAAATGACAGAAACACACAGACAGATAAAGACATCCATATAAAGCAAGAACCAAACACATAAAGCAACAACCTGCTGTTACTTTCTTCAAGAGGGGACGGGCAGTGACTGCCAATCTATTGATGCACAGCTAATTAGGGCCTGTGCTGCCCCATATGTTCTGTAGGAGGATAAGCTGCCAGTGAAAATGCAGTGTAATAATAAATACGGTCACAGTGAAGAGTCTTGGTGATCGCTACAGTCTCTTTGATAAACCCTTTATAATCTAATGGGGCTTTAACAAAAGGTAACCTAATCTACTTATCTACCCCTGATTACCAGTACTGACTGGCAGGTTTTACCCCTTAACTAGATCCCAACCTTAAACCCCCAACCCATAGGAATGTCCAAAACAACCCTGGGAGCCCCCAACACCCCCCTCCCAAAAAAAAAATGAAAATAAAAGGGGAGCCAACCCTGGGAGCCAAAAAAAAAATAAAAAAAATGAAAAGAAAAGGGGAGCTAACTTAGGAGGAATACGCTTGTTGACAAGCCAGCATTAAAAGCATGGCTCGTGGTGCATAACATCTAGAGGAAACATTACTTAAAATGTTCAACTTCAACAAGGATTTGTATAAAACATATATTAAAAATGTTTGGTTTTTGTTTAGTGAGAAAATATCCATATAGTTTCCAGAGACGATTGCTTTGTGTATTTGTAGATAGATGTTTTACACGGAATTAAACTTAAACATTGTAATAATGCCACTTGGCTAATTGGTTTTCACCAGAAGAACTATAGGACCTTTACACGTGGGTTCGAAACCTACCAGCTCCTGATTTATAAGAATTTTTTTTAATTCTTTTTACATTAGATTTTTTGCATTATCTGATAATTTTTGATCGTTTGAAAAGATGGTTAATTCATGAATATCTTCAATTGCAATATCCTTATTGCATTTTGGCATCGTCACAAGAAAGCCTGATTTTGTTGTATGTCCATAACAAAGGCGCAGACCAGCGTGCACATCCATGCAGATTGATCTGAGCTTTTGTTATTTACTATTGATAGGTATAGTATCCGAACTTGTACATGAAATATTTTAGTATTCTACATACTAGAATCTGAAGCTAGACAGGCTGGATTAAGTTTTAAGTTGTTGTAAACCACAATCACACGTTTTTCTCGTGATGAGATCCATATCTACTTAGCATTTCTTAGACATAAATGCATAACGACCATTATGTTTTGGTGTTTATTTTCATCTACCACCATACTTTTGACGTGTCATCAATGAAGGCTCGAAAGATACTCTGCAGTAGAACATTCTCATTCAGAAAGCTGCGTATCGCCCATGGGCTATGTGCTTTCTCATGCGATTTTACCTGGTAACTGGTGCAGGTTAGGCTAAAATGAACCAGTATATCTGAGAAGTCGTGTCAGAGCCTTTACAGTGTGAATATATTAAATAAATACCATTTTAAACGAGAATACGAACATTTTCATGTAAAGCAATAACTCTAGTGCTAGGTGTATTATAACCTACACACTTTCTCGCCCATGAGCTTTGAATTATTTGTGTGAGTTTAGTTTTAATCGCACGTATCGCCCATGAGCTTTGAACATTTTGTGAGATTTTTGTTCTAACCTAGGCTCTGATTTCTTGCGATAATTTAGTTCTAATCGCACGTGATCTTTTTGTGTGATTTAGTTTTTATTACAGGTGGCACCCATTTGCTTTGAACTTTCTTGTGAGATTTTAGTTCTTATTGTATGTATCGCCCGTGGGCTACACACTTTCTGGCGCGGATTTAGTTCTAATCGCATGTGTTACCCGTGAGCTATGAATTTTCTGGGTTATTTAAGTCATCGCATGTGTCGCCCATGAGCTTTGACCTTTCTTGTATGATCGAAGTTCTACTTGCATGTGTCGCCCATGGGCTATGAACTTCCTATGAGATTTTAGTTGACTCGCCTGTGTCGCCCATGAACTATGATTTTTTTGTGCGAAATTAGTTTAGAATCACATGAGTCTGCCATTAGCTATGAACTTTCTTGGGATACTTTAGTTCTTAGTTCTAGCCATATGGGTTGCCCATGAGCTAATAACTTCATCGTATGATTTTGGGTCTAATTATATGTGTTGCCCATTAGCTTTGAACTTTCTTGTGCGATTTTAGTTCTAATCGCATGTGTCGCTCTGGGGCTATGAATTTTGTCTCGCAAATTTAGTTCTAATCGCATGTATCGCCCATGAGCTATAAACTTTTCGTGTTATTTCAGTTCTTATCGCATGTAACGCCCATGAGCTATGAACTTTCTTGTGAGATTTTAGTTCTATCCCACGTTTCACCCACGAGTTATGACTTTCTCGTGAGATTTTAGTTCTGATCGCATGTGTCGCCCATGCGCTATCTGTGAAATTCGCTGTTTGATTTTAGTTCAAATTGCATGTGTCGCCCACATGCTGTTACGTTTCTCGCGATTTTTTTTTCAAATCACACGCTGAATCCACGAGCAATTAACTTTCTTGTGAGATTTTAGTTCTTAGTTTTAGTCGCATCTGTAGCCCATCGGCTATGATTTTTCACTTGATGTTTTTGTTCTATTTACATGCTAATGTGTAACCAACAAAGTATGAGTTTTCTGGTGAGATTTTAGTTTAATTGCATGGGTCGTCTATGAGATTTGAGTTTTTCTTATGAGATTTTAGTTTGAGACGCATTCTCATGGTTATGAGGTCGTGAGGTTGTAGTTCTACATGAAATTGCAAGTGTAAACCATGTACTATGAGTTTTTTTGCGTGAATTTTAGTTCAAACGCATGTGTTGCCCATGAACTCTAAGATGTTTCTGATGAAATGTTAGTTTTAGACGCAAGTACAGCATATGTGCAAGAGCTTTCTCGCAAGAATTTAGTTCTGGTTGCATGCGTAGTCATTGAAGAATGAGATTTCAAATGAGATTTAAGTTGTATCACATGTGTCGCCAACGAGTTATAAGCTTTTTATGTTGGATTTTAGTTCTAATCGCATGTGTCACCATGAGCCATGGGCTATGAGCTTATCGTGAGAACTAAGTTGATATCACATGTGTCTCTCATGAGCTTTTGCACAGACTTACCAGGCACAAATGTAATACTATTGGGCAAGCTCACGAAATTTTAGCACATATCATATAGCCCAGCAATGAAGGCTCAGGCGAGCCTGCGCAAATGCGCATCCTCGCCATAGCCTTCACAGCTCGCATACACAAAGTATGGATGTAGATTAATACCCAGATAATAATAAAACATATATTCCCACTAGATAAGCCAGTTATGGACGTTTACAGGCGGCTTTTGCGCATATGCGATAAGCATCAAAGCCAAGGATACCACAGTGTGGGTGATCTTGCATCATCATGCGTTCGTACAGTCAATTTGAGTCAGACCAGCGTCCGTCGTTGTCATGGTAGTTGACAAAATAGTCCACACAAAGATGATTTTGTTTTCATCAGCATAACAAACATACATCAATGCTTAGTCAGAGGCAAGTTTAAAGTCCAAAAGAGCACCCATTCACTGAATATATAGGACACAGATACTGCAATTTAATTTTTTAAAGGTACTATTTTCGTAGGCTACCAAACCGGATGTTTTGTTTTGTGAAAATGAAAGAAAGACAAGCTCAGCCTTTACAAAAACATGCCTAACAAAAATACCACAAACATACACCACATACCATTCCATGGCGTCAAGAGGTAGAATGACAGCAACACACAGACAGATAAAGACATCCATATAAAGCAAGAACCAAACACATAAAGCAACAACCTGCTTTCTTCAAGAGGGGACAGGCAGTGACTGCCTATCTATTGATGCACAGCTAATTAGGGCCTGTGCTGCCCCATATGTTCTGTAGGAGGATAAGCTGCCAGTGAAAATGCAGTGTAATAATAAATACGGTCACAGTGAAGAGTCTTGGTGATCGCTACAGTCTCTTTGATAAACCCTTTATAATCTAATGGGGCATTAACAAAAGGTTACCTAATCTACTTATCTACCCCTGATTACCAGTACTGACTGGCAGGTTTTACCCCTTAACTAGATCCCAACCTTAAACCCCAACCCATAGGAATGTCCAAAACAACCCTGGGAGCCCCCAACGCCCACCTCCCCCCCCCAAAAAAAAAAAAAAAAAAAAAAAAAAAATGAAAAGAAAAGGGAAGCCAACCCTGGGAGCCAAAAAAAAATATTTAAAAAAAAAATGAAAAGGAAAAGGGAGCTAACTTTGCGAATCCTCCCTAGGAGGAATACGCTTGTTGACGAGCCAGCATTAAAAGCATGGCTCATGGTGCATAACACCTAGAGGAAACATTACTTAAAATGGTTCGATTCGATTATTTCCAGTTCGTTTACGGACGTGCAGGGCCTTCATAACTGAATTAAGAATTGAACACTCTCTGCACGTCCAATTTAGTACGTTTCCTATGTGGTCTAAAAGTGGGTCAAGCACTGTGCCCGCGCTGTATCCCTAGTGTGCGGCTAATTTCGGCCTAAAATATAGGAAACGTTTAAAAAAGTTGTTTGTTTTTGAGCAGACGTCTAAAAGTAATTGCGATATCCCCATGTCAATTCCGACTGGTGGTTCGCTTTTTCCTGATATCACTGAGCCACCGTTGTTTTGGAACAGCAAGTTGATCCGTTTGTTGACTGTAGGAAGGTTGAGGAGGAAGGAATCATTCAGCATCGCCATTTGCACCCAGACACCTAATTGCCAACGACATCTCTGAGGGAACCGCCCATTGTAGGCTTGCTAGTGTGTAAGAGTTTGGTGTGGGGGTGTACTCCTTTGTGGAGCTCATGGGGACTGGGGAGCTCGCTTTTATGGAGCACAATGGAGGCGTGTATTTGTATCATGCGTGAGTGCGGGATTACAACAAGAGATCCTCAGACCTGACATATATCCACCACAAGCCTCTGACCTCAGACCTGATAGTCACCAAGTGCGGTAGCAGCCAGCAGACCTACGTTAGGGGTCTGCTTGCGTTCTTGCTTGTAGACCTACGTTAGGGGTCTATCATAAAACTAAACGGCACCTTTCGGACCCAATGCTTCCTGGATTTCACCAGTACTATCCACCCTGTTGACAAATAGCCTCAGACCTCTTGAGTCATTGAGCGCGGCATTGCCTAGTAGACCGTCGTTAAGGGTCCACCTTTAGCGTGCTGCACCTTCGGACCCTGTGCTTCCTGGGTTGCCCCAGTACTCGTCCACCCTGTGGACCAATAAGTTCACAAGCTTGCTCGGCGTAGGGGTTGTTGTCCGTACTGCGCTCGGACGTCTTCATCTGTGAGTCTTCTTGAGTTCTTCATCTGTGCCTGGGGTCTTCATCTGTTCCCCTACCAGAAGTCCGGGCAACACTTGAGGTGTAGACCCGGGGTTTTCCAGTATGGGGCTCTTCATCTGTAGTCTTCTTGCGTTCTTCTTCTGTTTTTCTTTCTTCAATCTCGTTAGAGATCACAGATCGGACATCCGTGCATATTGTAGACCTACGTTAGGGGTCTACCATACTACGCCCATAAATAACCACCCTGTCGAGTCCTTGTGCGTGTTAGTAGCTAGTAGGCCGACGTTAATGGCCTATTTGCTGGTTGACCTGCGTTAGGGGTCTACCATGTAGAATTGGCACTTTTTGGCCATATGTTTCCTGGATTTCGCCAGTACTATCCACCCTGTGGACAAATAGTCTCAGACCTGTTGAGTCGTTGAGTGCGGCAATGCCTAGTAGACCTACGTCAAGGGTCTACCGTTACCATGCTGCATCTTCAGACCCTATGCTTCCTGGGTTGCGCCAGTACTTGTCCGCCCTGCGGACAATTAGTTTCCCTAGCCTGCTCGACGTAGGGGTTATTTTGTCCCTAGCATGCGTTTAGGGGCAAATGGGCCTACGCGGTAGGCTTGTTGGCTTAACATGTACGGACGTGTGTCGCCCAGACCTAATCGGACCCGGACAGACCCTGGAGGGCTCCAGGGTTTGGCGCACTGCGCCCGGACGTCTTCATCTGTGAGTCTTCTTGAGTTCTTCATCTGTGCCTGGGGTCTTCATCTGTTCCCCTACCAGAAGTCCGGGCAACACTTGAGGTGTAGACCCAGAATTTTCCAGTATGGGGCTCTTCATCTGTAATCTTCATGCGTTCTTCATCTGTTCTTCTTATTTCAATCTCGTTAGAGATCACAGATCAGACATCCGTGCATAGTGTGGGCTAGTGGGCTAGCCCGTGCCAGGCTTTTGTGCAGTCCGTTCAGCCGTGCATTGTGCGTGCCTGTGGTCCGGCTCGTTCAATACTCGGCTGATCGGTCTACTGGTGTGCATCATAGTAGACCTACGTTAGGGGTCTACCATACTGCGCCAGTGTTACCCGTCCTGTGGGCTAATGGTTTCAGACTTGGCGGGTCCTCGTGTGTGGTGGTAGTCAGTAGGCCGACGTCAATGGCCTACTATGCTACTGTGTCGGACGTTTTTGTGCAGTTTGGTCAGCCGGGCGCGGTGCTGTCCAGGAGACTGGCCCGCCCCCCACCCGGCTGAACAACCTGCTTTTGTGCATCTCGGTTAGCCACGCACAGTGCGGGCCAAAGGGTTGGCTCGCACTGCGCACAGCTGATCGAGCTGCTATTGCAACTCATCACTTGCCTTATGTTTGTATAATGTTTTGTTTTAGGTTTCGTGCCTAACCCTTGCTGCATAAGGTTATTCATCGGGCGAAAACCTTTAAAGTCCTGAATAAAGAATATTTGGCTCGTGGTAGTTGACTTAATTTTTTATAAGTTTGTTTTAATATTTCTGAGAGAATGTAATTTGCGTTTTTATTTCAGATTTTGTTCCTGATCCTTCCAGAAGTACAGTGTACTTGTAAAAGCATCAAGAGGATCCCAAAGAAAGTGGACTTCACGCAGCGATGTTTTACATTCGAATGATAGAGTAATGATTTTTGTGCAAAAAAAGCTCTGAAAGTGGATTGACCTACTTCCGTTCACCGTCCAATCAACGTCTATGTTAGAAAATTTATCAGCCATTCGGGTATTGGCTTGTAAAACGCTGTTCGGCTTGGGTGCTTTCGATCACGTACGATATACTTATGTAGTTTTTTGTGCTCAGAAAGCCCATATTGCGGGTTGTCTCTAACTCTTTTTAAGCCTGATCTCAGCGTAATTTTCCTTTATATCAGTTATTTGGAGGTATGTGCGTGTCTGACAATGACACCTCCCGGGCTGCCTTGCATATTTTCTCATTTTATCTATCGTGAAAAATGACTTTATATCGGGCTTTGATGAGAGTTTTGTAGGTCACTTTTTGTGCCTCTCAACAGTCCTTTTCAGGACTATCAATTTTCCGAAAGAACTCCCTATTATTGTTGCTTATTTTGTTAATCATACGTTGGTTTTTGATGGACAGTTATGGAACTCGTACGACATCTTTAGCAATATAAGGATGTCATTCATGTTCCACTATTATCCATTTTTCCTATGGCAAGTTAGTTGACCCACATAAGTATTTGTTTTTTAAGAGACAGATTTTGTGCAAAACGTATCAAAAACCGGATTGACCTACTTTAGTCATTGACCATTCACTGCTTTTGAAAGAAAAAATTTTAACCATTCAGCGATTAGCTTATATATTGCTGTTCGGTAAGGGTGCTTTCAGTTGCGTACGATAAGATCATATATGATTTACTTAAAATGGTCAACTTCAACAAGGATTTGTATAAAACATATATTAAAAATGTTTGGTTTTTGTTTATTGAGAAAATATCCATATAGTTTCCAGAGACGATTGCTTTGTGTATTTGTAGATAGATATTTTACACGGAATTAAACTTAAACATTGTAATAATGCCACTTGGCTAATTGACCAAATATTACTGTTTTTGCTAAATGATGTTAATTTCTGTATCATGAAAAGTAATGTCCCTTGAACACCAATCTGCGACTTATAGGAATGTTAATCCTATAGATTAATGAGACCAAATAGCTGAGGGGTCTAAATGGTTTTCACCAGAACAACTATAGGACCTTTACACGTGGGTTCGAAACCTACCAGCTCCTGATTTATAAGAATTTTTTTAAATTCTTTTTACATTAGATTTTTTTGCATTATCTGATAATTTTTGATCGTTTGAAAAGATGGTTAATTCATGAATATCTTCAATTACAATATCCTTATTGCATTTTGGCATCGTCACAAGGAAGCCTGATTTTGTTGTATGTCCATAACAAAGGCGCAGACCAGCGTGCACATCCATGCAGACTGATCTGAGCTTTTGTTATTTACTATTGGTAGGTATAGTATTCGAACTTGTACATGAAATATTTTAGTATTCTACATACTAGACTCTGAAGCTGGACAGGCTGGATTAAGTTTTAAGTTGTTGTAAACCACAATCACACGTTTTTCTCGAGATGAGATCCATATCTACTTAGCATTTCTTAGACATAAATGCATAACAACCATTATTTTTCGGTGTTTATTTTCATCTACCACCATACTTTTGACGTGTCATCAATGAAGGCTCGAAAGAGACTCTGCAGTAGAACATTCTCATTCAGAAAGCTGCGTATCGCCCATGGGCTATGTGCTTTCTCATGCGATTTTACCTGGTAACTGGTGCAGGTTAGGCTAAAATGAACCAGTATATCTGAGAAGTCGTGTCAGAGCCTTTACAGAGTGAATATATTAAATAAATACCATTTTAAACGAGAATACGAACATTTTCATGTAAAGCAATAACTCTAGTGCTAGGTGTATTATAACCTACACACTTTCTCGCCCATGAGCTTTGAATTATTTGTGTGAGTTTAGTTTTAATCGCACGTATCGCCCATGAGCTTTGAACTTTCTTGTGAGATTTTTGTTCAAACCTAGGCTCTGATTTCTTGCGATAATTTAGTTCTAATCGCACGTGATCTTTTTGTGTGATTTAGTTTTTATTACAGGTGGCACCCATTTGCTTTTAACTTTCTTGTGAGATTTTAGTTCTTATTGTATGTATCGCCCGTGGGCTACACACTTTCTGGCGCGGATTTAGTTCTAATTGCATGTATTACCCATGAGCTATGAATTTTCTGGGTTATTTAAGTCATCGCATGTGTCGCCCATGAGCTTTGACCTTTCTTGTATGATCGAAGTTCTACTTGCATGTGTCGCCCATGGGCTATGAACTTCCTATGAGATTTTAGTTGACTCGCCTGTGTCGCCCATGAACTATGAATTTTTTGTGCGAAATTAGTTTAGAATCACATGAGTCTGCCATGAGCTATGAACTTTCTTGGGATACTTTAGTTCTTAGTTCTAGTCATATGGGTTGCCCATGAGCTAATAACTTCCTCGTGTGATTTTAGTTCTAATTACATGTGTCGCCCATTAGCTTTGAACTTTCTTGTGCGATTTTAGTTCTAATCGCATGTGTCGCCCTGGGGCTATGAATTTTGTCTCGCAAATTTAGTTCTAATTGCATGTATCGCCCATGAGCTATAAACTTTTCGTGTTATTTCAGTTCTTATTGCATGTAACGCCCATGAGCTATGAATTTTCTTGTGAGATTTTAGTTCTATCCCACGTATCACCCTCGAGTTATGACTTTCTCGTGAGATTTTATTTCTGATCGCATGTGTCG
This sequence comes from Loripinus fragilis, assembly GCA_964019695.1. Lineage (NCBI taxonomy): Eukaryota > Metazoa > Mollusca > Bivalvia > Lucinida > Lucinidae > Loripinus > Loripinus fragilis. Next base: position 11,687,756 of record OZ026530.1, read on the forward strand.
CCCATGCGCTATCTGTGAAATTCGCTGTTTGATTTTAGTTCAAATTGTATGTGTCGGCCACAGGCTGTTACGTTTCTCGCGATTTTTTTTTTCAAATCACACGCTGAGTGCATGAGCAATAAACTTTCTTGTGAGATTTTAGTTCTTAATTTGAGTCGCATCTGTAGCCCATCGGCTATGATTTTTCACTTGATGTTTTTGTTCTATTTACATGCTAATGTGTAACCAACAAAGTATGAGTTTTCTGGTGAGATTTTAGTTTTAATTGCATGGGTCGTCTGTGAGATTTGAGTTTTTCTTGTGAGATTTTAGTTTAAGACGCATTCTCATGATTATGAGGTCGTTAGGTTGTAGTTCTACATGAAATTGCAAGTGGAAACCATGCACTATGAGTTTTTTTGCGTGAAATTTTAGTTCAAACGCATGTGTTGCCCATGAACTCTAAGAGTTTTCTTATGAAATGTTAGTTTTAGACGCAAGTACAGCATATGTGCAAGAGCTTTCTCGCAAGAATTTAGTTCTGGTTGCATGAGTAGTCATTGAAGAATGAGATTTCACATGAGATTTAAGTTGTATCACATGTGTCGCCAATGAGTTATAAGCTTTTTTATGTGGGATTTTAGTTCTAATCGCATGTGTCAACCATGAGCCATGGGCTATGAGCTTATCGTGAGAACTAAGTTGATATCACATGTGTCTCTCATGAGTTTTTGCACAGACTTACCAGGCACAAATGTAATACTATTGGGCAAGCTCACAAAATTTTAGCACATATCATATAGCCCAGCAATGAAGGCTCAGGCGAGCCTGCGCAAATGCGCATCCTCGCCATAGCCTTCACAGCTCGCATACACAAAGTATGGATGTAGATAAATACCCAGATAATAATAAAACATATATTCCCACTAGATAAGCCAGCTATGGACGTTTACAGGCGGCTTTTGCGCATATGCGATAAGCATCAAAGCAAAGGATACCACAGTGTGGGTGATCTTGCATCATCATGCGTTCGTACAGTCAATTTGAGTCAGACCAGCGTCCGTCGTTGTCATGGTAGTTGACAAAATAGTCCACACAAAGATGATTTTGTTTTCATCAGCATAACAAACATACATCAAAGCTTAGTCAGAGGCAAGTTTAAAGTCCAAAAGAGCACCCATTCACTGAATATATAGGACACAGATACTGCAATTTAAATTTGTTTTAAAAGGTACTATTTTCGTGGGCTACCAAACCGGATGTTTCGTTTTGTGAAAATGAAAGAAAAACAAGCTCAGCTTTTACAAAAACATGCCTAACAAAAATACCACAAACATACATCACATACCATCCCATGGCGTCAAGAGGTAGAAATGACAGAAACACACAGACAGATAAAGACATCCATATAAAGCAAGAACCAAACACATAAAGCAACAACCTGCTGTTACTTTCTTCAAGAGGGGACGGGCAGTGACTGCCTATCTATTGATGCACAGCTAATTAGGGCCTGTGCTGCCCAATATGTTCTGTAGGAGGATAAGCTGCCAGTGAAAATGCAGTGTAATAATAAATACGGTCACAGTGAAGAGTCTTGGTGATCGCTACAGTCTCTTTGATTAACCCTTTATAATCTAATGTGGCATTAACAAAAGGTTACCTAATCTACTTATCTACCCCTGATTACCAGTACTGACTGGCAGGTTTTACCCCTTAACTAGATCCCAACCTTAAACCCCCAACCCATAGGAATGTCCAAAACAACCCTGGGAGCCCTCCACCACCCCCCCCCTCCCCACCAAAAAAAAAATGAAAAGATAAGGGGAGCCAACCCTGGGAGCCAAAAAAAAATTAAAAAAAATAAAAGAAAAAGGGAGCTAACTTTGCGAATCCTCCCTAGGAGGAATACGCTTGTTGACGAGCCAGCATTAAAAGCATGGCTCGTGGTGCATAACACCTAGAGGAAACATTACTTAAAATGGTCAACTTCAACAAGGATTTGTATAAAACATATATTAAAAATGTTTGGTTTTTGTTTAGTGAGAAAATATCCATATAGTTTCCAGAGACGATTGCTTTGTGTATTTGTAGATAGATATTTACACGGAATTAAACTTAAACATTGTAATAATGCCACTTGGCTAATTGACCAAATATTACTGTTTTTGCTAAATGATGTAAATTTCTATATCATGAAAAGTAATGTCCCTTGAACACCAATCTGCGACTTATAGGAATGTTAATCCTATAGATTAATGAGACCAAATAGCTGAGGGGTCTAAATGGTTTTCACCAGAAGAACTATAGGACCTTTACACGTGGGTTCGAAACCTACCAGCTCCTGATTTATAAGATTTTTTTTTAATTCTTTTTACATTAGATTTTTTGCATTATCTGATAATTTTTGATCGTTAGAAAAGATGGTTAATTCATGAATATCTTCAATTACAATATCCTTATTGCATTTTGGCATCGTCACAAGAAAGCCTGATTTTGTTGTATGTCCATAACAAAGGCGCAGACCAGCGTGCACATCCATGCAGACTGATCTGAGCTTTTGTTATTTACTATTGGTAGGTATAGTATCCGAACTTGTACATGAAATATTTGAGTATTCTACATATTAGACTCTGAAGCTAGACAGGACAGATTAAGTTTTAAGTTGTTGTAAACCACAATCACACGTTTTTCTCGTGATGAGATCCATATCTACTTAGCATTTCTTAGACATAAATGCATAACGACCATTATTTTTCGGTGTTTATTTTCATCTACCACCATACTTTTGACGTGTCACCAATGAAGGCTCGAAAGAGACTCTGCAGTAGAACATTCTCATTCAGAAAGCTGCGTATCGCCCATGGGCTATGTGCTTTCTCATGCGATTTTACCTGGTAACTGGTGCAGGTTAGGCTAAAATGAACCCGTATATCTGAGAAGTCGTGTCAGAGCCTTTACAGTGTGAATATATTAAATAAATACCATTTTAAACGAGAATACGAACATTTTCATGTAAAGCAATAACTCTAGTGCTAGGTGTATTATAGCCTACACACTTTCTCGCCCATGAGCTTTGAATTATTTGTGTGAGTTTAGTTTTAATCGCACGTATCTCCCATGAGCTATGAACTTTCTTGTGAGATTTTTGTTCTAACCTAGGCTCTGATTTCTTGCGATAATTTAGTTCTAATCGCACGTGATCTTTTTGTTTGATTTAATTTTTATTACAGGTGGCACCCATTTGCTTTGAACTTTCTTGTGAGATTTTAGTTCTTATTGTATGTATCGCCCGTGGGCTACACACTTTCTGGCGCGGATTTAGTTCTAATCGCATGTGTTACCCATGAGCTATGAATTTTCTGGGTTATTTAAGTCATCGCATGTGTCGCCCATGAGCTTTGACCTTTCTTGTATGATCGAAGTTCTACTTGCATGTGTCGCCCATGGGCTATGAACTTCCTATGAGATTTTAGTTGACTCGCCTGTGTCGCCCATGAACTGTGAATTTTTTGTGCGAAATTAGTTTAGAATCACATGAGTCTGCCATGAGCTATGAACTTTCTTGGGATACTGTAGTTCTTAGTTCTAGTCATATGGGTTGCCCATGAGCTAATAACTTCATCGTGTGATTTTAGGTCTAATTACATGTGTCGCCCATTAGCTTTGAACTTTCTTGTGCGATTTTAGTTCTAATCGCATGTGTCGCCCTGGGGCTATGAATTTTGTCTTGCAAATTTAGTTCTAATCGCATGTATCGCCCATGAGCTATAAACTTTTCGTGTTATTTCAGATCTTATCGCATGTAACGCCCATAAGCTATGAACTTTCTTGTTAGATTTTAGTTCTATCCCACGTATCATCCACGAGTTATGACTTTCTCGTGAGATTTTAGTTCTGATCGCATGTGTCGCCCATGCGCTATCTGTGAAATTCGCTGTTTGATTTTAGTTCAAATTGCATGTGTCGGCCACAGGCTGTTACGTTTCTCGCGATTTTTTTTTCAAATCACACGCTGAGTCCATGAGCAATAAACTTTCTTGTGAGATTTTAGTTCTTAATTTGAGTCGCATCTGTAGCCCATCGGCTATGATTTTTCACTTGATGTTTTTGTTCTATTTACATGCTAATGTGTAACCAACAAAGTATGAGTTTTCTGGTGAGATTTTAGTTTTAATTGCATGGGTCGTCTGTGAGATTTGAGTTTTTCTTGTGAGATTTTAGTTTGAGACGCATTCTCATGATTATGAGGTCGTTAGGTTGTAGTTCTACATGAAATTGCAAGTGGAAACCATGCACTATGAGTTTTTTTGCGTGAAATTTTAGTTCAAACGCATGTGTTGCCCATGAACTCTAAGAGTTTTCTTATGGAATGTTAGTTTTAGACGCAAGTACAGCATATGTGCAAGAGCTTTCTCGCAAGAATTTAGTTCTGGTTGCATGCGTAGTCATTGAAGAATGAGATTTCACATGAGATTTAAGTTGTATCACATGTGTCGCCAACGAGTTTTAAGCTTTTTTATGTGGGATTTTAGTTCTAATCGCATGTGTCAACCATGAGCCATGGGCTATGAGCTTATCGTGAGAACTAAGTTGATATCACATGTGTCTCTCATGAGTTTTTGCACAGACTTACCAGGCACAAATGTAATACTATTGGGCAAGCTCACGAAATTTTAGCACATATCATATAGCCCAGCAATGAAGGCTCAGGCGAGCCTGCGCAAATGCGCATCCTCGCCATAGCCTTCACAGCTCGCATACACAAAGTATGGATGTAGATAAATACCCAGATAATAATAAAACATATATTCCCACTAGATAAGCCAGCTATGGACGTTTACAGGCGGCTTTTGCGCATATGCGATAAGCATCAAAGCCAAGGATACCACAGTGTGGGTGATCTTGCATCATCATGCGTTCGTACAGTCAATTTGAGTCAGACCAGCGTCCGTCGTTGTCATGGTAGTTGACAAAATAGTCCACACAAAGATGATTTTGTTTTCATCAGCATAACAAACATACATCAAAGCTTAGTCAGAGGCAAGTTTAAAGTCCAAAAGAGCACCCATTCACTGAATATATAGGACACAGATACTGCAATTTAAATTTGTTTTAAAAGGTACTATTTTCGTGGGCTACCAAACCGGATGTTTCGTTTTGTGAAAATGAAAGAAAAACAAGCTCAGCTTTTACAAAAACATGCCTAACAAAAATACCACAAACATACATCACATACCATTCCATGGCGTCAAGAGGTAGAAATGACAGAAACACACAGACAGATAAAGACATCCATATAAAGCAAGAACCAAACACATAAAGCAACAACCTGCTGTTACTTTCTTCAAGAGGGGACGGGCAGTGACTGCCTATCTATTGATGCACAGCTAATTAGGGCCTGTGCTGCCCAATATGTTCTGTAGGAGGATAAGCTGCCAGTGAAAATGCAGTGTAATAATAAATACGGTCACAGTGAAGAGTCTTGGTGATCGCTACAGTCTCTTTGATAAACCCTTTATAATCTAATGGGGCATTAACAAAAGGTTACCTAATCTACTTATCTACCCCTGATTACCAGTACTGACTGGCAGGTTTTACCCCTTAACTAGATCCCAACCTTAAACCCCCAACCCATAGGAATGTCCAAAACAACCCTGGGAGCCCTCCACCCCACCCCCCACCCCCCCAAAAAAAAAGGAAAAGAAAAGATAAGGGGAGCCAACCCTGGGTGCCAAAAAAAATTAAAAAAAATTAAAAGAAAAAGGGAGCTAACTTTGCGAATCCTCCCTAGGAGGAATACGCTTGTTGACGAGCCAGCATTAAAAGCATGGCTCGTGGTGCATAACACCTAGAGGAAACATTACTTAAAATGGTCAACTTCAACAAGGATTTGTATAAAACATATATTAAAAATGTTTGGTTTTTGTTTAGTGAGAAAATATCCATATAGTTTCCAGAGACGATTGCTTTGTGTATTTGTAGATAGATATTTTACACGGAATTAAACTTAAACATTGTAATAATGCCACTTGGCTAATTGACCAAATATTACTGTTTTTGCTAAATGATGTTAATTTCTGTATCATGAAAAGTAATGTCCCTTGAACACCAATCTGCGACTTATAGGAATGTTAATCCTATAGATTAATGAGACCAAATAGCTGAGGGGTCTAAATGGTTTTCACCAGAAGAACTATAGGACCTTTACACGTGGGTTCGAAACCTACCAGCTCCTGATTTATAAGTATTTTTTTTAATTCTTTTTACATTAGATTTTTTGCATTATCTGATAATTTTTGATCGTTAGAGAAGATGGTTAATTCATGAATATCTTCAATTACAATATCCTTATTGCATTTTGGCATCGTCGCAAGAAAGCCTGATTTTGTTGTATGTCCATAACAAAGGCGCAGACCAGCGTGCACATCCATGCAGACTGATCTGAGCTTTTGTTATTTACTATTGGTAGGTATAGTATCCGAACTTGTACATGAAATATTTGAGTATTCTTCATATTAGACTCTGAAGCTAGACAGGCTGGATTAAGTTTTAAGTTGTTGTAAACCACAATCACACGTTTTTCTCGTGATGAGATCCATATCTACTTAGCATTTCTTAGACATAAATGCATAACGACCATTATTTTTCGGTGTTTATTTTCATCTACCACCATACTTTTGACGTGTCACCAATGAAGGCTCGAAAGAGACTCTGCAGTAGAACATTCTCATTCAGAAAGCTGCGTATCGCCCATGGGCTATGTGCTTTCTCATGCGATTTTACCTGGTAACTGGTGCAGGTTAGGCTAAAATGAACCCGTATATCTGAGAAGTCGTGTCAGAGCCTTTACAGTGTGAATATATTAAATAAATACCATTTTAAACGAGAATACGAACATTTTCATGTAAAGCAATAACTCTAGTGCTAGGTGTATTATAACCTACACACTTTCTCGCCCATGAGCTTTGAATTATTTGTGTGAGTTTAGTTTTAATCGCACGTATCGCCCATGAGCTATGAACTTTCTTGTGAGATTTTTGTTCTAACCTAGGCTCTGATTTCTTGCGATGAATTAGTTCTAATCGCACGTGATCTTTTTGTGTGATTTAATTTTTATTACAGGTGGCACCCATTTGCTTTGAACTTTCTTGTGAGATTTTAGTTCTTATTGTATGTATCGCCCGTGGGCTACACACTTTCTGGCGCGGATTTAGTTCTAATCGCATGTGTTACCCATGAGCTATGAATTTTCTGGGTTATTAAAGTCATCGCATGTGTCGCCCATGAGCTTTGACCTTTCTTGTATGATCGAAGTTCTACTTGCATGTGTCGCCCATGGGCTATGAACTTCCTATGAGATTTTAGTTGACTCGCCTGTGTCGCCCATGAACTGTGAATTTTTTGTGCGAAATTAGTTTAGAATCACATGAGTCTGCCATGAGCTATGAACTTTCTTGGGATACTGTAGTTCTTAGTTCTAGTCATATGGGTTGCCCATGAGCTAATAACTTCATCGTGTGATTTTAGGTCTAATTACATGTGTCGCCCATTAGCTTTGAACTTTCTTGTGCGATTTTAGTTCTAATCGCATGTGTCGCCCTGGAGCTATGAATTTTGTCTTGCAAATTTAGTTCTAATCGCATGTATCGCCCATGAGCTATAAACTTTTCGTGTTATTTCAGTTCTTATCGCATGTAACGCCCATAAGCTATGAACTTTCTTGTTAGATTTTAGTTCTATTCCACGTATCATCCACGAGTTATGATTTTCTCGTGAGATTTTAGTTCTGATCGCATGTGTCGCCCATGCGCTATCTGTGAAATTCGCTGTTTGATTTTAGTTCAAATTGCATGTGTCGGCCACAGGCTGTTACGTTTCTCGCGATTTTTTTTTTTCAAATCACACGCTGAGTCCATGAGCAATAAACTTTCTTGTGACATTTTAGTTCTTAATTTGAGTCGCATCTGTAGCCCATCGGCTATGATTTTTCACTTGATGTTTTTGTTCTATTTACATGCTAATGTGTAACCAACAAAGTATGAGTTTTCTGGTGAGATTTTAGTTTTAATTGCATGGGTCGTCTGTGAGATTTGAGTTTTTCTTGTGAGATTTTAGTTTGAGACGCATTCTCATGATTATGAGGTCGTTAGGTTGTAGTTCTACATGAAATTGCAAGTGGAAACCATGCACTATGAGTTTTTTTGCGTGAAATTTTAGTTCAAACGCATGTGTTGCCCATGAACTCTAAGAGTTTTCTTATGGAATGTTAGTTTTAGACGCAAGTACAGCATATGTGCAAGAGCTTTCTCGCAAGAATTTAGTTCTGGTTGCATGCGTAGTCATTGAAGAATGAGATTTCACATGAGATTTAAGTTGTATCACATGTGTCGCCAACGAGTTTTAAGCTTTTTGATGTGGGATTTTAGTTCTAATCGCATGTGTCAACCATGAGCCATGGGCTATGAGCTTATCGTGAGAACTAAGTTGATATCACATGTGTCTCTCATGAGTTTTTGCACAGACTTACCAGGCACAAATGTAATACTATTGGGCAAGCTCACGAAATTTTAGCACATATCATATAGCCCAGCAATGAAGGCTCAGGCGAGCCTGCGCAAATGCCTATCCTCGCCATAGCCTTCACAGCTCGCATACACAAAGTATGGATGTAGATAAATACCCAGATAATAATAAAACATATATTCCCACTAGATAAGCCAGCTATGGACGTTTACAGGCGGCTTTTGCGCATATGCGATAAGCATCAAAGCCAAGGATACCACAGTGTGGGTGATCTTGCATCATCATGCGTTCGTACAGTCAATTTGAGTCAGACCAGCGTCCGTCGTTGTCATGGTAGTTGACAAAATAGTCCACACAAAGATGATTTTGTTTTCATCAGCATAACAAACATACATCAAAGCTTAGTCAGAGGCAAGTTTAAAGTCCAAAAGAGCACCCATTCACTGAATATATAGGACACAGATACTGCAATTTAAATTTGTTTTAAAAGGTACTATTTTCGTGGGCTACCAAACCGGATGTTTCGTTTTGTGAAAATGAAAGAAAAACAAGCTCAGCTTTTACAAAAACATGCCTAACAAAAATACCACAAACATACATCACATACCATTCCATGGCGTCAAGAGGTAGAAATGACAGAAACACACAGACAGATAAAGACATCCATATAAAGCAAGAACCAAACACATAAAGCAACAACCTGCTGTTACTTTCTTCAAGAGGGGACGGGCAGTGACTGCCTATCTATTGATGCACAGCTAATTAGGGCCTGTGCTGCCCAATATGTTCTGTAGGAGGATAAGCTGCCAGTGAAAATGCAGTGTAATAATAAATACGGTCACAGTGAAGAGTCTTGGTGATCGCTACAGTCTCTTTGATAAACCCTTTATAATCTAATGGGGCATTAACAAAAGGTTACCTAATCTACTTATCTACCCCTGATTACCAGTACTGACTGGCAGGTTTTACCCCTTAACTAGATCCCAACCTTAAACCCCCAACCCATAGGAATGTCCAAAACAACCCTGGGAGCCCTCCACCCCACCCCCCACCCCCCAAAAAAAAAGGAAAAGAAAAGATAAGGGGAGCCAACCCTGGGAGCCAAAAAAAATTAAAAAAAATTAAAAGAAAAAGGGAGCTAACTTTGCGAATCCTCCCTAGGAGGAATACGCTTGTTGACGAGCCAGCATTAAAAGCATGGCTCGTGGTGCATAACACCTAGAGGAAACATTACTTAAAATGGTCAACTTCAACAAGGATTTGTATAAAGCATATATTAAAAATGTTTGGTTTTTGTTTAGTGAGAAAATATCCATATAGTTTCCAGAGACGATTGCTTTGTGTATTTGTAGATAGATATTTTACACGGAATTAAACTTAAACATTGTAATAATGCCACTTGGCTAATTGACCAAATGTTACTGTTTTTGCTAAATGATGTTAATTTCTGTATCATGAAAAGTAATGTCCCTTGAACACCAATCTGCGACTTATAGGAATGTTAATCCTATAGATTAATGAGACCAAATAGCTGAGGGGTCTAAATGGTTTTCACCAGAAGAACTATAGGACCTTTACACGTGGGTTCGAAACCTACCAGCTCCTGATTTATAAGTATTTTTTTTAATTCTTTTTACATTAGATTTTTTGCATTATCTGATAATTTTTGATCGTTAGAAAAGATGGTTAATTCATGAATATCTTCAATTACAATATCCTTATTGCATTTTGGCATCGTCGCAAGAAAGCCTGATTTTGTTGTATGTCCATAACAAAGGCGCAGACCAGCGTGCACATCCATGCAGACTGATCTGAGCTTTTGTTATTTACTATTGGTAGGTATAGTATCCGAACTTGTACATGAAATATTTGAGTATTCTTCATATTAGACTCTGAAGCTAGACAGGCTGGATTAAGTTTTAAGTTGTTGTAAACCACAATCACACGTTTTTCTCGTGATGAGATCCATATCTACTTAGCATTTCTTAGACATAAATGCATAACGACCATTATTTTTCGGTGTTTATTTTCATCTACCACCATACTTTTGACGTGTCACCAATGAAGGCTCGAAAGAGACTCTGCAGTAGAACATTCTCATTCAGAAAGCTGCGTATCGCCCATGGGCTATGTGCTTTCTCATGCGATTTTACCTGGTAACTGGTGCAGGTTAGGCTAAAATGAACCCGTATATCTGAGAAGTCGTGTCAGAGCCTTTACAGTGTGAATATATTAAATAAATACCATTTTAAACGAGAATACGAACATTTTCATGTAAAGCAATAACTCTAGTGCTAGGTGTATTATAACCTACACACTTTCACGCCCATGAGCTTTGAATTATTTGTGTGAGTTTAGTTTTAATCGCACGTATCGCCCATGAGCTATGAACTTTCTTGTGAGATTTTTGTTCTAACCTAGGCTCTGATTTCTTGCGATAAATTAGTTCTAATCGCACGTGATCTTTTTGTGTGATTTAATTTTTATTACAGGTGGCACCCATTTGCTTTGAAATTTCTTGTGAGATTTTAGTTCTTATTGTATGTATCGCCCGTGGGCTACACACTTTCTAGCGCGGATTTAGTTCTAATCGCATGTGTTACCCATGAGCTATGAATTTTCTGGGTTATTTAAGTCATCGCATGTGTCGCCCATGAGCTTTGACCTTTCTTGTATGATCGAAGTTCTACTTGCATGTGTCGCCCATGGGCTATGAACTTCCTATGAGATTTTAGTTGACTCGCCTGTGTCGCCCATGAACTGTGAATTTTTTGTGCGAAATTAGTTTAGAATCACATGAGTCTGCCATGAGCTATGAACTTTCTTGGGATACTGTAGTTCTTAGTTCTAGTCATATGGGTTGCCCATGAGCTAATAACTTCATCGTGTGATTTTAGGTCTAATTACATGTGTCGCCCATTAGCTTTGAACTTTCTTGTGCGATTTTAGTTCTAATCGCATGTGTCGCCCTGGAGCTATGAATTTTGTCTTGCAAATTTAGTTCTAATCGCATGTATCGCCCATGAGCTATAAACTTTTCGTGTTATTTCAGTTCTTATCGCATGTAACGCCCATAAGCTATGAACTTTCTTGTTAGATTTTAGTTCTATCCCACGTATCATCCACGAGTTATGACTTTCTCGTGAGATTTTAGTTCTGATCGCATGTGTCGCCCATGCGCTATCTGTGAAATTCGCTGTTTGATTTTAGTTCAAATTGCATGTGTCGGCCACAGGCTGTTACGTTTCTCGCGATTTTTTTTTTCAAATCACACGCTGAGTCCATGAGCAATAAACTTTCTTGTGACATTTTAGTTCTTAATTTGAGTCGCATCTGTAGCCCATCGGCTATGATTTTTCACTTGATGTTTTTGTTCTATTTACATGCTAATGTGTAACCAACAAAGTATGAGTTTTCTGGTGAGATTTTAGTTTTAATTGCATGGGTCGTCTGTGAGATTTGAGTTTTTCTTGTGAGATTTTAGTTTGAGACGCATTCTCATGATTATGAGGTCGTTAGGTTGTAGTTCTACATGAAATTGCAAGTGGAAACCATGCACTATGAGTTTTTTTGCGTGAAATTTTAGTTCAAACGCATGTGTTGCCCATGAACTCTAAGAGTTTTCTTATGAAATGTTAGTTTTAGACGCAAGTACAGCATATGTGCAAGAGCTTTCTCGCAAGAATTTAGTTCTGGTTGCATGCGTAGTCATTGAAGAATGAGATTTCACATGAGATTTAAGTTGTATCACATTAGTCGCCAACGAGTTATAAGCTTTTTTATGTGGGATTTTAGTTCTAATCGCATGTGTCAACCATGAGCCATGGGCTATGAGCTTATCGTGAGAACTAAGTTGATATCACATGTGTCTCTCATGAGTTTTTGCACAGACTTACCAGGCACAAATGTAATACTATTGGGCAAGCTCACGAAATTTTAGCACATATCATATAGCCCAGCAATGAAGGCTCAGGCGAGCCTGCGCAAATGCGCATCCTCGCCATAGCCTTCACAGCTCGCATACACAAAGTATGGATGTAGATAAATACCCAGATAATAATAAAACATATATTCCCACTAGATAAGCCAGCTATGGACGTTTACAGGCGGCTTTTGCGCATATGCGATAAGCATCAAAGCCAAGGATACCACAGTGTGGGTGATCTTGCATCATCATGCGTTCGTACAGTCAATTTGAGTCAGACCAGCGTCCGTCGTTGTCATGGTAGTTGACAAAATAGTCCACACAAAGATGATTTTGTTTTCATCAGCATAACAAACATACATCAATGCTTAGTCAGAGGCAAGTTTAAAGTCCAAAAGAGCACCCATTCACTGAATATATAGGACACAGATACTGCAATTTAAATTTGTTTTTAAAGGTACTATTTTCGTGGGCTACCAAACCGGATGTTTCGTTTTGTGAAAATGAAAGAAAAACAAGCTCAGCTTTTACAAAAACATGCCTAACAAAAATACCACAAACATACATCACATACCATTCCATGGCGTCAAGAGGTAGAAATGACAGAAACACACAGACAGATAAAGACATCCATATAAAGCAAGAACCAAACACATAAAGCAACAACCTGCTGTTACTTTCTTCAAGAGGGGACGGGCAGTGACTGCCTATCTATTGATGCACAGCTAATTAGGGCCTGTGCTGCCCAATATGTTCTGTAGGAGGATAAGCTGCCAGTGAAAATGCAGTGTAATAATAAATACGGTCACAGTGAAGAGTCTTGGTGATCGCTACAGTCTCTTTGATAAACCCTTTATAATCTAATGGGGCATTAACAAAAGGTTACCTAATCTACTTATCTACCCCTGATTACCAGTACTGACTGGCAGGTTTTACCCCTTAACTAGATCCCAACCTTAAACCCGCAACCCATAGGAATGTCCAAAACAACCCTGGGATCCCTCCACCCCACCCCCCACCCCCCCCAAAAAAAAAAGGAATAGAAAAGATAAGGGGAGCCAACCCTGGGAGCCAAAAAAATTAAAAAAAATTAAAAGAAAAAGGGAGCTAACTTTGCGAATCCTCCCTAGGAGGAATACGCTTGTTGACGAGCCAGCATTAAAAGCATGGCTCGTGGTGCATAACACCTAGAGGAAACATTACTTAAAATGGTCAACTTCAACAAGGATTTGTATAAAACATATATTAAAAATGTTTGGTTTTTGTTTAGTGAGAAAATATCCATATAGTTTCCAGAGACGATTGCTTTGTGTATTTGTAGATAGATATTTTACTCGGTATTAAACTTAAACATTGTAATAATGCCACTTGGCTAATTGACCAAATATTACTGTTTTTGCTAAATGATGTTAATTTCTGTATCATGAAAAGTAATGTCCCTTGAACACCAATCTGCGACTTATAGGAATGTTAATCCTATGGATTAATGAGACCAAATAGCTGAGGGGTCTAAATGGTTTTCACCAGAAGAACTATAGGACCTTTACACGTGGGTTCGAAACCTACCAGCTCCTGATTTATAAGAATTTTTTTTAATTCTTTTTACATTAGATTTTTTGCATTATCTGATAATTTTTGATCGTTAGAAAAGATGGTTAATTCATGAATATCTTCAATTACAATATCCTTATTGCATTTTGGCATCGTCACAAGAAAGCCTGATTTTGTTGTATGTCCATAACAAAGGCGCAGACCAGCGTGCACATCCATGCAGACTGATCTGAGCGTTTGTTATTTACTATTGGTAGGTATAGTATCCGAACTTGTACATGAAATATTTGAGTATTCTACATATTAGACTCTGAAGCTAGACAGGCTGGATTAAGTTTTAAGTTGTTGTAAACCACAATCACACGTTTTTCTCGTGATGAGATCCATATCTACTTAGCATTTCTTAGACATAAATGCATAACGACCATTATTTTTCGGTGTTTATTTTCATCTACCACCATACTTTTGACGTGTCACCAATGAAGGCTCGAAAGAGACTCTGCAGTAGAACATTCTCATTCAGAAAGCTGCGTATCGCCCATGGGCTATGTGCTTTCTCATGCGATTTTACCTGGTAACTGGTGCAGGTTAGGCTAAAATGAACCCGTATATCTGAGAAGTCGTGTCAGAGCCTTTACAGTGTGAATATATTAAATAAATACCATTTTAAACGAGAATACGAACATTTTCATGTAAAGCAATAACTCTAGTGCTAGGTGAATTATAACCTACACACTTTCTCGCCCATGAGCTTTGAATTATTTGTGTGAGTTTAGTTTTAATCGCACGTATCGCCCATGAGCTATGAACTTTCTTGTGAGATTTTTGTTCTAACCTAGGCTCTGATTTCTTGCGATAAATTAGTTCTAATCACACGTGATCTTTTTGTGTGATTTAATTTTTATTACAGGTGGCACCCATTTGCTTTGAACTTTCTTGTGAGATTTTAGTTCTTATTGTATGTATCGCCCGTGGGCTACACACTTTCTGGCGCGGATTTAGTTCTAATCGCATGTGTTACCCATGAGCTATGAATTTTCTGGGTTATTTAAGTCATCGCATGTGTCGCCCATGAGCTTTGACCTTTCTTGTATGATCGAAGTTCTACTTGCATGTGTCGCCCATGGGCTATGAACTTCCTATGAGATTTTAGTTGACTCGCCTGTGTCGCCCATGAACTGTGAATTTTTTGTGCGAAATTAGTTTAGAATCACATGAGTCTGCCATGAGCTATGAACTTTCTTGGGATACTGTAGTTCTTAGTTCTAGTCATATGGGTTGCCCATGAGCTAATAACTTCATCGTGTGATTTTAGGTCTAATTACATGTGTCGCCCATTAGCTTTGAACTTTCTTGTGCGATTTTAGTTCTAATCGCATGTGTCGCCCTGGAGCTATGAATTTTGTCTTGCAAATTTAGTTCTAATCGCATGTATCGCCCATGAGCTATAAACTTTTCGTGTTATTTCAGTTCTTATCGCATGTAACGCCCATAAGCTATGAACTTTCTTGTTAGATTTTAGTTCTATCCCACGTATCATCCACGAGTTATGACTTTCTCGTGAGATTTTAGTTCTGATCGCATGTGTCGCCCATGCGCTATCTGTGAAATTCGCTGTTTGATTTTAGTTCAAATTGTATGTGTCGGCCACAGGCTGTTACGTTTCTCGCGTTTTTGTTTCAAATCACACGCTGAGTCCATGAGCAATAAACTTTCTTGTGACATTTTAGTTCTTAATTTGAGTCGCATCTGTAGCCCATCGGCTATGATTTTTCACTTGATGTTTTTGTTCTATTTACATGCTAATGTGTAACCAACAAAGTATGAGTTTTCTGGTGAGATTTTAGTTTTAATTGCATGGGTCGTCTGTGAGATTTGAGTTTTTCTTGTGAGATTTTAGTTTGAGACGCATTCTCATGATTATGAGGTCGTTAGGTTGTAGTTCTACATGAAATTGCAAGTGGAAACCATGCACTATGAGTTTTTTTGCGTGAAATTTTAGTTCAAACGCATGTGTTGGCCATGAACTCTAAGAGTTTTCTTATGAAATGTTAGTTTTAGACGCAAGTACAGCATATGTGCAAGAGCTTTCTCGCAAGAATTTAGTTCTGGTTGCATGCGTAGTCATTGAAGAATGAGATTTCACATGAGATTTAAGTTGTATCACATGTGTCGCCAACGAGTTATAAGCTTTTTTTATGTGGGATTTTAGTTCTAATCGCATGTGTCAACCATGAGCCATGGGCTATGAGCTTATCGTGAGAACTAAGTTGATATCACATGTGTCTCTCATGAGTTTTTGCACAGACTTACCAGGCACAAATGTAATACTATTGGGCAAGCTCACGAAATTTTAGCACATATCATATAGCCCAGCAATGAAGGCTCAGGCGAGCCTGCGCAAATGCGCATCCTCGCCATAGCCTTCACAGCTCGCATACACAAAGTATGGATGTAGATAAATACCCAGATAATAATAAAACATATATTCCCACTAGATAAGCCAGCTATGGACGTTTACAGGCGGCTTTTGCGCATATGCGATAAGCATCAAAGCCAAGGATACCACAGTGTGGGTGATCTTGCATCATCATGCGTTCGTACAGTCAATTTGAGTCAGACCAGCGTCCGTCGTTGTCATGGTAGTTGACAAAATAGTCCACACAAAGATGATTTTGTTTTCATCAGCATAACAGACATACATCAATGCTTAGTCAGAGGCAAGTTTAAAGTCCAAAAGAGCACCCATTCACTGAATATATAGGACACAGATACTGCAATTTAAATTTGTTTTAAAAGGTACTATTTTCGCGGGCTACCAAACCGGATGTTTCGTTTTGTGAAAATGAAAGAAAAACAAGCTCAGCTTTTACAAAAACATGCCTAACAAAAATACCACAAACATACATCACATACCATTCCATGGCATGAAGAGGTAGAAATGACAGAAACACACAGACAGATAAAGACATCCATATAAAGCAAGAACCAAACACATAAAGCAACAACCTGCTGTTACTTTCTTCAAGAGGGGACGGGCAGTGACTGCCTATCTATTGATGCACAGCTAATTAGGGCCTGTGCTGCCCAATATGTTCTGTAGGAGGATAAGCTGCCAGTAAAAATGCAGTGTAATAATAAATACGGTCACAGTGAAGAGTCTTGGTGATCGCTACAGTCTCTTTGATTAACCCTTTATAATCTAATGGGGCATTAACAAAAGGTTACCTAATCTACTTATCTACACCTGATTACCAGTACTGACTGGCAGGTTTTACCCCTTAACTAGATCCCAACCTTAAACCCCCAACCCATAGGAATGTCCAAAACAACCCTGGGAGCCCTCCACCCCCCCCCCCCACCAAAAAAAAAATGAAAAGATAAGGGGAGCCAACCCTGGGAGCCAAAAAAAAAATTAAAAAAATAAAAGAAAAAGGGAGCTAACTTTGCGAATCCTCCCTAGGAGGAATACGCTTGTTGACGAGCCAGCATTAAAAGCATGGCTCGTGGTGCATAACACCTAGAGGAAACATTACTTAAAATGGTCAACTTCAACAAGGATTTGTATAAAACATATATTAAAAATGTTTGGTTTTTGTTTAGTGAGAAAATATCCATATAGTTTCCAGAGACGATTGCTTTGTGTATTTGTAGATAGATATTTTACACGGAATTAAACTTAAACATTGTAATAATGTCACTTGTCTAATTGACCAAATATTACTGTTTTTGCTAAATGATGTTAATTTCTATATCATGAAAAGTAATGTCCCTTGAACACCAATCTGCGACTTATAGGAATGTTAATCCTATAGATTAATGAGACCAAATAGCTGAGGGGTCTAAATGGTTTTCACCAGAAGAACTATAGGACCTTTACACGTGGGTTCGAAACCTACCAGCTCCTGATTTATAAGAATTTTTTTTTATTCTTTTTACATTAGATTTTTTGCATTATCTGATAATTTTTGATCGTTAGAAAAGTTGGTTAATTCATAAATATCTTCAATTACAATATCCTTATTGCATTTTGCATCGTCACAAGAAAGCCTGATTTTGTTGTATGTCCATAACAAAGGCGCAGACCAGCGTGCACATCCATGCAGACTGATCTGAGCTTTTGTTATTTACTATTGGTAGGTATAGTATCCGAACTTGTACATGAAATATTTGAGTATTCTACATATTAGACTCTGAAGCTAGACAGGCTGGATTAAGTTTTAAGTTGTTGTAAACCACAATCACACGTTTTTCTCGTGATGAGATCCATATCTACTTAGCATTTCTTAGACATAAATGCATAACGACCATTATTTTTCGGTGTTTATTTTCATCTACCACCATACTTTTGACGTGTCACCAATGAAGGCTCGAAAGAGACTCGGCAGTAGAACATTCTCATTCAGAAAGCTGCGTATCGCCCATGGGCTATGTGCTTTCTCATGCGATTTTACCTGGTAACTGGTGCAGGTTAGGCTAAAATGAACCCGTATATCTGAGAAGTCGTGTCAGAGCCTTTACAGTGTGAATATATTAAATAAATACCATTTTAAACGAGAATACGAACATTTTCATGTAAAGCAATAACTCTAGTGCTAGGTGTATTATAACCTACACACTTTCTCGCCCATGAGCTTTGAATTATTTGTGTGAGTTTAGTTTTAATCGCACGTATCGCCCATGAGCTATGAACTTTCTTGTGAGATTTTTGTTCTAACCTAGGCTCTGATTTCTTGCGATAAATTAGTTCTAATCGCACGTGATCTTTTTGTGTGATTTAATTTTTATTACAGGTGGCACCCATTTGCTTTGAACTTTCTTGTGAGATTTTAGTTCTTATTGTATGTATCGCCCGTGGGCTACACACTTTCTGGCGCGGATTTAGTTCTAATCGCATGTGTTACCCATGAGCTATGAATTTTCTGGGTTATTTAAGTCATCGCATGTGTCGCCCATGAGCTTTGACCTTTCTTGTATGATCGAAGTTCTACTTGCATGTGTCGCCCATGGGCTATGAACTTCCTATGAGATTTTAGTTGACTCGCCTGTGTCGCCCATGAACTGTGAATTTTTTGTGCGAAATTAGTTTAGAATCACATGAGTCTGCCATGAGCTATGAACTTTCTTGGGATACTGTAGTTCTTAGTTCTAGTCATATGGGTTGCCCATGAGCTAATAACTTCATCGTGTGATTTTAGGTCTAATTACATGTGTCGCCCATTAGCTTTGAACTTTCTTGTGCGATTTTAGTTCTAATCGCATGTGTCGCCCTGGAGCTATGAATTTTGTCTTGCAAATTTAGTTCTAATCGCATGTATCGCCCATGAGCTATAAACTTTTCATGTTATTTCAGTTCTTATCGCATGTAACGCCCATAAGCTATGAACTTTCTGATTAGATTTTAGTTCTATCCCACGTATCATCCACGAGTTATGACTTTCTCGTGAGATTTTAGTTCTGATCGCATGTGTCGCCCATGCGCTATCTGTGAAATTCGCTGTTTGATTTTAGTTCAAATTGCATGTGTCGGCCACAGGCTGTTACGTTTCTCGCGATTTTTTTTTTCAAATCACACGCTGAGTCCATGAGCAATAAACTTTCTTGTGAGATTTTAGTTCTTAATTTGGGTCGCATCTGTAGCCCATCGGCTATGATTTTTCACTTGATGTTTTTGTTCTATTTACATGCTAATGTGTAACCAACAAAGTATGAGTTTTCTGGTGAGATTTTAGTTTTAATTGCATGGGTCGTCTGTGAGATTTGAGTTTTTCTTGTGAGATTTTAGTTTGAGACGCATTCTCATGATTATGAGGTCGTTAGGTTGTAGTTCTACATGAAATTGCAAGTGGAAACCATGCACTATGAGTTTTTTTGCGTGAAATTTTAGTTCAAACGCATGTGTTGCCCATGAACTCTAAGAGTTTTCTTATGGAATGTTAGTTTTAGACGCAAGTACAGCATGTGTGCAAGAGCTTTCTCGCAAGAATTTAGTTCTGGTTGCATGCGTAGTCATTGAAGAATGAGATTTCACATGAGATTTAAGTTGTATCACATGTGTCGCCAACGAGTTATAAGCTTTTTTATGTGGGATTTTAGTTCTAATCGCATGTGTCAACCATGAGCCATGGGCTATGAGCTTATCGTGAGAACTAAGTTGATATCACATGTGTCTCTCATGAGTTTTTGCACAGACTTACCAGGCACAAATGTAATACTATTGGGCAAGCTCACGAAATTTTAGCACATATCATATAGCCCAGCAATGAAGGCTCAGGCGAGCCTGCGCAAATGCGCATCCTCGCCATAGCCTTCACAGCTCGCATACACAAAGTATGGATGTAGATAAATACCCAGATAATAATAAAACATATATTCCCACTAGATAAGCCAGCTATGGACGTTTACAGGCGGCTTTTGTGCATATGCGATAAGCATCAAAGCCAAGGATACCACAGTGTGGGTGATCTTGCATCATCATGCGTTCGTACAGTCAATTTGAGTCAGACCAGCGTCCGTCGCTGTCATGGTAGTTGACAAAATAGTCCACACAAAGATGATTTTGTTTTCATCAGCATAACAAACATACATCAATGCTTAGTCAGAGGCAAGTTTAAAGTCCAAAAGAGCACCCATTCACTGAATATATAGGACACAGATACTGCAATTTAAATTTGTTTTAAAAGGTACTATTTTCGTGGGCTACCAAACCGGATGTTTCGTTTTGTGAAAATGAAAGAAAAACAAGCTCAGCTTTTACAAAAACATGCCTAACAAAAATACCACAAACATACATCACATACCATTCCATGGCGTCAAGAGGTAGAAATGACAGAAACACACAGACAGATAAAGACATCCATATAAAGCAAGAACCAAACACATAAAGCAACAACCTGCTGTTACTTTCTTCAAGAGGGGACGGGCAGTGACTGCCTATCTATTGATGCACAGCTAATTAGGGCCTTTGCTGCCCAATATGTTCTGTAGGAGGATAAGCTGCCAGTGAAAATGCAGTGTAATAATAAATACGGTCACAGTGAAGAGTCTTGGTGATCGCTACAGTCTCTTTGATTAACCCTTTATAATCTAATGGGGCATTAACAAAAGGTTACCTAATCTACTTATCTACCCCTGATTACCAGTACTGACTGGCAGGTTTTACCCCTTAACTAGATCCCAACCTTAAACCCCCAACCCATAGGAATGTCCAAAACAACCCTGGGAGCCCTCCACCCCCCCCCCACCAAAAAAAAATGAAAAGATAAGGGGAGCCAACCCTGGGAGCCAAAAAAAAGATTAAAAAAAAAATAAAAGAAAAAGGGAGCTAACTTTGCGAATCCTCCCTAGGAGGAATACGCTTGTTGACGAGCCAGCATTAAAAGCATGGCTCGTGGTGCATAACACCTAGAGGAAACATTACTTAAAATGGTCAACTTCAACAAGGATTTGTATAAAACATATATTAAAAATGTTTGGTTTTTGTTTAGTGAGAAAATATCCATATAGTTTCCAGAGACGATTGCTTTGTGTATTTGTAGATAGATATTTTACACGGAATTAAACTTAAACATTGTAATAATGCCACTTGGCTAATTGACCAAATATTACTGTTTTTGCTAAATGATGTTAATTTCTATATCATGAAAAGTAATGTCCCTTGAACACCAAACTGCGACTTATAGGAATGTAAATCCTATAGATTAATGAGACCAAATAGCTGAGGGGTCTAAATGGTTTTCACCAGAAGAACTATACACGCTTAGGGATGTCAGTTACAACGCAAGGTGGTTCTGGACGACAATTCGTTACGGGCCCATGACGACTGCTTACCTGTGCTGGACGACAGATAACGGGTTTAGGATGACAGATTTAGGGTTTTGGACGACAGTGGAAAGGGACAACACACACAGACGTCGCAGACAATGATAATATAGTGTGTTTAGCTATTTTAGATAATTCCTGTCATATTAGTGTTTGTAAATTTGACATTAGAAGTACAAACACCATAGATTACTGTAGTTAAATTGTAAAACTCTGGTCTGGAAAAGAAACTTCAGAAATGTGTAATTTGTGATTAAATACTTGCGGTCTCATCATGAAATAAGCATAAATGATCAGTCAATAGATCTCACATGATTTTTCAGTCAATTTTAACCTGTCCTTCTTAAAAGAAAACTGAAAACCTCAAAATTTCATTTTTTCTGATGTTACTGGTTAGAGACGACTGTGTAACAGGCAATAGACGACGTCAGTTTTTCTGTAACAGATGTGAGACGACATTTTTCTTTCTTTCATAAACACTTGAGTAGATGTAAATACTGCTCTGAAGCCTATTCAACGCCTGAAGAAGTAGTTCAGCATTGTGCGACCTCCCATCAAATGTGCATACCAAGCCCCAGGTAATCAGAATAATTTAAAGGTTAATACCATGTATGGGATTGGTGGCATTTTAGTCTTCTGGTTCCAGAGAATATTTAAAAGGGGTTTTACTTATTTGAGCATGGCGGCATCTTGGTCACAAGACCAAGAAGTTAGTGAGTATGATCAGGAAATACAACAATCATAAACTCCCACTACATCATGAGGAAAAGCCACTGAACATTTACAGTAACAAGATATCCGTAAGGCAATAAAAGCAAAGCTACCAGCTCTCTCTTCCTCTTCAAGATGACTGCAAAACTAGGAAGGGCGCAAAGTAATACATACCAAAACAAATATAAACACAGAGCCCCCATAATGAGAAGTACATTAAACAATAGATCAGCAACAAGAGAATCACCGCCTCAGAACGGACAGCAGCCTAAGCAACGGGGATGGGGGGCTTATATGCATTTCAAGATCATTCGAATAACTTTCGTCCCTCCATCCTAAGGAGTCTCCATATGAAATTCGATTGACATTGTGGTTTCAAAGGAGATGTTTGAAAATGTTGACAAACAGACAGATGGATGAAGGCTGGAGTCATTTGTAAACTATTAGCTCACCTCAGATTCTTCAGCTTTGGTACGCTTAAAACGTTATTTTATTCGACCATGTATGATATGTGACTTGCACTTTGTCAGACCTGGGGCTGATAAAGGGCAATTGCGGGTAATACTTCCCACATTAAAATCTTTTTAATTGTTTGCATACAGTTTGTTTTATGTATGAACTGTCAATTTATAAAATAAAAAAGGATATGTCACCACACACAATTTTTCATAATCTCACATGGAAGTTTTCAGCATTTTACAACTTTTCTGAAAAAAAATCTAAGTCCTTAAAATTAAGCTAAATTATTTGTAATAGCCATCCAGCTTCTTTATTTTAATTTTAATTATTGCTCATGACCTCAAGCTTTTTAGAAAATATGAAAATGTATTTGTTTTCCCAAGCCATGTCAAGATACTGCATGATATATTTTGTTTATTCCCCCATAAAAGGATTTCGATTTTTGGAGAAAATTATATTTAAAAAAATCTGATATTAAAAATCTTATTTATTGTTATTATTTCATGGACTATCATTTGACATTTTAGAAAAAACAAAAAAATGGGGTCACCAGACTAATTATCTTGCAGGAGGGCCAAAGTTATCCCCACCCCCACAAATTTCGAGGATAATTCAATTTAAAAATTTAAGGAGTGTAATTTTTGTCATTTATATAATTCCGTATATCTTGTATGAAGCAATTTTGCATTTCAAGAGGAAAAAAGGAAACAAAAAAAAAACAATTTGTTATAAGTGCCCACCCTGGAATCGATCCTGGTCCTCTGGTTCCAAAGTCTGAAACGCTAAGCACAAGGCCACGATGTCTAGTCCTGCGCGTCTCCAAATAACAGTACATAATCCGAATATTGGGCATATTATTATTCTCATACAGGGTAAATGATATTTCACCCTCTGTCAAAAAAGAAGATTCTTTGGTATAAGATACATTCAATAAATCCATCACTGTCGTCTCCACCTGCTACGCTGTCGACAATAACCTGTAACAAAATATTTGCAGTCGTTACACATCTGTAACATGGACAAATGACTGCAGTACATTCGTTTTGGTTTTAAAAACGCGTTCGTCTAAAGCAAACAGATTTATAAGAAAGTTCTTTCTTGGTCTATGTGATGGACAATACAATGTCTAATCACATCAAGTCATAAACTGTTCAAAGAACACGAAAGTGAAAGCACTAAATAAGTTTATGTGGGCATGTGTAGTAGTAAAATACAGTCTCAAGAATAATAATGTATCATATACGCGTTAACTGGATACAGTTGCCATGCTCTACAGGTTTGATTAAGTTTAGATAAGGGTCGTGGACAAATATACAAAGACAAAATAAGATGCTTGCGTTTTATTGTGTCTTAAGTCTCCCGAAAACGATACACATTCAATAGCACAAACCCATATTTAGAAATATTTCGTCTGGAACCCGTAACGTACTGTCGTCTAGAACCACCTTGCGTTGTAACAGACATCCCTAAGCGTGTATAGGACCTTTACACGTGGGTTCGAAACCTACCAGCTCCTGATTTATAAGATTTTTTTTTAATTCTTTTTACATTAGACTTTTTGCATTATCTGATAATTTTTGATCGTTAGAAAAGATGGTTAATTCATGAATATCTTCAATTACAATATCCTTATTGCATTTTGGCATCGTCACAAGAAAGCCTGATTTTGTTGTATGTCCATAACAAAGGCGCAGACCAGCGTGCACATCCATGCAGACTGATCTGAGCTTTTGTTATTTACTATTGGTAGGTATAGTATCCGAACTTGTACATGAAATATTTGAGTATTCTACATATTAGACTCTGAAGCTAGACAGGCTGGATTAAGTTTTAAGTTGTTGTAAACCACAATCACACGTTTTTCTCGTGATGAGATCCATATCTACTTAGCATTTCTTAGACATAAATGCATAACGACCATTATTTTTCGGTGTTTATTTTCATCTACCACCATACTTTTGACGTGTCACCAATGAAGGCTCGAAAGAGACTCTGCAGTAGAACATTCTCATTCAGAAAGCTGCGTATCGCCCATGGGCTATGTGCTTTCTCGTGCGATTTTACCTGGTAACTGGTGCAGGTTAGGCTAAAATGAACCCGTATATCTGAGAAGTCGTGTCAGAGCCTTTACAGTGTGAATATATTAAATAAATACCATTTTAAACGAGAATACGAACATTTGCATGTAAAGCAATAACTCTAGTGCTAGGTGTATTATAACCTACACACTTTCTCGCCCATGAGCTTTGAATTATTTGTGTGAGTTTAGTTTTAATCGCACGTATCGCCCATGAGCTATGAACTTTCTTGTGAGATTTTTGTTCTAACCTAGGCTCTGATTTCTTGCGATAATTTAGTTCTAATCGCACGTGATCTTTTTGTGTGATTTAATTTTTATTACAGGTGGCACCCATTTGCTTTGAACTTTCTTGTGAGATTTTAGTTCTTATTGTATGTATCGCCCGTGGGCTACACACTTTCTGGCGCGGATTTAGTTCTAATCGCATGTGTTACCCATGAGCTATGAATTTTCTGGGTTATTTAAGTCATCGCATGTGTCGCCCATGAGCTTTGACCTTTCTTGTATGATCGAAGTTCTACTTGCATGTGTCGCCCATGGGCTATGAACTTCCTATGAGATTTTAGTTGACTCGCCTGTGTCGCCCATGAACTGTGAATTTTTTGTGCAAAATTAGTTTAGAATCACATGAGTCTGCCATGAGCTATGAACTTTCTTGGGATACTGTAGTCCTTAGTTCTAGTCATATGGGTTGCCCATGAGCTAATAACTTCATCGTGTGATTTTAGGTCTAATTACATGTGTCGCCCATTAGCTTTGAACTTTCTTGTGCGATTTTAGTTCTAATCGCATGTGTCGCCCTGGGGCTATGAATTTTGTCTTGCAAATTTAGTTCTAATCGCATGTATCGCCCATGAGCTATAAACTTTTCGTGTTATTTCAGTTCTTATCGCATGTAACGCCCATAAGCTATGAACTTTCTTGTTAGATTTTAGTTCTATCCCACGTATCATCCACGAGTTATGACTTTCTCGTGAGATTTTAGTTCTGATCGCATGTGTCGCCCATGCGCTATCTGTGAAATTCGCTGTTTGATTTTAGTTCAAATTGCATGTGTCGGCCACAGGCTGTTACGTTTCTCGCGATTTTTTTTTCAAATCACACGCTGAGTCCATGAGCAATAAACTTTCTTGTGAGATTTTAGTTCTTAATTTGAGTCGCATCTGTAGCCCATCGGCTATGATTTTTCACTTGATGTTTTTGTTCTATTTACATGCTAATGTGTAACCAACAAAGTATTAGTTTTCTGGTGAGAATTTAGTTTTAATTGCATGGGTCGTCTGTGAGATTTGAGTTTTTCTTGTGAGATTTTAGTTTGAGACGCATTCTCATGATTATGAGGTCGTTAGGTTGTAGTTCTACATGAAATTGCAAGTGGAAACCATGCACTATGAGTTTTTTTGCGTGAAATTTTAGTTCAAACGCATGTGTTGCCCATGAACTCTAAGAGTTTTCTTATGAAATGTTAGTTTTAGACGCAAGTACAGCATATGTGCAAGAGCTTTCTCGCAAGAATTTAGTTCTGGTTGCATGCGTAGTCATTGAAGAATGAGATTTCACATGAGATTTAAGTTGTATCACATGTGTCGCCAACGAGTTATAAGCTTTTTTATGTGGGATTTTAGTTCTAATCGCACGTGTCAACCATGAGCCATGGGCTATGAGCTTATCGTGAGAACTAAGTTGATATCACATGTGTCTCTCATGAGTTTTTGCACAGACTTACCAGGCACAAATGTAATACTATTGGGCAAGCTCACGAAATTTTAGCACATATCATATAGCCCAGCAATGAAGGCTCAGGCGAGCCTGCGCAAATGTGCATCCTCGCCATAGCCTTCACAGCTCGCATACACAAAGTATGGATGTAGATAAATAACCAGATAATAATAAAACATATATTCCCACTAGATAAGCCAGCTATGGACGTTTACAGGCGGCTTTTGCGCATATGCGATAAGCATCAAAGCCAAGGATACCACAGTGTGGGTGATCTTGCATCATCATGCGTTCGTACAGTCAATTTGAGTCAGACCAGCGTCCGTCGCTGTCATGGTAGTTGACAAAATAGTCCACACAAAGATGATTTTGTTTTCATCAGCATAACAAACATACATCAATGCTTAGTCAGAGGCAAGTTTAAAGTCCAAAAGAGCACCCATTCACTGAATATATAGGACACAGATACTGCAATTTAAATTTGTTTTAAAAGGTACTATTTTCGTGGGCTACCAAACCGGATGTTTCGTTTTGTGAAAATGAAAGAAAAACAAGCTCAGCTTTTACAAAAACATGCCTAACAAAAATACCACAAACATACATCACATACCATTCCATGGCGTCAAGAGGTAGAAATGACAGAAACACACAGACAGATAAAGACATCCATATAAAGCAAGAACCAAACACATAAAGCAACAACCTGCTGTTACTTTCTTCAAGAGGGGACGGGCAGTGACTGCCTATCTATTGATGCACAGCTAATTAGGGCCTGTGCTGCCCAATATGTTCTGTAGGAGGATAAGCTGCCAGTGAAAATGCAGTGTAATAATAAATACGGTCACAGTGAAGAGTCTTGGTGATCACTACAGTCTCTTTGATTAACCCTTTATAATCTAATGGGGCATTAACAAAAGGTTACCTAATCTACTTATCTACCCCTGATTACCAGTACTGACTGGCAGGTTTTACCCCTTAACTAGATCCCAACCTTAAACCCCCAACCCATAGGAATGTCCAAAACAACCCTGGGAGCCCTCCACCCCCCTCCCACCAAAGAAAAAAAATTAAAAGATAAGGGGAGCCAACCCTGGGAGCCAAAAAAAAATAAAAAAAAATAAAAGAAAAAGGGAGCTAACTTTGCGAATCCTCCCTAGGAGGAATACGCTTGTTGACGAGCCAGCATTAAAAGCATGGCTCGTGGTGCATAACACCTAGAGGAAACATTACTTAAAATGGTCAACTTCAACAAGGATTTGTATAAAACATATATTAAAAATGTTTGGTTTTTGTTTAGTGAGAAAATATCCATATAGTTTCCAGAGACGATTGCTTTGTGTATTTGTAGATAGATATTTTACACGGAATTAAACTTAAACATTGTAATAATGCCACTTGGCTAATTGACCAAATATTACTGTTTATGCTAAATGATGTTAATTTCTATATCATGAAAAGTAATGTCCCTTGAACACCAATCTGCGACTTATAGGAATGTAAATCCTATAGATTAATGAGACCAAATAGCTGAGGGGTCTAAATGGTTTTCACCAGAAGAACTATAGGACCTTTACACGTGGGTTCGAAACCTACCAGCTCCTGATTTATAAGATTTTTTTTTAATTCTTTTTACATTAGATTTTTTGCATTATCTGATAATTTTTGATCGTTAGAAAAGATGGTTAATTCATGAATATCTTCAATTACAATATCCTTATTGCATTTTGGCATCGTCACAAGAAAGCCTGATTTTGTTGTATGTCCATAACAAAGGCGCAGACCAGCGTGCACATCCATGCAGACTGATCTGAGCTTTTGTTATTTACTATTGGTAGGTATAGTATCCGAACTTGTACATGAAATATTTGAGTATTCTACATATTAGACTCTGAAGCTAGACAGGCTGGATTAAGTTTTAAGTTGTTGTAAACCACAATCACACGTTTTTCTCGTGATGAGATCCATATCTACTTAGCATTTCTTAGACATAAATGCATAACGACCATTATTTTTCGGTGTTTATTTTCATCTACCACCATACTTTTGACGTGTCACCAATGAAGGCTCGAAAGAGACTCTGCAGTAGAACATTCTCATTCAGAAAGCTGCGTATCGCCCATGGGCTATGTGCTTTCTCGTGCGATTTTACCTGGTAACTGGTGCAGGTTAGGCTAAAATGAACCCGTATATCTGAGAAGTCGTGTCAGAGCCTTTACAGTGTGAATATATTAAATAAATACCATTTTAAACGAGAATACGAACATTTGCATGTAAAGCAATAACTCTAGTGCTAGGTGTATTATAACCTACACACTTTCTCGCCCATGAGCTTTGAATTATTTGTGTGAGTTTAGTTTTAATCGCACGTATCGCCCATGAGCTATGAACTTTCTTGTGAGATTTTTGTTCTAACCTAGGCTCTGATTTCTTGCGATAATTTAGTTCTAATCGCACGTGATCTTTTTGTGTGATTTAATTTTTATTACAGGTGGCACCCATTTGCTTTGAACTTTCTTGTGAGATTTTAGTTCTTATTGTATGTATCGCCCGTGGGCTACACACTTTCTGGCGCGGATTTAGTTCTAATCGCATGTGTTACCCATGAGCTATGAATTTTCTGGGTTATTTAAGTCATCGCATGTGTCGCCCATGAGCTTTGACCTTTCTTGTATGATCGAAGTTCTACTTGCATGTGTCGCCCATGGGCTATGAACTTCCTATGAGATTTTAGTTGACTCGCCTGTGTCGCCCATGAACTGTGAATTTTTTGTGCAAAATAAGTTTAGAATCACATGAGTCTGCCATGAGCTATGAACTTTCTTGGGATACTGTAGTTCTTAGTTCTAGTCATATGGGTTGCCCATGAGCTAATAACTTCATCGTGTGATTTTAGGTCTAATTACATGTGTCGCCCATTAGCTTTGAACTTTCTTGTGCGATTTTAGTTCTAATCGCATGTGTCGCCCTGGGGCTATGAATTTTGTCTTGCAAATTTAGTTCTAATCGCATGTATCGCCCATGAGCTATAAACTTTTCGTGTTATTTCAGTTCTTATCGCATGTAACGCCCATAAGCTATGAACTTTCTTGTTAGATTTTAGTTCTATCCCACGTATCATCCACGAGTTATGACTTTCTCGTGAGATTTTAGTTCTGATCGCATGTGTCGCCCATGCGCTATCTGTGAAATTCGCTGTTTGATTTTAGTTCAAATTGCATGTGTCGGCCACAGGCTGTTACGTTTCTCGCGATTTTTTTTTCAAATCACACGCTGAGTCCATGAGCAATAAACTTTCTTGTGAGATTTTAGTTCTTAATTTGAGTCGCATCTGTAGCCCATCGGCTATGATTTTTCACTTGATGTTTTTGTTCTATTTACATGCTAATGTGTAACCAACAAAGTATGAGTTTTCTGGTGAGAATTTAGTTTTAATTGCATGGGTCGTCTGTGAGATTTGAGTTTTTCTTGTGAGATTTTAGTTTGAGACGCATTCTCATGATTATGAGGTCGTTAGGTTGTAGTTCTACATGAAATTGCAAGTGGAAACCATGCACTATGAGTTTTTTTGCGTGAAATTTTAGTTCAAACGCATGTGTTGCCCATGAACTCTAAGAGTTTTCTTATGAAATGTTAGTTTTAGACGCAAGTACAGCATATGTGCAAGAGCTTTCTCGCAAGAATTTAGTTCTGGTTGCATGCGTAGTCATTGAAGAATGAGATTTCACATGAGATTTAAGTTGTATCACATGTGTCGCCAACGAGTTATAAGCTTTTTTATGTGGGATTTTAGTTCTAATCGCACGTGTCAACCATGAGCCATGGGCTATGAGCTTATCGTGAGAACTAAGTTGATATCACATGTGTCTCTCATGAGTTTTTGCACAGACTTACCAGGCACAAATGTAATACTATTGGGCAAGCTCACGAAATTTTAGCACATATCATATAGCCCAGCAATGAAGGCTCAGGCGAGCCTGCGCAAATGTGCATCCTCGCCATAGCCTTCACAGCTCGCATACACAAAGTATGGGTGTAGATAAATAACCAGATAATAATAAAACATATATTCCCACTAGATAAGCCAGCTATGGACGTTTACAGGCGGCTTTTGCGCATATGCGATAAGCATCAAAGCCAAGGATACCACAGTGTGGGTGATCTTGCATCATCATGCGTTCGTACAGTCAATTTGAGTCAGACCAGCGTCCGTCGCTGTCATGGTAGTTGACAAAATAGTCCACACAAAGATGATTTTGTTTTCATCAGCATAACAAACATACATCAATGCTTAGTCAGAGGCAAGTTTAAAGTCCAAAAGAGCACCCATTCACTGAATATATAGGACACAGATACTGCAACTTAAATTTGTTTTAAAAGGTACTATTTTCGTGGGCTACCAAACCGGATGTTTCGTTTTGTGAAAATGAAAGAAAAACAAGCTCAGCTTTTACAAAAACATGCCTAACAAAAATACCACAAACATACATCACATACCATTCCATGGCGTCAAGAGGTAGAAATGACAGAAACACACAGACAGATAAAGACATCCATATAAAGCAAGAACCAAACACATAAAGCAACAACCTGCTGTTACTTTCTTCAAGAGGGGACGGGCAGTGACTGCCTATCTATTGATGCACAGCTAATTAGGGCCTGTGCTGCCCAATATGTTCTGTAGGAGGATAAGCTGCCAGTGAAAATGCAGTGTAATAATAAATACGGTCACAGTGAAGAGTCTTGGTGATCGCTACAGTCTCTTTGATTAACCCTTTATAATCTAATGGGGCATTAACAAAAGGTTACCTAATCTACTTATCTACCCCTGATTACCAGTACTGACTGGCAGGTTTTACCCCTTAACTAGATCCCAACCTTAAACCCCCAACCCATAGGAATGTCCAAAACAACCCTGGGAGCCCTCCATCCCCCCCCCACCAAAGAAAAAAAATTAAAAGATAAGGGGAGCCAACCCTGGGAGCCAAAAAAAAATAAAAAAAAATAAAAGAAAAAGGGAGCTAACTTTGCGAATCCTCCCTAGGAGGAATACGCTTGTTGACGAGCCAGCATTAAAAGCATGGCTCGTGGTGCATAACACCTAGAGGAAACATTACTTAAAATGGTCAACTTCAACAAGGATTTGTATAAAACATATATTAAAAATGTTTGGTTTTTGTTTAGTGAGAAAATATCCATATAGTTTCCAGAGACGATTGCTTTGTGTATTTGTAGATAGATATTTTACACGGAATTAAACTTAAACATTGTAATAATGCCACTTGGCTAATTGACCAAATATTACTGTTTTTGCTAAATGATGTTAATTTCTATATCATGAAAAGTAATGTCCCTTGAACACCAATCTGCGACTTATAGGAATGTAAATCCTATAGATTAATGAGACCAAATAGCTGAGGGGTCTAAATGGTTTTCACCAGAAGAACTATAGGACCTTTACACGTGGGTTCGAAACCTACCAGCTCCTGATTTATAAGATTTTTTTTAAATTCTTTTTACATTAGATTTTTTGCATTATCTGATAATTTTTGATCGTTAGAAAAGATGGTTAATTCATGAATATCTTCAATTACAATATCCTTATTGCATTTTGGCATCGTCACAAGAAAGCCTGATTTTGTTGTATGTCCATAACAAAGGCGCAGACCAGCGTGCACATCCATGCAGACTGATCTGAGCTTTTGTTATTTACTATTGGTAGGTATAGTATCCGAACTTGTACATGAAATATTTGAGTATTCTACATATTAGACTCTGAAGCTAGACAGGCTGGATTAAGTTTTAAGTTGTTGTAAACCACAATCACACGTTTTTCTCGTGATGAGATCCATATCTACTTAGCATTTCTTAGACATAAATGCATAACGACCATTATTTTTCGGTGTTTATTTTCATCTACCACCATACTTTTGACGTGTCACCAATGAAGGCTCGAAAGAGACTCTGCAGTAGAACATTCTCATTCAGAAAGCTGCGTATCGCCCATGGGCTATGTGCTTTCTCATGCGATTTTACCTGGTAACTGGTGCAGGTTAGGCTAAAATGAACCTGTATATCTGAGAAGTCGTGTCAGAGCCTTTACAGTGTGAATGTATTAAATAAATACCATTTTAAACGAGAATACGAACATTTGCATGTAAAGCAATAACTCTAGTGCTAGGTGTATTATAACCTACACACTTTCTCGCCCATGAGCTTTGAATTATTTGTGTGAGTTTAGTTTTAATCGCACGTATCGCCCATGAGCTATGAACTTTCTTGTGAGATTTTTGTTCTAACCTAGGCTCTGATTTCTTGCGATAATTTAGTTCTAATCGCACGTGATCTTTTTGTGTGATTTAATTTTTATTACAGGTGGCACCCATTTGCTTTGAACTTTCTTGTGAGATTTTAGTTCTTATTGTATGTATCGCCCGTGGGCTACACACTTTCTGGCGCGGATTTAGTTCTAATCGCATGTGTTACCCATGAGCTATGAATTTTCTGGGTTATTTAAGTCATCGCATGTGTCGCCCATGAGCTTTGACCTTTCTTGTATGATCGAAGTTCTACTTGCATGTGTCGCCCATGGGCTATGAACTTCCTATGAGATTTTAGTTGACTCGCCTGTGTCGCCCATGAACTGTGAATTTTTTGTGCAAAATTAGTTTAGAATCACATGAGTCTGCCATGAGCTATGAACTTTCTTGGGATACTGTAGTCCTTAGTTCTAGTCATATGGGTTGCCCATGAGCTAATAACTTCATCGTGTGATTTTAGGTCTAATTACATGTGTCGCCCATTAGCTTTGAACTTTCTTGTGCGATTTTAGTTCTAATCGCATGTGTCGCCCTGGGGCTATGAATTTTGTCTTGCAAATTTAGTTCTAATCGCATGTATCGCCCATGAGCTATAAACTTTTCGTGTTATTTCAGTTCTTATCGCATGTAACGCCCATAAGCTATGAACTTTCTTGTTAGATTTTAGTTCTATCCCACGTATCATCCACGAGTTATGACTTTCTCGTGACATTTTAGTTCTGATCGCATGTGTCGCCCATGCGCTATCTGTGAAATTCGCTGTTTGATTTTAGTTCAAATTGCATGTGTCGGCCACAGGCTGTTACGTTTCTCGCGATTTTTTTTTTCAAATCACTTGCTGAATCCATGAGCAATAAACTTTCTTGTGAGATTTTAGTTCTTAATTTGAGTCGCATCTGTAGCCCATCGGCTATGATTTTTCACTTGATGTTTTTGTTCTATTTACATGCTAATGTGTAACCAACAAAGTATGAGTTTTCTGGTGAGATTTTAGTTTTAATTGCATGGGTCGTCTGTGAGATTTGAGTTTTTCTTGTGAGATTTTAGTTTGAGATGCATTCTCATGATTATGAGGTCGTTAGGTTGTAGTTCTACATGAAATTGCAAGTGGAAACCATGCACTATGAGTTTTTTTGCGTGAAATTTTAGTTCAAACGCATGTGTTGCCCATGAACTCTAAGAGTTTTCTTATGAAATGTTAGTTTTAGACGCAAGTACAGCATATGTGCAAGAGCTTTCTCGCAAGAATTTAGTTCTGGTTGCATGCGTAGTCATTGAAGAATGAGATTTCACATGAGATTTAAGTTGTATCACATGTGTCGCCAACGAGTTATAAGCTTTTTTATGTGGGATTTTAGTTCTAATCGCATGTGTCAACCATGAGCCATGGGCTATGAGCTTATCGTGAGAACTAAGTTGGTATCACATGTGTCTCTCATGAGCTTTTGCACAGACTTACCAGGCACAAATGTAATACTATTGGGCAAGCTCACGAAATTTTAGCACATATCATATAGCCCAGCAATGAAGGCTCAGGCGAGCCTGCGCAAATGTGCATCCTCGCCATAGCCTTCACAGCTCGCATACACAAAGTATGGATGTAGATAAATACCCAGATAATAATAAAACATATATTCCCACTAGATAAGCCAGCTATGGACGTTTACAGGCGGCTTTTGCGCATATGCGATAAGCATCAAAGCCAAGGATACCACAGTGTGGGTGATCTTGCATCACCATGCGTTCGTACAGTCAATTTGAGTCAGACCAGCGTCCGTCGTTGTCATGGTAGTTGACAAAATAGTCCACACAAAGATGATTTTGTTTTCATCAGCATAACAAACATACATCAATGCTTAGTCAGAGGCAAGTTTAAAGTCCAAAAGAGCACCCATTCACTGAATATATAGGACACAGATACTGCAATTTAAATTTGTTTTAAAAGGTACTATTTTCGTTGGCTACCAAACCGGATGTTTCGTTTTGTGAAAATGAAAGAAAAACAAGCTCAGCTTTTACAAAAACATGCCTAACAAAAATACCACAAACATACATCACATACCATTCCATGGCGTCAAGAGGTAGAAATGACAGAAACACACAGACAGATAAAGACATCCATATAAAGCAAGAACCAAACACATGAAGCAACAACCTGCTGTTACTTTCTTCAAGAGGGGACGGGCAGTGACTGCCTATCTATTGATGCACAGCTAATTAGGGCCTGTGCTGCCCAATATGTTCTGTAGGAGGATAAGCTGCCAGTGAAAATGCAGTGTAATAATAAATACGGTCACAGTGAAGAGTCTTGGTGATCGCTACAGTCTCTTTGATTAACCCTTTATAATCTAATGGGGCATTAACAAAAGGTTACCTAATCTACTTATCTACCCCTGATTACCAGTACTGACTGGCAGGTTTTACCCCTTAACTAGATCCCAACCTTAAACCCCCAACCCATAGGAATGTCCAAAACAACCCTGGGAGCCCTCCACCCCCCCCCACCAAAAAAAAATGAAAAAATAAGGGGAGCCAACCCTGGGAGCCAAAAAAAAATTAAAAAAAATAAAAGAAAAAGGGAGCTAACTTTGCGAATCCTCCCTAGGAGGAATACGCTTGTTGACGAGCCAGCAATAAAAGCATGGCTCGTGGTGCATAACACCTAGAGGAAACATTACTTAAAATGGTCAACTTCAACAAGGATTTGTATAAAACATATATTAAAAATGTTTGGTTTTTGTTTAGTGAGAAAATATCCATATAGTTTCCAGAGACGATTGCTTTGTGTATTTGTAGATAGATTTTTTACACGGAATTAAACTTAAACATTGTAATAATGCCACTTGGCTAATTGACCAAATATTACTTTTTTTGCTAAATGATAGTAATTTCTGTATCATGAAAAGTAATGTCCCTTGAACACCAATCTGCGACTTATAGGAATGTTAATCCTATAGATTAATGAGACCAAATAGCTGAGGGGTCTAAATGGATTTCACCAGAAGAACTATAGGACCTTTACACGTGGGTTCGAAACCTACCAGCTCCTGATTTATAAGATTTTTTTTTAATTCTTTTTACATTAGATTTTTTGCATAATCTGATAATTTTTGATCGTTAGAAAAGATGGTTAATTCATGAATATCTTCAATTACAATATCCTTATTGCATTTTGGCATCGTCACAAGAAAGCCTGATTTTGTTGTTTGTCCATAACAAAGGCGCAGACCAGCGTGCACATCCATGCAGACTGATCTGAGCTTTTGTTATTTACTATTGGTAGGTATAGTATCCGAACTTGTACATGAAATATTTGAGTATTCTACATATTAGACTCTGAAGCTAGACAGGCTGGATTAAGTTTTAAGTTGTTGTAAACCACAATCACACGTTTTTCTCGTGATGAGATCCATATCTACTTAGCATTTCTTAGACATAAATGCATAACGACCATTATTTTTCGGTGTTTATTTTCATCTACCACCATACTTTTGACGTGTCACCAATGAAGGCTCGAAAGAGACTCTGCAGTAGAACATTCTCATTCAGAAAGCTGCGTATCGCCCATGGGCTATGTGCTTTCTCATGCGATTTTACCTGGTAACTGGTGCAGGTTAGGCTAAAATGAACCCGTATATCTGAGAAGTCGTGTCAGAGCCTTTACAGTGTGAATATATTAAATAAATACCATTTTAAACGAGAATACGAACATTTTCATGTAAAGCAATAACTCTAGTGCTAGGTGTATTATAACCTACACACTTTCTCGCCCATGAGCTTTGAATTATTTGTGTGAGTTTAGTTTTAATCGCACGTATCGCCCATGAGCTATGAACTTTCTTGTGAGATTTTTGTTCTAACCTAGGCTCTGATTTCTTGCGATAATTTAGTTCTAATCGCACGTGATCTTTTTGTGTGATTTAATTTTTATTACAGGTGGCACCCATTTGCTTTGAACTTTCTTGTGAGATTTTAGTTCTTATTGTATGTATCGCCCGTGGGCTACACACTTTCTGGCGCGGATTTAGTTCTAATCGCATGTGTTACCCATGAGCTATGAATTTTCTGGGTTATTTAAGTCATCGCACGTGTCGCCCATGAGCTTTGACCTTTCTTGTATGATCGAAGTTCTACTTGCATGTGTCGCCCATGGGCTATGAACTTCCTATGAGATTTTAGTTGACTCGCCTGTGTCGCCCATGAACTGTGAATTTTTTGTGCGAAATTAGTTTAGAATCACATGAGTCTGCCATGAGCTATGAACTTTCTTGGGATACTGTAGTTCTTAGTTCTAGTCATATGGGTTGCCCATGAGCTAATAACTTCATCGTGTGATTTTAGGTCTAATTACATGTGTCGCCCATTAGCTTTGAACTTTCTTGTGCGATTTTAGTTCTAATCGCATGTGTCGCCCTGGGGCTATGAATTTTGTCTTGCAAATTTAGTTCTAATCGCATGTATCGCCCATGAGCTATAAACTTTTCGTGTTATTTCAGTTCTTATCGCATGTAACGCCAATAAGCTATGAACTTTCTTGTTAGATTTTAGTTCTATCCCACGTATCATCCACGAGTTATGACTTTCTCGTGAGATTTTAGTTCTGATCGCATGTGTCGCCCATGCGCTATCTGTGAAATTCGCTGTTTGATTTTAGTTCAAATTGCATGTGTCGGCCACAGGCTGTTACGTTTCTCGCGATTTTTTTTCAAATCACACGCTGAGTCCATGAGCAATAAACTTTCTTGTGAGATTTTAGTTCTTAATTTGAGTCGCATCTGTAGCCCATCGGCTATGATTTTTCACTTGATGTTTTTGTTCTATTTACATGCTAATGTGTAACCAACAAAGTATGAGTTTTCTGGTGAGAATTTAGTTTTAATTGCATGGGTCGTCTGTGAGATTTGAGTTTTTCTTGTGAGATTTTAGTTTGAGACGCATTCTCATGATTATGAGGTCGTTAGGTTGTAGTTCTACATGAAATTGCATGTGGAAACCATGCACTATGAGTTTTTTTGCGTGAAATTTTAGTTCAAACGCATGTGTTGCCCATGAACTCTAAGAGTTTTCTTATGAAATGTTAGTTTTAGACGCAAGTACAGCATATGTGCAAGAGCTTTCTCGCAAGAATTTAGTTCTGGTTGCATGCGTAGTCATTGAAGAATGAGATTTCACATGAGATTTAAGTTGTATCACATGTGTCGCCAACGAGTTATAAGCTTTTTTATGTGGGATTTTAGTTCTAATCGCATGTGTCAACCATGAGCCATGGGCTATGAGCTTATCGTGAGAACTAAGTTGATATCACATGTGTCTCTCATGAGTTTTTGCACAGACTTACCAGGCACAAATGTAATACTATTGGGCAAGCTCACGAAATTTTAGCACATATCATATAGCCCAGCAATGAAGGCTCAGGCGAGCCTGCGCAAATGCGCATCCTCGCCATAGCCTTCACAGCTCGCATACACAAAGTATGGATGTAGATAAATACCCAGATAATAATAAAACATATATTCCCACTAGATAAGCCAGCTATGGACGTTTACAGGCGGCTTTTGCGCATATGCGATAAGCATCAAAGCCAAGGATACCACAGTGTGGGTGATCTTGCATCATCATGCGTTCGTACAGTCAATTTGAGTCAGACCAGCGTCCGTCGTTGTCATGGTAGTTGACAAAATAGTCCACACAAAGATGATTTTGTTTTCATCAGCATAACAAACATACATCAATGCTTAGTCAGAGGCAAGTTTAAAGTCCAAAAGAGCACCCATTCACTGAATATATAGGACACAGATACTGCAATTTAAATTTGTTTTAAAAGGTACTATTTTCGTGGGCTACCAAACCGGATGTTTCGTTTTGTGAAAATGAAAGAAAAACAAGCTCAGCTTTTACAAAAACATGCCTAACAAAAATACCACAAACATACATCACATACCATTCCATGGCGTCAAGAGGTAGAAATGACAGAAACACACAGACAGATAAAGACATCCATATAAAGCAAGAACCAAACACATGAAGCAACAACCTGCTGTTACTTTCTTCAAGAGGGGACGGGCAGTGACTGCCTATCTATTGATGCACAGCTAATTAGGGCCTGTGCTGCCCAATATGTTCTGTAGGAGGATAAGCTGCCAGTGAAAATGCAGTGTAATAATAAATACGGTCACAGTGAAGAGTCTTGGTGATCGCTACAGTCTCTTTGATTAACCCTTTATAATCTAATGGGGCATTAACAAAAGGTTACCTAATCTACTTATCTACCCCTGATTACCAGTACTGACTGGCAGGTTTTACCCCTTAACTAGATCCCAACCTTAAACCCCCAACCCATAGGAATGTCCAAAACAACCCTGGGAGCCCTCCACCCCCCCACCAAAAAAAAATGAAAAAATAAGGGGAGCCAACCCTGGGAGCCAAAAAAAAATTAAAAAAAATAAAAGAAAAAGGGAGCTAACTTTGCGAATCCTCCCTAGGAGGAATACGCTTGTTGACGAGCCAGCAATAAAAGCATGGCTCGTGGTGCATAACACCTAGAGGAAACATTACTTAAAATGGTCAACTTCAACAAGGATTTGTATAAAACATATATTAAAAATGTTTGGTTTTTGTTTAGTGAGAAAATATCCATATAGTTTCCAGAGACGATTGCTTTGTGTATTTGTAGATAGATTTTTTACACGGAATTAAACTTAAACATTGTAATAATGCCACTTGGCTAATTGACCAAATATTACTTTTTTTGCTAAATGATAGTAATTTCTGTATCATGAAAAGTAATGTCCCTTGAACACCAATCTGCGACTTATAGGAATGTTAATCCTATAGATTAATGAGACCAAATAGCTGAGGGGTCTAAATGGATTTCACCAGAAGAACTATAGGACCTTTACACGTGGGTTCGAAACCTACCAGCTCCTGATTTATAAGATTTTTTTTTAATTCTTTTTACATTAGATTTTTTGCATAATCTGATAATTTTTGATCGTTAGAAAAGATGGTTAATTCATGAATATCTTCAATTACAATATCCTTATTGCATTTTGGCATCGTCACAAGAAAGCCTGATTTTGTTGTTTGTCCATAACAAAGGCGCAGACCAGCGTGCACATCCATGCAGACTGATCTGAGCTTTTGTTATTTACTATTGGTAGGTATAGTATCCGAACTTGTACATGAAATATTTGAGTATTCTACATATTAGACTCTGAAGCTAGACAGGCTGGATTAAGTTTTAAGTTGTTGTAAACCACAATCACACGTTTTTCTCGTGATGAGATCCATATCTACTTAGCATTTCTTAGACATAAATGCATAACGACCATTATTTTTCGGTGTTTATTTTCATCTACCACCATACTTTTGACGTGTCACCAATGAAGGCTCGAAAGAGACTCTGCAGTAGAACATTCTCATTCAGAAAGCTGCGTATCGCCCATGGGCTATGTGCTTTCTCATGCGATTTTACCTGGTAACTGGTGCAGGTTAGGCTAAAATGAACCCGTATATCTGAGAAGTCGTGTCAGAGCCTTTACAGTGTGAATATATTAAATAAATACCATTTTAAACGAGAATACGAACATTTTCATGTAAAGCAATAACTCTAGTGCTAGGTGTATTATAACCTACACACTTTCTCGCCCATGAGCTTTGAATTATTTGTGTGAGTTTAGTTTTAATCGCACGTATCGCCCATGAGCTATGAACTTTCTTGTGAGATTTTTGTTCTAACCTAGGCTCTGATTTCTTGCGATAATTTAGTTCTAATCGCACGTGATCTTTTTGTGTGATTTAATTTTTATTACAGGTGGCACCCATTTGCTTTGAACTTTCTTGTGAGATTTTAGTTCTTATTGTATGTATCGCCCGTGGGCTACACACTTTCTGGCGCGGATTTAGTTCTAATCGCATGTGTTACCCATGAGCTATGAATTTTCTGGGTTATTTAAGTCATCGCACGTGTCGCCCATGAGCTTTGACCTTTCTTGTATGATCGAAGTTCTACTTGCATGTGTCGCCCATGGGCTATGAACTTCCTATGAGATTTTAGTTGACTCGCCTGTGTCGCCCATGAACTGTGAATTTTTTGTGCGAAATTAGTTTAGAATCACATGAGTCTGCCATGAGCTATGAACTTTCTTGGGATACTGTAGTTCTTAGTTCTAGTCATATGGGTTGCCCATGAGCTAATAACTTCATCGTGTGATTTTAGGTCTAATTACATGTGTCGCCCATTAGCTTTGAACTTTCTTGTGCGATTTTAGTTCTAATCGCATGTGTCGCCCTGGGGCTATGAATTTTGTCTTGCAAATTTAGTTCTAATCGCATGTATCGCCCATGAGCTATAAACTTTTCGTGTTATTTCAGTTCTTATCGCATGTAACGCCAATAAGCTATGAACTTTCTTGTTAGATTTTAGTTCTATCCCACGTATCATCCACGAGTTATGACTTTCTCGTGAGATTTTAGTTCTGATCGCATGTGTCGCCCATGCGCTATCTGTGAAATTCGCTGTTTGATTTTAGTTCAAATTGCATGTGTCGGCCACAGGCTGTTACGTTTCTCGCGATTTTTTTTCAAATCACACGCTGAGTCCATGAGCAATAAACTTTCTTGTGAGATTTTAGTTCTTAATTTGAGTCGCATCTGTAGCCCATCGGCTATGATTTTTCACTTGATGTTTTTGTTCTATTTACATGCTAATGTGTAACCAACAAAGTATGAGTTTTCTGGTGAGAATTTAGTTTTAATTGCATGGGTCGTCTGTGAGATTTGAGTTTTTCTTGTGAGATTTTAGTTTGAGACGCATTCTCATGATTATGAGGTCGTTAGGTTGTAGTTCTACATGAAATTGCATGTGGAAACCATGCACTATGAGTTTTTTTGCGTGAAATTTTAGTTCAAACGCATGTGTTGCCCATGAACTCTAAGAGTTTTCTTATGAAATGTTAGTTTTAGACGCAAGTACAGCATATGTGCAAGAGCTTTCTCGCAAGAATTTAGTTCTGGTTGCATGCGTAGTCATTGAAGAATGAGATTTCACATGAGATTTAAGTTGTATCACATGTGTCGCCAACGAGTTATAAGCTTTTTTATGTGGGATTTTAGTTCTAATCGCATGTG
Source organism: Loripinus fragilis (assembly GCA_964019695.1). Taxonomy (NCBI): domain Eukaryota; kingdom Metazoa; phylum Mollusca; class Bivalvia; order Lucinida; family Lucinidae; genus Loripinus; species Loripinus fragilis. The sequence goes on from OZ026530.1 coordinate 11,729,970, forward strand.
TCAACCATGAGCCATGGGCTATGAGCTTATCGTGAGAACTAAGTTGATATCACATGTGTCTCTCATGAGTTTTTGCACAGACTTACCAGGCACAAATGTAATACTATTGGGCAAGCTCACGAAATTTTAGCACATATCATATAGCCCAGCAATGAAGGCTCAGGCGAGCCTGCGCAAATGCGCATCCTCGCCATAGCCTTCACAGCTCGCATACACAAAGTATGGATGTAGATAAATACCCAGATAATAATAAAACATATATTCCCACTAGATAAGCCAGCTATGGACGTTTACAGGCGGCTTTTGCGCATATGCGATAAGCATCAAAGCCAAGGATACCACAGTGTGGGTGATCTTGCATCATCATGCGTTCGTACAGTCAATTTGAGTCAGACCAGCGTCCGTCGTTGTCATGGTAGTTGACAAAATAGTCCACACAAAGATGATTTTGTTTTCATCAGCATAACAAACATACATCAATGCTTAGTCAGAGGCAAGTTTAAAGTCCAAAAGAGCACCCATTCACTGAATATATAGGACACAGATACTGCAATTTAAATTTGTTTTAAAAGGTACTATTTTCGTGGGCTACCAAACCGGATGTTTCGTTTTGTGAAAATGAAAGAAAAACAAGCTCAGCTTTTACAAAAACATGCCTAACAAAAATACCACAAACATACATCACATACCATTCCATGGCGTCAAGAGGTAGAAATGACAGAAACACACAGACAGATAAAGACATCCATATAAAGCAAGAACCAAACACATAAAGCAACAACCTGCTGTTACTTTCTTCAAGAGGGGACGGGCAGTGACTGCCTATCTATTGATGCACAGCTAATTAGGGCCTGTGCTGCCCAATATGTTCTGTAGGAGGATAAGCTGCCAGTGAAAATGCAGTGTAATAATAAATACGGTCACAGTGAAGAGTCTTGGTGATCGCTACAGTCTCTTTGATTAACCCTTTATAATCTAATGGGGCATTAACAAAAGGTTACCTAATCTACTTATCTACCCCTGATTACCAGTACTGACTGGCAGGTTTTACCCCTTAACTAGATCCCAACCTTAAACCCCCAACCCATAGGAATGTCCAAAACAACCCTGGGAGCCCTCCACCCCCTCCCCCCACCAAAAAAAAATGAAAAAATAAGGGGAGCCAACCCTGGGAGCCAAAAAAAAATAAAAAAAAAATAAAAGAAAGAGGGAGCTAACTTTGCGAATCCTCCCTAGGAGGAATACGCTTGTTGACGAGCCAGCATTAAAAGCATGGCTCGTGGTGCATAACACCTAGAGGAAACATTACTTAAAATGGTCAACTTCAACAAGGATTTGTATAAAACATATATTAAAAATGTTTGGTTTTTGTTTAGTGAGAAAATATCCATATAGTTTCCAGAGACGATTGCTTTGTGTATTTGTAGATAGATATTTTACACGGAATTAAACTTAAACATTGTAATAATGCCACTTGGCTAATTGACCAAATATTACTTTTTTTGCTAAATGATAGTAATTTCTGTATCATGAAAAGTAATGTCCCTTGAACACCAATCTGCGACTTATAGGAATGTAAATCCTATACATTAATGAGACCAAATAGCTGAGGGGTCTAAATGGTTTTCACCAGAAGAACTATAGGACCTTTACACGTGGGTTCGAAACCTACCAGCTCCTGATTTATAAGATTTTTTTTTAATTCTTTTTACATTAGATTTTTTGCATTATCTGATAATTTTTGATCGTTAGAAAAGATGGTTAATTTATGAATATCTTCAATTACAATATCCTTATTGCATTTTGGCATCGTCACAAGAAAGCCTGATTTTGTTGTATGTCCATAACAAAGGCGCAGACCAGCGTGCACATCCATGCAGACTGATCTGAGCTTTTGTTATTTACTATTGGTAGGTATAGTATCCGAACTTGTACATGAAATATTTGAGTATTCTACATATTAGACTCTGAAGCTAGACAGGCTGGATTAAGTTTTAAGTTGTTGTAAACCACAATCACACGTTTTTATCGTGATGAGATCCATATCTACTTAGCATTTCTTAGACATAAATGCATAACGACCATTATTTTTCGGTGTTTATTTTCATCTACCACCATACTTTTGACGTGTCACCAATGAAGGCTCGAAAGAGACTCTGCAGTAGAACATTCTCATTCAGAAAGCTGCGTATCGCCCATGGGCTATGTGCTTTCTCATGCGATTTTACCTGGTAACTGGTGCAGGTTAGGCTAAAATGAACCCGTATATCTGAGAAGTCGTGTCAGAGCCTTTACAGTGTGAATATATTAAATAAATACCATTTTAAACGAGAATACGAACATTTTCATGTAAAGCAATAACTCTAGTGCTAGGTGTATTATAACCTACACACTTTCTCGCCCATGAGCTTTGAATTATTTGTGTGAGTTTAGTTTTAATCGCACGTATCGCCCATGAGCTATGAACTTTCTTGTGAGATTTTTGTTCTAACCTAGGCTCTGATTTCTTGCGATAATTAAGTTCTAATCGCACGTGATCTTTTTGTGTGATTTAATTTTTATTACAGGTGGCACCCATTTGCTTTGAACTTTCTTGTGAGATTTTAGTTCTTATTGTATGTATCGCCCGTGGGCTACACACTTTCTGGCGCGGATTTAGTTCTAATCGCATGTGTTACCCATGAGCTATGAATTTTCTGGGCTATTTAAGTCATCGCACGTGTCGCCCATGAGCTTTGACCTTTCTTGTATGATCGAAGTTCTACTTGCATGTGTCGCCCATGGGCTATGAACTTCCTATGAGATTTTAGTTGACTCGCCTGTGTCGCCCATGAACTGTGAATTTTTTGTGCGAAATTAGTTTAGAATCACATGAGTCTGCCATGAGCTATGAACTTTCTTGGGATACTGTAGTTCTTAGTTCTAGTCATATGGGTTGCCCATGAGCTAATAACTTCCTCGTGTGATTTTAGTTCTAATAACATGTGTCGCCCATTAGCTTTGAACTTTCTTGTGCGATTTTAGTTCTAATCGCATGTGTCGCCCTGGGGCTATGAATTTTGTCTCGCAAATTTAGTTCTAATCGCATGTATCGCCCATGAGCCATAAACTTTTCGTGTTATTTCAGTTCTTATTGCATGTAACGCCCATGAGCTATGAACTTTCTTGTGAGATTATAGTTCTATCCCACGTATCACCCACGAGTTATGACTTTCTCGTGAGATTTTAGTTCTTTTTTGTTTGTTTGATTTGATTCTTTACGTCCACTCAACAATCTTTCAGTTATGAGGGACGTTCTTCCTGGGTTGAACCAGTACTAAGCTAGGATAAATGTGTCTTGCTCAAGGACCACAACGCTGTGACGCCGGTGAGGCTCGAACCCGCGGCCCTTCGGTCTCGAGTCAAGCACTCTACCACTGAGCCACTGCGCTCCCATAAATTTTAGTTCTGATCGCATGTGTCGCCCTGGGGCTATGAATTTTGTCTCGCAAATTTAATTCTAATCGCATGTATCGCCCATGAGCTATAAACTTTTCGTGTTATTTCAGTTCTTATTGCATGTAACGCCTATGAGCTATGAACTTTCTTGTGAGATTTTAGTTCTATCCCACGTATCACCCACGAGTTATGACTTTCTCGTGAAATTTTAGTTCTGATCGCATGTGTCGCCCAAATTCGCTGTTTGATTTTAGTTCAAATTGTATGTGTCGGCCACAGGCTGTTACGTTTCTCGCGTTTTTGTTTCAAATCACACGCTGAGTCCATGAGCAATTAACTTTCTTGTGAGATTTTAGTTCTGATCGCATGTGTCGCCCATGTGCTATCTGTGAAATTCGCTGTTTGATTTTAGTTCAAATTGTATGTGTCGGCCACAGGCTGTTACGTTTCTCGCGATTTTGTTTTCAAATCACACGCTGAGTCCATGAGCAATAAACTTTCTTGTGAGATTTTAGTTCTTAGTTTGAGTCGCATCTGTAGCTCATCGGCTATGATTTTTCACTTGATGCTTTTGTTCTATTTACATGCTAATGTGTAACCAACAAAGTTTGAGTTTTCTGGTGAGATTTTAGTTTTAATTGCATGGGTCGTCTATGAGATTTGAGTTTTTCTTGTGAGATTTTAGTTTGAGACGCATTCTCATGGTTATGAGATCGTTAGGTTGTAGTTTTACATGAAATTGCAAGTGTAAACCATGCACTATGAGTTTTTTGCATGAAATTTTAGTTCAAACGCACGCATGTGTTGTCCATGAACTCTAAGATTTTTCTTATGAAATGTTAGTTTTAGACGCAAGTATAGCATATGTGCAAGAGCTTCCTCGCAAGAATTTAGTTCTGGTTGCATGCGTAGTCATTAAAGAATGAGATTTCACACGAGATTTAAGTTGCATCACATGTGTCGCCAACGAGTTATAAGCTTTTTTATGTGGGATTTTAGTTCTAATCGCATGTGTCAACCATGAGCCATGGGCTATGAGCTTATCGTGAGAACTAAGTTGATATCACATGTGTCTCTCATGAGCTTTTGCACAGACTTACCAGGCACAAATGTAATACTATTGGACAAGCTCACGAAATTTTAGCACATATCATAAAGCCCAGCAATGAAGGCTCAGGCGAGCCTGCGCAAATGTGCATCCTCGCCATAGCCTTCACAGCTCGCATACACAAAGTATGTATATAGATAAATACCAAGATAATAATAAAACATATATTCCCACTAGATAAGCCAGCTATGGACGTTTACAGGCGGCTTTTGCGCATATGCGATAAGCATCGAAGCCAAGGATACCACAGTGTGGGTGATCTTGCATCATCATGCGTTCGTACAGTCAATTTGAGTCAGACCAGCGTCCGTCGTTGTCATGGTAGTTGACAAAATAGTCCACACAAAGATGATTTTGTTTTCATCAGCATAACAAACATACATCAATGCTTAGTCAGAGGCAAGTTTAAAGTCTAAAAGAGCACCCATTCACTGAATATAAAGGACACAGATACTGCAATTTAATTTTCTTTAAAAGGTACTATTTTCGTGGGCTACCAAACCGGATGATTTTTTTTGTGAAATTGAAAGAAAAACAAGCTCAGCTTTTACAAAAACATGCCTAACAAAAATACCACAAACATACATCACATACCATTCAATGGCGTCAAGAGGTAGAAATGACTGAAACACACAGACAGATAAAGACACCCATATAAAGCAAGAGCCAAACAAATAAAGCAACAACCTGCTGTTACTTTCTTACAGAGATGACGGGCAGTGACTGCCTATCTATTGATGCACAGCTAATTAGGGCCTGTGCTGCCCCATATGTTCTTTAGGAGGATAAGCTGCCAGTGAAAATGCAGTGTAATAATAAATACGGTCACAGTGAAGAGTCTTGGTGATCGCTACAGTCTCTTTGATAAACCCTTTCTAATCTAATGGGGCATTAACAAAAGGTTACCTAATCTACTTATCTACCCCTGATTACAAGTACTGACTGGCAGGTTTTACCCCTTAACTAGATCCCAACCTTAAACCCCCAACCCATAGGAATGTCCAAAACAACCCTTGGAGCCCCCCACCCCCCCCCCCAAAAAAAAAATGAAGAGAAAAGGGGGGCCAACCCTGGGAGCCAAAAAAAAATATTTAAAAAAAATGAAAGAAAAAGGGAGCTAACATTGCGAATCCTCCCTAGGAGGAATACGCTTGTTGACGAGCCAGCATTAAAAGCATGGCTCATGGTGCATAACACCTAGAGGAAACATTACTTAAAATGGTCAACTTCAACAAGGATTTGTATAAAAAATATATTAAAAATGTCTGGTTTTTGTTTATTGAGAAAATATCCATATAGTTTCCAAAGACGATTGCTTTGTGTATTTGTAGATAGATATTTTACACGGAATTAAACTTAAACATTGTAATAATGCCACTTGGCTAATTGACCAAATATTACTGCTTTTGCCAAATGATGTTAATTTCTGTATCATGAAAAGTAGTGTCCCTTGAACACCAATCTGCGACTTATAGGAATGTTAATCCTATAGATTAATGATACCAAATAGCTGAGGGGTCTAAATGGTTTTCACCAGAACAACTATAGGACCTTTACACGTGGGTTCGAAACCAACCAGCTCCTGATTTATAAGAATTTTTTTTAATTCTTTTTACATTAGATTTTTTGCATTATCTGATAATTTTTGATCGTTTGAAAAGATGGTTAATTCATGAATATCTTCAATTACAATATCCTTATTGCATTTTGGCATCGTCACAAGAAAGCCTGATTTTGTTGTATGTCCATAACAAAGGCGCAGACCAGCGTGCACATCCGTGCAGACTGATCTGAGCTTTTGTTATTTACTATTGGTAGGTATAGTATCCGAACTTGTACATGAAATATTTTAGTATTCTACATACTAGACTCTGAAGCTAGACAGGCTGGATTAAGTTTTAAGTTGTTGTAAACCACAATCACACGTTTTCCTCGTGTTGAGATCCATATCTTCTTAGCATTTCTTAGACATAAATGCATAACAACCATTATTTTTCGGTGTTTATTTTCATCTACCACCATACTTTTGACGTGTCATCAATGAAGGCTCGAAAGAGACGCTGCAGTAGAACATTCTCATTCAGAAAGCTGCGTATCGCCCATGGGCTATGTGCTTTCTCATGCGATTTTACCTGGTTACTGGTGCAGGTTAGGCTAAAATGAACCAGTATATCTGAGAAGTCGTGTCAGAGCCTTTACAGAGTGAATATATTAAATAAATACCATTTTAAACGAGAATACGAACATTTTCATGTAAAGCAATAACTCTAGTGCTAGGTGTATTATAACCTACACACTTTCTCGCCCGTGAGCTTTGAATTATTTGTGTGAGTTAAGTTTTAATCGCACGTATCGCCCATGAGCTTTGAACTTTCTTGTGAGATTTTTGTTCTAACCTAGGCTCTGATTTCTTGCGATAATTTAATTTTAATCGCACGTGATCTTTTTGTGTGATTTAGTTTTTATTACAGGTGGCACCCATTTGCTTTGAACCTTCTTGTGAGATTTTAGTTCTTATTGTGTGTATCGCCCGTGGGCTACACACTTTCTGGCGCGGATTTAGTTCTAATCGCATGTGTTACCCATGAGCTATGAATTTTCTGGGTTATTTAAGTCATCGCATGTGTCGCCCATGAGCTTTGACCTTTCTTGTATGATCGAAGTTCTACTTGCATGTGTCGCCCATGGGCTATGAACTTCCTATGAGATTTTAGTTGACTCGCCTGTGTCGCCCATGAACTATGAATTTTTTGTGCGAAATTAGTTTAGAATCACATGAGTCTGCCATGAGCTATGAACTTTCTTGGGATACTTTAGTTCTTAGTTCTAGTAATATGGGTTGCCCATGAGCTAATAACTTCCTCGTGTGATTTTAGTTCTAATTACATGTGTCGCCCATTAGCTTTGAACTTTCTTGTGCGATTTTAGTTCTAATCGCATGTGTCGCCCTGGGGCTATGAATTTTGTCTCGCAAATTTAGTTCTAATCGCATGTATCGCCCATGAGCTATAAACTTTTCGTGTTATTTCAGTTCTTATCGCATGTAACGCCCATGAGCTATGAATTTTCTTGTGAGATTTTAGTTCAATCCCACGTATCACCCACGAGTTATGACTTTCTTGTGAGATTTTAGTTCTGATCGCATGTGTCGCCCAAATTCGCTGTTTGATTTTAGTTCAAATTGTATGTGTCGGCCACAGGCTGTTACGTTTCTCGCGTTTTTGTTTCAAATCACACGCTGAGTCCATGAGCAATTAACTTAATAACTCTTTCCGAAATAAAAAGGGATTTTCCGATGGAATTCCCTTTTTTTGATAGTAAAACGTAAATATGGATATAATCATATTTGAGTTTTGCATCGTCATAGAGTACAAGAATGATGGTACAATGTAATTTATTTTTCCTATGAACAGAGGAAATTTCCTCTGTTGTGACTGCTCAAAATGCAGAAATTGATGTCCTTAAAATATGTTCCAAGTAGTGTATTTGTCCTAATAGTTTAAAGAAAAGTTCAAATATCAATTTGTATATCAAGTAGAAATCGGTTTACAACAGAGGAAATTTCCTCTGTTTTGACAATGGGACAAGTCTTCCGTTAATCACAATCAGATTTTCATCTTATTTCAGAACAGAGGTATTTTCCTACATTTTACTTTCAGTATCTCAACAATATGTAAAAAGAGTGACCTTTACAACAGAGGAATTTTCCACTGTTTAGTAGTTCGAAAATTTCCTATAGTGACTTCCAGAATTGATTTATTTTACATTCTAGTCATAACTTAAATATTACCAATTTCCAACAGAGGAATTTTCCTCCGTTCGGTAATTCAACAATTTCCTATTGCGAGAATTAAGAGCCCATTTTCCTATAATAAAAATGAAGAACCATGTTTGTTAACATTTCCATCTTAATCATAACTTAAATGTTTCCACTTTTCAACAGAGGAATTTTCCTCCGTTTTCCATTCTGTATCTCGACAATCAATAAAAGCAGAGAAATTTTACAACAGAGGAATTTTCCTCTGTTAAATAGTTCGACAATTTCCTATAGTGACTTCCAGAACTGAGAGCCTAACTTGTTTGACATTCTAGTCATAACTTAAATATTACCAATTTTCCAACAGAGGAATTTTCCTCCGTTCGGTAATTCAACAATTTCCTATTTTGATAATTAAGAGCCCACTTTCCTATAATGAAAATGAAGAAACCCGTTTGCTATCATTTCCATCTTCACATAAATATCCATCATATCTTAAATGTTTCCAATTTTCAACAGAGGAATTTTCCTCCGTTTTCTATTCTGTAGAATATCAACAATAAATAGAAGGAGTGACCTTTACAACAGAGGAATTTTCCTCTGTTTAGTAGTTCGCAAATTTCCTATAGTTACTTCCAGAACTCCGAACCCAACTTGTTTGACATTCTAGTTAAAACCTAAACTATATCCAAATTTTCCAACAGAGGAATTTTCCTCCGTTCGGTAATTCAACAATTTCCTTTTGCGAGAATTAAGAGCCCATTTTCTTATGATAAAGATGAAGTACCCTGTTTATTATTATTTCCATCTTAGCATAAATATCCATCATAACTTAAATAAATTCAATTTTCAACAGAGGAATTTTCCTCCGTTTTCAATTCTGTATCTCCACAATCAATGAAAGGAGTGAATTTTACAACAGAGGAATTTTCCTCTGTTCAGTATTCAACAATTTCCTATAGTGATTTCCAGAACTCCCAGTCCAACTTGTTTAATATTCAAGTCATAACTCAAATATGACCAATTTTGCAACAGAGGAATTTTCCTCTGTTTGGTAGTTCAATAATTTCCTATAGTGACTTCCAGAACTCTGAGCCCAACTTGTTTGACATTCTAGTCATAACTTAAATATTGCCAATATTCCAACAGAGGAATTTTCCTCCATTCGGTAATTCAACAGTTTCCTATTGCGAAAATAAAAGCCCACTTTCCTATTATGAAAATGAAGAACCCTGTTTGTTATCATTTCCATCGTAACATAAATATCTATCAAAACTTAAATGTTTCCAATTTTCAACAGAGGAAATTTCCTACATTCTCCATTCAGTTTCTCGACAATCAATAACAGGAGTGAATTTTACAACAGAGGAATTTTCCTCTGTTCAGTAGTTCTACAATTTCCTATAGTGACTTCCAGAACTCCAAACCCAACTTTTTTGACATTCTAGTAAAAACCTAAAATATAACCAATTTTCCTCTGTTCAGTAATTCAACAATTTCTAATTGCGAGAATTAAGAGCCTACTTTGTTCAATATTTCTGTCTTACATTAATTACAGTTTTAGAACAGAGGTAATTTCCTCTGTTCAGTAGTTCTATAGATTCATATAGTAACGTTTAGAACTCAGAGCACAACTTGTTTGATATTCTTGTAATTACTGAAATATTACCAATTTTAGAATAAAGGGATTTTCCTCTGTTCGGTAATTCAATAATTTCCATTTGAGAGAATTAAGAGCCCAATTTGTTCAGTATTACTGTCATACATTAATTACAGTTTAACCTCTAAGCGTCAAACAGTTTGACCCCTATCAGGTCCGGACAGAATGTTGGGCCTGATCTGGGTCCAAATTGTTTGGAAGGGTTATCAGCAGATGACAGTGTCATGTAAAACTTTACACAAAGTTAAAATACATCAGTTCAACTTCAACTTGTCATAACCTATAAAGTGTCAAACAGTTTGGACCCCTTTCAGGTCCGGACAGAATATAGGGCCTGATCTGGGTCCAAATTTTTTTGAAAGGGTTATTAGCAGATGACAATGTCATGTAAATGTTTAATGCAAAGTTAAAATACATCGGTAAGATTTCACCTTGTTATAACCTCTAAAGTGTCAAACAGTTTGGACCCGGATCAGGTCCAGACAGAATGTTGGGCCTGATCTGGGTCCAAATTGTTTGAAACATTTATCCGCAGATGTCATCTGCTGACAAAGTCAATGTAAAGGTTTCAATCAAAAATAAAACATTGGTTTAGCTCCAACTTTTCATAACCTCTAAAGTGTCCAACAGTTTGGACACCTTTCAGGTCCGGACAGAATGTTGGGCCTGATCTGGGTCCAAATTGTTTGGAAGGGTTATCAGCAGATGACAATGTCATGTAAAGGTTTAACACAAAGTTAAAATACATCAGTTCAACTTCAACTTGTCATAACCTCTTAAGTGTCAAACAGTTTGGACCCGGATCTGGTCTGGACAGAATGTTGGGCCTGATCTGGGACTAAATTGTTTGAAACACTTATCAGCAGATGTCATCTGCTGACAAAGTCATGTTAAGGTTTAACAAAAAAATAAAACATTGGTTCAACTCCAACTTGTCATAACCTCTAAATTGTCAAACAGTTTGGACCCCTATCAGGTCCAGACAGAATGTTGGGCCTGATCTGGGTCCAAATTGTTTGAAAGGGTTATCAGCAGATGATAATGTCATGTAAAGGTTTAACGCAAAAATAAAACATTGGTTCAACTCCAACTTGTCATAACCTCTAAAGTGTCAAACAGTTTGGACCCGGATCAGGTCCTGACAGAATGATGGGCCTGATCTGGGTCCAAATTGTTTGAAAGGGTTATCAACAGATGACAATGTCATTTTTAAGTTTAACGCAAAGTTAAAATGCATCAGTTCAACTACAACTTGTCATAACCTCTAAAGTGTCAAACAGTTTTGACACATATCAGGTCCTGACAGAATGTGGGTCCTGATCTGGGTCCAAATTGTTTGAAAGGGTTATCAGCAGATGACAACGTCATGTTAAAGTTAAACGCAAAGTTAAAATACATCGGTTCAACTTCAACTTGTCAGTACCTCTAAAGTGTCAAACAGTTTGGACACCTATCAGGTCCAGAGAGAATGTGGGGCCTGATCTAGGTCCAAATTGTTTGAAAGGGTTATCAGCAGATGACAATGTCATGTTTAAGTTTAACGCAAAGTTAAAATACATCGGTTCAACTTCAACTTGACATATCCTCTTAATTGTCAAACAGTTTTGACCCCTATCAGGTCCGGAAAGAATGTTGGGCCTGATCTGGGTCCAAATTATCTGAAAGGGTTATCAGCAGATGACAATGTCATGTAAAGGTTTAACGCAAATTAAAATACATTGGTTAAACTTCAATTTGTCACAACCTCTAAACCGTCAAACAGTTTAACCCCTATCAGGTCCAGACTGAATGTTGGGCCTGATCTGGGTCCAAATTGTTTTAAATGGTTATCATCAGATGACAATGTCATGTAAAAGTTTAACGCATAGTTGAAATACATCGGTTCAACTTCAACTTGTCATAACCTCTAAAGTGTCAAACAGTTTAACCCCTATCAGGTCCTGACAGAATGATGGGCCTGATCTGGGTCCAAATTGTTTGAAAGGGTTCACAGCAGATGACAATGTCATGTATAAGTTTCACACAAAATTAAAATACATCGGTTCAACTTAAACTTTTTATAACCCGTATAAGGTCCGGACAGAATGTCGGGCCTGATCTGGGTCTAAATTGTTTGAAATGCTTATCAGCAGATCACAATGTCATGTTAAAGTTTAAATCAAAGTTAAAAGACATTGGTTCAATTTCAACTTGTCATAACCTCTAAAGTGTCAAATAGTTTTGACCCATATCAGGTGTGGGCAGAATGCCGGGCCTGATCTGGGACCAAATTACTTGAAAGGGTTATCAGCAGATGACAATAACATGTGAAGGTTTAACATAAAATTAAAATACATTGGTTCAATTTCACCTTTTCATAACCTCTAAAGTGTCAAACAGTTTGGACCCAGATCAGGTCCAGACAGAATGTTGGGCCTGATCTGGATCCAAATTGTTTGAAACACTTATCTGCAAATGCCATCTGCTAACAAAGTCATGTAAAGGTTTAACGCAAACTAAAAATACATCGGTTCAACTCCAACTTGTCATAACCTCTAAAACGTCAAACAGTTTGGACCCCTATCAGGTCCAGACAGAATGTTGGGCCTGATCTGGGTCCAAATTGTTTGAAAGGGTTATCAGCAGATGACAATGTCATGTAAAGGTTTAATGCAAAATTAACGTTGGTTCAACTTCAACTTTTCATAACCTCTAAGGCGTCAAACAGTTTGGACCCTAATCAGGTCCGGACAGAATTTCGGGCCTGATCTGGGTCCAAATTGTTTGAAAGGGTTATCAGCAGATGACAATGTCATGTAAAGGTTTAATGCAAGAAAAATACATCGGTTTAACCTCAACATGTCATAACCTCTAAAGTGTCAAACAGTTTTGACCCCTATCAGGTCTGGACAGAATGTCGGGAGTGATCTGGGTCCAAATTGTTTGAAAGGGTTATCAGCAGATGACAATGTCATGTTAAAGTTTAATGCAAAGTTAAAATACATCGGTTCAACTTCAACTTGTCATAACCTCTAAAGTGTCAAACAGTTTGGACCCTGATCAGGTCCAGACAAAATGTTGGGCCTGATCTGGGTCCAAATTGTTTGAAACACTTATCTGCAGATGTCATCTGCTGACAAAGTCCCTGTAAAGGTTTATGTAAAGTTAAAATACATCGGTTCAACTCCAACTTGTCATAACCTCTAAAGTGTCAAACAGTTTGGACCCCTATCAGGTCCGGACAGAATATTGGGCCTGATCTGGGTCCAAATTGTTTGAAAGGGTTATCAACAGATGACAATGTCATGTAAAGGTTTAACGCAAAGCTAAAATACATCAGTTCAACTTCAACTTGTCATAACCTATAAAGTGTCAAACAGTTTTGACCCCTATCAGGTCCGGACAGAATGTCAGGCCTAATCTGGGTCCAAATTGTTTGAAAGAGTGATAAGCAGATGACAATGTCATGTAAAGGTTTAACGCAAAGATAAAATACATCGGTTCAACTTCAACTTGTCATAACCTCTTAAGTGTCAAACAGTTTGGATCCCTATTAGCTCTTGACAGAATGTCTGGCCTGATCTGGGTCCAAATTGTTTGAAAGGGTTATCAGCAGATGGCAATGTCATGTTAAAGTTTAACGCAAAGTTGAAATACATCAGTTCAACTTCAACTTTTCATAACCTCTAAAGTGTCAAACAATTTGGGCCCCTATCACGTCCGGACAGAATGTCGGGCCAGATCTGGGTCCAAATTGTTTGAAATGGTTATCAGCAGATGACAATGTCATGTTATAGTTTAAGTCAAAGTTAAAATACATTGTTTCAATTTCAACTTGTCATAACTCCTAAAGTGTCAAATAGTTTTGACCCATATCAGGTGAGGGCAGAATGTCGGCCCTGCTCTGGGACCAAATTACTTGAAAGGGTTATCAGCAGATGACAATAACATGTGAAGGTTTAACATAAAATTAAAATACATCGGTTCAATTTCACCTTTTCATAACCTCTAAAGTGTCAAACAGTTTGGACCCAGATCAGGTCGAGACAGAATGTTGGGCCTGATCTGGGTCCAAATTGTTTGAAACACTTATCTGCAGATGTCATCTGCTGACAAAGTCATGTAAAGGTTTAACGCAAAGTTAAAATACATCGGTTCAACTCCAACTTGTCATAACCTCTAAAGTGTCAAACAGTTTGGACCCCTATCAGGTCCGGACAGAATGTTGGGCCTGATCTGGGTCCAAATTGTTTGAAAGGGTTATCAGCAGATGACAATGTCATGTAAAGGCTTAATGCAAAGTTAACATTGGTTCAACTTCAACTTTTCATAACCTCTAAAGCGTCAAACAGTTTGGAACCTAATCAGGTCCGGACAGAATGTCGGGCCTGATCTGGGTCCAAATTGTTTGAAAGGGTTATCAGCAGATAACAAAGTCATGTTAAGGTTTAACGCAAAGTTAAAATACATCGGTTCAACCTCAACTTGTCAGAACCTCTAAAGTGTCAAACAGTTTTGACCCCTATCAGGTCTGGACAGAATGTCAGGCCTGATCTGGGTCCAAATTGTTTGAAAGGGTTATTAAGAGATGACAATGTCATGTTTAAGCTTAACGAAAAGTTTAAATACATCATTTCAACTTCACTTGTCATAACCTCTAAAGTGTCAAACAGTTTTGACACCTATCAGGTCTGGACAGAATGTGGGGCCTGATCTGGGTCCAAATTGTTTGAAAATGTTATCAGCAGATGACAAGGTAATGTTAAAGTTTAATGCAAAGTTACAATACATTGGTTCAACTGCAACTTGTCCTAACATCTAAAGTGTCAAACAGTTTGGACCCCTATCAGGTCTGGACAGAATATTGGGCCTGATCTGGGTCCAAATTGTTTGAAAGGGTTATCAACAGATGACAATGTCATGTAAAGGTTTAACGCAAAGCTAAAATACATCAGTTCAACTCCAACTTGTCATAACCTCTAAAACGTCAAACAGTTTGGACCCCTATCAGGTCCAGACAGAATGTTGGGCCTGATCTGGGTCCAAATTGTTTGAAAGGGTTATCAGCAGATGACAATGTCATGTAAAGGTTTAATGCAAAATTAACGTTGGTTCAACTTCAACTTTTCATAACCTCTAAGGCGTCAAACAGTTTGGACCCTAATCAGGTCCGGACAGAATTTCGGGCCTGATCTGGGTCCAAATTGTTTGAAAGGGTTATCAGCAGATGACAATGTCATGCTAAAGTTTAACGCAAAGTTAAAATACATCGGTTCAACTGCAACTTTTCATAACCCCTAAAGTGTCAAACAGTTTGGACCCGGTGTAACAGGCCGGAATTTCCCCCCAGTCAGTTTTTTCCCCGGGGAAAGAATGGGCCGGCCCATTCTTTCCCCGGGGAAAAAGTAGGCCGGCCCATTCTTTCCCCACCCAGTCAGTTTTTCCCCCCCTAATAATTTCAAAAATCATAATGGAATTATTATTTCTTTGCATTAATTTAAAAAGCCGCTATTAAATTAGCGATAGGTCTCAAAAGTACTCATACTGATTACTGTTTGGTTGTAATTTCTAGGGGTTCAGACCATTTACTTTTACTATCAGTCTTTTGGTTTATTGTACTCTTTCACTGTATCGAAATACTTTCGAATGACATGTCAAAGAGATCTTCGACTTTAAAACCCATTTAGCTAACTGGTTCTTCTAAATAGGGGGTGGGGAAAGACTGGGCCGGCCCATTCTTCCCCCCTCTATTATTTTCTAACCTTTCTATTTATCTCTCAGTCTTAAGGTTTAACCTACTCTTGCACTGTATCTGAACACTCATGATTGTCTTGTCCTAAGGAGAATTTCACGTTTAGAAAGCATTTAGCTAACTGCATGTTCCTTCTCAATAGTGGGGTGGGGAAAGACTGGGCCGGCCCATTCTTTCCCCCCTCCCCCTCCATTGGGTTCTAACCTTTCAATTTATCTGTCAGTTCTTGGTTTAAACTACTCTTACACTGAATCTGAACACTCAAGATTGACATATCTCAAGGAGAAATTCAAGTTACAAGCATTCAACCAAATGATTCTTCTAAATAGGGAGTGGGGAAAGACTGGGCTGGCCCATTCTTTCCCCCCTCTATTATTATCTAACCTTTCTATTTATCTCTCAGTCTTAAGGTTTGACCTACTCTTGCACTGTATCTGAACACTCATGATTGCTTGTCCTAAGGAGAAATTCAAGTTAAGAAAGCATTTAGCTAACTGCATGTTCCTTCTCAATAGTGGGGTGGGGAAAGACTGGGCCGGCCCATTCTTTCCCCCCCTCCATTGGGTTCTAACCTTTCAATTTATCTGTCAGTCCTTGGTTTAAACTACTCTTACACTGAATCTGAACACTCATGATTGACATATCTCAAGGAGAAATTCAAGTTACAAGCATTCAGCCAAACGATTCTTCTAAATAGGGGGTGGGGAAACATTGGGCTGGCCCATTCTTTCCCCCCTCTATTATTTTCCAACCTTTCTATTTATCTCTCAGTCTTAAGGTTTAACTACTCTTGCACTGTATCTGAACACTCATGATTGTCTTGTCCTAAGGAGAAATTCACGTTTAGAAAGCATTTAGCTAACTGCATGTTCCTTCTCAATAGTGGGGAGGGGAAAGACTGGGCTGGCCGATTCTTTCCCCCCCTCCATTGGGTTCTAACCTTTCAATTTATCTGTCAGTCCTTGGTTTAAACCACTCTTACACTGAATCTGAACACTCATGATTGACATATCTCAAGGAGCAATTCAAGTTACAAGCATTTAGCCAAATGATTCTTCTAAATAGGGGGTGGGGAAAGACTGGGCCGGCCCATTCTTTCCCCCCCCCCTATTATTATCTAACCTTTCTATTTATCTCTCAGTCTTAAGGTTTAACCTACTCATGCACGGTATCTGAACACTCATGATTGCTTGTCCTAAGGAGAAATTCAAGTTAATAAAGCATTTAGCTAACTGCATGTTCCTTCTCAATAGTGGGGTGGGGAAAGACTGGGCCAGCCCATTCTTCCCCCCCCCTCCATTGGGTTCTAACCTTTCAATTTATCTGTCAGTCCTTGGTTTAAACTACTCTTGCACTGTATCTGAACACTCATGATTGTCTTGTCCTAAGGAGAAATTCAAGTTACAAGCATTCAGCCAAATGATTCTTCTAAATAGGGGGTGGGGAAAGATTGGGCCGGCCCATTCTTTCTCCCCTCTATTATTTTCCAACCTTTCTATTTATCTCTCAGTCTTAAGGTTTAACCTACTCTTGCACTGTATCTGAACACTCATGATTGCTTGTCCTAAGGAGAAATTCAAGTTAAGAAAGCATTTAGCTAACTGCATGTTCCTTCTCAATATTGGGATGGGGAAAGACTGGGCCGGCCCATTCTTTCCCCCCCTCCATTGGGTTCTAACCTTTCAATTTATCTGTCAGTCCTTGGTTTAAACTACTCTTACACTGAATCTGAACACTCATGATTGACATATCTCAAGGAGAAATTCAAGTTACAAGCATTCAGCCAAATGATTCTTCTAAATAGGGGGTGGGGAAAGATTGGGCCGGCCCATTCTTTCCCCCCTCTATTATTTTCCAACCTTTCTATTTATCTCTCTCAGTCTTAAGGTTTAACCTACTCTTGCACTGTATCTGAACACTCATGATTGTCATGTCCTAAGGAGAAATTCACGTTGAGAAAGCATTTAGCTAACTGCATGTTCCTTCTCAATAGTGGGGTGGGGAAAGAATGGGCCAGCCCATTCTTCCCCCCCCCCTCCATTGGGTTCTAACCTTTCAATTTATCTGTCAGTCCTTGGTTTAAACCACTCTTACACTAAATCTGAACACTCATAATTGACATATCTCAAGGAGAAATTCAAGTTACAAGCATTCAGCCAAATGATTCTTCTAAATAGGGGGTGGGGAAAGACTGGGCCGGCCCATTCTTCCCCCCCCCCCCATTATTATCTAACCTTTCTATTTATCTCTCAAACTTAAGGTTTAACCTACTCTTGCACTGTATCCGAACACTCATGATTGCTTGTCCTAAGGAGAAATTCAAGTTAAGAAAGCATTTAGCTAACTGCATGTTCCTTCTCAATAGTTGGGTGGGGAAAGACTGGGCCGGCCCATTCTTTCTCCCCTCTATTATTTTCCAACCTTTCTATTTATCTCTCAGTCTTAAGGTTTAACCTACTCATGCACTGTATCTGAACACTCATGATTGTCATGTCCTAAGGAGAAATTCACGTTAAGAAAGCATTTAGCTAACTGCATGTTCCTTCTCAATAGTGGGGTGGGGAAAGACTGGGCCGGCCCATTCTTTCTCCCCTCTATTATTTTCTAACCTTTCTATTTATCTCTCAGTCTTAAGGTTTAACCCTCTCTTGCACTGTATCTGAACACTCATGATTGTCTTGTCCTAAGGAGAAATTCACGTTGAGAAAGCATTTAGCTAACTGCATGTTCCTTCTCAATAGTGGGGTGGGGAAAGACTGGGCCGGCCCATTCTTTCCCCCCTCCTTAATCTTTCGATCTTCCATTGATCGTTTTTTAGGTTTATGTTACTCTTTCACTCTATTTTAACATTTATGAAAGACCTATACCAAAGTGAGAATCAAGTTTTCAATCCAACAAGATAATTGGTACTTCTACATTGTTGGTTGGGGAAAGACTGGGCCGGCCCATTCAAAATGATCGGATCTTTCTATTTATCCTCTAGACTTTTGGATTATGTTATTCTTTAGCTGTATCTGATCTCTCTTAACTTATACCAAGCAGAGAATCAAGTTTTCAAACCAACAAGTTTATTCGTAATTGTAGGGTGGGGAAAGACTGGGCCAGCCCATTCTTTCCCCCCTCCTTAATCTTTGGATCTTTCTATTGATCGTTTCGTCTTTCGGTTTATGTTACTCTTTCACTGTATCTTAATATTTATGACAGACCTATTCCCAAGCGAGAATCAAGTTTTCAATCCAACAAGATTAATGCTACTTCTACATTGTTGGGTGGGAAAGACTGGGCCGGCCCATTCTTTCCCTCCTCCAAAATGTATTGATCTATATATTTATCTTTCAGTCTTTTAAATTATGCTGCTCTTTCATTGCACCTTAGCACTAATGTATGACCTGTTCAAAAGAGAGAATCTAGTTTTTCAAACAACAAGTATATTGGAACTTCTGCATTGTCGGGTGGGGAAAGACTGGGCCGGTCCAATCTTTCCCCCCTCCAAAATCTTCCTATCTTTCTATTTATCTTTTCAGTCTTTTGGATTATGCAACTCTTTGAATGTATCTGAACAATTTTGAATGACCTATTCCAAAGTGAGAATTAAGTTTTCTATCTTACAAGTTTATTGGTACTTCTACTTTGTGGGGTGGGGAAAGACTGGGCCGGCCCATTCCTTCCCCCCCCCCCCCCTCTCTATAATGCTTGGATCTTTCAAGTTATTGTTTAGTCTTTCGGTTTATGTTACTCTTTGACTGTATCTGAACAATTTCGAATGACCTATTCTAAAGAGAGATCAAGTTTTTAAACCAACAAGTTAATTGGTACTTCTACATTGTGGGGTGGGGAAAGACTGGGCCGGCCCATTCTTTCCCCCCTCCTTAATCTTTTGATCTTCTATTGATCGTTTCGTCTTTTGGTTTATGTTACTCTTTCACTCTATTTTAACATTTATGAAAGACCTTTACCAAAGTGAGAATCAAGTTTTCAATCCAACAAGATTATTGGTACTTCTACATTGTTGGGTGGGGAAAGACTGGGCCGGCCCATTCTTTCCCCACTCCAAAATCTTTTGGTCATTCTATTGATCAGTTAGTCTTTCGGTTTATGTTTCTCTTTTACTGTATCTTTACACTTATGAATGACTGATTCCAAAGAGAGAATCAAGTTTCAAACCAAACATTTTATTTGTACTGCTACATTGTGGGGTGGGGAAAGACTGGGCCGGCCCATTCTTCCCCCCCCCCCCCCCAAAAAAAATGTTCTGGTCTTTCTATTTATCTTTCAGTCTTTCAGTTTATGTTATTCTTTTACTGTATCTGAAGACTTATGAATGACTCATTCCAAAGAGATAATCAAATTTTCAAACCAAAAAGTTTATTGGTTATCTCCCTCCAAAGTGTTCCAACCTTTGTATTTTATTTTAGTGAATTGATTCTCCAAATAGTGGGTTGGGGAAAGACTGGGTCAATTTTCCTTTAACCCATTCAAATAACCATTTTGAATTAAGAACATACTCATTTTGTTTTTGAATAGGCTAACCATTTATAATCAAATCTTTCTACACCCTCTGCACTTTTCTGCTGTGTTGAGGGTGGTAGAGTTATAATACAGCTATTTCAGAAAGATATTTAATTTGATTTAACTACACAATGACACATATATCATTTTCAAGCCTTTTCTGAAAAAATAACATGGGGGGAAAAAACTGACTGGGTGGGGAAAAAACTGACTAGTCAAATCTTTCCCCGGGGGAAAAAACTGACCGGTCAGTTTTTTCCCCGGGGAAAGAATGGGCCGGCCCATTCTTTCCCCGGGGAAAAAACTGACTGGGGAAAAAACTGACCGTTACACCGGATCAGGTTTGGACAAAATGTTGGGCCTGATCTGGGTCCAAATTGTTTGAAACACTTATCTGCAGATGTCATCTGCTGATAAAGTCATGTAAAGATTTAACGCAAAGTTAAAATACATCGGTTCAACTCCAACTTGTCATAACCTCTTAAGTGTCAAACAGTTTGGTTCTCGATCTGGTCCGGACAGAATGTTGGGCCTGATCTGGGTCCAAATTGTTTGAAAGGGCTATCAGCAGACGACAATGTCATGTAAAGGTTTAACGCAAAGTTAAAATACATCAGTTCAACTTCAACTTTTCATAACCTCTAAAGTGTCAAACAGTTTTTACCCCTATTAGGTCTGGAAAGAATGTCGAGCCTGATCTGGGTCCAAATTGTTTGAAAGGGTTATCAGCAGATGACAATGTCATG
Organism: Loripinus fragilis; assembly: GCA_964019695.1. Classification (NCBI taxonomy): domain Eukaryota; kingdom Metazoa; phylum Mollusca; class Bivalvia; order Lucinida; family Lucinidae; genus Loripinus; species Loripinus fragilis. The sequence continues at coordinate 11,750,919 of OZ026530.1, forward strand.
TAAAGGTTTAACGTAAAGTTAAAATACATCGGTTCAACCTCAACTTGTCATAACCTCTAAAGTGTGAAACAGTTTGGACCCCTATCATGTCCGGACAGAATGTCGGGCCTGATCTGGGTCCAAATTGTTTGAAAGGGTTATCAACCGATGACATGTCATGTTTAAGTTTAACGCAAAATTAAAATACATCTGTTCAACTTCAACTTTTCATAACCTCTAAAGTTTCAAACAGTTTGGACCCCTATCAGGTCTGGACAGAATGTCAGGCCTGATCTGGGTCCAAATTTTTTGAAAGGGTTATCAGCAGATGACAATGTCTTGTTTAAGTTTAACGCAAAATTAAAATACATCGGTTCAGCTTCAACTTGCCATAACCTCTAAAGTGTCAAACAGCTTGGACCCCTATCAGGTCTGGACAGAATAATTGGGCCTGATCTGGGTCCAAATTGTTTGAAACACAGTATTAATAGATTTTCGAGATTGGTTATCCCTTCTTCCAGCCCTTTTCGAGATGAAACAAAAGAGTATGGGGTATGGGAAACAACTCGTACTGTATCGGTTTTTTTACCAGCACACACAGTCCCGCAAAAACCAAAATTTCTAACTAAATATTTATTCCGAGCCGAAATGCAGTGCCTGTTTAAAAAAACTGCTGTATATGTTAATTTTAGCAAGACAATTATTCTGTGTAGAACTGGCAGCAAATTTATTTAACATAAATAGTTTGTAATACCTACGAGTTATCATTTTGTGGCTCCACCTTTTAGTATACCAAAGGAGATGACGCACATCACGCACACACACACGCAGCTTATCATCAACTGAGAGCAAGCGATTTTTTTCAATGTCACCAACCGAGCGCAAAATCCTCCCACCGACCGAGCGCAGATTCTATATGACTTTTATATGGGACCCACCCGTAGTAAACAGGCAACATAAGTTTGTGTGCACAATAAAATACCGGGCCTTACAAGTAACGGTTCTTACTTAGTCAGTTTTCAGATTGGTGAAATTATTCGTACAACAACCGAGCGTGGGGAAAAAGCATTTTTATGGCAGAACTAGAGGAGAACGAACGACGCTGCAGAGGCATTTCATAGCCAACCCATCAATGTGATTTTAATGAAACTTTGAACGGTACCTCCACATGTAACTGCCCAAAATATTTGCGCTCAATCGACGAGCAAGGTCTCCGACCTCTATAGAAATCCTGCGCCCAATTGATGGCATCCTCCGCGCCGAATTGATGAGCATTTGTGCTCAATTGATGAATCACCACACACGCACACACAACGACACACGACCGCGCTCTTTTTGTTTGATTGCACAGAAAAAGTTTTTTCATAATAATCCCTGTCTTTCAAAAAAAGCTCCATCCGATATGAATAATTTTATATATTGACCTTTATGTTCGTATATCGATTAAGAAATTACTTTATAAGGTTCACTTGTATATGATCAGGCATTTCAAATCTCCGTAAACATAACAGAGCAGACCCCGATCAGGCATCTCACAGAACTGCCTGATCTGGATCTGCACTGTTTACAAAACCGTTTAAAGCTGCATACTCTGTAACTTTGAACATTTTTTGAAAATTTTTGTTTTCATTTTAAATCATTTGTAAAAGTAGAGTTAAGCTATGTTTTCACAATAAAAATGTTCAGTACAGCTGAAACTGCATGGAAAAGTGAATTATCTTATCAAATAGGTGTATTTTTCTCTTAATAGTAATTATTTGCGTCCCTCCAAAAATTATACACCGTTGAATTTTAACATAAATGCAGATGCTTTGATAGTGATATCTTGTTAAGATTTACGAAAATGGTAAAATGTTTACCTGAATTTGAGTATTTTTACTGTGTTCTTGAAAAGTAAAAACATTATTTTTAAAATTAGAAGATCAAAAGTTACAGACTATGCAGCTTTAAATGTGTCTTTATGAGGTAGAAGGTTTACTCCATGACGACTTGTGTCGTCTCAAAATAGTTTCAACCTTATAAATGGGTTCTTTTTTTATTTGTTTGCACAGAAACACTTTTCATAAATAGCATTTCCTTCAAAACTCCATTAACATTTTGATCAAACCTTCATTTTCAAAATCCATATACCTTTATTAACGAAAACGTTTAAAGCCCCCTCACGAGCATATAACACAAAGTCCACTTGTGGTATGATCAGATATTTCATATCTCCATTAGCAAAAAACAGAGCAGACCCCTATCAGACAGCTCTCACGAGAGCCGCCTGATCTGGATCCGCTTTACGGTTTTCAAAGATCAAAACATTTTTGAATCCGCAGCACGAGCGTATTGCACAAGTTCCACTTGTGTATGATCAGATATTTCATATCTTGACTTCATACGCAGACAGGACAGACCCTGATCAGGCAGCTCTCACGAGAGCCACTTGATCTGGATCCGCCTTGTTTACAAAAACGCTCTTAAGGCGCCCCAAGGACATATAGCACCTATGCTAAGACATTTCCTATATCCTTAGGCAAACAGAGCAGAGCATGACCAGGCAGCTCTCACGTGAGCTGGACAAAATCCCCCCCGGACAAAACCCCCCCTGCTCATTTTTGTATACGTGGACAAAATCCCCCCCATGAATTTTACAACTAGGACATAATCCCCCCCGCTGAATTTTACAACTAGGACATAATCCCCCCCACTGAATTTTACAACTAGGACATAACCCCCCCCCCCCCCCTAAATTACAGCATACATCATACCATGTATCTAGTTTGGACCCAGATTGTAAGTCCTGATCTGGATCCAAACTGCATGACAGCATGAATAGTGTTTTGAAACAATAAAATTATAAAATTTACTCATATATAATTAAGCAATCACTCTCAAATTAAATTGATAATGTGCTAAAATTTAATGGTCTAATTGAGTGACTCACTAAGGTCAATTAACTTTCTGATTGCCTAATTAATAGTTACTCAATTATAGGTGTTAGTTTTAAAAACTTAATGGTTTGAAATGCTGATATAGATGATTATAATGATGGGAGATCAAAGGGTGTTTGTTTGTTATTGATTAAAATGTAATTAAAATTCTTTGTCCTTTTATTATAACAGTAACAATTAGCTGATGAATTGCATGATTTTCTGAGTATTCATCATTTTCATGCTTTGTTCCAAATAATTCAGGACCTCTATCATGCTGTCAGACAGTTTGGTTCCAGATCAGGACTTACAATCTGGGTCCAAATTAGTTACATGGTATGATGTATGCTGTAATATAAGGGGGGATTATGTCCTAGTTGTAAAATTCAGCGGGGGGGATTATGTCCTAGTTGTAAAATTCAGCGGGGGGGGATTATGTCCTAGTTGTAAAATTCATGGGGGGGATTTTGTCCACGTATACAAAAATGAGCAGGGGGGGTTTTGTCCGGGGGGGATTATGTCCGTATCCCGGATCCGCCTTGTTTACAAAAACATTTTAAAGGCCACCCACGAGCATAAGCACAAGTCCCAGTTGTGTATGATCTCCTTAAGGAAACAGAGCAGACTGTGACGAGCCATCTATCACGAGAGCCGTCCGACCTGGATCCACCTTGTTTTCAGAAACGATTCAAAGGCACCAATGAGCATATAGCACAAGTTCCACTTGTACTTGTGTATGATCAGATATTTCAAATCTCCATAAGCAAACAGAGCAGACCCTGATCAGGCAGCTCTCACAAGAGCTGCTTTATCTCGATCTGCATTGTTTACAAAAACATTTTAAAGTTGCAGCACGAGTTTATAGCACAAGTTCCACTTGTGTATGATCAGATATTTCGTATCTCTATAAGCAAACAAAGGAGGCCGTGATCAGGCAGTTCTCACGGGAGCCGCTTGATCTGGATCCATCGTGTTTACAAAAAAGTTTAAAGCCGCCACACGAGCATATAGGTTCCACTTGTGTATGATCAGACATTTCATATCCCCATAAGCAACATAGTGGACCATGACCAGGCAGCTCTCACGAGAGCCGCTTGATCTGGATCCACTTTGTTTACAAAAAAATGTTTAAAGCCGCCGCACGAGCGTATGGCACAAGTTCTACTTGTTTCATATCCACTTGTATATGATCAGATATATCATATCTCCTTAAGCAAACAGAGTGGACCATGACCAGGCAGCTCTCAAGAGAGCCGCTTGATCTGGATCGATTTTGTTTGCAAAACATTTTTAAGCCGCCGAACGCGCATATGGCACAAGTTCAACTTGTGTATGATCAGATATTTCATATCCCCATAAGCAAACAGAGTGGGCCATGACCAGGCAGCTCTCACGAGAGCCGGCAGATCTGGATCCACTTTGTTACCAGAAACGTCTTAGAGCCATCGCACGAACATATAACAAAAGTTCCACTTGTTTCATATCCCCTTATGTATGATCAGATATTTCATATCCCCATAAGCAAACAGAGTAGACCCTATTCAGGCAGCTCTCAAGAGAGCTGCTTAATCTGGATCTACTTTGTTTACAAAGAGATTAGACCCTAGTCAGGCAGCTCTCATGAGAGCCGCCTGATCCAGATTTACTTTGTTAACAAAAACGTTTAAATGCCGCCCCACGAGCATATATGATCAGATATTTCATATCCCCATAAGCAAGACAGAGTAGACCCTGATCAGGCAGATCTCACGAGAGCAGCCTGATCCGGATCTACTTTGTTTACAAAAACGTTTAAAACCCGCCGCAAGAGCATATCACACAAGCTCCACTTGTGTATGATCAGATATTTCATATCCCCGTAAGCAAACAGAGTAGACCCTGGTCAGGCAGCTCTCACGAGAGCAGCCTGATCCGGATCTACTTTCTTTACAAAAACGTTTAAAACCCGCCGCAAGAGCATATCACACAAGCTCCACTTGTGTATGATCAGATATTTCATATCCCCCTAAGCAAACAGAGTAGACACTGGTCAGGCAGCTCTCACGAGAGCCGCCTGATCCGGATTTACTTTGTTTACAAAAACGTTTCAAAGCCGCCGCACGAGCATATATGATCAGATATTTCATATCCCCCTAAGCAAGACAGAGAAGATCCTGATCAGGCAGCTCTCACGGGAACCGCCTGATCGGGATCTACTTTGTTTACAAAAACGTTTTAAAGAGCATATAACACAAGTTCCACTTGTGTATGATCAGATATTTCATATCTGAGTAGACCCTGCTCACGAGAGCCGCCTGATCTGGATTGAACTTGTTTACAAAAACGTTTCGGCCTGTTTTAATGTATTTGAACCCTTTTTGCGCGAACATATCACGAGCACAATTATTTCATGCCAAGCGAGTACAGTTGTCTATAGTGTTCAAAAAAGTTATTCAACCTAAAGAAAACGGCAACAGCACATTGCTTCTAGCATACAAAAAATAAAATAATAAAGATGAAGATCAGCCTGGGCATCTACGAAGCCTGATCCGCGCCTTTTTATTTGATATCCGTCTATTATAGTGGTTAAAGTGATCAAATGGATAAATAGTTTCCCCTTCTACTCGAGAAAACAACAGGTTTGTTTTCAAAGCAATAAAGGGGCAGATCAGTCTGCACGCCTGTGCAGTCGGGCCAGCACATTATTTACTGTGTAGCGCAGTGAGATTGATGTACTTCTCGGATTGAAAAGGTAGTTTGATTATCCGATTTTGGTATCCTTGAATATAAGTCGTTTCTTTCTTGCAAAGCTTTTTGCATGCAAGACAATAAAGATTCGGATTGGTCTGCATAGCAGCGCAGTCTGGTCAGTTTCTTTACTATGTTCTGCCTATCAATGTGAAAACGGTACACATCTCAGATTGCGCTCCTGGTAAACAATACAATGCAAGACAATAAAGGTTCAGATCAGTCTGCACAGCGGTGCAGTCTGATCAGTTTCTTAATTATTTTCTGCCTATCACAGTGAAACGATACACATCTCAGATTGCGATCCTGGTAGAAACAATAAAGGAGCATATTAGTCCACACATCCGTGCATCCTGATCAGCACATTCGTCGTTTTCTGTATGGAATGTATAATATGTGAAAAACAACAACTTTTTGGTGTTTTCGAGTCGCTACCAAGGTTCAGGAGCTGATTAGACTTAGTAAAGAAGAAGGACGTTCTCGCTTGAACCCTCTCTGCTTTAAAACGGGACAAGCGCGGATCCAGATAGTTTTTACAGAGAATATTAACAATTATAGGCTCAAAAATGGTGTGTTTTTAAATCTTTATATCTGTCGTAATTAAAATAACTAAAAAAATACTTACTTAGATAAAACCTCCTTTAAAAATAGATAAGTGTAGGTGTTCGCTAGACCATGTAGACAGCCAGTTGGATAATAAAATAATTGTGCAGAAAACAGATGTCCCAAATCATGGCAAATGTCAGGGAGATCAAAGACCTTTCATAATAATATTATAATGACAAATTAGAGGATTAAATGCTCGCTCCGTGGGGTACCAGTTGTTGTTTTGACAGGTGTCATATCTGGTTTCTTACATGAAAGGATGTGATGTGGAGAAACACACTTAACTGTTCATTTGATCAACTTTTGTGTTACAAAAGGAATTTATGAAGGATTTATCAATTAGGAATTTTACTTTACCTCTTTACTGCTTGGTGTTTTTGGATGTTTGTACTGTCTTTTATCTATTAAAAGAAAGTAATACTTTCAGAGTGACTAAATGTGTGGCTGGATATTTTGCCAACCCTTATCTGCTGAGGGTAGATTAAGTCTTTTTAGAGATAGTTTGATATCAGCAGATGACAATGTCATAATAAGGTTTGACGCAAAATTAAAATACTAATGTCATAACCCTTAAGCATGTTAAGGTTTGGCCTGATCTAGGTCCAAATTGTTTGAAAGGATTATCAGCAGATAACAATGTCATAAAGAGGTTTAAAGGGATAATTCAGACTTTTTTTTACATATGCATTATTACAGAACAGAACAGAACAGAACAAAACTTTTATTTGCAATTAAACTCAGGCCACACGCAGGTGGCATATGAGATTAAACATTACATATGTCAAAGTAAAATGACGTACATAACAGGTATGTGTTTGAGAAAAAGTTTTAACTTACTTAGGGGAAGGGAAGGGTGTTGGTTGTACGGAGTGTACGAAATAGATATTAATCGTACATGTGTGAAGGTTTTCAAATTTATTTCTAAATTCAGGGTTTCGAGGCTGACTTTCTTAGAAAGCCAGCCTCGGAACACTGAATAAGGTGGATTGTAACAACTTTCCAGACAAATTTGCAGCTTATATAAAGGCAATTGATTATTCAATTAATCTGAAGGCATAATGCAGGTTTAAAATTTGAATTTGACATAAATCGCTGCGCTCGATAACCTGTTAGATTTTTAGAGGGACAGTAGAGAGAGCAGCATTATTTTATCTGGTTGTATAAAGTTTAACAATGAGTGCGTATATCGGTCTGCATTTCCATACTAACCGACACATGCACTCCCTGTTATGGCGCGCATGTCATACTCAAGGGAGGGAAATCCTCCAAGCTTGCTAATCAAACTGAAGATCTTTTGGTCCAAGGGAGATAAAAGCTACAGGTGAATTTGAGATCTTCCCTTTCGTTTGATGGCTTGTATTGTGGTATAATATTCACGTTTCCTTTTTTCATATTGGGAAAATTTACTGTAAGCAATCAGTGGAGAACCCGATCAGGCATCACGTTCTGCGAAGCCTGATCGGAGTCTACACTGTTCGCATATGCTCCTCAAAATGAAAGCTCATATTCGATCAGACACAGCTACACCTCATGTCGTGGAATATTGTAGGTTGTGTTAGGATTTGTATAAGATGATTGCCATCTTCATTTCTCATTATTATTGAGCTAACAGTATACTGGGAACCATATGATCATTAATTTTGTTAAAACTGCTCCAATTAGCCCATAATTTAATTGCACTCACGTGCCACAGGGGATCGCCATTAATCACTTGAATACTCCAATAAGTATTCCTCAGGCATCACTACAGACGTGGCAATTACCAGGTCAAATAGGTTAATTACAGTCAGTGTATAGCGTCAGTCTGATCTTTTTCTAAACTGTTTGGAATGTTTATCAAAGAGTATTCAACAGTGTGGATCCAGATCAGGCCCAATAAAATGTCAGACCAATTTCTTGATAATTTTTTTTTTTGTAAAGCTTATCAGCAGACGACACAAACAGGTTAAGAGTTAAATGGTGTGAGCTTCCAGCATTACATCTGCATTTGATTATAGTCTGATCAGTGTTTTCACAGAACAGAACAGTAACATAATGGGTAGGTAAGGATCCAAGCTTTGAGGACAGACTAGAATTGGCAGATGCATGGACAAACAGCCGAGACTCCGATCAGCCTGAATATTGACATTGTTCGGTCAGAGTCTCTGCTGTCTGCATGGACCAATGAGAAGGCTGATCTGAGTCTATTCGGCTTGCAAGCCATTTTGTTTGTTTGAATTTTCAAGAATTTGCTCAGATTTATGACAGCCGTGATGTCACAGCCTTAGCGACACAGGTAAACAAATGTACCGAGGTGAAGTGAGTGGTGAATTTTAACATTATGGGTAACGGGAAAATGGTGAAAAATGGGCTGTATTTATTCAAATTCTCCGATTTTTTCAAGAGTGTGTGCTTATTTTGAAGGGAAAACATTGTCATTTGTCCGGCCACGATTATTTTAATTATAAAAGGATATGATGTGGAGAAACACACTTAACTGTTCATTTGATCAACTTTTTGCGTAAAACATTTACATTGACTTTGTCAGCAGATGACATCTGCTGATAAATGTCTCAAACAATTTGGACCAAGATCAAGCCCATCATTCTGTCCGAACCTGATCCGGGTACAAACTGTTTGACATTTTAAAGGTTATGACAAGTTGAAGTTGAAGCGATATATTTTAACTATGCGTCGCTTTTTACATGACATTGTCATCTGCTGATAAACCTTTCAAAAAATTTTGACCCAGATCAGGCCTGACATTCTGTCCGGACATAATAGGGGTCAAAACTGTTTGACACTTTGGAGGTTATAACAAGTTGAAGTTGAACCGATGTATTTTAACTTTGCCTTAAATCTTTACATGACATTGTCATCTGCTGATAACCCTTTCAAACAATTTTGACCCAGATCAGGCCAGACATTCTGTCAGGACCTGAAAGGGGACCAAACTGTTTGACACTTTAGAGGTTATGACAAGTTGGAGTTGAACCAATATTTTATTTTGGCGTGAAACCTTTACATGACCTTCAGCAGATGACATCTGCTGATAGGTGTTTCAAACATTTTGGACTCAGATCAGGCCCAGCATTCTGTCCGGACCTGATCCGGGTCCAAGCTGTTTGACACTTTAGAGGTTATGACAAGTTGAAGTTGAACCAATGTATTTTAACTCTGCGTTAAACCTTTACATGGCATTGTCATCTGCTGATAACCCTTTCAAGTAGTTTGGACCCAGAACAGGCCCGATATTCTGTCCGGACCTGATAGGGGTCCAAACTCTTTGACACTTTAGAGGTTATGACAAGTTGGAGTTGAACCAATGTTTTATTTTTGCGTTTAACCTTTACAATGACTTTGTCAACAGATGACATCTGCTGATAAGTGTTTCAAACAATTTGACCCAGATCAGGCCCAACATTCTGTCTGGACATGATCCGGGTCCAAACTGTTTAATACTTTAGAGGTAATGACAAGTTGAAGTTGAACTGATGTGTTTTCACTTTGCGTAAACCTTAACATGACATTGTCATCTGCTGATAGCCCTTTCAAGTAATTTGGACCCAGATCAGGCCTGACATTCTGCCCACACCTGTTAGGGGTCCAAACTATTTGACACTTTAGAGGTTATGACAAGTTGAAGTTGAACCGATATATTTTAATTATGCCTTAAACTTTTACATGACATTGTCATCTGCTGATAAACATTTCAAACAATTTTGACACAGATCAGGCCTGACATTCTGTCTGGACCTGATTTTGACACTTTGGAGGTTATAACAAGTTGAAGTTGAACCGATGTATTTTAACTTTGCCTTAAATTTTAACATGACATTGTCATCTGCTGATAACCCTTTCAAACAATTTGGACCCAGATCAGGCCAAACATTATGTCCGGACTTGATAAGGGTCAAACTGTTTGACACTTTAGAGGTTATGACATGTTGAAGTTGAACCGATGTATTTTAATTTTGCGTTAAACTTAAACATGACATTGTCATCTGTTGATAACCCTTTCAAACTATTTTGAACCAGATGAGGCCCGACATTCTGTCCGGACCTGAAAGGGGTCCAAACTGTTTGTCACTTTAGAGCTTATGACAAGTTGGAGTTGATCCAATATTTTATTTTTGCGTTAAACTTTAACATGACTTTCAGCAGATGACATCTGCTGATAAGTGTTTCAAACATTTTGGACTCAGATCAGGCCCAACATTCTGTCCGGACCTGATCCGGGTCCAAGCTGTTTGACACTTTAGAGGTTATGACAAGTTGAAGTTGAACCAATGTATTGAAACTCTGCGTTAAACCTTTACATGGCATTGTCATCTGCTGATAACCCTTTCAAGTAGTTTGGACCCAGAACAGGCCCGATATTCTGTCCGGACCTGATAGGGGTCCAAACTCTTTGACACTTTAGAGGTTATGACAAGTTGGAGTTGAACCAATGTTTTATTTTTGCGTTTAACCTTTACAATGACTTTGTCAACAGATGACATCTGCTGATAAGTGTTTCAAACAATTTGACCCAGATCAGGCCCAACATTCTGTCTGGACATGATCCGGGTCCAAACTGTTTAATACTTTAGAGGTAATGACAAGTTGAAGTTGAACTGATGTGTTTTCACTTTGCGTAAACCTTAACATGACATTGTCATCTGCTGATAGCCCTTTCAAGTAATTTGGACCCAGATCAGGCCTGACATTCTGCCCACACCTGTTAGGGGTCCAAACTATTTGACACTTTAGAGGTTATGACAAGTTGAAGTTGAACCGATATATTTTAATTATGCCTTAAACTTTTACATGACATTGTCATCTGCTGATAAACATTTCAAACAATTTTGACACAGATCAGGCCTGACATTCTGTCTGGACCTGATTTTGACACTTTGGAGGTTATAACAAGTTGAAGTTGAACCGATGTATTTTAACTTTGCCTTAAATTTTAACATGACATTGTCATCTGCTGATAACCCTTTCAAACAATTTGGACCCAGATCAGGCCAAACATTATGTCCGGACTTGATAAGGGTCAAACTGTTTGACACTTTAGAGGTTATGACATGTTGAAGTTGAACCGATGTATTTTAATTTTGCGTTAAACTTAAACATGACATTGTCATCTGTTGATAACCCTTTCAAACTATTTTGAACCAGATGAGGCCCGACATTCTGTCCGGACCTGAAAGGGGTCCAAACTGTTTGTCACTTTAGAGCTTATGACAAGTTGGAGTTGATCCAATATTTTATTTTTGCGTTAAACTTTAACATGACTTTCAGCAGATGACATCTGCTGATAAGTGTTTCAAACATTTTGGACTCAGATCAGGCCCAACATTCTGTCCGGACATGATCCGGGTCCAAGCTGTTTGACACTTTAGAGGTTATGACAAGTTGAAGTTGAACCAATGTATTGAAACTCTGCGTTAAACCTTTACATGACTTTGTCATCTGCTGATAACCCTTTCAAATAGTTTGAACCCAGAACAGGCCCGACATTCTGTCCGGACCTGATAGGGGTCCAAACTCTTTGACACTTTAGACGTTATGACAAGTTGGAGTTGAACCAATGTTTATTTTTGCGTTTAACCTTTACAATGACTTTGTCAGCAGATAACATCTGCTGATAAGTGTTTCAAACAATTTGGACCAAGATCAGGCCCAACATTCTGTCTGGACCTGATCTGGGTCCAAACTGTTTAACATTTTAGAGGTTATGACAAGTTGAAGTTGAACTGATGTATTTTAACTTAGCCTTAACCGTAACATGACATTGTTATCTGCTGATAGCCCTTTCAAGTAATTTTGACCCAGATCAGGCCCGACATGCTGCCCACACCTGTTAGGGGTCCAAACTATTTGACACTTTAGAGGTTATGACAAGTTGAAGTTGAACCGATGTATTTTTCTTTGCGTTAACCCTTGAAATGACATTGTCATCTGCTGACAACCCTTTCGAACCATTTGGATCCAGATCAGGCCCGAATTCTGTCCGGACCTGATAAGGGGTCCAAACTGTTTGACACTTCAGAGGTTATGACAAGTTGAAGTTGAACCGATATATTTTAATTATGCGTTAAACTTTTAACATGACATTGTCATCTGCTGATAAACATTTCAAACAATTTTGGACCCAGATCAGGCCTGACATTCTGTCCGGACCTGATAGGGGTCAAAACTGTTTGACACTTTGGAGGTTATAACAACTTGAAGTTGAACCAATGTATATTAACTTTGCCTTAAATCTTTTCATGACATTGTCATATGCTGACAACCCTTTCAAACAATTTGGACCCAGATCAGGCCAGACATTCTGTCCCGACTTGACAAGGGTCAAACTGTTTGACACTTTAGAGGTTATGACATGTTGAGGTTGAACCTATGTATTTTAATTTTGCGTTAAACTTAAACATGACATTGTCATCTGTTGATAACCCTTTCAAACATTTTGGACCCAGATCAGGCCCGACATTCTGTCCGGACCTGAAAGGGGCTCAAACTGTTTGATACTTTAGAGCTTACGACAAGTTGGAGTTGAACCAATGTATTTTATTTATGCGTTAAACCTTTACATGACTTTGTCATCTGCTGATAAGTGTTTCAAACATTTTGGACCCAGATCAGGCCCAACATTCTGTCCAGACCTGATCGTGGTCCAAGCTGTTTGACACTTTAGAGGTTTTGACATGTTGAAGTTGAAATGAGTTCTCACTAGGATTTTGAACATAGGAGTAAAAATGCTGTTTTCCAGAAAAAAATGGAGTTTTACCTTCATTTTCTATTGGCACTTTTGAAAAAGTTGGAGTCAGAATCAAAAAGATCGAGTAAAATAATCCAAATTTGGAGTTAGTGAGAACTCTGGTTGAACCAATGTATTTTAACTCTGCATTAAACCTTTACATGACATTGTCATCTGCTGATAACCCTTTCAAGTAGTTAGGACCCAAATCAGGCCTGACATTCTGCCCGGACCTGATAGGGGTCAAAACTGTTTGACACTTTAGAGGTTATGACAAGTTGAAGTTGAACTGATGTATTTTTCTTTGCGTAAAACCTTGACATGACTTGTCATCTGCTGACAACACTTTCAAACAATTTCGACCCAGATCAGGCCGGACATTCTGTCAGAACCTGATAGGGGTCCAAACTGTTTGACACTTTAGAGGTTATGAAAAGTTGAAGTTGAACCTTTATATTTTAATTATGCGTTAAACTTTTACATGACATTGTCATCTGCTGATAACCCTTTCAAACAATTTGGACACTGATCAGGCCTGACATTCTGTCCGGACTTGATATGGGTCAAACTGTTTGACACTTTAGAGTTTATGACATGTTGAAGTTGAACTGATGTATTTTAATTTTGCGTTAAACTTAAACATGACATTGTCATCTATTGATAACCCTTTCAAACAATTTGGACCCAGATCAGGCCCGACATTCTCTGCGGACCTGAAAGGGGTCCAAACTGATTGACATTTAAGAGGTTATGACAAGTTGGAGTTGAAACAATATTTTATTTTTGCATTAAACCTTTACATGACTTTGTCAGCAGATGTCATCAAATATTTTGGACTCAGATCAGGCCCAACATTCTGTCCTGATCTGATCTAGGTCCAAGCTGTTTGAATATTTAGAGGTTATGACAAGTTGAAGTTGAACCAATGTATTGAAACTCTGCGTTAAACCTTTACATGACATTGTCATCTGCTGATAACCCATTCAAGTAGTTTGGACCCAGAACAGGCCCGACATTCTGTCCGGACCTGATAGGGATCCAAACTCTTTGACACTTTAGAGGTTATGACAAGTTGGAGTTGAAACAATGTTTTTTTTTTGCGTTAAACCTTTACAATGACTTTGTCAGCAGATGACATCTGCTGATAAGTGTTTCAAACAATTTGGACCAAGATCAGGCCCAACATTCTGTCTGGACCTGATCCTGGTCCAATCTGTTTGACACTTTAGAGGTTATGACAAGTTGAAGTTGAACTGATGTATTTTAACTTTGCGTAAACCTTAACATGACATTGTCATCTGCTGATAGCCCTTTCAAGTAATTTGGACCCAGATCAGGCCTGACATTCTGTCCAGACCTGATAAGGGTACAAACTGTTTGACACTTTATAGGTTATGACAATTTGAAGTTGAACCGATGTATTCTAACTTTGCGTTAAACTTTAACATGACGTTGTCATCTGCTGATAACCCTTTCAGACAGTTTGGACCCAGATCAGGCCAGACATTATGTCTGGACCTGATAGGTGTAAAAATTGTTTGACACTTTAGAGGTTATGACAAATTGAAATTGAACCAATGTATTTTAACTTTGATTTAATCTTTAACATGACATTGTCATCTGCTGATAACAATTTTAAACAATTTAGACCCAGATTAGGCCTGAATCTGTCCCGACCTGATAGGGGTCCAAACTGTTAAATACTTTAGAGGTTATGAAAAGGTGAAATTGAACCGATGTATTTTAACTTTGCGTTAAACCTTAACATGTTATTATCATCTGCTGGTAACCCATTCAAGTAATTTGGACCCAGATCAGGCCTGACATTCTGCACGCTCCTGATAGGGGTCAAGACTATTTGACACTTTAGAGGTTACGACAAGTATTTTAACTTTGATTTAACTTTAAACATGACATTGTCATCTTATGATAACCCTTTCAGATAATTTGGACCCAGATCAGGCCTGACATTCTGCACGCTCCTGATAGGGGTCAAGACTATTTGACACTTTAGAGGTTACGACAAGTATTTTAACTTTGATTTAACTTTAAACATGACATTGTCATCTTATGATAACCCTTTCAGATAATTTGGACCCAGTTCAGGCCCCACATTCTGTCTGGACCTGATAGGGGTCAAACTGTTTGACACTATAGAGGTTATGACAACTTTAAGTTGAACCAATGTATTTTAACTTTGCGTTAAACTTAAACACGACATTGTCATCTGCTGATAACCCTTTCAAACAATTTGGACCCAGATCAGGCCCGACATTCTGTCCAGACCTGATAAGCGTACAAACTGTTTGACACTTTAGAGGTTATGACAATTTGAAGTTGAGCCGATGTATTCTTACTTTGCGTTAAACTTTAACATGACGTTGTCATCCGCTGATAACCCTTTCAGACAATTTGGACCCAGATCAGGCCAGACATTCTGTCTGGACCTGATAGGTGTAAAAATTGTTTGACACTTTAGAGGTTATGACAAATTGAAATTGAACCAATGTATTTTAACTTTGATTTAATCTTTAACATGACATTATCATCTGCTTATAACCATTGTAAACAATTTAGACCCAGATCAGGCCCGAATCTGTCTGGACCTGATAGGGGTCCAAACTGTTAAATACTTTAGAGGTTATGAAAAGGTGAAATTGAACCGATGTATTTTAACTTTGCCTTAAACCTTAACATGTTATTATCATCTGCTGGTAACCCATTCAAGTAATTTGGACCCTGGTCAGGCCCCACATTCTGTCTGGACCTGCTAGGGGTCAAACTGTTAGACACTTTAGAGGTTATGAAAAGTTGAAGTTGAACCAATGTATTTTAACTTTGCGTTAAACCTTTACATTGTCATCTGCTGATAACCCCTTTCAAACAATTTGGACCCAGATCAGGCCCAACATTCTGTCCGGACCTGATAGGGGTCAAACTGTATGACACTTTAGAGGTTATGACAAGTTGAAGTTGAACCGATGTATTTTAACTATGCATTAGATTGTCATCTGCTGATAACCCTTTCAAGTAATTTGGACCCAGATCAGGCCAGACATTCTGTCGACACCTGATAGGGGTCAAAACTATTTGACACTTTAAAGGTTTTGACAAGTTGAAATTGAACCAATGTATTTTAACTTTGATTTAAACCTAAACATGACACTTTCATCTGCTGATAACCATTTCAAACAATTTAAAACCAGATCAGGCCAGAATTTGTCTGGACCTGATAGGGGTCCAAACTGTTAAAAACTTTAGAGGTTATGAAAAGGTGAAATTGAACCGATGTATTTAAACTTTTAAACCTTAACATGCTATTGTCATCTGCTGATAACCCATTTAAGTAATTTGGACTCAGATCAGGCCCAACATTCTGTCCGGACCTGATAGGGGTCAAACTGTATGACACTTTAAAGGTTATGACAAGTTGAAGTTGAACCGATGTATTTTAACTATGCATTAAATTTTTACATGAGATTGTCATCTGCTGATAACCCTTTCAAACAATTTGGACCCAGATCAGGCCCAACATTCTGTCCGTACCTGATAGGAGTATAAACTGTTTGACACTTTAGAGGTTATGACAATTTGAAGTTGAACCGATGTATTTTTACTGTGCGTTAAACTTTAACATGAAATTGTCATCTGCTGATAACCCTTTCAAACAATTTGGACCCAGATCAGGCCGGACATTCTGTCTGGACCTGATAGGGGTAAAAATTGTTTGACACTTTAGAGGTTGTGACAAGTTGAAGTTGAACCGATGTATTATAACTATGCATTAAACTTTTACATGACATTGTCATCTGCTGATAACCCTTTCAAGTAATTTGGACCCAGATCAGGCCAGACATTCTGTCGGCACCTGATAGGGGTCAAAACTATATAACACTTTAAAGGTTTTGACAAGTTGAAATTAAACCAATGTATTTTAACTTTGATTTAAACCTAAACATGACACTTTCATCTGCTGATAACCATTTCAAACAATTTAAAACCAGATCAGGCCAGAATTTGTCTGGACCTGATAGGGGTCCAAACTGTTAAAAACTTTAGAGGTTATGAAAAGGTGAAATTGAACCAATGTATTTAAACTTTTAAACCTTAACATGCTATTGTCATCTGCTGATAACCCATTTAAGTAATTTGGACCCAGATCAGGCCCGACATTTTGCCCGCACCTGATAGGGGTCAAAACTATTGGACACGTTGGAGGTTATGACAAGTTATAATTGAACCAATTTATTTCAACTTTGATTTAAACTTTAACATAACATTGTCATCTGCTGATAACCATTTCAAACAATTTAGACCCAGATCAGGCCGAATTTGTCCGGACCTGATAGGAGTATAAACTGTTTGACACTTTAGAGGTTATGACAATTTGAAGTTGAACCGATGTATTTTTACTGTGCGTTAAACTTTAACATGACATTGTCATCTGCTGATAACCCTTTCAAACAATTTAGACCCAGATCAGGCCCAACATTCTGTCAGGACCTAATAGGGATTAAACTGTTTGACACTTTAGAGGTTATGACAAGTTGAAGTTGAACTGATGTATTTCAACTATGCGTTAAACTTTTACGTGACATTGTCATCTGCTGATAACCATTTCAAACAATTTTGACCCAGATCAGGCCTGACATTCAGTCTGGGCTTGATAGGGGTTAAACTGTATGAAGTCTTAGAGGTTATGACAAATTAAAGTTGAACCGGTGTATTTTAACTTTGTGTTAAACTTAAACATGACATTGTCATCTGCTGATAACCCTTTCTGATAATTTGGACCCAGTTAAGGCCCCACATTCTGTCTGGACCTGATAGGGGTCAAACTGTTTGACACTTTAGAGGTTATGACAAGTTGAAGTTAAACCGATGTTTTTTAAAGGGGACAGATTAAAGTTCTAAATCCAATAAAATATGGAAGAAAATGTTACTAACAGCAAAACAAATAATTTTTGTGTGGTAAAAAATAAGAATATCTTCGTTAATTAGACCGTTGATTAATTGCTGCTGATAATTTATTATCCTGCTTATCTCCCTTGATTTCTGTAGCGGTGAGTCACTTCCCTTGGTTTTGTGACGTCATAAGGGCAGTTCATCCGGCTCTGTATTGTCGCAGTGAAAATTGCAGTACGGGTGTCAAGCTTGATAGCCGATTTAAATGATGTTTTGGGGTAGACATTGACGCAACTGGACCAATGCACACTAATCAATATTAAATCGAGTTCCTCAGCATGCATTTCGAAAGTTGAAGACCCGTAAAGGCGTTGAAAACATAGTGTCGGCTCACATAAGCAGCCTAATAAAATTGTATAACCCCATTTATTTGTCTACGTGGCAAAATGCTCATTACACAAGTTTATAAAAAAATTGGTGACGTTGTCGTGTGATAATATCGAACGCTTTGGTTAAAACTTGTTCTTGATCGGCGAAAACAACGTTTTTGATTTTCAAACGATGATCGTATTCCGCAGATCGCAAAAATTGTATTTTGATATCGAAAACATTTTTTTTTTGGCTGTCGGATTGCATTTTTGCATTTTAAATTTGAAATCAGGATCGCCGGGCCTACCCGTTTAGTCTGTACACGCAGTCTCGAACGAGCCTCCAACAACTATAGACATAAAGTAGAGGCTCAGCCAGCATCCAATATCGGGCCACTATCGGCCAAATTTTATAAGTTTACTGGGAACGTCAATTACGGCTCATGCCACTAGCCCCACTATAAACGGCCGTTCAACTATGTAATGTAAGAAGGAGTCCATTACAAATAGGCCTAAATACCAAAACTTCGTGGCTCATGCGCGGATCCAGAGAGGGGGACAGGGGTCCGGACCCCCCCCCCCTGAAAATGAAAAAATATAGGGTTTCTTAGCAATACTGGTCCGGATCCGCTGAAAATCGAAAAGCTACCAAGCCAGCATTCAATGTTGGGCCATCATCGGCCCGTTCCCGTCAGCAAAACGCCATTGAAATGGCGTTTCGCTGGCGGGGCAATGATGGACCGCTTTCAGTGCTATTTGAATAGTCTTTCCCCTCATAAAAAACAAACAAAAAAAAAGAACCGTCAGACGTTATCAGAGTTTGGCAAAACTGTCTGGATCCGCGCATGGTGGCTTATATAGATGATGCGCATGTGGGCCCGATGATTGTACATGAAGATTGACAACCTATTGATTTTTTTTATTCAATCTCATTTGTTGCTGTTTCTGCACGTGACCTGGGAATTCTACATGGCAAAATGATGTCATATCAGGAAGGGTAGATAGACTCGATGCGAAATTTAAATTCTGGTGCAATATAGATCCCGTTTTATGTTTTCTACAAGAATATAAACTATTAATTTATGCGTTCATTGGAAGCGTCTCGCGAGAAGATTTCGATAAACACAGATAAGCGAGCTCATGAGATTTAAATACTCATACTCAGAATCTGCGCACAGTCTCGACAGACTCTGCCACTCTCACCTGCACACAGTCTCGACAGACTCTGCCACTCTCACACACAGATAGGCTAACCTTAGGAACATAGTCAGTGATGAAGGAGCAGAGCAAAATTAAGCAGGAGCAGAGCAAAATGTAGCCCCTCTGCTAGGCTCTAGTCCCACTTAAGATGGCTGCGCATGTACAGTTCATAAGGGAGCGCAGTGACATAGTGGTATCTAGAGTCGACGGGCCCGAGCCTCACCGGCGGCACTGCGTTGTGCCCTTGAGCAATACACATTAATCCCTGCTAATGACTGTTTCAACCAAGGAAAACCAACCTAACATGACTTAAAGAATGTTGACTGCGGCGCTAAGAATCAGTTCAAATAAACACATATACGCAACGGAGGTTCAGATGCATTACTGAAATTATATTTGTAACCCATTTCGTTGCGGAATTAAATGCCGATTTTATTGCTTGATTGGAAGATAACTCGATGTTCAGGTTTACAAATCTTTTTCACAACTGTTTTGTGCGTATAATCGCGTATTCGCTTGAATTGTCTCCCAGATTTACAATTTCTCTGAGCCTGCTAAAATGGGTTATCGTAGGGCATTCAGATCACTAAAACACAAAAAAATTATCCGCGATTTCATTGAGAGCGGAC
Organism: Loripinus fragilis; assembly: GCA_964019695.1. Classification (NCBI taxonomy): domain Eukaryota; kingdom Metazoa; phylum Mollusca; class Bivalvia; order Lucinida; family Lucinidae; genus Loripinus; species Loripinus fragilis. Next base: position 11,770,972 of record OZ026530.1, read on the forward strand.
CCACTGATCAGAATGTGTATTGCAGTGATATTTGCAACACATAAACCCTTCTTTATCCGGGAATATTAAATAAAATATCGAAATCCAACACGATTCTATATTAACAGTCCTTCATAAACTGCCCCTGTGACGTCATCAGGACACTCCGATAGCAAAGGGAAGTAACTAATTCAAGGGAAGTAAGCGAGTCGATATTTTATTGACAAAGCGCACAAGCCTACAGAAAATGATGATTATACTCATTTTATCACTGAACATTGTGGAAAATGATCTGGGTTCTTAATAAATACATAAAACCTGACATATAAAAGGAATTTGCAATGAAAAATGAAAAACCCTGATATGTCCCCTTTAACTATGCATTAAACTTTTACATGACATTGTCTTCTGCTGATAACCCTTTCAAACAATTTGGACCCAGATCAGGCCCAACAATTGTCGGGACCTGATAGGGGTCAAACTGTTTGACACTTTAGAGGTTATGACAAGTTGAAGTTGAACCCATGTATTTAAACTATGCATAAAACTTTTAAATGACATTATCATCTGCTGATAACCCTTTCAAACAATTGGACCCAGATCAGGCCCCACATTCTGTCGGGACCTGATAGGAATCCAAACTGTTTGACACTTTAGAGGTTATGACAAGTTTAAGTTGACCAGATGTACATGTATTTTAACTTTGCGTTAAACTTTAACATGACGTTGTCATCTGCTGATAACCGTTTCAATAATTTGGACCCAGATCAGGCCTGACATTCTGTCTGGAGCTGATAGGGGTCAAAACTGTTTGACACTTTAGAGGTTATGACAAGTTGAAGTTGAACTGGTGTATTTTAACTTTGCGTTAAACTTCAACATGACGTTAAACTTAAACATGACAATCTTTACATGACATTGTCATCTGCTGATAGGGGTCAAAATTGTTTGACACTTTAGAGGTTATGACAAGTTGAAGTTGAACCTATGTATTTTTACTTTGTGTTAAACTTAAATATGACGTTAAACTTAAACATGACAATCTTTACATGACATTGTCATCTGCTGATAACCCTTTCAAACAATTTGGACCCAGATCAGGCCCGGCATTCTGTCTGGACCTAATAGGGGTCCAAGCTGTTTGACGCTTTATGGTTTACGACAAGTTGGAGTTGAACCAATGTTTTATTTTTGCGTTAAACCTTTACATGACTTTGTCCGCATATGACATCTGTTGATAAGTGTTTCAAACAATTTGGACCCAGATCAGGCCCGACATTCTGTCCGGAAATGATAGGGGTCAAAACTGTTTGACACTTTAGAGGTTATGACAAGTTCAAGTTGAACTGATGTATTTCAACTTTGCGTTAAACTTTTTCATGACATTGTCATCTGCTGATAACCCTTTCAAACAATTTGGACCCAGATCAGGCCCGACATTCTGTCTGGACCTGATAGGGATCAAACTGTTTGTCGCTTTAGAGGTTAAACTGTAATTAATGAACGACAGAAATATTGAACAAATTGGGCTCTTAATTCTCTCAATTGGAAATTATTGAATTACCGAATAGAGGAAAACTCTCTATTCTAAAATTGGTAATATTTAAGTTATTACAAGAATGTCAAACAAGTTGGGCTCTGAGTTCTGGACGTCACTATAGGAATCTGTAGAACTACTGAAAAGAGGAAAATTCCTCTGTTCTTAAACTGTAATTAATGTAAGACAGAAATATTGAACAATAATAGTAAGTGAGTATGTTCAGGAAATACCACAATCACAAACTGCAGACAACCCCGTGGCACCCAAGGAAGAGCTGCTCAACCATCACGAGACACCAGGAAGACAAATTAAGCAAAGCAATCAGCTCTCTCTTCCCCATCAAGATGATTGCAATACTAGAAAGAACATAAAGTAGCATACAACAAAACATAGAACAATTACAGACTCCCACAGTGGGAATAACAATAAACAAAAAGTCAACAACAACAGAACCACCGCCTTAAAACGGACAGCAGCCTAAGCCACCAGGGGGCTTAAATGCATTTTACTGGTACCAAATCATCGCCCTAGATTCTGCTGTTGTTGAAGTACAAGAAATGTTCAGCTCGCATGGAGGCCATCTAACTAATGCAATGTATCATCATGGAAAAAACACTCTAATCAAATTACTACACCATGATGAAACAAAGAAAAGGGCTAATGACTCACAGATAGTCAGAGCTAAAGAAAACCTCAAGTTGAGCCACGGTGGGTCCAGCTACAGATAAGCATGAGGCACCGACCCACCGATTAAAGCTTTACGCCAGAGCGTTTAAAACTAGGCATGCAGACTGTCGCATGATATCCAAGTTATATCCAACCCTTATATAACGTTTTACTATCTTTTTGAATTGATCACTAAAATTAGGTTTTCCAACAATTCGTTTGAATTTATAGACTAAATCACCATTAAATATAGGTTCTGATATGCCTTGTTGCAGAAGAGTTTTTAACCCAATGTTGTATTTAACAATTAACTCTGAGTGTCTGTGGTAGAATTTAGAAAATGCTTTTCGAATTTTATGATATCTATAACCTTATTTTAATAATTTAGCAGTAAAAAATAAGTTTCTGTTGTTGAAGTCATCAACATCAGAACACACTCTAGCAAAACGAATAAGCTGAGAAATGTATACACCATAGGAAGGAGAGCGAGGAACATCTCCATCAAGAAATGGAAAATTTACTATTTCAAAATTAAAATCATCCCGTTTATCATAAATTTTAGAAGAAACTATGCCATTTGTTATTGACAAGTTCAAGTCCAAAAATGGAGCTTCAGTATCAGAAGAATTTGCCTTATTTAACTGAAGTTCAGTGGGATATATCTGACCTACCATTTGTTCAAAATAAGGATTATCAATATTAAGTTAGTCATCTAAATATATGGAGGTAGAGTTAAAAGCTTCAAGTAGGCTCTAAATTCTTGTAATTAGAAATTGTTGAATTACCGAGAGGAAAACTGGATATATTTTAGGTTTTTACTAGAATGTCAAAACGTTGGGTTTGGAGTTCTGGAAGTCACTATAGGAAATTGTAGAACTACTGAACAGAGGAAAATTCATCAGTTGTAAAATTCACTCCTTTTATTGATTGTCGAGAAACTGAATGGAGAATGTAGGAAAACTCCTCTGTTGAAAATTGGTAACATTTAAGTTATGATGGTTATTTATGTTAATATGGAAATGATAACAAACATGGTTCTTCATTTTCATTATAAGAAAGTGGGCTTTTATTTTTTGCAATAGGAAATTGTTAAATTATGGTCGGAGGAAAATTCCTCTGTTGGAATATTGGCAATATTTAAGTTATTACTAGAATGTCAAATAAGTTGGGCTCAGAGTTCTGAAAGTCACTATAGGAAATTATTGAACTACTGAACAGAGGAAAATTCCTCTGTTGGAAAATTGGTCATATTTAAGTTATGACTTGAATATTAAACAAGTTGGACTCGGAGTTCTGGAAATCACTTTAGGAAATTGTCGAACTACTGAACAGAGGAAAATTCCTCTGTTGTAAAATTCACTCCTTATATTGATTGTGGAGATACAGAATGGAAAACGGAGGAAAATTCCTCTGTTGAAAATTGGAAACATTTAAGCTATGATGGATACTTATGCTAAGATGGAAATGATAATAAACAGAGTTCTTCATTTTCATCATAGGAAAATGGGCTCATAATTCTCGCAAAAGGAAATTGTTGGATTACGGAACGGAGGAAAATTCCTCTGTTGGAGAATTGGATATTTAAGGTTTTGACTAGAATGTCAAACAAGTTGGGTTCAGAGTTCTGGAAGGAACTATAGGAAATTGGCGAACTACTAAACAGAGGAAAATTCCTCTGTTGTAAAGGTCACTCCTTCTATTTATTCTTGATATTCTACAGAATAGAAAACGGAGGAAAATTCCTCTGTTAAAAATTAGAAACATATAAGATATGATGGATATTTATGTTAAGATGGAAATGATAGTGTGGGTTTCTTCATTTTCATTATAGGAAAGTGGGCTCTTAATTCTCCAAATAGGAAACTGTTGAATTACCGAACGGAGGAAAATTCCTCTGTTGGAAAATTGGTAATATTTAAGTTATGACTAGAATGTCAAACAAGTTAGGCTGTCAGTTCTGGAAGTCACTATAGGAAATTGTTGAACTATGAACAGAGGAAAATTCCTCTGTTGCAAAATTTTCTCTACTTTTATTGATTGTCAAGATACAGAATTGAAAACGGAGGAAAATTCCTCTGTTGAAAAGTGGAAACAATTAAGTTATGATTAAGATGGAAATGATAACAAACAGGGGTTTTCATTTTTATTATAGGAAAATGGGCTCTTAATTCTCGCTATAGAAAATTGTTGAAAGACCGAATGGAGGAAAATTCCTCTGTTGGAAATTGGCAATATTTAAGTTATGACTAGAATGTAAAATTAATCAATTCTGGAAGTCACTATTTGAAATTTTAGAACTACTAAACAGAGGAAAATTCCTCTGTTGTAAAGGTCACTCTTTTTACATATTGTTGAGATACTGAAAGTAAAATGTAGGAAAATTCCTCTGTTCTGAAATAAGATGAAAATCTGATTGTGATAAAAGGTAGACTTGTCCCATTGTCAAAACAGAGGAAATTTCCTCTGTTGTAAACCGATTTCTACTTGATATACAAATTGTTATTTGAACTTTTCTTTAAACTATTAGGACAAATACACTACTTGGAACATATTTTAAGGACATCAATTTATGCATTTTGAGCAGTCACAACAGAGGAAATTTCCTCCGTTCATAGGAAAAATAAATTACATTGTACCATCATTCTCGTATTCTATAACGATGCAAAACTCAAATATGACTATATCCATATTTATGTTTTACTATCAAAAAAAAGGAATTCCATCGGAAAATCCCTTTTTATTTCGGAAAGAGTTAAATTTCTTGTGAGATTTTAGTTCTTAGTTTGAGTAGCATCTGTAGCTCATCGGCTATGATTTTTCACTTGATGTTTTTGTTCTATTTACATGCTAATGTGTAACCAACAAAGTATGAGTTTTCTGGTGAGATTTTAGTTTTAATTGCATGGGTCGTCTATGAGATTTGAGTTTTTCTTGTGAGATTTTAGTTTGAGACGCATTCTCATGGTTATGAGATCATTAGAATGTAGTTTTACATGAAATTGCAAGTGTAAACCATGCACTATGAGTTTTTGCGTGAAAATTTAGTTCAAACGCACGCATGTGTTGCCCATGAACTCTAAGATTTTTCTTATGAAATGTTAGTTTTAGACGCAAGTACAGCATATGTACAAGAGCTTTCTCGCAAGAATTTAGTTCTGGTTGCATGCGTAGTCATTAAAGAATGAGATTTCACATGAAATTTAAGTTGCATCACATGTGTCGCCAACGAGTTATAAGCTTTTTTATGTAGGATTTTAGTTCTAATCGCATGTGTCAACCATGAGCGATGGGCTATGAGCTTATCGTGAGAACTAAGTTGATATCACATGTGTCTCTCGTGAGCTTTTGCACAGACTTATAGTGCGACCAGGTAACGGACGTTGGGCGTGTCCAACAGAACACTGCCATTCACTGTCAATTTAGACTGGTCTACAGTAAACTGGGTAAAACAGCCTAGGTACGCTTTAACCCTTAAAGCCAGCAAAAAATAATCCGAAAATTCCGTCTTCATTTGTCGTCTGCTGCAATGTTTTGCTAGTGTTATTTAATACAGCTTAGTATGGAGACAAACAGTGTGGACCCAGATCAGACTGCTCATATAGGAGCAGTCTGATCTGAGTCTACACTGTTTGTTGGAAAGGCTTCTAAAATTTTCAGCAGACGACAAAAGCAGTCCAACTTTGTTGTGATTGGCGCTTTAAGTGTTAATCGTGCAAAACAACTGAACCGCAGACGACAAAGGCGACCAGCTTTATACGGTTAGTATGCCCGGTAAACGTAGATTGGTTCCCCTCGTTGATAAAGCTCCACTTCCGCTACGCATATAACGTTTGGTAACTAGTAATTTTTTACAAGTAGAAAATCCTACTCATCCGACTGCGCATGCTCTAGAAAAGATTTTTCAACGCAAACTTCAGTATTTTTTCAGTTACTATAATTTGATAATAAACAAAAGAAAAAAATATAAACTCCCAGAACAAAATAAACTTAATAAAACGGCTTGTTTAAAAATGCACTTTATGTCAAGGGTATTTTCCAATACACGTCACTCATGACGGCAGTGTGTATGCGATACGTAGGCGCAATGGCGGCTAGTAGTTACCTGTCTTAATATGCTGACAAGCTATTAAAGGGAGAGAACCAGTCTACGGTAAACGTCCGCAGAAAACTTAAGTCTTAGTTGTTTACAGACACATTGGTTATACACTATTGCTCACTGGTCAGGGCCTCCTAGAACCTATGTGGATTTTATTCAAGATCAGCAAGGCAGACTGGTCTATGTTAGAACGGATGTTGCTGCTACATGTATAAAGATATAGAGTCAGGTTACACAGCGTAATGAAGATCTGATTGCATGTAGCGTGCTTTTATCTGTAATTTCCTTTGGCATTGTATTTACAATACAGCCATGTCTCAAGTAACCATCTAAAACGCAAAGCTGCATACACTGGTACGGAGGTCGAAATGTTTTACACATGATATACGGATAAAACGGCATACATGTAATTTAGGCTTAGTGATTACACATTATTGAACTAAACCAACAAACAGGCGGGCATGAATGAAGCCTTCAAAAAATGTAGTTATTAATCGGCTTTTGGGTCACTGTCTAGCCACACCCACAACTGGTTCATAATCACCATAAGCTTTAAATGAGAGCGGGACATCGCATACTGTATAATTCCTGTAGAGTCAACCAGTGGTAGAGTGCTTGACTTGAGATAAAGAGGCCGTTGGTTTGAGTCTCTCTGGAGGCACCATATTGTGTCCTTATGCAAGACACGTTATACTCCGTTTAGTACTGGTTCAACCCAAGAAACGTCCCGACATGGCTGAAAATTTCTTGACTGGCATGGGCGGATCCAGAGGGGGACGACACGGGGTACACACACCCCAGAAATATCACAAAAAAGGTTTTCTTAGCAATACTGGTCCGGATCCCCTGAAAAATCGCAAAGATACTGGGCCAGAATTCAATGTTAGGCCATCATCAGGATGTCAGCGAAATGCCATTTAATGACATTTTGCTGGCGGGCCGATGATGGCCCCCTTTTAGTGGTATTTTGATCATCTCTCCTCTCATCAACTAAAAAAACGTTGTCAAAGTCAGACCCCCTCTGACAAAAGTTTCTGGATCCGCGCATGACTGGGATGTAAAGTATCAACTCAAATAATCGAGATCCACAGTTGCTCAGTGCTAGTGTGTTAGACCTGTGATTTAAGAATCGCTATTTTGAGAAGGTTCAATGAAAGCACTTCGAAATGTCCAAAGCAAGACACTTTATTCTCTGCAAAGTACTGGTTCAACCTAGGTGGCAAGGAAACGTCGCGTCATGGCTGCAAAAATGTTGGCAGCGACGCAAAACATCAATACAAACAAACAAAATCAACGAGACACTCATCTCTAATTTTGCTGCAGTTGTGTGCGTCTACTGGTACACAGGTTTACCTTTAGTGTGCGATATGAAAATATTCGCGTTAAAATGTTGTTCTTCCAAATTCTGTTCGTTTGGCAAGAAAATGATTTGGTGTTTAGCTCTGAATGAGAAAAAATAGCATTAAAAACAACAACATAAAAATAGCCCCCTGCCCCCACCCCCCCCCCCCCCCCCCCCACACACACACTCACATTAAAATTCAGCATGCTAAGGGTTCAATAAATGGATCACAGGGAAAGGGTACACACATCTTTTATAAAACAATAAAACGTGTGTGATTGTAGATTTCATTGTCGAAGATTGATGTTTTGGTTGTATAGTTTAAGATAAACGTACGTGTATAAGATACATGTATGTGCATATTTCAAACAAGGTATCTGGGCTGATCAGCTTCATCTTCAATAATTCGAAACGCTTATTTTCCACGATACGGCAACAATAAGTCTACAGGTATATACTTTTGTTGTGGAGTTTCACAGATGGATGAATACGCGAACAATGCAACCTGACTAGCCGATTTCCAAATGTATTTGTCCAGGGGTTGAGCTTAGCTAAGAACCGCCCAACGTCTCTTATCTGGACGGAGTATACCAGGCACAAATGTAATACTATTGGGCAAGCTCACGAAATTTTAGCACATATCATATAGCCCAGCAATGAAGGCTCAGGCGAGCCTGCGCAAATGCGCATCCTCGCCATAGCTTCACAGCTCGCATACACAAAGTATGGATGTAGATAAATACCCAGATAATAATAAAACATATATTCCCACTAGGTAAGCCAGCTATGGACGTTTACAGGCGGCTTTTGCGCATATGCGATAAGCATCAAAGCCAAGGATACCACAGTGTCGGTGATCTTGCATCATCATGCGTTCGTACAACCAATTTGAGTCAGACCAGCGTCCGTCGTTGTCATGGTAGTTGACAAAATAGTCCACACAAAGATGATTTTGTTTTCATCAGCATAACGAATATACATCAATGCTTAGTCAGAGGCAAGTTTAAAGTCCAAAAGAGCACCCATTCACTGAATATATAGGACACAGATACTGCAATTTAAATTTGTTTTAAAAGGTACTATTTTCGTGGGCTACCAAACCGGATGTTTTGTTTTGTGAAAATGAAAGAAAAACAAGCTCAACTTTTACAAAAACATGCCTAACAAAAATACCACAAACATACATCACATACCATTCCATGGCGTCAAGAGGTAGAAATGACAGACAGATAAAGACATCCATATAAAGCAAGAACCAAACACATAAAGCAACAACCTGCTGTTACTTTCTTCAAGAGGGGACGGACAGTTGCTGCCTATCTATTGATGCATAGCTAATTAGGGCCTGTGCTGCCCCATATGTTCTGTAGGAGGATAAGCTACCAGTGAAAATGCAGTGTAATGATAAATACGGTCACAGTGAAGAATCTTGGTGATCGCAACAGTCTCTTTGATAAACCCTTTATAATCTAATGGGGCATTAACAAAAGGTTACCTAATCTACTTATCTACCCCTGATTACCAGTACTGACTGGCAAGTTTTACCCCTCAACTAGATCCCAACCTTAAACCCCCAACCCATAGGAATGTCCAAAACAACCCTGGGAGCCCCAACTCCCCCCCCCCCAAAAAAAAAAAAAAAAAAAAAAAAAAAAAAAAAAAAAAAAAAATAAATAAATGAAAAGAAAAGGGGGGCCAACCCTGGGAGCCAAAAAAAATATTTAAAAAAAAATGAAAAGAAAAAGGAAGCTAACTTTGCGAATCCTCCATAGGAGGAATACGCTTGTTGACGAGCCAGCATTAAAAGCATGGCTCGTGGTGCAGAACACATAGAGAAAAAATTACTTAAAATGGTCAACTTCAACAAGGAATTGTATAAAACATATATTAAAAATGTTTGGTTTTTGTTTATTGAGAAAATATCCATATAGTTTACAGAGACGTTTGCTTTGTGTATTTGTAGATAGATATTTTACACGGAATTAAACTTAAACATTGTAATAATGCCACTTGGCTAATTGACCAAATATTACTGTTTTTGCTAAATGATGTTAATTTCTGTATCATGAAAAGTAATGTCCCTTGAACACCAATCTGCGACTTATAGGAATGTTGATCCTATAGATTAATGAGACCAAATAGCTGAGGGGTCTAAATGGTTTTCGCCAGAAGAACTATAGGACCTTTACACGTGGGTTCGAAACCTACCAGCTCCTGATTTATAAGAATTTTTTTTAATTCTTTTTACATTAGATTTTTTGTTGCATTATCTGATAATTTTTGATTGTTTGAAAAGATGGTTAATTCATGAATATCTTCAATTACAATATCTTCAATTACAATATCCTTATTGCATTTTGGCATCGTCACAAGAAAGCCTGATTTTGTTGTATGTCCATAAGAAAGGCGCAGACCAGCGTGCACATCCATGCAGACTGATCTGAGCTTTTGTTATTTACTATTGGTAGATATAGTATCCGAACTTGTACATGAAATATTTTAGTATTCTACATGCTAGACTCTGAAGCTAGACAGGCTGGAATAAGTTTTAAGTTGTTGTAAACCACAATCACACGTTTTTCTCGTGATGAGATCCATATCTACTTAGCATTTCTTAGACATAAATGCATAACAACCATTATTTTTCGGTGTTTATTTTCATCTACCACCATACTTTTGACGTGTCATCAATGAAGGCTCGAAAAAGACTCTGCAGTAGAACATTCTCATTCAGAAAGCTGCGTATCGCCCATGGGCTATGTGCTTTCTCATGCGATTTTACCTGGTAACTGTAGTAGGTTAGGCTAAAATGAATCAGTATATCTTAGAAGTCGTGTCAGAGCCTTTATAGAGTGAATATATTAAATAAATACCATTTTAAACGAGAATACGAACATTTTAATGTAAAGCAATAACTCTAGTGCTAGGTGTATTATAACCTACACAATTTCTCGCCTATGAGCTTTGAATTATTTGTGTGAGTTTAGTTTTAATCACATGTATCGCCCATGAGCTTTGAACCTTCTTGTGAGATTTTTGTTCTAACCTGGGCTCTGATTTCTTGCGATAATTTAGTTCTAATCGCACGTGATCTTTTTGTGTGATTTAGTTTTATTACAGGTGGCACCCATTTGCTTTGAACTTTCTTGCGAGATTTTAGTTCTTATTGTATGTATCGCCCGTGGGCTACACACTTTCTGGCGCGGATTTAGTTCTAATCGCATGTGTTACCCATGAGCTATGAATTTTCTGGGTTATTTAAGTCATCGCATGTGTTGCCCATGAGCTTTGACCTTTCTTGTATGATCGAAGTTCTACTTGCATGTGTCGCCCATGGGCTATGAACTTCCTATGAGATTTTAGTTGACTCGCCTGTGTCGCCCATGAACTATGAATTTTTTGTGCGAAATTAGTTTAGAATCACATGAGTCTGCCATGAGCTATGAACTTTCTTGGGATACTTTAGTTCTTAGTTCTAGTAATATGGGTTGCCCATGAGCTAATAACTTCCTCGTGTGATTTTAGTTCTAATTACATGTGTCGCCCATTAGCTTTGAACTTTCTTGTGCGATTTTAGTTCTAATCGCATGTGTCGCCCTGGGGCTATGAATTTTGTCTCGCAAATTTAGTTCTAATCGCATGTATCGCCCATGAGCTATAAACTTTTCGTGTTATTTCAGTTCTTATCGCATGTAACGCCCATGAGCTATGAATTTTCTTGTGAGATTTTAGTTCAATCCCACGTATCACCCACGAGTTATGACTTTCTCGTGAGATTTTAGTTCTGATCGCATGTGTCGCCCAAATTCGCTGTTTGATTTTAGTTCAAATTGTATGTGTCGGCCACAGGCTGTTACGTTTCTCGCGTTTTTGTTTCAAATCACACGCTGAGTCCATGAGCAATTAACTTTCTTGTGAGATTTTAGTTCTTAGTTTGAGTAGCATCTGTAGCTCATCGGCTATGATTTTTCACTTGATGTTTTTGTTCTATTTACATGCTAATGTGTAACCAACAAAGTATGAGTTTTCTGGTGAGATTTTAGTTTTAATTGCATGGGTCGTCTATGAGATTTGAGTTTTTCTTGTGAGATTTTAGTTTGAGACGCATTCTCATGGTTATGAGATCATTAGAATGTAGTTTTACATGAAATTGCAAGTGTAAACCATGCACTATGAGTTTTTTGCGTGAAAATTTAGTTCAAACGCACGCATGTGTTGCCCATGAACTCTAAGATTTTTCTTATGAAATGTTAGTTTTAGACGAAAGTACAGCATATGTACAAGAGCTTTCTCGCAAGAATTTAGTTCTGGTTGCATGCGTAGTCATTAAAGAATGAGATTTCACATGAGATTTAAGTTGCATCACATGTGTCGCCAACGAGTTATAAGCTTTTTTATGTGGGATTTTAGTTCTAATCGCATGTGTCAACTGCCATAGCCTTCACAGCTCGCATACACAAAGTATGGATGTAGATAAATACCCAGATAATAATAAAACATATATTCCCACTAGGTAAGCCAGCTATGGACGTTTACAGGCGGCTTTTGCGCATATGCGATAAGCATCAAAGCCAAGGATACCACAGTGTCGGTGATCTTGCATCATCATGCGTTCGTACAACCAATTTGAGTCAGACCAGCGTCCGTCGTTGTCATGGTAGTTGACAAAATAGTCCACACAAAGATGATTTTGTTTTCATCAGCATAACGAATATACATCAATGCTTAGTCAGAGGCAAGTTTAAAGTCCAAAAGAGCACCCATTCACTGAATATATAGGACACAGATACTGCAATTTATATTTGTTTTAAAAGGTACTATTTTCGTGGGCTACCAAACCGGATGTTTTGTTTTGAGAAAATGAAAGAAAAACAAGCTCAGCTTTTACAAAAACATGCCTAACAAAAATACCACAAACATACATCACATACCATTCCATGGCGTCAAGAGGTAGAAATGACAGACAGATAAAGACATCCATATAAAGCAAGAACCAAACACATAAAGCAACAACCTGCTGTTACTTTCTTCAAGAGGGGACGGACAGTTGCTGCCTATCTATTGATGCATAGCAAATTAGGGCCTGTGCTGCCCCATATGTTCTGTAGGAGGATAAGCTGCCAGTGAAAATGCAGTGTAATGATAAATACGGTCACAGTGAAGAGTCTTGGTGATCGCAACAGTCTCTTTGATAAACCCTTTATAATCTAATGGGGCATTAACAAAAGGTTACCTAATCTACTTATCTACCCCTGATTACCAGTACTGACTGGCAAGTTTTACCCCTCAACTAGATCCCAACCTTAAACCCCCAACCCATAGGAATGTCCAAAACAACCCTGGGAGCCCCAAACTCCCCCCCCCCCCCCCCAAAAAAAAAAAAAAAAAAAAAATGAAAAGAAAAGGGGGGCCAACACTGGGAGCCAAAAAAATATTTAAAAAAAAAATGAAAAGAAAAAGGAAGCTAACTTTGCGAATCCTCCATAGGAGGAATACGCTTGTTGACGAGCCAGCATTAAAAGCATGGCTCGTGGTGCAGAACACCTAGAGAAAAAATTACTTAAAATGGTCAACTTCAACAAGGAATTGTATAAAACATATATTAAAAAATTTGGTTTTTGTTTATTGAGAAAATATCCATATAGTTTACAGAGACGTTTGCTTTGTGTATTTGTAGATAGATATTTTACACGGAATTAAACTTAAACACTGTAATAATGCCACTTGGCTAATTGACCAAATATTACTGTTTTTGCTAAATGATGTTAATTTCTGTATCATGAAAAGTAATGTCCCTTGAACACCAATCTGCGACTTATAGGAATGTTGATCCTATAGATTAATGAGACCAAATAGCTGAGGGGTCTAAATGGTTTTCGCCAGAAGAACTATAGGACCTTCACACGTGGGTTCGAAACCTACCAGCTCCTGATTTATAAGAATTTTTTTTAATTCTTTTTACATTAGATTTTTTGTTGCATTATCTGATAATTTTTGATTGCTTGAAAAGATGGTTAATTCATGAATATCTTCAATTACAATATCTTCAATTACAATATCCTTATTGCATTTTGGCATCGTCACAAGAAAGCCTGATTTTGTTGTATGTCCATAAGAAAGGCGCAGACCAGCGTGCACATCCATGCAGACTGATCTGAGCTTTTGTTATTTACTATTGGTAGATATAGTATCCGAACTTGTACATGAAATATTTTAGTATTCTACATGCTAGACTCTGAAGCTAGACAGGCTGGATTAAGTTTTAAGTTGTTGTAAACCACAATCACACGTTTTTCTCGTGATGAGATCCATATCTACTTAGCATTTCTTAGACATAAATGCATAACAACCATTATTTTTCGGTGTTTATTTTCATCTACCACCATACTTTTGACGTGTCATCAATGAAGGCTCGAAAAAGACTCTGCAGTAGAACATTCTCATTCAGAAAGCTGCGTATCGCCCATGGGCTATGTGCTTTCTCATGCGAGTTTACCTGGTAACTGTAGTAGGTTAGGCTAAAATGAATCAGTATATCTGAGAAGTCGTGTCAGAGCCTTTATAGAGTGAATATATTAAATAAATACCATTTTAAACGAGAATACGAACATTTTAATGTAAAGCAATAACTCTAGTGCTAGGTGTATTATAACCTACACAATTTCTCGCCTATGAGCTTTGAATTATTTGTGTGAGTTTAGTTTTAATCACATGTATCGCCCATGAGCTTTGAACTTTCTTGTGAGATTTTTGTTCTAACCTGGGCTCTGATTTCTTGCGATAATTTAGTTCTAATCGCACGTGATCTTTTTGTGTGATTTAGTTTTATTACAGGTGGCACCCATTTGCTTTGAACTTTCTTGCGAGATTTTAGTTCTTATTGTATGTATCGCCCGTGGGCTACACACTTTCTGGCGCGGATTTAGTTCTAATCGCATGTGTTACCCATGAGCTATGAATTTTCTGGGTTATTTAAGTCATCGCATGTGTTGCCCATGAGCTTTGACCTTTCTTGTATGATCGAAGTTCTACTTGCATGTGTCGCCCATGGGCTATGAACTTCCTATGAGATTTTAGTTGACTCGCCTGTGTCGCCCATGAACTATGAATTTTTTGTGCGAAATTAGTTTAGAATCACATGAGTCTGCCATGAGCTATGAACTTTCTTGGGATACTTTAGTTCTTAGTTCTAGTAATATGGGTTGCCCATGAGCTAATAACTTCCTCGTGTGATTTTAGTTCTAATTACATGTGTCGCCCATTAGCTTTGAACTTTCTTGTGCGATTTTAGTTCTAATCGCATGTGTCGCCGTGGGGCTATGAATTTTGTCTCGCAAATTTAGTTCTAATCGCATGTATCGCCCATGAGCTATAAACTTTTCGTGTTATTTCAGTTCTTATCGCATGTAACGCCCATGAGCTATGAATTTTCTTGTGAGATTTTAGTTCAATCCCACGTATCACCCACGAGTTATGACTTTCTCGTGAGATTTTAGTTCTGATCGCATGTGTCGCCCAAATTCGCTGTTTGATTTTAGTTCAAATTGTATGTGTCGGCCACAGGCTGTTACGTTTCTCGCGTTTTTGTTTCAAATCACACGCTGAGTCCATGAGCAATTAACTTTCTTGTGAGATTTTAGTTCTTAGTTTGAGTAGCATCTGTAGCTCATCGGCTATGATTTTTCACTTGATGTTTTTGTTCTATTTACATGCTAATGTGTAACCAACAAAGTATGAGTTTTCTGGTGAGATTTTAGTTTTAATTGCATGGGTCGTCTATGAGATTTGAGTTTTTCTTGTGAGATTTTAGTTTGAGACGCATTCTCATGGTTATGAGATCATTAGAATGTAGTTTTACATGAAATTGCAAGTGTAAACCATGCACTATGAGTTTTTTGCGTGAAAATTTAGTTCAAACGCACGCATGTGTTGCCCATGAACTCTAAGATTTTTCTTATGAAATGTTAGTTTTAGACGCAAGTACAGCATATGTACAAGAGCTTTCTCGGAAGAATTTAGTTCTGGTTGCATGCGTAGTCATTAAAGAATGAGATTTCACATGAGATTTAAGTTGCATCACATGTGTCGCCAACGAGTTATAAGCTTTTTTATGTGGGATTTTAGTTCTAATCGCATGTGTCAACCATGAGCGATGGGCTATGAGCTTATCGTGAGAACTAAGTTGATATCACATGTGTCTCTCGTGAGCTTTTGCACAGACTTACCAGGCACAAATGTAATACTATTGGGCAAGCTCACGAAATTTTAGCACATATCATATAGCCCAGCAATGAAGGCTCAGGCGAGCCTGCGCAAATGCGCATCCTCGCCATAGCCTTCACAGCTCGCATACACAAAGTATGGATGTAGATAAATACCCAGATAATAATAAAACATATATTCCCACTAGGTAAGCCAGCTATGGACGTTTACAGGCGGCTTTTGCGCATATGCGATAAGCATCAAAGCCAAGGATACCACAGTGGCGGTGATCTTGCATCATCATGCGTTCGTACAACCAATTTGAGTCAGACCAGCGTCCGTCGTTGTCATGGTAGTTGACAAAATAGTCCACACAAAGATGATTTTGTTTTCATCAGCATAACGAATATACATCAATGCTTAGTCAGAGGCAAGTTTAAAGTCCAAAAGAGCACCCATTCACTGAATATATAGGACACAGATACTGCAATTTAAATTTGTTTTAAAAGGTACTATTTTCGTGGGCTACCAAACCGGATGTTTTGTTTTGTGAAAATGAAAGAAAAACAAGCTCAGCTTTTACAAAAACATGCCTAATAAAAATACCACAAACATACATCACATACCATTCCATGGCGTCAAGAGGTAGAAATGACAGACAGATAAAGACATCCATATAAAGCAAGAACCAAACACATAAAGCAACAACCTGCTGTTACTTTCTTCAAGAGGGGACGGACAGTTGCTGCCTATCTATTGATGCATAGCTAATTAGGGCCTGTGCTGCCCCATATGTTCTGTAGGAGGATAAGCTACCAGTGAAAATGCAGTGTAATGATAAATACGGTCACAGTGAAGAGTCTTGGTGATCGCAACAGTCTCTTTGATAAACCCTTTATAATCTAATGGGGCATTAACAAAAGGTTACCTAATCTACTTATCTACCCCTGATTACCAGTACTGACTGGCAAGTTTTACCCCTCAACTAGATCCCAACCTTAAACCCCCAACCCATAGGAATGTCCAAAACAACCCTGGGAGCCCCAACTCCCCCCCCCCCCCAAAAAAAAAAAAAAAAAAAAAAAACAAATGAAAAGAAAAGGGGGGCCAACCCTGGGAGCCAAAAAAAATATTTAAAAAAAAATGTAAAGAAAAAGGAAGCTAACTTTGCGAATCCTCCATAGGAGGAATACGCTTGTTGACGAGCCAGCATTAAAAGCATGGCTCGTGGTGCAGAACACCTAGAGAAAAAATTACTTAAAATGGTCAACTTCAACAAGGAATTGTATAAAACATATATTAAAAATGTTTGGTTTTTGTTTATTGAGAAAATATCCATATAGTTTACAGAGACGTTTGCTTTGTGTATTTGTAGGTAGATATTTTACACGGAATTAAACTTAAACATTGTAATAATGCCACTTGGCTAATTGACCAAATATTACTGTTTTTGCTAAATGATGTTAATTTCTGTATCATGAAAAGTAATGTCCCTTGAACACCAATCTGCGACTTATAGGAATGTTGATCCTATAGATTAATGAGACCAAATAGCTGAGGGGTCTAAATGGTTTTCGCCAGAAGAACTATAGGACCTTTACACGTGGGTTCGAAACCTACCAGCTCCTGATTTATAAGATTTTTTTTTAATTCTTTTTACATTAGATTTTTTGTTGCATTATCTGATAATTTTTGATTGTTTGAAAAGATGGTTAATTCATGAATATCTTCAATTACAATATCTTCAATTACAATATCCTTATTGCATTTTGGCATCGTCACAAGAAAGCCTGATTTTGTTGTATGTCCATAAGAAAGGCGCAGACCAGCGTGCACATCCATGCAGACTGATCTGAGCTTTTGTTATTTACTATTGGTAGATATAGTATCCGAACTTGTACATGAAATATTTTAGTATTCTACATGCTAGACTCTGAAGCTAGACAGGCTGGATTAAGTTTTAAGTTGTTGTAAACCACAATCACACGTTTTTCTCGTGATGAGATCCATATCTACTTAGCATTTCTTAGACATAAATGCATAACAACCATTATTTTTCGGTGTTTATTTTCATCTACCACCATACTTTTGACGTGTCATCAATGAAGGCTCGAAAAAGACTCTGCAGTAGAACATTCTCATTCAGAAAGCTGCGTATCGCCCATGGGCTATGTGCTTTCTCATGCGATTTTACCTGGTAACTGTAGTAGGTTAGGCTAAAATGAATCAGTATATCTGAGAAGTCGAGTCAGAGCCTTTATAGAGTGAATATATTAAATAAATACCATTTTAAACGAGAATACGAACATTTTAATGTAAAGCAATAACTCTAGTGCTAGGTGTATTATAACCTACACAATTTCTCGCCCATGAGCTTTGAATTATTTGTGTGAGTTTAGTTTTAATCACATGTATCGCCCATGAGCTTTGAACTTTCTTGTGAGATTTTTGTTCTAACCTGGGCTCTGATTTCTTGCGATAATTTAGTTCTAATCGCACGTGATCTTTTTGTGTGATTTAGTTTTATTACAGGTGGCACCCATTTGCTTTGAACTTTCTTGCGAGATTTTAGTTCTTATTGTATGTATCGCCCGTGGGCTACACACTTTCTGGCGCGGATTTAGTTCTAATCGCATGTGTTACCCATGAGCTATGAATTTTCTGGGTTATTTAAGTCATCGCATGTGTTGCTCATGACCTTTGACCTTTCTTGTATGATCGAAGTTCTACTTGCATGTGTCGCCCATGGGCTATGAACTTCCTATGAGATTTTAGTTGACTCGCCTGTGTCGCCCATGAACTATGAATTTTTTGTGCGAAATTAGTTTAGAATCACATGAGTCTGCCATGAGCTATGAACTTTCTTGGGATACTTTAGTTCTTAGTTCTAGTAATATGGGTTGCCCATGAGCTAATAACTTCCTCGTGTGATTTTAGTTCTAATTACATGTGTCGCCCATTAGCTTTGAACTTTCTTGTGCGATTTTAGTTCTAATCGCATGTGTCGCCCTGGGGCTATGAATTTTGTCTCGCAAATTTAGTTCTACTCGCATGTATCGCCCATGAGCTATAAAATTTTCGTGTTATTTCAGTTCTTATCGCATGTAACGCCCATGAGCTATGAATTTTCTTGTGAGATTTTAGTTCAATCCCACGTATCACCCACGAGTTATGACTTTCTCGTGAGATTTTAGTTCTGATCGCATGTGTCGCCCAAATTCGCTGTTTGATTTTAGTTCAAATTGTATGTGTCGGCCACAGGCTGTTACGTTTCTCGCGTTTTTGTTTCAAATCACACGCTGAGTCCATGAGCAATTAACTTTCTTGTGAGATTTTAGTTCTTAGTTTGAGTAGCATCTGTAGCTCATCGGCTATGATTTTTCACTTGATGTTTTTGTTCTATTTACATGCTAATGTGTAACCAACAAAGTATGAGTTTTCTGGTGAGATTTTAGTTTTAATTGCATGGGTCGTCTATGAGATTTGAGTTTTTCTTGTGAGATTTTAGTTTGAGACGCATTCTCATGGTTATGAGATCATTAGAATGTAGTTTTACATGAAATTGCAAGTGTAAACCATGCACTATGAGTTTTTTGCGTGAAAATTTAGTTCAAACGCACGCATGTGTTGCCCATGAACTCTAAGATTTTTCTTATGAAATGTTAGTTTTAGACGCAAGTACAGCATATGTACAAGAGCTTTCTCGGAAGAATTTAGTTCTGGTTGCATGCGTAGTCATTAAAGAATGAGATTTCACATGAGATTTAAGTTGCATCACATGTGTCGCCAACGAGTTATAAGCTTTTTTATGTGGGATTTTAGTTCTAATCGCATGTGTCAACCATGAGCGATGGGCTATGAGCTTATCGTGAGAACTAAGTTGATATCACATGTGTCTCTCGTGAGCTTTTGCACAGACTTACCAGGCACAAATGTAATACTATTGGGCAAGCTCACGAAATTTTAGCACATATCATATAGCCCAGCAATGAAGGCTCAGGCGAGCCTGCGCAAATGCGCATCCTCGCCATAGCCTTCACAGCTCGCATACACAAAGTATGGATGTAGATAAATACCCAGATAATAATAAAACATATATTCCCACTAGGTAAGCCAGCTATGGACGTTTACAGGCGGCTTTTGCGCATATGCGATAAGCATCAAAGCCAAGGATACCACAGTGTCGGTGATCTTGCATCATCATGCGTTCGTACAACCAATTTGAGTCAGACCAGCGTCCGTCGTTGTCATGGTAGTTGACAAAATCACGCTTAGGGATGTCTGTTACAACGCAAGGTGGTTCTGGACGACAGTACGTTACGGGTACTGGACGAAACGTTTCTAAATATAGGCTCGTTTTATTGAAAGTTATCGTTTTTGGGAGACTTAAGACACAATAAACCACAAGTATCTTATTCTGTCTTTGTATATTTATACAAGACACTTGTCTAAAGTTAATTAATCCTGTAGAACTTGGCGACTGTATCCAGTAAACGCGCGTTTATGATACATTATTATTCTTGAAACTGTGTTTTACTACTACACATGTCGGCATATCCTTATTTAGTACTTTCACTTTTGTTTTCTTTGAACAGTTTATGACTTGATATGATTAGACATTGCATTGTCCATCACATAGACTAAGAAAGATTTTTCTTATAAATCTGCTTACTTTAGAAAAACATGTTTTTAAAACCGAAACGAATGCACTGCAGTCATTTTTCTATGTTACAGATTTGTAACGACTGCAAATATTTTGTTACAGGTTATTGTCGACAGGGTCGCAGGTGGAGACGACAGTGAGGGATTTATTAAATATATCTTGCACTAAAGAATCTTCTGTTTTGGCCAAGAATGAAATGTCATTCAGTTATGTCGTTGAAGAGGGGCCCTCAGAAGAAGTTTTAGAATGTAATGAGAGAGAGAACATGGATTTGAACATGTGCGAAACCCTAAGTACATCATACTGCATGTACATACATTGAAGAAAGTGTTCCTGGCCCATATATTACAATTAATTCAGATACCTGAGTCGAAGGCTTAGGTGACTGAGCTTATTGTATACCTATGAGCCACTGTCTGTCCCGATGCTCTTGCTTCCACCAGCAGTTCACAATGCAAAAATCTCCTAAACAGCTTGGCTAAAAAAAAAAATTGTGTTGAGCCTCCATAGATAGGGAAAACGAACGTTTGTTCATGAAATCTGGGTCAAATTGCCAGCCGCTACGCCCACGTATAAAAACCCTTCAAAAATCTTCTTCTCTGGATCCAAATACTTGATTTCCATGAAACTTGGCCTGTAGCATCTAGGAGTCCAGCCTATCATAGTTGGTTCAAATGCTTGATCTTCAAAAAAAATTACCTGCGTGGCATCAAGCAGTGCTTGTGTCTACCAACTTTCAGATCGCAGGCTGCTATAGTTTTTAAGTTACAAAACTTTACCTTGCTGTAAAACAGGTCAAGGTCAAAGCATCACATTTTGATCAAATGATAACCATGTGTTGACCTTAACCTATTTTACATCTAGGTTAAACTTTTCAACTTTCCTGATCTTTGCTGTCTGTCTTACTTTAATATGTGAAATGTGACAATGACGAATTTTATGGCATTTATTGAACTTAGAGCTATTTAATCAACTAAATGATAATGGAAGGATAATGTGTGAACAAGATCAAGGTTTGCTCAGCCATGTTAACCAGATGCGAGTTCAATAATGCAAGCATTCGCATGCACTTCTTGTTCCGGTCTTTAATTGTATTGTCTAAAACCTGGCACCAATACAAAGAGCGCTCAACAGCGCTCTCATTGTTGAACTTGCCTCTGGTTTTGTATAGTTTGTGCGTATATCAAACCCATATATCAGGTGAACGTTTACAGAGCCAGTGGTCCTCTGTTGTTTTTTATCTTCCTTAAACAAGATTTTCCACCGTATATTCAGTAATATACCCTCCCAAAAATAAAGAAAACTACGTTTCTCCACTTCAGAGCAGTGTTTGCATCTACTCAAGTGTTCCTGAAAGAAAGAAAAATGTCGTCTCACATCTGTTACAGAAAAACTGACGTCGTCAATTGCCTGTTACACAGTCGTCTCTAGCCAGTAACATTTAGAAAAATAAATTTAGAAGTTTTCAGTTTTCTTTTAAGAAGGACATGTTAGAATTGACTGAAAAATCATGTGAGATCTATTGTCTGACCATTTATGCTTATTTCATGATGGGAAAGCAGGTAATTAATCACAAATTACATATTTCTGAAGTTTCTATTCCATACCAGAGTTTTACAATTTAACTACAAATATCTATGTTGTTTGTACCTCTAATGCCGAACTTATAAACACTAATATGACAGTAATGATTTAAACTAGCCAAGCCCACTATATTACCATTTTCTGCAACATATCTGTGTGTTACCCCTTTCCACTGTCGTCCAAAACCCAAAATATTTCATCTAAAACCCGTTACCTGTCGTCCAGCACAGGTAAGCAGTCGTCATGGGCCCGTAACCAATTGTCGTCCAGAACCACCTTGCGTTGTAACAGACATCCCTAAGCGTGAAAATAGTCCACACAAAGATGATTTTGTTTTCATCAGCATAACGAATATACATCAATGCTTAGTCAGAGGCAAGTTTAAAGTCCAAAAGAGCACCCATTCACTGAATATATAGGACACAGATACTGCAATTTAAATTTGTTTTAAAAGGTACTATTTTCGTGGGCTACCAAACCGGATGTTTTGTTTTGTGAAAATGAAAGAAAAACAAGCTCAGCTTTTACAAAAACATGCCTAACAAAAATACCACAAACATACATCACATACCATTCCATGGCGTCAAGAGGTAGAAATGACAGACAGATAAAGACATCCATATAAAGCAAGAACCAAACACATAAAGCAACAACCTGCTGTTACTTTCTTCAAGAGGGGACGGACAGTTGCTGCCTATCTATTGATGCATAGCTAATTAGGGCCTGTGCTGCCCCATATGTTCTGTAGGAGGATAAGCTACCAGTGAAAATGCAGTGTAATGATAAATACGGTCACAGTGAAGAGTCTTGGTGATCGCAACAGTCTCTTTGATAAACCCTTTATAATCTAATGGGGCATTAAAAAAAGGTTACCTAATCTACTTATCTACCCCTGATTACCAGTACTGACTGGCAAGTTTTACCCCTCAACTAGATCCCAACCTTAAACCCCCAACCCATAGGAATGTCCAAAACAACCCTGGGAGCCCCTAACTCACCCCCCCCCCCAAAAAAAAAAAAAAAAACAAAAAACAAATGAAAAGAAAAGGGGGGCCAACCCTGGGAGCCAAAAAAAATATTTAAAAAAAAAATGAAAAGAAAAAGGAAGCTAACTTTGCGAATCCTCCATAGGAGGAATACGCTTGTTGACGAGCCAGCATTAAAAGCATGGCTCGTGGTGCAGAACACCTAGAGAAAAAATTACTTAAAATGGTCAACTTCAACAAGGAATTGTATAAAACATATATTAAAAATGTTTGGTTTTTGTTTATTGAGAAAATATCCATATAGTTTACAGAGACGTTTGCTTTGTGTATTTGTAGATAGATATTTTACACGGAATTAAACTTAAACATTGTAATAATGCCACTTGGCTAATTGACCAAATATTACTGTTTTTGCTAAATGATGTTAATTTCTGTATCATGAAAAGTAATGTCCCTTGAACACCAATCTGCGACTTATAGGAATGTTGATCCTATAGATTAATGAGACCAAATAGCTGAGGGGTCTAAATGGTTTTCGCCAGAAGAACTATAGGACCTTTACACGTGGGTTCGAAACCTACCAGCTCCTGATTTATAAGATTTTTTTTTAATTCTTTTTACATTAGATTTTTTGTTGCATTATCTGATAATTTTTGATTGTTTGAAAAGATGGTTAATTCATGAATATCTTCAATTACAATATCTTCAATTACAATATCCTTATTGCATTTTGGCATCGTCACAAGAAAGCCTGATTTTGTTGTATGTCCATAAGAAAGGCGCAGACCAGCGTGCACATCCATGCAGACTGATCTGAGCTTTTGTTATTTACTATTGGTAGATATAGTATCCGAACTTGTACATGAAATATTTTAGTATTCTACATGCTAGACTCTGAAGCTAGACAGGCTGGATTAAGTTTTAAGTTGTTGTAAACCACAATCACACGTTTTTCTCGTGATGAGATCCATATCTACTTAGCATTTCTTAGACATAAATGCATAACAACCATTATTTTTCGGTGTTTATTTTCATCTACCACCATACTTTTGACGTGTCATCAATGAAGGCTCGAAAAAGACTCTGCAGTAGAACATTCTCATTCAGAAAGCTGCGTATCGCCCATGGGCTATGTGCTTTCTCATGCGATTTTACCTGGTAACTGTGGTAGGTTAGGCTAAAATGAATCAGTATATCTGAGAAGTCGTGTCAGAGCCCTATAGTGAATATATTAAATAAATACCATTTTAAACGAGAATACGAACATTTTAATGTAAAGCAATAACTCTAGTGCTAGGTGTATTATAACCTACACAATTTCTCGCCCATGAGCTTTGAATTATTTGTGTGAGTTTAGTTTTAATCACATGTATCGCCCATGAGCTTTGAACTTTCTTGTGAGATTTTTGTTCTAACCTGGGCTCTGATTTCTTGCGATAATTTAGTTCTAATCGCACGTGATCTTTTTGTGTGATTTAGTTTTATTACAGGTGGCACCCATTTGCTTTGAACTTTCTTGCGAGATTTTAGTTCTTATTGTATGTATCGCCCGTGGGCTACACACTTTCTGGCGCGGATTTAGTTCTAATCGCATGTGTTACCCATGAGCTATGATTTTTCTGGGTTATTTAAGTCATCGCATGTGTTGCCCATGAGCTTTGACCTTTCTTGTATGATCGAAGTTCTACTTGCATGTGTCGCCCATGGGCTATGAACTTCCTATGAAATTTTAGTTGACTCGCCTGTGTCGCCCATGAACTATGAATTTTTTGTGCGAAATTAGTTTAGAATCACATGAGTCTGCCATGAGCTATGAACTTTCTTGGGATACTTTAGTTCTTAGTTCTAGTAATATGGGTTGCCCATGAGCTAATAACTTCCTCGTGTGATTTTAGTTCTAATTACATGTGTCGCCCATTAGCTTTGAACTTTCTTGTGCGATTTTAGTTCTAATCGCATGTGTCGCCCTGGGGCTATGAATTTTGTCTCGCAAATTTAGTTCTAATCGCATGTATCGCCCATGAGCTATAAACTTTTCGTGTTATTTCAGTTCTTATCGCATGTAACGCCCATGAGCTATGAATTTTCTTGTGAGATTTTAGTTCAATCCCACGTATCACCCACGAGTTATGACTTTCTCGTGAGATTTTAGTTCTGATCGCATGTGTCGCCCAAATTCGCTGTTTGATTTTAGTTCAAATTGTATGTGTCGGCCACAGGCTGTTACGTTTCTCGCGTTTTTGTTTCAAATCACACGCTGAGTCCATGAGCAATTAACTTTCTTGTGAGATTTTAGTTCTTAGTTTGAGTAGCATCTGTAGCTCATCGGCTATGATTTTTCACTTGATGTTTTTGTTCTATTTACATGCTAATGTGTAACCAACAAAGTATGAGTTTTCTGGTGAGATTTTAGTTTTAATTGCATGGGTCGTCTATGAGATTTGGGTTTTTCTTGTGAGATTTTAGTTTGAGACGCATTCTCATGGTTATGAGATCATTAGAATGTAGTTTTACATGAAATTGCAAGTGTAAACCATGCACTATGAGCTTTTTGCGTGAAAATTTAGTTCAAACGCACGCATGTGTTGCCCATGAACTCTAAGATTTTTCTTATGAAATGTTAGTTTTAGACGCAAGTACAGCATATGTACAAGAGCTTTCTCGCAAGAATTTAGTTCTGGTTGCATGCGTAGTCATTAAAGAATGAGATTTCAAATGAGATTTAAGTTGCATCACATGTTTCGCCAACGAGTTATAAGCTTTTTTATGTGGGATTTTAGTTCTAATCGCATGTGTCAACCATGAGCGATGGGCTATGAGCTTATCGTGAGAACTAAGTTGATATCACATGTGTCTCTCGTGAGCTTTTGCACAGACTTACCAGGCACAAATGTAATACTATTGGGCAAGCTCACGAAATTTTAGCACATATCATATAGCCCAGCAATGAAGGCTCAGGCGAGCCTGCGCAAATGCGCATCCTCGCCATAGCCTTCACAGCTCGCATACACAAATTATGGATGTAGATAAATACCCAGATAATAATAAAACATATATTCCCACTAGGTAAGCCAGCTATGGACGTTTACAGGCGGCTTTTGCGCATATGCGATAAGCATCAAAGCCAAGGATACCACAGTGTCGGTGATCTTGCATCATCATGCGTTCGTACAACCAATTTGAGTCAGACCAGCGTCCGTCGTTGTCATGGTAGTTGACAAAATAGTCCACACAAAGATGATTTTGTTTTCATCAGCATAACGAATATACATCAATGCTTAGTCAGAGGCAAGTTTAAAGTCCAAAAGAGCACCCATTCACTGAATATATAGGACACAGATACTGCAATTTTAAATTTGTTTTAAAAGGTACTATTTTCGTGGGCTACCAAACCGGATGTTTTGTTTTGTGAAAATGAAAGAAAAACAAGCTCAGCTTTTACAAAAACATGCCTAACAAAAATACCACAAACATACATCACATACCATTCCATGGCGTCAAGAGGTAGAAATGACAGACAGATAAAGACATCCATATAAAGCAAGAACCAAACACATAAAGCAACAACCTGCTGTTACTTTCTTCAAGAGGGGACGGACAGTTGCTGCCTATCTATTGATGCATAGCTAATTAGGGCCTGTGCTGCCCCATATGTTCTTTAGGAGGATAAGCTGCCAGTGAAAATGCAGTGTAATGATAAATACGGTCACAGTGAAGAGTCTTGGTGATCGCAACAGTCTCTTTGATAAACCCTTTATAATCTAATGGGGCATTAACAAAAGGTTATCTAATCTACTTATCTACCCCTGATTACCAGTACTGACTGGCAAGTTTTACCCCTCAACTAGATCCCAACCTTAAACCCCCAACCCATAGGAATGTCCAAAACAACCCTGGGAGCCCCCAACTCCCCCCCCCCCAAAAAAAAAAAAAAAAAAAAAAAACAAATGAAAAGAAAAGGGGGGCCAACCCTGGGAGCCAAAAAATATTTTAAAAAAAAATGAAAAGAAAAAGGAAGCTAACTTTGCGAATCCTCCATAGGAGGAATACGCTTGTTGACGAGCCAGCATTAAAATCATGGCTCGTGGTGCAGAACGCCTAGAGAAAAAATTACTTAAAATGGTCAACTTCAACAAGGAATTGTATAAAACATATATTAAAAATGTTTGGTTTTTGTTTATTGAGAAAATATCCATATAGTTTACAGAGACGTTTGCTTTGTGTATTTGTAGATAGATATTTTACACGGAATTAAACTTAAACATTGTAATAATGCCACTTGGCTAATTGACCAAATATTACTGTTTTTGCTAAATGATGTTAATTTCTGTATCATGAAAAGTAATGTCCCTTGAACACCAATCTGCGACTTATAGGAATGTTGATCCTATAGATTAATGAGACCAAATAGCTGAGGGGTCTAAATGGTTTTCGCCAGAAGAACTATAGGACCTTTACACGTGGGTTCGAAACCTACCAGCTCCTGATTTATAAGAATTTTTTTTAATTCTTTTTACATTAGATATTTTGTTGCATTATCTGATAATTTTTGATTGTTTGAAAAGATGGTTAATTCATGAATATCTTCAATTACAATATCTTCAATTACAATATCCTTATTGCATTTTGGCATCGTCACAAGAAAGCCTGATTTTGTTGTATGTCCATAAGAAAGGCGCAGACCAGCGTGCACATCCATGCAGACTGATCTGAGCTTTTGTTATTTACTATTGGTAGATATAGTATCCGAACTTGTACATGAAATATTTTAGTATTCTACATGCTAGACTCTGAAGCTAGACAGGCTGGATTAAGTTTTAAGTTGTTGTAAACCACAATCACACGTTTTTCTCGTGATGAGATCCATATCTACTTAGCATTTCTTAGACATAAATGCATAACAACCATTATTTTTCGGTGTTTATTTTCATCTACCACCATACTTTTGACGTGTCATCAATGAAGGCTCGAAAAAGACTCTGCAGTAGAACATTCTCATTCAGAAAGCTGCGTATCGCCCATGGGCTATGTGCTTTCTCATGCGAGTTTACCTGGTAACTGTAGTAGGTTAGGCTAAAATGAATCAGTATATCTGAGAAGTCGTGTCAGAGCCTTTATAGAGTGAATATATTAAATAAATACCATTTTAAACGAGAATACGAACATTTTAATGTAAAGCAATAACTCTAGTGCTAGGTGTATTATAACCTACACAATTTCTCGCCTATGAGCTTTGAATTATTTGTGTGAGTTTAGTTTTAATCACATGTATCGCCCATGAGCTTTGAACTTTCTTGTGAGATTTTTGTTCTAACCTGGGCTCTGATTTCTTGCGATAATTTAGTTCTAATCGCACGTGATCTTTTTGTGTGATTTAGTTTTATTACAGGTGGCACCCATTTGCTTTGAACTTTCTTGCGAGATTTTAGTTCTTATTGTATGTATCGCCCGTTGGCTACACACTTTCTGGCGCGGATTTAGTTCTAATCGCATGTGTTACCCATGAGCTATGAATTTTCTGGGTTATTTAAGTCATCGCATGTGTTGCCCATGAGCTTTGACCTTTCTTGTATGATCGAAGTTCTACTTGCATGTGTCGCCCATGGGCTATGAACTTCCTATGAGATTTTAGTTGACTCGCCTGTGTCGCCCATGAACTATGAATTTTTTGTGCGAAATTAGTTTAGAATCACATGAGTCTGCCATGAGCTATGAACTTTCTTGGGATACTTTAGTTCTTAGTTCTAGTAATATGGGTTGCCCATGAGCTAATAACTTCCTCGTGTGATTTTAGTTCTAATTACATGTGTCGCCCATTAGCTTTGAACTTTCTTGTGCGATTTTAGTTCTAATCGCATGTGTCGCCCTGGGGCTATGAATTTTGTCTCGCAAATTTAGTTCTAATCGCATGTATCGCCCATGAGCTATAAACTTTTCGTGTTATTTCAGTTCTTATCGCATGTAACGCCCATGAGCTATGAATTTTCTTGTGAGATTTTAGTTCAATCCCACGTATCACCCACGAGTTATGACTTTCTCGTGAGATTTTAGTTCTGATCGCATGTGTCGCCCAAATTCGCTGTTTGATTTTAGTTCAAATTGTATGTGTCGGCCACAGGCTGTTACGTTTCTCGCGTTTTTGTTTCAAATCACACGCTGAGTCCATGAGCAATTAACTTTCTTGTGAGATTTTAGTTCTTAGTTTGAGTAGCATCTGTAGCTCATCGGCTATGATTTTTCACTTGATGTTTTTGTTCTATTTACATGCTAATGTGTAACCAACAAAGTATGAGTTTTCTGGTGAGATTTTAGTTTTAATTGCATGGGTCGTCTATGAGATTTGAGTTTTTCTTGTGAGATTTTAGTTTGAGACGCATTCTCATGGTTATGAGATCATTAGAATGTAGTTTTACATGAAATTGCAAGTGTAAACCATGCACTATGAGTTTTTTGCGTGAAAATTTAGTTCAAACGCACGCATGTGTTGCCCATGAACTCTAAGATTTTTCTTATGAAATGTTAGTTTTAGACGCAAGTACAGCATATGTACAAGAGCTTTCTCGCAAGAATTTAGTTCTGGTTGCATGCGTAGTCATTAAAGAATGAGATTTCACATGAAATTTAAGTTGCATCACATGTGTCGCCAACGAGTTATAAGCTTTTTTATGTGGGATTTTAGTTCTAATCGCATGTGTCAACCATGAGCGATGGGCTATGAGCTTATCGTGAGAACTAAGTTGATATCACATGTGTCTCTCGTGAGCTTTTGCACAGACTTACCAGGCACAAATGTAATACTATTGGGCAAGCTCACGAAATTTTAGCACATATCATATAGCCCAGCAATGAAGGCTCAGGCGAGCCTGCGCAAATGCGCATCCTCGCCATAGCCTTCACAGCTCGCATACACAAAGTATGGATGTAGATAAATACCCAGATAATAATAAAACATATATTCCCACTAGGTAAGCCAGCTATGGACGTTTACAGGCGGCTTTTGCGCATATGCGATAAGCATCAAAGCCAAGGATACCACAGTGTCGGTGATCTTGCATCATCACGCGTTCGTACAACCAATTTGAGTCAGACCAGCGTCCGTCGTTGTCATGGTAGTTGACAAAATAGTCCACACAAAGATGATTTTGTTTTCATCAGCATAACGAATATACATCAATGCTTAGTCAGAGGCAAGTTTAAAGTCCAAAAGAGCACCCATTCACTGAATATATAGGACACAGATACTGCAATTTAAATTTGTTTTAAAAGGTACTATTTTCGTGGGCTACCAAACCGGATGTTTTGTTTTGTGAAAATGAAAGAAAAACAAGCTCAGCTTTTACAAAAACATGCCTAACAAAAATACCACAAACATACATCACATACCATTCCATGGCGTCAAGAGGTAGAAATGACAGACAGATAAAGACATCCATATAAAGCAAGAACCAAACACATAAAGCAACAACCTGCTGTTACTTTCTTCAAGAGGGGACGGACAGTTGCTGCCTATCTATTGATGCATAGCTAATTAGGGCCTGTGCTGCCCCATATGTTCTTTAGGAGGATAAGCTGCCAGTGAAAATGCAGTGTAATGATAAATACGGTCACAGTGAAGAGTCTTGGTGATCGCAACAGTCTCTTTGATAAACCCTTTATAATCTAATGGGGCATTAACAAAAGGTTATCTAATCTACTTATCTACCCCTGATTACCAGTACTGACTGGCAAGTTTTACCCCTCAACTAGATCCCAACCTTAAACCCCCAACCCATAGGAATGTCCAAAACAACCCTGGGAGCCCCCAACTCCCCCCCCCCCAAAAAAAAAAAAAAAAAAAAAAAACAAATGAAAAGAAAAGGGGGGCCAACCCTGGGAGCCAAAAAATATTTTAAAAAAAAATGAAAAGAAAAAGGAAGCTAACTTTGCGAATCCTCCATAGGAGGAATACGCTTGTTGACGAGCCAGCATTAAAATCATGGCTCGTGGTGCAGAACGCCTAGAGAAAAAATTACTTAAAATGGTCAACTTCAACAAGGAATTGTATAAAACATATATTAAAAATGTTTGGTTTTTGTTTATTGAGAAAATATCCATATAGTTTACAGAGACGTTTGCTTTGTGTATTTGTAGATAGATATTTTACACGGAATTAAACTTAAACATTGTAATAATGCCACTTGGCTAATTGACCAAATATTACTGTTTTTGCTAAATGATGTTAATTTCTGTATCATGAAAAGTAATGTCCCTTGAACACCAATCTGCGACTTATAGGAATGTTGATCCTATAGATTAATGAGACCAAATAGCTGAGGGGTCTAAATGGTTTTCGCCAGAAGAACTATAGGACCTTTACACGTGGGTTCGAAACCTACCAGCTCCTGATTTATAAGAATTTTTTTTAATTCTTTTTACATTAGATATTTTGTTGCATTATCTGATAATTTTTGATTGTTTGAAAAGATGGTTAATTCATGAATATCTTCAATTACAATATCTTCAATTACAATATCCTTATTGCATTTTGGCATCGTCACAAGAAAGCCTGATTTTGTTGTATGTCCATAAGAAAGGCGCAGACCAGCGTGCACATCCATGCAGACTGATCTGAGCTTTTGTTATTTACTATTGGTAGATATAGTATCCGAACTTGTACATGAAATATTTTAGTATTCTACATGCTAGACTCTGAAGCTAGACAGGCTGGATTAAGTTTTAAGTTGTTGTAAACCACAATCACACGTTTTTCTCGTGATGAGATCCATATCTACTTAGCATTTCTTAGACATAAATGCATAACAACCATTATTTTTCGGTGTTTATTTTCATCTACCACCATACTTTTGACGTGTCATCAATGAAGGCTCGAAAAAGACTCTGCAGTAGAACATTCTCATTCAGAAAGCTGCGTATCGCCCATGGGCTATGTGCTTTCTCATGCGAGTTTACCTGGTAACTGTAGTAGGTTAGGCTAAAATGAATCAGTATATCTGAGAAGTCGTGTCAGAGCCTTTATAGAGTGAATATATTAAATAAATACCATTTTAAACGAGAATACGAACATTTTAATGTAAAGCAATAACTCTAGTGCTAGGTGTATTATAACCTACACAATTTCTCGCCTATGAGCTTTGAATTATTTGTGTGAGTTTAGTTTTAATCACATGTATCGCCCATGAGCTTTGAACTTTCTTGTGAGATTTTTGTTCTAACCTGGGCTCTGATTTCTTGCGATAATTTAGTTCTAATCGCACGTGATCTTTTTGTGTGATTTAGTTTTATTACAGGTGGCACCCATTTGCTTTGAACTTTCTTGCGAGATTTTAGTTCTTATTGTATGTATCGCCCGTTGGCTACACACTTTCTGGCGCGGATTTAGTTCTAATCGCATGTGTTACCCATGAGCTATGAATTTTCTGGGTTATTTAAGTCATCGCATGTGTTGTCCATGAGCTTTGACCTTTCTTGTATGATCGAAGTTCTACTTGCATGTGTCGCCCATGGGCTATGAACTTCCTATGAGATTTTAGTTGACTCGCCTGTGTCGCCCATGAACTATGAATTTTTTGTGCGAAATTAGTTTAGAATCACATGAGTCTGCCATGAGCTATGAACTTTCTTGGGATACTTTAGTTCTTAGTTCTAGTAATATGGGTTGCCCATGAGCTAATAACTTCCTCGTGTGATTTTAGTTCTAATTACATGTGTCGCCCATTAGCTTTGAACTTTCTTGTGCGATTTTAGTTCTAATCGCATGTGTCGCCCTGGGGCTATGAATTTTGTCTCGCAAATTTAGTTCTAATCGCATGTATCGCCCATGAGCTATAAACTTTTCGTGTTATTTCAGTTCTTATCGCATGTAACGCCCATGAGCTATGAATTTTCTTGTGAGATTTTAGTTCAATCCCACGTATCACCCACGAGTTATGACTTTCTCGTGAGATTTTAGTTCTGATCGCATGTGTCGCCCAAATTCGCTGTTTGATTTTAGTTCAAATTGTATGTGTCGGCCACAGGCTGTTACGTTTCTCGCGTTTTTGTTTCAAATCACACGCTGAGTCCATGAGCAATTAACTTTCTTGTGAGATTTTAGTTCTTAGTTTGAGTAGCATCTGTAGCTCATCGGCTATGATTTTTCACTTGATGTTTTTGTTCTATTTACATGCTAATGTGTAACCAACAAAGTATGAGTTTTCTGGTGAGATTTTAGTTTTAATTGCATGGGTCGTCTATGAGATTTGAGTTTTTCTTGTGAGATTTTAGTTTGAGACGCATTCTCATGGTTATGAGATCATTAGAATGTAGTTTTACATGAAATTGCAAGTGTAAACCATGCACTATGAGTTTTTTGCGTGAAAATTTAGTTCAAACGCACGCATGTGTTGCCCATGAACTCTAAGATTTTTCTTATGAAATGTTAGTTTTAGACGCAAGTACAGCATATGTACAAGAGCTTTCTCGCAAGAATTTAGTTCTGGTTGCATGCGTAGTCATTAAAGAATGAGATTTCACATAAAATTTAAGTTGCATCACATGTGTCGCCAACGAGTTATAAGCTTTTTTATGTGGGATTTTAGTTCTAATCGCATGTGTCAACCATGAGCGATGGGCTATGAGCTTATCGTGAGAACTAAGTTGATATCACATGTGTCTCTCGTGAGCTTTTGCACAGACTTACCAGGCACAAATGTAATACTATTGGGCAAGCTCACGAAATTTTAGCACATATCATATAGCCCAGCAATGAAGGCTCAGGCGAGCCTGCGCAAATGCGCATCCTCGCCATAGCCTTCACAGCTCGCATACACAAAGTATGGATGTAGATAAATACCCAGATAATAATAAAACATATATTCCCACTATGTAAGCCAGCTATGGACGTTTACAGGCGGCTTTTGCGCATATGCGATAAGCATCAAAGCCAAGGATACCACAGTGTCGGTGATCTTGCATCATCATGCGTTCGTACAACCAATTTGAGTCAGACCAGCGTCCGTCGTTGTCATGGTAGTTGACAAAATAGTCCACACAAAGATGATTTTGTTTTCATCAGCATAACGAATATACATCAATGCTTAGTCAGAGGCAAGTTTAAAGTCCAAAAGAGCACCCATTCACTGAATATATAGGACACAGATACTGCAATTTAAATTTGTTTTAAAAGGTACTATTTTCGTGGGCTACCAAACCGGATGTTTTGTTTTGTGAAAATGAAAGAAAAACAAGCTCAGCTTTTACAAAAACATGCCTAACAAAAATACCACAAACATACATCACATACCATTCCATGGCGTCAAGAGGTAGAAATGACAGACAGATAAAGACATCCATATAAAGCAAGAACCAAACACATAAAGCAACAACCTGCTGTTACTTTCTTCAAGAGGGACGGACAGTTGCTGCCTATCTATTGATGTATAGCTAATTAGGGCCTGTGCTGCCCCATATGTTCTGTAGGAGGATAAGCTACCAGTGAAAATGCAGTGTAATGATAAATACTGTCACAGTGAAGAGTCTTGGTGATCGCAACAGTCTCTTTGATAAACCCTTTATAATCTAATGGGGCATTAACAAAAGGTTACCTAATCTACTTATCTACCCCTGATTACCAGTACTGACTGGCAAGTTTTACCCCTCAACTAGATCCCAACCTTAAACCCCCAACCCATAGGATGTCCAAAACAACCCTGGGAGCCCCCAACTCCCCCCCCCCCCAAAAAAAAAAAAAAAAAAAAAAAAAACAAATGAAAAGAAAAGGGGGGCCAACCCTGGGAGCCAAAAAAATATTTAAAAAAAAATGAAAAGAAAAAGGAAGCTAACTTTGCGAATCCTCCATAGGAGGAATACGCTTGTTGACGAGCCAGCATTAAAAGCATGGCTCGTGGTGCAGAACACCTAGAGAAAAAATTACTTAAAATGGTCAACTTCAACAAGGAATTGTATAAAACATATATTAAAAATGTTTGTTTTTTGTTTATTGAGAAAATATCCATATAGTTTACAGAGACGTTTGCTTTGTGTATTTGTAGATAGATATTTTACACGGAATTAAACTTAAACATTGTTATAATGCCACTTGGCTAATTGACCAAATATTACTGTTTTTGCTAAATGATGTTAATTTCTGTATCATGAAAAGTAATGTCCCTTGAACACCAATCTGCGACTTATAGGAATGTTGATCCTATAGATTAATGAGACCAAATAGCTGAGGGGTCTAAATGGTTTTCGCCAGAAGAACTAAAGGACCTTTACACGTGGGTTCGAAACCTACCAGCTCCTGATTTATAAGATATATTATCCGAACTTGTACATGAAATATTTTAGTATTCTACATGCTAGACTCTGAAGCTAGACAGGCTGGATTAAGTTTTAAGTTGTTGTAAACCACAATCACACGTTTTTCTCGTGATGAGATCCATATCTACTTAGCATTTCTTAGACATAAACCTACCAGCTCCTGATTTATAAGAATTTTTTTTAATTCTTTTTACATTAGATTTTTTGTTGCATTATCTGATAATTTTTGATTGTTTGAAAAGATGGTTAATTCATGAATATCTTCAATTACAATATCTTCAATTACAATATCCTTATTGCATTTTGGCATCGTCACAAGAAAGCCTGATTTTGTTGTATGTCCATAAGAAAGGCGCAGACCAGCGTGCACATCCATGCAGACTGATCTGAGCTTTTGTTATTTACTATTGGTAGATATAGTATCCGAACTTGTACATGAAATATTTTAGTATTCTACATGCTAGACTCTGAAGCTAGACAGGCTGGATTAAGTTTTAAGTTGTTGTAAACCACAATCACACGTTTTTCTCGTGATGAGATCCATATCTACTTAGCATTTCTTAGACATAAATGCATAACAACCATTATTTTTCGGTGTTTATTTTCATCTACCACCATACTTTTGACGTGTCATCAATGAAGGCTCGAAAAAGACTCTGCAGTAGAACATTCTCATTCAGAAAGCTGCGTATCGCCCATGGGCTATGTGCTTTCTCATGCGATTTTACCTGGTAACTGTAGTAGGTTAGGCTAAAATGAATCAGTATATCTGAGAAGTCGTGTCAGAGCCTTTATAGAGTGAATATATTAAATAAATACCATTTTAAACGAGAATACGAACATTTTAATGTAAAGCAATAACTCTAATGCTAGGTGTATTATAACCTACACAATTTCTCGCCTATGAGCTTTGAATTATTTGTGTGAGTTTAGTTTTAATCACATGTATCGCCCATGAGCTTTGAACTTTCTTGTGAGATTTTTGTTCTAACCTGGGCTCTGATTTCTTGCGATAATTTAGTTCTAATCGCACGTGATCTTTTTGTGTGATTTAGTTTTATTACAGGTGGCACCCATTTGCTTTGAACTTTCTTGCGAGATTTTAGTTCTTATTGTATGTATCGCCCGTGGGCTACACACTTTCTGGCGCGGATTTAGTTCTAATCGCATGTGTTACCCATGAGCTATGAATTTTCTGGGTTATTTAAGTCATCGCATGTGTTGCCCATGAGCTTTGACCTTTCTTGTATGATCGAAGTTCTACTTGCATGTGTCGCCCATGGGCTATGAACTTCCTATGAGATTTTAGTTGACTCGCCTGTGTCGCCCATGAACTATGAATTTTTTGTGCGAAATTAGTTTAGAATCACATGAGTCTGCCATGAGCTATGAACTTTCTTGGGATACTTTAGTTCTTAGTTCTAGTAATATGGGTTGCCCATGAGCTAATAACTTCCTCGTGTGATTTTAGTTCTAATTACATGTGTCGCCCATTAGCTTTGAACTTTCTTGTGCGATTTTAGTTCTAATCGCATGTGTCGCCCTGGGGCTATGAATTTTGTCTCGCAAATTTAGTTCTAATCGCATGTATCGCCCATGAGCTATAAACTTTTCGTGTTATTTCAGTTCTTATCGCATGTAACGCCCATGAGCTATGAATTTTCTTGTGAGATTTTAGTTCAATCCCATGTATCACCCACGAGTTATGACTTTCTCGTGAGATTTTAGTTCTGATCGCATGTGTCGCCCAAATTCGCTGTTTGATTTTAGTTCAAATTGTATGTGTCGGCCACAGGCTGTTACGTTTCTCGCGTTTTTGTTTCAAATCACACGCTGAGTCCATGAGCAATTAACTTTCTTGTGAGATTTTAGTTCTTAGTTTGAGTAGCATCTGTAGCTCATCGGCTATGATTTTTCACTTGATGTTTTTGTTCTATTTACATGCTAATGTGTAACCAACAAAGTATGAGTTTTCTGGTGAGATTTTAGTTTTAATTGCATGGGTCGTCTATGAGATTTGAGTTTTTCTTGTGAGATTTTAGTTTGAGACGCATTCTCATGGTTATGAGATCATTAGAATGTAGTTTTACATGAAATTGCAAGTGTAAACCATGCACTATGAGTTTTTTGCGTGAAAATTTAGTTCAAACGCACGCATGTGTTGCCCATGAACTCTAAGATTTTTCTTATGAAATGTTAGTTTTAGACGCAAGTACAGCATATGTACAAGAGCTTTCTCGGAAGAATTTAGTTCTGGTTGCATGCGTAGTCATTAAAGAATGAGATTTCACATGAGATTTAAGTTGCATCACATGTGTCGCCAATGAGTTATAAGCTTTTTTATGTGGGATTTTAGTTCTAATCGCATGTGTCAACCATGAGCGATGGGCTATGAGCTTATCGTGAGAACTAAGTTGATATCACATGTGTCTCTCGTGAGCTTTTGCACAGACTTATAGTGCGACCAGGTAACGGACGTTGGGCGTGTCCGACAGAACACTGCCATTCACTGTCAATTTAGACTGGTCTACAGTAAACTGGGTAAAACAGCCTAGGTACGCTTTAACCCTTAAAGCCAGCAAAAAATAATCCGAAAATTCCGTCTTCATTTGTCGTCTGCTGCAATGTTTTGCTAGTGTTATTTAATACAGCTTAGTATGGAGACAAACAGTGTGGACCCAGATCAGACTGCTCATATAGGAGCAGTCTGATCTGAGTCTACACTGTTTGTTGGAAAGGCTTCTAAAATTTTCAGCAGACGACAAAAGCAGTCCAACTTTGTTGTGATTGGCGCTTTAAGTGTTAATCGTGCAAAACAACTGAACCGCAGACGACAAAGGCGACCAGCTTTATACGGTTAGTATGCCCGGTAAACGTAGATTGGTTCCCCTCGTTGATAAAGCTCCACTTCCGCTACGCATATAACGTTTGGTAACTAGTAATTTTTTACAAGTAGAAAATCCTACTCATCCGACTGCGCATGCTCTAGAAAAGATTTTTCAACGCAAACTTCAGTATTTTTTCAGTTACTATAATTTGATAATAAACAAAAGAAAAAAATATAAACTCCCAGAACAAAATAAACTTAATAAAACGGCTTGTTTAAAAAATGCACTTTATGTCAAGGGTATTTTCCAATACACGTCACTCATGACGGCAGTGTGTATGCGATACGTAGGCGCAATGGCGGCTAGTAGTTACCTGTCTTAATATGCTGACAAGCTATTAAAGGGAGAGAACCAGTCTACGGTAAACGTCCGCAGAAAACTTAAGTCTTAGTTGTTTACAGACACATTGGTTATACACTATTGCTCACTGGTCAGGGCCTCCTAGAACCTATGTGGATTTTATTCAAGATCAGCAAGGCAGACTGGTCTATGTTAGAAGGGATGTTGCTGCTACATGTATAAAGATATAGAGTCAGGTTACACAGCGTAATGAAGATCTGATTGCATGTAGCGTGCTTTTATCTGTAATTTCCTTTGGCATTGTATTTACAATACAGCCATGTCTCAAGTAACCATCTAAAACGCAAAGCTGCATACACTGGTACGGAGGTCGAAATGTTTTACACATGATATACGGATAAAACGGCATACATGTAATTTAGGCTTAGTGATTACACATTATTGAACTAAACCAACAAACAGGCGGGCATGAATGAAGCCTTCAAAAAATGTAGTTATTAATCGGCTTTTGGGTCACTGTCTAGCCACACCCACAACTGGTTCATAATCACCATAAGCTTTAAATGAGAGCGGGACATCGCATACTGTATAATTCCTGTAGAGTCAACCAGTGGTAGAGTGCTTGACTTGAGATAAAGAGGCCGTTGGTTTGAGTCTCTCTGGAGGCACCATATTGTGTCCTTATGCAAGACACGTTATACTCCATTTAGTACTGGTTCAACCCAAGAAACGTCCCGACATGGCTGAAAATTTCTTGACTGGCATGGGCGGATCCAGAGGGGGACGACACGGGGTACACACACCCCAGAAATATCACAAAAAAGGTTTTCTTAGCAATACTGGTCCGGATCCCCTGAAAAATCGCAAAGATACTGGGCCAGAATTCAATGTTAGGCCATCATCAGGATGTCAGCGAAATGCCATTTAATGACATTTTGCTGGCGGGCCGATGATGGCCCGCTTTTAGTGGTATTTTGATCATCTCTCCTCTCATCAACTAAAAAAACGTTGTCAAAGTCAGACCCCCTCTGACAAAAGTTTCTGGATCCGCGCATGACTGGGATGTAAAGTATCAACTCAAATAATCGAGATCCACAGTTGCTCAGTGCTAGTGTGTTAGACCTGTGATTTAAGAATCGCTATTTTGAGAAGGTTCAATGAAAGCACTTCGAAATGTCCAAAGCAAGACACTTTATTCTCTGCAAAGTACTGGTTCAACCTAGGTGGCAAGGAAACGTCGCGTCATGGCTGCAAAAATGTTGGCAGCGACGCAAAACATCAATACAAACAAACAAAATCAACGAGACACTCATCTCTAATTTTGCTGCAGTTGTGTGCGTCTACTGGTACACAGGTTTACCTTTAGTGTGCGATATGAAAATATTCGCGTTAAAATGTTGTTCTTCCAAATTCTGTTCGTTTGGCAAGAAAATGATTTGGTGTTTAGCTCTGAATGAGAAAAAATAGCATTAAAAACAACAACATAAAAATAGCCCCCTGCCCCCCCCCCCCCCCACACACACACTCACATTAAAATTCAGCATGCTAAGGGTTCAATAAATGGATCACAGGGAAAGGGTACACACATCTTTTATAAAACAATAAAACGTGTGTGATTGTAGATTTCATTGTCGAAGATTGATGTTTTGGTTGTATAGTTTAAGATAAACGTACGTGTATAAGATACATGTATGTGCATATTTCAAACAAGGTATCTGGGCTGATCAGCTTCATCTT
The DNA here is from genome assembly GCA_964019695.1 of Loripinus fragilis. Lineage (NCBI taxonomy): Eukaryota > Metazoa > Mollusca > Bivalvia > Lucinida > Lucinidae > Loripinus > Loripinus fragilis. The sequence continues at coordinate 11,811,255 of OZ026530.1, forward strand.
CAATAATTCGAAACGCTTATTTTCCACGATACGGCAACAATAAGTCTACAGGTATATACTTTTGTTGTGGAGTTTCACAGATGGATGAATACGCGAACAATGCAACCTGACTAGCCGATTTCCAAATGTATTTGTCCAGGGGTTGAGCTTAGCTAAGAACCGCCCAACGTCTCTTATCTGGACGGAGTATACCAGGCACAAATGTAATACTATTGGGCAAGCTCACGAAATTTTAGCACATATCATATAGCCCAGCAATGAAGGCTCAGGCGAGCCTGCGCAAATGCGCATCCTCGCCATAGCCTTCACAGCTCGCATACACAAAGTATGGATGTAGATAAATACCCAGATAATAATAAAACATATATTCCCACTAGGTAAGCCAGCTATGGACGTTTACAGGCGGCTTTTGCGCATATGCGATAAGCATCAAAGCCAAGGATACCACAGTGTCGGTGATCTTGCATCATCATGCGTTCGTACAACCAATTTGAGTCAGACCAGCGTCCGTCGTTGTCATGGTAGTTGACAAAATAGTCCACACAAAGATGATTTTGTTTTCATCAGCATAACGAATATACATCAATGCTTAGTCAGAGGCAAGTTTAAAGTCCAAAAGAGCACCCATTCACTGAATATATAGGACACAGATACTGCAATTTAAATTTGTTTTAAAAGGTACTATTTTCGTGGGCTACCAAACCGGATGTTTTGTTTTGTGAAAATGAAAGAAAAACAAGCTCAGCTTTTACAAAAACATGCCTAACAAAAATACCACAAACATACATCACATACCATTCCATGGCGTCAAGAGGTAGAAATGACAGACAGATAAAGACATCCATATAAAGCAAGAACCAAACACATAAAGCAACAACCTGCTGTTACTTTCTTCAAGAGGGACGGACAGTTGCTGCCTATCTATTGATGTATAGCTAATTAGGGCCTGTGCTGCCCCATATGTTCTGTAGGAGGATAAGCTACCAGTGAAAATGCAGTGTAATGATAAATACTGTCACAGTGAAGAGTCTTGGTGATCGCAACAGTCTCTTTGATAAACCCTTTATAATCTAATGGGGCATTAACAAAAGGTTACCTAATCTACTTATCTACCCCTGATTACCAGTACTGACTGGCAAGTTTTACCCCTCAACTAGATCCCAACCTTAAACCCCCAACCCATAGGATGTCCAAAACAACCCTGGGAGCCCCCAACTCCCCCCCCCCCCAAAAAAAAAAAAAAAAAAAAAAAAAACAAATGAAAAGAAAAGGGGGGCCAACCCTGGGAGCCAAAAAAATATTTAAAAAAAAATGAAAAGAAAAAGGAAGCTAACTTTGCGAATCCTCCATAGGAGGAATACGCTTGTTGACGAGCCAGCATTAAAAGCATGGCTCGTGGTGCAGAACACCTAGAGAAAAAATTACTTAAAATGGTCAACTTCAACAAGGAATTGTATAAAACATATATTAAAAATGTTTGGTTTTTGTTTATTGAGAAAATATCCATATAGTTTACAGAGACGTTTGCTTTGTGTATTTGTAGATAGATATTTTACACGGAATTAAACTTAAACATTGTAATAATGCCACTTGGCTAATTGACCAAATATTACTGTTTTTGCTAAATGATGTTAATTTCTGTATCATGAAAAGTAATGTCCCTTGAACACCAATCTGCGACTTATAGGAATGTTGATCCTATAGATTAATGAGACCAAATAGCTGAGGGGTCTAAATGGTTTTCGCCAGAAGAACTAAAGGACCTTTACACGTGGGTTCGAAACCTACCAGCTCCTGATTTATAAGATATATTATCCGAACTTGTACATGAAATATTTTAGTATTCTACATGCTAGACTCTGAAGCTAGACAGGCTGGATTAAGTTTTAAGTTGTTGTAAACCACAATCACACGTTTTTCTCGTGATGAGATCCATATCTACTTAGCATTTCTTAGACATAAACCTACCAGCTCCTGATTTATAAGAATTTTTTTTAATTCTTTTTACATTAGATTTTTTGTTGCATTATCTGATAATTTTTGATTGTTTGAAAAGATGGTTAATTCATGAATATCTTCAATTACAATATCTTCAATTACAATATCCTTATTGCATTTTGGCATCGTCACAAGAAAGCCTGATTTTGTTGTATGTCCATAAGAAAGGCGCAGACCAGCGTGCACATCCATGCAGACTGATCTGAGCTTTTGTTATTTACTATTGGTAGATATAGTATCCGAACTTGTACATGAAATATTTTAGTATTCTACATGCTAGACTCTGAAGCTAGACAGGCTGGATTAAGTTTTAAGTTGTTGTAAACCACAATCACACGTTTTTCTCGTGATGAGATCCATATCTACTTAGCATTTCTTAGACATAAATGCATAACAACCATTATTTTTCGGTGTTTATTTTCATCTACCACCATACTTTTGACGTGTCATCAATGAAGGCTCGAAAAAGACTCTGCAGTAGAACATTCTCATTCAGAAAGCTGCGTATCGCCCATGGGCTATGTGCTTTCTCATGCGATTTTACCTGGTAACTGTAGTAGGTTAGGCTAAAATGAATCAGTATATCTGAGAAGTCGTGTCAGAGCCTTTATAGAGTGAATATATTAAATAAATACCATTTTAAACGAGAATACGAACATTTTAATGTAAAGCAATAACTCTAATGCTAGGTGTATTATAACCTACACAATTTCTCGCCTATGAGCTTTGAATTATTTGTGTGAGTTTAGTTTTAATCACATGTATCGCCCATGAGCTTTGAACTTTCTTGTGAGATTTTTGTTCTAACCTGGGCTCTGATTTCTTGCGATAATTTAGTTCTAATCGCACGTGATCTTTTTGTGTGATTTAGTTTTATTACAGGTGGCACCCATTTGCTTTGAACTTTCTTGCGAGATTTTAGTTCTTATTGTATGTATCGCCCGTGGGCTACACACTTTCTGGCGCGGATTTAGTTCTAATCGCATGTGTTACCCATGAGCTATGAATTTTCTGGGTTATTTAAGTCATCGCATGTGTTGCCCATGAGCTTTGACCTTTCTTGTATGATCGAAGTTCTACTTGCATGTGTCGCCCATGGGCTATGAACTTCCTATGAGATTTTAGTTGACTCGCCTGTGTCGCCCATGAACTATGAATTTTTTGTGCGAAATTAGTTTAGAATCACATGAGTCTGCCATGAGCTATGAACTTTCTTGGGATACTTTAGTTCTTAGTTCTAGTAATATGGGTTGCCCATGAGCTAATAACTTCCTCGTGTGATTTTAGTTCTAATTACATGTGTCGCCCATTAGCTTTGAACTTTCTTGTGCGATTTTAGTTCTAATCGCATGTGTCGCCCTGGGGCTATGAATTTTGTCTCGCAAATTTAGTTCTAATCGCATGTATCGCCCATGAGCTATAAACTTTTCGTGTTATTTCAGTTCTTATCGCATGTAACGCCCATGAGCTATGAATTTTCTTGTGAGATTTTAGTTCAATCCCATGTATCACCCACGAGTTATGACTTTCTCGTGAGATTTTAGTTCTGATCGCATGTGTCGCCCAAATTCGCTGTTTGATTTTAGTTCAAATTGTATGTGTCGGCCACAGGCTGTTACGTTTCTCGCGTTTTTGTTTCAAATCACACGCTGAGTCCATGAGCAATTAACTTTCTTGTGAGATTTTAGTTCTTAGTTTGAGTAGCATCTGTAGCTCATCGGCTATGATTTTTCACTTGATGTTTTTGTTCTATTTACATGCTAATGTGTAACCAACAAAGTATGAGTTTTCTGGTGAGATTTTAGTTTTAATTGCATGGGTCGTCTATGAGATTTGAGTTTTTCTTGTGAGATTTTAGTTTGAGACGCATTCTCATGGTTATGAGATCATTAGAATGTAGTTTTACATGAAATTGCAAGTGTAAACCATGCACTATGAGTTTTTTGCGTGAAAATTTAGTTCAAACGCACGCATGTGTTGCCCATGAACTCTAAGATTTTTCTTATGAAATGTTAGTTTTAGACGCAAGTACAGCATATGTACAAGAGCTTTCTCGGAAGAATTTAGTTCTGGTTGCATGCGTAGTCATTAAAGAATGAGATTTCACATGAGATTTAAGTTGCATCACATGTGTCGCCAATGAGTTATAAGCTTTTTTATGTGGGATTTTAGTTCTAATCGCATGTGTCAACCATGAGCGATGGGCTATGAGCTTATCGTGAGAACTAAGTTGATATCACATGTGTCTCTCGTGAGCTTTTGCACAGACTTATAGTGCGACCAGGTAACGGACGTTGGGCGTGTCCGACAGAACACTGCCATTCACTGTCAATTTAGACTGGTCTACAGTAAACTGGGTAAAACAGCCTAGGTACGCTTTAACCCTTAAAGCCAGCAAAAAATAATCCGAAAATTCCGTCTTCATTTGTCGTCTGCTGCAATGTTTTGCTAGTGTTATTTAATACAGCTTAGTATGGAGACAAACAGTGTGGACCCAGATCAGACTGCTCATATAGGAGCAGTCTGATCTGAGTCTACACTGTTTGTTGGAAAGGCTTCTAAAATTTTCAGCAGACGACAAAAGCAGTCCAACTTTGTTGTGATTGGCGCTTTAAGTGTTAATCGTGCAAAACAACTGAACCGCAGACGACAAAGGCGACCAGCTTTATACGGTTAGTATGCCCGGTAAACGTAGATTGGTTCCCCTCGTTGATAAAGCTCCACTTCCGCTACGCATATAACGTTTGGTAACTAGTAATTTTTTACAAGTAGAAAATCCTACTCATCCGACTGCGCATGCTCTAGAAAAGATTTTTCAACGCAAACTTCAGTATTTTTTCAGTTACTATAATTTGATAATAAACAAAAGAAAAAAATATAAACTCCCAGAACAAAATAAACTTAATAAAACGGCTTGTTTAAAAAATGCACTTTATGTCAAGGGTATTTTCCAATACACGTCACTCATGACGGCAGTGTGTATGCGATACGTAGGCGCAATGGCGGCTAGTAGTTACCTGTCTTAATATGCTGACAAGCTATTAAAGGGAGAGAACCAGTCTACGGTAAACGTCCGCAGAAAACTTAAGTCTTAGTTGTTTACAGACACATTGGTTATACACTATTGCTCACTGGTCAGGGCCTCCTAGAACCTATGTGGATTTTATTCAAGATCAGCAAGGCAGACTGGTCTATGTTAGAAGGGATGTTGCTGCTACATGTATAAAGATATAGAGTCAGGTTACACAGCGTAATGAAGATCTGATTGCATGTAGCGTGCTTTTATCTGTAATTTCCTTTGGCATTGTATTTACAATACAGCCATGTCTCAAGTAACCATCTAAAACGCAAAGCTGCATACACTGGTACGGAGGTCGAAATGTTTTACACATGATATACGGATAAAACGGCATACATGTAATTTAGGCTTAGTGATTACACATTATTGAACTAAACCAACAAACAGGCGGGCATGAATGAAGCCTTCAAAAAATGTAGTTATTAATCGGCTTTTGGGTCACTGTCTAGCCACACCCACAACTGGTTCATAATCACCATAAGCTTTAAATGAGAGCGGGACATCGCATACTGTATAATTCCTGTAGAGTCAACCAGTGGTAGAGTGCTTGACTTGAGATAAAGAGGCCGTTGGTTTGAGTCTCTCTGGAGGCACCATATTGTGTCCTTATGCAAGACACGTTATACTCCATTTAGTACTGGTTCAACCCAAGAAACGTCCCGACATGGCTGAAAATTTCTTGACTGGCATGGGCGGATCCAGAGGGGGACGACACGGGGTACACACACCCCAGAAATATCACAAAAAAGGTTTTCTTAGCAATACTGGTCCGGATCCCCTGAAAAATCGCAAAGATACTGGGCCAGAATTCAATGTTAGGCCATCATCAGGATGTCAGCGAAATGCCATTTAATGACATTTTGCTGGCGGGCCGATGATGGCCCGCTTTTAGTGGTATTTTGATCATCTCTCCTCTCATCAACTAAAAAAACGTTGTCAAAGTCAGACCCCCTCTGACAAAAGTTTCTGGATCCGCGCATGACTGGGATGTAAAGTATCAACTCAAATAATCGAGATCCACAGTTGCTCAGTGCTAGTGTGTTAGACCTGTGATTTAAGAATCGCTATTTTGAGAAGGTTCAATGAAAGCACTTCGAAATGTCCAAAGCAAGACACTTTATTCTCTGCAAAGTACTGGTTCAACCTAGGTGGCAAGGAAACGTCGCGTCATGGCTGCAAAAATGTTGGCAGCGACGCAAAACATCAATACAAACAAACAAAATCAACGAGACACTCATCTCTAATTTTGCTGCAGTTGTGTGCGTCTACTGGTACACAGGTTTACCTTTAGTGTGCGATATGAAAATATTCGCGTTAAAATGTTGTTCTTCCAAATTCTGTTCGTTTGGCAAGAAAATGATTTGGTGTTTAGCTCTGAATGAGAAAAAATAGCATTAAAAACAACAACATAAAAATAGCCCCCTGCCCCCCCCCCCCCCCCCCCCCACACACACACTCACATTAAAATTCAGCATGCTAAGGGTTCAATAAATGGATCACAGGGAAAGGGTACACACATCTTTTATAAAACAATAAAACGTGTGTGATTGTAGATTTCATTGTCGAAGATTGATGTTTTGGTTGTATAGTTTAAGATAAACGTACGTGTATAAGATACACGTATGTGCATATTTCAAACAAGGTATCTGGGCTGATCAGCTTCATCTTCAATAATTCGAAACGCTTATTTTCCACGATACGGCAACAATAAGTCTACAGGTATATACTTTTGTTGTGGAGTTTCACAGATGGATGAATACGCGAACAATGCAACCTGACTAGCCGATTTCCAAATGTATTTGTCCAGGGGTTGAGCTTAGCTAAGAACCGCCCAACGTCTCTTATCTGGACGGAGTATACCAGGCACAAATGTAATACTATTGGGCAAGCTCACGAAATTTTAGCACATATCATATAGCCCAGCAATGAAGGCTCAGGCGAGCCTGCGCAAATGCGCATCCTCGCCATAGCCTTCACAGCTCGCATACACAAAGTATGGATGTAGATAAATACCCAGATAATAATAAAACATATATTCCCACTAGGTAAGCCAGCTATGGACGTTTACAGGCGGCTTTTGCGCATATGCGATAAGCATCAAAGCCAAGGATACCACAGTGTCGGTGATCTTGCATCATCATGCGTTCGTACAACCAATTTGAGTCAGACCAGCGTCCGTCGTTGTCATGGTAGTTGACAAAATAGTCCACACAAAGATGATTTTGTTTTCATCAGCATAACGAATATACATCAATGCTTAGTCAGAGGCAAGTTTAAAGTCCAAAAGAGCACCCATTCACTGAATATATAGGACACAGATACTGCAATTTAAATTTGTTTTAAAAGGTACTATTTTCGTGGGCTACCAAACCGGATGTTTTGTTTTGTGAAAATGAAAGAAAAACAAGCTCAGCTTTTACAAAAACATGCCTAACAAAAATACCACAAACATACATCACATACCATTCCATGGCGTCAAGAGGTAGAAATGACAGACAGATAAAGACATCCATATAAAGCAAGAACCAAACACATAAAGCAACAACCTGCTGTTACTTTCTTCAAGAGGGACGGACAGTTGCTGCCTATCTATTGATGTATAGCTAATTAGGGCCTGTGCTGCCCCATATGTTCTGTAGGAGGATAAGCTACCAGTGAAAATGCAGTGTAATGATAAATACTGTCACAGTGAAGAGTCTTGGTGATCGCAACAGTCTCTTTGATAAACCCTTTATAATCTAATGGGGCATTAACAAAAGGTTACCTAATCTACTTATCTACCCCTGATTACCAGTACTGACTGGCAAGTTTTACCCCTCAACTAGATCCCAACCTTAAACCCCCAACCCATAGGATGTCCAAAACAACCCTGGGAGCCCCCAACTCCCCCCCCCCAAAAAAAAAAAAAAAAAAAAAAAAAACAAATGAAAAGAAAAGGGGGGCCAACCCTGGGAGCCAAAAAAATATTTAAAAAAAAATGAAAAGAAAAAGGAAGCTAACTTTGCGAATCCTCCATAGGAGGAATACGCTTGTTGACGAGCCAGCATTAAAAGCATGGCTCGTGGTGCAGAACACCTAGAGAAAAAATTACTTAAAATGGTCAACTTCAACAAGGAATTGTATAAAACATATATTAAAAATGTTTGGTTTTTGTTTATTGAGAAAATATCCATATAGTTTACAGAGACGTTTGCTTTGTGTATTTGTAGATAGATATTTTACACGGAATTAAACTTAAACATTGTAATAATGCCACTTGGCTAATTGACCAAATATTACTGTTTTTGCTAAATGATGTTAATTTCTGTATCATGAAAAGTAATGTCCCTTGAACACCAATCTGCGACTTATAGGAATGTTGATCCTATAGATTAATGAGACCAAATAGCTGAGGGGTCTAAATGGTTTTCGCCAGAAGAACTAAAGGACCTTTACACGTGGGTTCGAAACCTACCAGCTCCTGATTTATAAGATATATTATCCGAACTTGTACATGAAATATTTTAGTATTCTACATGCTAGACTCTGAAGCTAGACAGGCTGGATTAAGTTTTAAGTTGTTGTAAACCACAATCACACGTTTTTCTCGTGATGAGATCCATATCTACTTAGCATTTCTTAGACATAAACCTACCAGCTCCTGATTTATAAGAATTTTTTTTAATTCTTTTTACATGAGATTTTTTGTTGCATTATCTGATAATTTTTGATTGTTTGAAAAGATGGTTAATTCATGAATATCTTCAATTACAATATCTTCAATTACAATATCCTTATTGCATTTTGGCATCGTCACAAGAAAGCCTGATTTTGTTGTATGTCCATAAGAAAGGCGCAGACCAGCGTGCACATCCATGCAGACTGATCTGAGCTTTTGTTATTTACTATTGGTAGATATAGTATCCGAACTTGTACATGAAATATTTTAGTATTCTACATGCTAGACTCTGAAGCTAGACAGGCTGGATTAAGTTTTAAGTTGTTGTAAACCACAATCACACGTTTTTCTCGTGATGAGATCCATATCTACTTAGCATTTCTTAGACATAAATGCATAACAACCATTATTTTTCGGTGTTTATTTTCATCTACCACCATACTTTTGACGTGTCATCAATGAAGGCTCGAAAAAGACTCTGCAGTAGAACATTCTCATTCAGAAAGCTGCGTATCGCCCATGGGCTATGTGCTTTCTCATGCGATTTTACCTGGTAACTGTAGTAGGTTAGGCTAAAATGAATCAGTATATCTGAGAAGTCGTGTCAGAGCCTTTATAGAGTGAATATATTAAATAAATACCATTTTAAACGAGAATACGAACATTTTAATGTAAAGCAATAACTCTAATGCTAGGTGTATTATAACCTACACAATTTCTCGCCTATGAGCTTTGAATTATTTGTGTGAGTTTAGTTTTAATCACATGTATCGCCCATGAGCTTTGAACTTTCTTGTGAGATTTTTGTTCTAACCTGGGCTCTGATTTCTTGCGATAATTTAGTTCTAATCGCACGTGATCTTTTTGTGTGATTTAGTTTTATTACAGGTGGCACCCATTTGCTTTGAACTTTCTTGCGAGATTTTAGTTCTTATTGTATGTATCGCCCGTGGGCTACACACTTTCTGGCGCGGATTTAGTTCTAATCGCATGTGTTACCCATGAGCTATGAATTTTCTGGGTTATTTAAGTCATCGCATGTGTTGCCCATGAGCTTTGACCTTTCTTGTATGATCGAAGTTCTACTTGCATGTGTCGCCCATGGGCTATGAACTTCCTATGAGATTTTAGTTGACTCGCCTGTGTCGCCCATGAACTATGAATTTTTTGTGCGAAATTAGTTTAGAATCACATGAGTCTGCCATGAGCTATGAACTTTCTTGGGATACTTTAGTTCTTAGTTCTAGTAATATGGGTTGCCCATGAGCTAATAACTTCCTCGTGTGATTTTAGTTCTAATTACATGTGTCGCCCATTAGCTTTGAACTTTCTTGTGCGATTTTAGTTCTAATCGCATGTGTCGCCCTGGGGCTATGAATTTTGTCTCGCAAATTTAGTTCTAATCGCATGTATCGCCCATGAGCTATAAACTTTTCGTGTTATTTCAGTTCTTATCGCATGTAACGCCCATGAGCTATGAATTTTCTTGTGAGATTTTAGTTCAATCCCATGTATCACCCACGAGTTATGACTTTCTCGTGAGATTTTAGTTCTGATCGCATGTGTCGCCCAAATTCGCTGTTTGATTTTAGTTCAAATTGTATGTGTCGGCCACAGGCTGTTACGTTTCTCGCGTTTTTGTTTCAAATCACACGCTGAGTCCATGAGCAATTAACTTTCTTGTGAGATTTTAGTTCTTAGTTTGAGTAGCATCTGTAGCTCATCGGCTATGATTTTTCACTTGATGTTTTTGTTCTATTTACATGCTAATGTGTAACCAACAAAGTATGAGTTTTCTGGTGAGATTTTAGTTTTAATTGCATGGGTCGTCTATGAGATTTGAGTTTTTCTTGTGAGATTTTAGTTTGAGACGCATTCTCATGGTTATGAGATCATTAGAATGTAGTTTTACATGAAATTGCAAGTGTAAACCATGCACTATGAGTTTTTTGCGTGAAAATTTAGTTCAAACGCACGCATGTGTTGCCCATGAACTCTAAGATTTTTCTTATGAAATGTTAGTTTTAGACGCAAGTACAGCATATGTACAAGAGCTTTCTCGGAAGAATTTAGTTCTGGTTGCATGCGTAGTCATTAAAGAATGAGATTTCACATGAGATTTAAGTTGCATCACATGTGTCGCCAATGAGTTATAAGCTTTTTTATGTGGGATTTTAGTTCTAATCGCATGTGTCAACCATGAGCGATGGGCTATGAGCTTATCGTGAGAACTAAGTTGATATCACATGTGTCTCTCGTGAGCTTTTGCACAGACTTATAGTGCGACCAGGTAACGGACGTTGGGCGTGTCCGACAGAACACTGCCATTCACTGTCAATTTAGACTGGTCTACAGTAAACTGGGTAAAACAGCCTAGGTACGCTTTAACCCTTAAAGCCAGCAAAAAATAATCCGAAAATTCCGTCTTCATTTGTCGTCTGCTGCAATGTTTTGCTAGTGTTATTTAATACAGCTTAGTATGGAGACAAACAGTGTGGACCCAGATCAGACTGCTCATATAGGAGCAGTCTGATCTGAGTCTACACTGTTTGTTGGAAAGGCTTCTAAAATTTTCAGCAGACGACAAAAGCAGTCCAACTTTGTTGTGATTGGCGCTTTAAGTGTTAATCGTGCAAAACAACTGAACCGCAGACGACAAAGGCGACCAGCTTTATACGGTTAGTATGCCCGGTAAACGTAGATTGGTTCCCCTCGTTGATAAAGCTCCACTTCCGCTACGCATATAACGTTTGGTAACTAGTAATTTTTTACAAGTAGAAAATCCTACTCATCCGACTGCGCATGCTCTAGAAAAGATTTTTCAACGCAAACTTCAGTATTTTTTCAGTTACTATAATTTGATAATAAACAAAAGAAAAAAATATAAACTCCCAGAACAAAATAAACTTAATAAAACGGCTTGTTTAAAAAATGCACTTTATGTCAAGGGTATTTTCCAATACACGTCACTCATGACGGCAGTGTGTATGCGATACGTAGGCGCAATGGCGGCTAGTAGTTACCTGTCTTAATATGCTGACAAGCTATTAAAGGGAGAGAACCAGTCTACGGTAAACGTCCGCAGAAAACTTAAGTCTTAGTTGTTTACAGACACATTGGTTATACACTATTGCTCACTGGTCAGGGCCTCCTAGAACCTATGTGGATTTTATTCAAGATCAGCAAGGCAGACTGGTCTATGTTAGAAGGGATGTTGCTGCTACATGTATAAAGATATAGAGTCAGGTTACACAGCGTAATGAAGATCTGATTGCATGTAGCGTGCTTTTATCTGTAATTTCCTTTGGCATTGTATTTACAATACAGCCATGTCTCAAGTAACCATCTAAAACGCAAAGCTGCATACACTGGTACGGAGGTCGAAATGTTTTACACATGATATACGGATAAAACGGCATACATGTAATTTAGGCTTAGTGATTACACATTATTGAACTAAACCAACAAACAGGCGGGCATGAATGAAGCCTTCAAAAAATGTAGTTATTAATCGGCTTTTGGGTCACTGTCTAGCCACACCCACAACTGGTTCATAATCACCATAAGCTTTAAATGAGAGCGGGACATCGCATACTGTATAATTCCTGTAGAGTCAACCAGTGGTAGAGTGCTTGACTTGAGATAAAGAGGCCGTTGGTTTGAGTCTCTCTGGAGGCACCATATTGTGTCCTTATGCAAGACACGTTATACTCCATTTAGTACTGGTTCAACCCAAGAAACGTCCCGACATGGCTGAAAATTTCTTGACTGGCATGGGCGGATCCAGAGGGGGACGACACGGGGTACACACACCCCAGAAATATCACAAAAAAGGTTTTCTTAGCAATACTGGTCCGGATCCCCTGAAAAATCGCAAAGATACTGGGCCAGAATTCAATGTTAGGCCATCATCAGGATGTCAGCGAAATGCCATTTAATGACATTTTGCTGGCGGGCCGATGATGGCCCGCTTTTAGTGGTATTTTGATCATCTCTCCTCTCATCAACTAAAAAAACGTTGTCAAAGTCAGACCCCCTCTGACAAAAGTTTCTGGATCCGCGCATGACTGGGATGTAAAGTATCAACTCAAATAATCGAGATCCACAGTTGCTCAGTGCTAGTGTGTTAGACCTGTGATTTAAGAATCGCTATTTTGAGAAGGTTCAATGAAAGCACTTCGAAATGTCCAAAGCAAGACACTTTATTCTCTGCAAAGTACTGGTTCAACCTAGGTGGCAAGGAAACGTCGCGTCATGGCTGCAAAAATGTTGGCAGCGACGCAAAACATCAATACAAACAAACAAAATCAACGAGACACTCATCTCTAATTTTGCTGCAGTTGTGTGCGTCTACTGGTACACAGGTTTACCTTTAGTGTGCGATATGAAAATATTCGCGTTAAAATGTTGTTCTTCCAAATTCTGTTCGTTTGGCAAGAAAATGATTTGGTGTTTAGCTCTGAATGAGAAAAAATAGCATTAAAAACAACAACATAAAAATAGCCCCCTGCCCCCCCCCCCCCCCCCACACACACACACTCACATTAAAATTCAGCATGCTAAGGGTTCAATAAATGGATCACAGGGAAAGGGTACACACATCTTTTATAAAACAATAAAACGTGTGTGATTGTAGATTTCATTGTCGAAGATTGATGTTTTGGTTGTATAGTTTAAGATAAACGTACGTGTATAAGATACATGTATGTGCATATTTCAAACAAGGTATCTGGGCTGATCAGCTTCATCTTCAATAATTCGAAACGCTTATTTTCCACGATACGGCAACAATAAGTCTACAGGTATATACTTTTGTTGTGGAGTTTCACAGATGGATGAATACGCGAACAATGCAACCTGACTAGCCGATTTCCAAATGTATTTGTCCAGGGGTTGAGCTTAGCTAAGAACCGCCCAACGTCTCTTATCTGGACGGAGTATACCAGGCACAAATGTAATACTATTGGGCAAGCTCACGAAATTTTAGCACATATCATATAGCCCAGCAATGAAGGCTCAGGCGAGCCTGCGCAAATGCGCATCCTCGCCATAGCCTTCACAGCTCGCATACACAAAGTATGGATGTAGATAAATACCCAGATAATAATAAAACATATATTCCCACTAGGTAAGCCAGCTATGGACGTTTACAGGCGGCTTTTGCGCATATGCGATAAGCATCAAAGCCAAGGATACCACAGTGTCGGTGATCTTGCATCATCATGCGTTCGTACAACCAATTTGAGTCAGACCAGCGTCCGTCGTTGTCATGGTAGTTGACAAAATAGTCCACACAAAGATGATTTTGTTTTCATCAGCATAACGAATATACATCAATGCTTAGTCAGAGGCAAGTTTAAAGTCCAAAAGAGCACCCATTCACTGAATATATAGGACACAGATACTGCAATTTAAATTTGTTTTAAAAGGTACTATTTTCGTGGGCTACCAAACCGGATGTTTTGTTTTGTGAAAATGAAAGAAAAACAAGCTCAGCTTTTACAAAAACATGCCTAACAAAAATACCACAAACATACATCACATACCATTCCATGGCGTCAAGAGGTAGAAATGACAGACAGATAAAGACATCCATAATATGAATTAAATAGGCACTACCTATTTCCGTGCGTCCAAGTTAAACTATCCAGATTTGTATTTGGAAGAAAAAAATGACTTTTTGGTACTAAACATGGATTTTTTAATGACATGCCCATAAGTAAAGCATAGGCATTTGCTATTTTTACAAATAAAATAAAGTGCGTTGATCATAATTGGAGTAAATATCTTCTCATAGCATCAAATGGAGAGTATTTTCGTACACACCCTTCGTTCCAGCGAAATGATGATGCAACATACCAAGGCATATTAGGACCTGAAGTGCTCACCTGATATTAAGTCGCGTGATCTCTTTAATAATGTTAAACTACGTCATGGTCAACCTAGGCTTATTATTTAAAAATATTTTGTATGGCTCACAAGCCTCACATCCCTAAAACTACATACCAAAACGACCTTATGCTACAGACCAAGCATAATTTGCCCTTTGGTTCCAGAGAAGAAAATTTAATGGGTTTTTACAATATATGGGCACGGTGCCCATTTTGTTCAAGTAACCTGAAACAAAATGTAATATATTTTTTTATCTAATGCATACTCCATATGAAATTTGAGTTCAATCAGCCAAGTAGTTTCTGAGAAAAAGATGTTTAGATATGTATGTGACAATCCAAAGGGAGCTGCCTTGAGTGAAAGGTCAGCTTTATAATTGGTTCTTAAATAAATATGTTCTTAAAAGGGTATCCTTTGTAAGCAAAGACCTGAAACTAGAGTGTGCATATTTCCTGGGCCAGACTAGCTAGTTTCTGCCATTTAGGCTTAATCAGTGACCCTCTAATAAAAGCTGTTAGGTATAATAGTTTTGGGGAAATGTGAAGTTCCTTACACAAAGAGTCAATATAGTTTTTGCATTAAAATCCTCATATACACAAGAGAGCCATATGGCCCTGGATCGCTCACCTGAATCTGGCACATGATGTATTGGTCTGTGGCTAAAGAGATATGATTTAAAGACTTTAGCTCTTATAGCCATGTTGTTCAGCCAAGCTGAACTTTCTGAACAATTTTGGTAGAGGGCATCATGAGGAACATTTCTGTAATATAATTTGAATTTGGACCAGTGGTTCAGGAGAAGATGTTGTTAATAGTCATTTCTCATCAGGAGTTCTGGTTACCACTTCGTTCAGTGGAGCAGAACCATTTGTGCAATTTTGGTAGAGGACATTTTAGGGACAATTCTGTGAAATTATTTTGAATTTGGACCAGCGGTTCAGGAGATGCCAATTAAAGACATTTCATATCTAGAGCTCTGGATGCCCTTTAGTTCGGCGGAGAGAACCATTTGGGCAGTTTTTATGCCCCCAACTTTGAAAAAGTTAAGGGGCATATTGCTTAGGGCTTTTCCACCCGTCCTTCTGTCCGTTACAAGTTTAAGATAGGGTTTAAAAATTTCATAGATGCATTCCTCATCAAAAAATAACTGACCCATATCTTTTATCTGGATTATCTCCCTTTATGGAGTAATGCCAGCAGAACAATTGGTACAATTTTGGTAAGGGCATTATGAGGAACAATCCAAGATGCATACACACACCGAATTTGGGATTCCTAACTCAAAAAGTGTAGGAGATATGTTACGACACAATTATTTTAGAAATGTGGTCAGGGGTCAAGGTGCAGTGACCCCAAACTAGTACTCGACACTCTGTCATCCCAAGATGCATCCACACATCAAAATTTTGGATTCCTTCCTCAAATAATGTAGGAAATATGCTACAGAGACGATTATTCTAGATATGAGGTCACAGGTCAAGGTCACAGTGATCCAGATATGGTGTGTGACACATTGCCACCCCAAGATGCATCCATTCACCAAATTTTGAATTCCTACCTCAAATAATGTAGATGATATGCTCCGGACACGATTATTCTAGAAATTAGGTCAATGATCAAGGTCACAGTGACCCAAAAATGGTACGAGACACTTAGTTATTTCAAGATGCATCCACACACCGAATTCGGGATGCCTATCTCAAATAATATTGGAGATATTGCTCTGACAAGAAAGCGTAACTGACGGACGGACGGAATCGAGCAAACCTTATAAAAGTATAGTCCCCCGAATATGGGGCTAATAATTTGAACAAACTTGGGTGATGCTACATACCAAATATCAGGCTCTAGGCATTTTGGTTTCAGACAAAGGTTTTTTTGTTTTCATCTCGCAAATATTCTCTTATCCCATCTGATCTAGATATACAACGGACAGGAACCATTGTGAATGATTATTGAAGAGGGCCATAAAAGGATCATTCCTGTAACAGTGCCGTGGGTTGGTTTGTAGTGTGTGTGGTATTTCCTGATCATACTCATTTACTTTTTGGCCAAAATCCAATCAGCAGTTTAGTAGGAGATGCCCTTTGAAGCAATTGTTGACGACGCATGACGGACGACCGACATCCAATAATCGCAATAAGATCTAAAAACTATCCAATGAACATTCCTGTGACGCTTTGTAGTTTAGGGGATGGTGTTTAAAGCGCAAAGTTTTGACTGACAAATGACGGACATGAAAGGGTCACATATGTTCATATTGAGCCTATGGCTAAGGTGTAATGGAATGCTGTTTTGATTATTAAAGACTACAATTTACTGTTATTGGACTACCATTTACTTGGCATTGTTGGCCTAGAGTTCATGGGATTAAAATTATAGCTCCTTGCGGTACTCTTTTGTAACTTTGTCGGAATTGAGTGCAGGGACATTCATGGAGATTGCAAAGGACAACAAGAGCATCGTCAGGCAAGGCATATATGCACAACTACATTTTTGACAGCAAAGGGGCCACCAATATAAAGTCTTGAAAAGAAGTCATAGCCTTTTTAGTTCCAGAGAAAACTATTCTTTAAGGGTTTTGTCATATTTTACCCCTGCAGCAATCTTGAATGTGTAATCAGTACCATTAAACTAGCTTTTCTCGCTCTATCGTATGGATTTCAATGTGACATCTGAGTAGAGTTTGCCTAGTGTTTGAAAATGTTGAAAGACGGATGACAGAATCTTTGGTATACTATATGCTCGCCTATAAATCAGTTCACACTAAATGTGATAGTTCACCCACAGAGATGCTTAAATATCGTTTCAGTGTCTAGCCTATAATCTCACTTGCCCAATCTGGCCAAGTTTGTAATCTAAATTGTTAGACTTAGAGAAACAATAAGAATTGAATTATTCTCAAATACAGCCAGGAGTTGTTGTTTTTCAAAGGAAGATATTTGAGTACATCTTTTATGTTGCCATTGCAAACCAGAACCTTTTATGACGACGGTTTGTGCAGAGGGACATCATTTCTTAAAAGCTCACATTGAGCACAATGTGAGCAGGAGGGCTAAAAACTACAGCCTTTTACAAATGAAAGGATTTACCATGGCAACAGTGTTAAGATGCCCAGTTAGGGCTGTTTACCAAACCCTCTGATTTCTAACCAATGGTCGACCATACATAGTCTGGACAGTTTGTGGTTCTTAGCAAGTTAGTATACAGTTACCTCTCGTTAAATCAAAGTCTCTATGACCAAACTTTTCACATTGTTTTATTTGTAGCTTGAATTAAAACAGTGGATCTGTAAAAGGATATTACAGTGTATAAGCCTATGAAGATTGTTTTCGCTATTATCCTTCTAAGTTCATCAAAGTCAGCATAGTTTTGGATAGAAAATAATTGTGAACAAAGTCTGTTAAATATGAATTCATCCTACACTTTACTTTAACTTAAGAGGGTATTTTGAGTTTGAAGGATTCGAGTTAGCAAGAGATTACTATATTGATCATGTTTAAACATTAAAAACACGAAGTTATAAATTAGATCATGCTATTTATTGAGCTTTGTCTAATACAATCCATGCTACACTGTATCTAACAGTTACTTCTTTGAATGCAACACTTCATTGAATGGTGACTTCTTCAAATGCTACACAATTCCCCCACACACAATGATAACATCATGAAAGATTAAGACTTTTGGGGAAAATTAAAAAAGTCACAATTCTATGAAGTGTAACCTTCAAAGAGTTCATCATTTGATAATAAAGTGTCATTTTGCTTCTTGAGCCTTTGGGGCTTGCAGTTGTAGTAGCTCCATCCTTTCTATCTCTGTATAGTGATCATCTCTGAATCATATCTGAAAGTAAATTTTGACAGACTAAGATTATAAGTAAAAAATAGTGTTTACATAAAAAGTAATATTACACAAGATTATTAACTCATTTAAGCCTAGCTCCTTTTTAAGGGACATAGAGTAGACAAACTATGCAGCCCCAGATCAGATGTTGTGCAACCTCTGATCAGGGTCTTCACTCCTATCTTAAATAATGTTCTACTTCACTTTGAATTCAAATGAATGATAAATACCTTCAAACAACCCTAAACTTTAAGACAGACTCATTCAAATGATAAGAATTGAAAAATCTATTCAGCTGAAATTTGTTAAATATAGAAAAAATGTAACTTTATGAATGGAATGCTTTTGGCTCCAATATGATCTAAACAATAATATTCCCTGCCAAAATATTCTGGTGCTACGGCAACAAGTGTGATATAAATACATGCCTATGCTTTGATAACTATTCATTTTGTCCCCTCTCATCATTGATAAGGATTCAAAAAATCATTATAGAACAGTTCTTGAACATATAGTTTATCTACCATATGATATACATGTAAGGCTTTTTCCAGTATAAATAACTAAACTGCAGTAAAAAAGTTTCGCAATTAGTTATAATGGGTTTTCCCATAGGCTATTTTTGTAGCATAAGATCTAATTTATTAGCAAGTGCACAAATATGTCAATTGTTGAAAATGAGCTAATGTCAATCCTCAAGAGGTAAAAAGAAACAAATTATGATTTCATAGCGAGGATTAGATCTGCTGAGCATTTTAATTTCAAACGCTATTCAATTGAAAGAGGTAATTTGAAAAAACATGGTTTTTAAACTTAAAACTGTACAAAAATGGTGACCAAAACTTTCAGTTTTATACTGTTTTCACTTTTTAGCTTTTAGATCTAAACATTTAATGGAATATGAAACTTTTAGCACAAAAACATATTCGTGTAATTGCCAGATAAGCTGTTTTAGCAAGGGGACTTTAAATCAGACGTTATATTATGTGAAATGCCAACCAGCCAGTTAATTTCATCGTACTTGTAAAGGTTTGTCAACATAAAATTTTGATATTATGAAATTAAAAATCCCATTTCTTCTTAACTGTGAATCCCCAAAGTAATTGCTAAACTTTTTTCCCTCAGTATATTTAGAGTTCTCACCAGCTCAAGGTGTAGAAACATTCATGTAAGGGTTCTCTCTAGTATGAATAAACATTCATATAAGAGTTCTCTCCAGTATGAATGAACATTTATCTACATTATTAACCAGAGTTATAACTTGTAAATGCCAGGCAACATTAATACATTTATAACTAGTGTATATAACATAAACGAGGAAAGGCTAAAAACAGTATAAACTCCTCTACACGCCTCTAAATTAGAGTACATAATTAAAAATTCCTTCCCTTATTATCAACCAAAATTTTTCTTGTGGGTACTCAAAGGAACCCTCTCAATCAAACAGTTCTTTTGAGATCCCAAATGAATTTTATGTTTAAACTGATGGCTAAGAATTTTTCATCAAATATTCACTCTCTTAATGCTTGAACTAGATTTCTAAGAATCAGAGCGTAACCATTTGTGCAATTTAAGTATAAGGCATCATGAGGAACTGTTCTATGAAATTATTTTGAATTTAAACCAATTGGTCAGGAGAAGATACTGCTTAAAGATAGTTCTTATCTAGAGCTCTGGTGGTCCTTTTGTTCAGCAGAGTGAAACCATTTGTGCAATTTGGTAGAAGGCATCACGAGGAAAAATTCTGTGAAATTATTTTGAATATGGACCAGTGGTTCAGGAGAAGATGTAGTTAAAATATATTTCTTACCAGTGGTTCAGGAGATATCGTTTAAACACTTCAAATCTAGAGCAATTCATACACTTTTGGTAGAGGGTATTATGGGGAGCATTCCTGTGAAATTATTTTAAATTTGGACAAGTGGTTCAGTAGTAGATGTTATCTAAAGGAAAAGTTTATTGAGAGGACGATTGACTAACGACACATGCCAGACGAAAACTGATAACAATAAAAAAAACTAGAGGACCTGAAGGTTCTGAGGCGCTCACCTGACCACTTTAATAATGTTAAAATAGGTCAAGGTCAACTACAGCTTATAATAAACAAGGTTAAAAATTTCTCGAAAGTATGATTTCTGCTTAAACAGATATAGAAAAATGAACTTTTCAATATTTTACCCATATAAATGCATTAGGAATCAAATTTGACCTTGCCATAAAGTAGGTCAAGCTAGATTCGTCATTTGTGCAAACCTAGTAGAGACCACATCCACAAGCTACATACCAAGGCCATTGGCCTTTTGTTCCAGAGAATAAGATATTTAATGGGTTTTTACCATATATGGATGTGGTGGCCTTGACCTTTTCAGGGTTCGCGCTACCGATCGCCATGGTCGCAAAATGCGAAGAAATAATAAATTTGGCGCAAAAAAAATAATTTGGTGACAACTATTGGCGAAAGAAAAATCGCAAGAAAATTTTTGTGTCTGGCGTCGGAATCGTCACCTCCGGCTACAAATCTTTGCCTCGTGCCGCTTAATGGTCATCAATGTGTATCTTAATTGTCAATTAACACCCCAATCATCGACCACACAATTCAGTAGCTGATCGAGTCAAACCGGGACACGCACTGATAACCTCGGACCCAGTATAAATGTTTATTGGGTCCGAGTAATAACCTACGGCGATCGGCACACACTTTTAACAGCTGCTCCCGGTAACGGTCATAATTACAGACCGCCATTACAGACTATAATATACATGGTGCCATGCTGTGCATGAAATAAACTGCACCATCATCGTGACATCTTTGCTTTTTATGGTCAATAATAAGTCATTACATAGCTTTCTGAATTCGTAACTTTAAACATGTTGAAAAGACCGCTACATCGACGTCCACGAAGAAGAAAAAATCAAGTGTCACTTGCAAGCTCACTTTCCACCCGTAAGAAGATAGATATATTGCTTCGAGCTTTCCATCAAGCGTTGTGAGAAAGGAGAAAGATTTGCATGGTGTTCACTGTGCCATTCTTTCATCTGATGGCATCACTCACTAGACATTACCAGGCATGCGAAAGGATCCGCGCATCTCGCATCTATCTAAGGCCGACAGTAGCATTGCTTCTCTTTTCAAGACAGCAACTGCACACGCTGTTCAAAGTGCTTTTCACGACCGTTTCAGATATCTGAACCTATCATTTCTAAACAGAAACCTTTTATTTAAAAGGTAGATGATGTTATGGCTCACTTGATTTAAATTTGTTTTGTCCTGTATTCCGAGGTAAAAATTATGCAATTGTGCTCTCCCCTAATATTTTTGAATTAGCTCCCTTGTTACAATATTTAGAATACTACTTTGGCAATGCAGTTATTCGTTCTATTTAACATATAATTTCCCAATTTAAACATTTTAATCAAAGTATTATATGATCTTTTATAATTTTATATTCAAGCGAGAATAACATTGATTGCAAACTTTTAATCACTAAATTCAAATACCAAAAAACCGAAAGAAAAAAAGTCATATTATTTTTAAATTGGCGTCATACATATATTCAGCGATTTGACATTTTCCGATAATGCCTTCTGACAAAATGTAAAATGATCTATTTTCAATCCAATAATTTTTTATTAAAATGTCAATAAAATTAGTATCTAATGACACCAAATTAAAGAAAAATGTTTAAACTTACAGTTTAGCTATGCAGATAATTTCATATTATCGATTTTATGTTCTTAATGATTAGTGGAACATGAACTACTTTCTAAAGTTGTGGACGGCCGCCATTTAAATTCATTTTATACCTCGTTTAGGTGGCCTCTTTCATCATTTGTAATTTAACAACCGATTGGTTTTCTTTTAATATCTTGATGAATATTCAAAGATAAAAGGTCAATCTTTAACCTGATATGCAAATTTTTCATCCTGGCTCTGTATTTTGACGGATGCCATTGGATAGAAAATTGCCTATTTTCACACAAGGAAATCCCCCACTTCAGCTTAAAAGAAAAGCACAGAAGAAAGCCAAATGATTAATGAATATGTAAACAATGATATCATGCTAAAATTCTAATTTTAAACCATAGCGCACATGTCCCGCATGAAGATCAAAGATGCCTACTGTCTCCATGTAAGATACACATGCCGCCTTAAAAACGCCGGGTACCAGCTGTGTGTATTGACGGATAAAGCTGACAGAAAAAGTATTTGACAACAAATCTTTAAAACTCAATAACTTTAACAATTTTGCACCGATTTTCAAAAATCAAACTGCTACTTGTTTCTAATAATGTCCAGAATACATTGATGATCTTATTTTAATATTTTACTTAGTTTTTGAAAAATCGCTGACACGTTGTGTTGAAAAATATCCTGTCTCATGTTCAGGTGCTCAAACCTGAATGGAGTTTTTCCATATAAACTACATACACAAAGAAAGTCTGATCATTATCATCCCTGTGTATTATTTTTTGCTTGACACCTTCAAAGTTCCTATTTATTTTGAATACTTGCAAACAGGTACTTTGGCAAGCAGTGAATACCCAAACAGCATTTCATCAGTGTTTGCTCTGTTAAGAAAAATCAACAATCTCCAGGTACAATTATACATAAATTTAAAGACTGTCAACCGCTTTAAATACAAAATGGACTATTCCTTAGTTATTTTATCAATGTGTGTACAATAATCCACCAGAATAAAGGGGGTTAAAGACAGAAGACATTTTTGCGAAAAATGCCCCCCAAACCTGGCTCTTTTTGGGCGAAAAATGGCCAAAATCTGGCTCCAAGTTCGAGAAAATGGCGCAAAAGAAATCTGATTGGCGAAAATGGTGGCGAAAGAAAAATAAATCCTAGCGCAAACCCTGCCTTTTAAACTTATTTATAGCAATTGTCACATTAGGTTTAACATAACAAGTGAGAATAATGACTTTGGCTTCAACAGTATTCACAAAATCAACATTTCAAAAAAATTCACATTTAAATATAATAGGAAGCAAATTTGACCTTGAGCTTAAGTAGGTCAAGGTCAACTAAGGATCATCATTTGAACAAACTTGGAAGGCCCTACATCCCCAATGCTACATACCAAGTCAAAATATCACAGGCTTTCTGGTTCTGGAGAAGAAGATTTTTAAATGGTTTTAACCATATATGGGCATGGCAGCATCTGTGTCATGTGACCAAAATATTTTGCATACATTTTGACTAA
The DNA here is from genome assembly GCA_964019695.1 of Loripinus fragilis. Taxonomy (NCBI): domain Eukaryota; kingdom Metazoa; phylum Mollusca; class Bivalvia; order Lucinida; family Lucinidae; genus Loripinus; species Loripinus fragilis. Next base: position 11,834,938 of record OZ026530.1, read on the forward strand.
TTTATCATAAGGAGTCTTCACTTGAAATTTGTCTTAATATATTGATGGGACTCCATAAAGAGCGACCTAAGCTGAAAGGTCAAAGGTCAACCTTGACCTTTGGAACTTAGCCATTGTCTCATTAGGTTAAACATATCAAGTGAGAATGATGACTAAGGCTTCCACAGTTTTAAAAAAATCAACTTTTCAGAAATTTTTCCATTAGGAAGCAAATTTGACCTTGACGTTGAGTAGGTCAAGTTCAACCTAGGATCATCATTTGCACAAACTTGGTAGGCCCCATAACCCAAATGCTACATACCAAGTCCCAAGGTCATCGGCTTTGGTTCTGGTGAAGCAGATTTTTAAAGGGTTTTTTACCATATATGGGTGTTGTGGCCATCTAGCTCATGTGACCAGGACCATTTGAACAAACTTCTTTCCTGCGTCCTAAGAAGTCTCCATATGAAATTTGAATTTAATTGGCCTAGTGGTTTCAGAGAAGATGATTGAAATTGTGGACAGACGGATGCCGGACAATGGACGGACGCCGGAGTGACTGGTATACAATAAGCTCCCCCATAAGCCTTCGGCTCAGGTGAGCTAACAAGAGGGCCCTAGGGCCCTGGATCGCTCATCTGAATCTTCATTCATGAGAAGATAATGTATTGGCCAGTGGCTATAGAGATATCTTTCAAAGATATTTTTATTTTTAGCTCTGGTGGCCATGCTGTTAAGGAGTTTTGGTAGAGGGCGTCATGAGGAACATTTCTGTAAAATTATTTTGCATTGAACCATTGGTTAAGGAGATGTCATTTAAAGACATTTCTCATCAACTCTGGTGGCCCTTTGTGCGATGGAGCAAAACTATGCAGTTTAAGTAGAGGGCATTATGAGTAACAGATCTGTGAAACTATTTCAAATTGGGATCTGTGGTTTAGGAGCCTTGAGGAGATACCATTTAAAGATATTTCTTATCTAGAACTTTTAGTCGCCTTTATTGTTTGGCGGAGCGGAACCATTTATGCAATTTTAGTAGAGGTCATCACCGGGAACAAATCTGTGAGATTATTTTTATTTTGGACCAGTGGTTCATGAGATGTCATTTAAAGACAATTCTTATCTAGGCCTCTCATGGCCCTTTTGTTCAGCGAAGCAGAACCTTTGTGCAACTTTGGTAGAAGGCATCATGAGAAACAATTCTGTGAAATTATTTTGAATTTGGACCAGTGGTTCAGGAAGAGAAGTCATTTAAAATATTCCTTATCTAGAGTTCTGGTGGCCCTTTTGTGCATCAGAGAGGAACCATTTGTGCAATTCTGGTAGAGGGTATCATCAGGAATCAAGCAAACCTATGTAGTTCCCAGAACTAATAACAACACAGAATGCAAGATTTATTAAGTCAATGTAATTACCTTTAACAAGGACATCTGAGCTAGCGATATAAATTCATTCTTCGTTGATCACCTCACAGCTGTTCTTTCCTTAGTAAGACTTCTTAGCTAGAGTCACCTGAAACAAACATGTATATGCCTCTAAATTTAGCCTGAGATGGTAGGGGCCTGATGCTTTGGCTGTTTGTTGGGCCCACCGGGGTTTTCCTGTTGGATTTCTTTTGCTCCGGTATTCAGTTTAATTTACTGTTGAGTCCTTATCCTTGCTTTATCTCCTTGTTATATCTTGATTTATATGTTTTAGGAGATGATGCATTGATAAGTTAGGGGTCTTTCATGCAAACCAAATATTTATGTGTCTTGATCCACATCTGAATTAAGGGTGAGGTTGGCGCCGTTAAACCGGTTTAAGCCCTCCAGTAAAATATTTTACTGACCGTTCCAAGGCGGTACTTCTTTTGTGGATCTTTTATGTTTTTGTTCTGTCTTGTGTTTGCTATGTTTTGTGCGCGTCTGTTTATATGTGCTTTGTGGTCACCTGCTGGGAAAGGGCTGACCTCTTGGCTCTCGTTTGTGGTGTCTTCTGTGAGTTTGTCACTTTCCCATTGGAATCCTGGGTCAGGTGTGGTACTTGATTGTATCGATTCCTGATCTTTGCAACCTTATTACTTTTATATAGTAGATGCTCTAAAACTCTGAACACCAGTTGTCCGTAAAAGGGCCTTTCTTACTAGACAGTAGACATACAGTGCAGACCCAGATCAGACTGCTTCTGATGTAGCAGTCTGATCAAGGTCTTCCCTGTTTGCTATTCTGAGCAGCACTTAATGTATTCCAGCCATTATAAGTTATTAACCCACATGTAATCTGAGAACAAAAGAGAAATCTTCTAAATTTCAGAAAATTTACTGTACATATTGTGAATGTTCAAAATATGATAAGCATTAACGGGCTTTTTTGGCCCCCCTATGAGGCTAAAACATAAAAATAGTTTTGACTAATTTGTTCTTATTGGTTTATTAGAACAATAACCAAAGTGTAAAAGTCTCGAATTGATTTGACTTTAACCGTTGCTATGGTATCAAATATGGCCACCAAAATAGGCTAAAAACAGGAAATTGACCACTTTGGAGCAAATTTGAGATGTTTGACAGACCAATTAACATAGGGCACAAGCAACTATCAAAAAGATATTTTACACAGGTTTAGATAAACAAATATTTTCAGCGTAAAAATGTAAATATTTTCTTACCCATCATTATATACATGTGTTTTGGGTGCTCAAAAGAACTGTCTCATTGAGATGGTTCTTTTGAGTACCCACAACATATGTTTTGGTTGAGAAATAAGAAAATTAAATTTTCGCTACACACTCTTAACTAAAGTCATGTTTTAACAGCTGATGAGATTATCATCTGACACAACATATTAAAAGGATATTTTGGTATTTAGCTGTGCTGATATCGAATTTTTTAAAAAAGGTCTCCAAATGCCTTAATTTTGGTCCAAATTGGTAATTTTTCTATTTTAAGCCTACTTTGTTGGTCATTTTTGTTACCATAGCAACAGTAAAATTTAAATAAATGCCGAAATTTTAGACTTCAGTTAATCTTCCCTGTATTTAGCCGAGCGAAACTGTTTGTGCAATTTTGGTAAAAGGCATCATGAGGAACAAATCAGTGAATATATTTTGAATTTGGACCAGTGGGTCAGGAGGAGATGTCGTTTAAAGATATTTCTTATCTGGAGCTCTGGCAGCCATTTTGTTCAGTGGAGCAAAAACATTTGTGCAATTCTAGTTAAGGGCATTATGAGAAACAATTCTGTGAAATTGTTTTAAATTTGGACCAGTGGTTCAGGAGGAAATGTCATCAAAAGACATTTCTTTAAATATCTAGTGCTCTGGCAGCCCCTCTGTTCGGTGGAGCAGAACCATATGTGCAATTTTATAAGAAGGCATCATGAGGAACCATTCTGTGAAATTATTTTGAATTTGGACCAGTGGTTTAGGAAGAGAAGTCATTTAAAATATTTCTTATCTAGAGCTCTGGTGGCCCTTTTGTGCATCGGAGAGAAACCATTTGTGCAATTCTGGTAGAGGGTATCATCAGGAATCAAGCAAACCTATGTAGTTCCCAGAACTAATAACAACACAGAATGCAAGATTTATCAAGTCAATGTAATTACCTTTAACAAGGACATCTGAACTTGCGATATAAGTTCATTCTTCGTTGATCACCTTACAGCTGTTCTTTCCTTAGTAAGACTTCTTAGCTAGAGTCACCTGAAACAAACATGTATATGCCTCTAAATTTAGCCTTTATATAGTAGATGCTCTAAAACTCTGAACACCAGTTGTCTGTAAAAAGGCCTTTCTTACTAGACAGTAGACATACAGTACAGACCCAGATCAGACTGCTTCTGATGTAGCAGTCTGATCAAGGTCTTCCCTGTTTGCTATTCTGACAAGCACTTAATGTATTCCAGCCTTGATAAGTTATTAACCCACATGTAATCTGAGAACAAAAGAGAAATCTTCTAAATTTCAGAAAATTTACTGTACATATTGTGAATGTTCAAAATATGATAAGCATTAACGGGCTTTTTTGCCCCCCCTATGAGGCTAAAACATAAAAATGGTTTTAACTAATTTGTTCTTATTGGTTTATTAGAACAATAACCAAAGTGTAAAAGTCTCAAATTAATTTGACTTTAACCGTTGCTATGGTAACAAATATGGCCACCAAAATAGGCTGAAAACAGGAAATTGACCACTTTGGAGCAAATTTGAGATGTTTGACAGACCAATTAACATAGGGCACAAGCAACTATCAAAAAGATATTTTACACAGGTTTAGATAAACAAATATTTTCAGCGTAAAAATGTAAATATTTTCTTACCCATCAGTATATACATGTGTTTTGGGCTCAAAAGAACCGTCTCATTGAGATGGTTCTTTTGAGTACCCACAACATATGTTTTGGTTGAGAAATAAGAAAATTAAATTTTCGCTACACACTCTTAACTAAAGTCATGTTTTAACAGCTGATGAGATTATCATCTGACACAACATATTAAAAGGATATTTTGGTATTTAGCTGTGCTGATATCGAATTTTTAAAAAAAGGTCTCCAAATGCCTTAATTTTGGTCCAAAATGGTAATTTTTCTATTTTAAGCCTACTTTGAGGGTCATTTTTGTTACCATAGCATCAGTAAAATTTAAATAAATGCCGAAATTTTAGACTTCAGTTAATCTTCCCTGTATTTAGCCGAGCAAAACTGTTTGTGCAATTTTGGTAAAAGGCATCATGAGGAACAAATCAGTGAATATATTTTGAATTTGGACCAGTGGGTCAGGAGGAGATGTCGTTTAAAGATATTTCTTATCTGGAGCTCTGGCAGCCCTTTTGTTCAGTGGAGCAAAAACATTTGTGCAATTCTAGTTAAGGGCATTATGAGAAACAATTCTGTGAAATTGTTTTAAATTTGGACCAGTGGTTCAGGAGGAAATGTCATCAAAAGACATTTCTTTAAATATCTAGTGCTCTGGCAGCCCCTCTGTTCGGTGGAGCAGAACCATATGTGCAATTTTATAAGAAGGCATCATGAAGAACCATTCTGTGAAATAATTTTAAAATTGGACAAGTGGTTGAGGAGGAGCTACAGGGTTTCAGCTGGACTGAAATTTACTTCGGACATTTTGTCCAAACAGCCCCAATATTGTTCGGACATTTGGAAAATTTTTAGGACATTTTTTCAGACACTCATTTTTACCATCATTAACAAAAACTGCTATCTGCCCTTCATATAATGAAACAAGGGGTAGTTTTGCTACCATTTCGGACGGTCAGTGCAGCCTGATGGATTAATGATTGGCTGCCTATTCCGTATCAGGCCTTGTGGCACAATCTTCTCCAATGTAGACTTCTCACGATGTAGGTTGAGTGCCTCAAATGTAAAGTTTCACAAATGTACTTAAGAGATTTGCCTTTTTATTTAATGGGTTGATCGATGGTTGGGTGGAAGTGGGTGGGGTACTGTTTTTGCTGCTATTTGCAGTCGCGGCAGGACTCGTTAGTCACGGAAAGTAGCTGTTCATGTAATGATGGAGCGGGCAAACTGTTTTGGGGTATAAAAAACTTGAGTTCCTGTTGTTTCTTGGTGGCAATTAAGTTTTTTAGTCATTTTATCGGCATATGCCAATGCTAATATGCTGTCTGCTGCGAGATGAAATCGAGGGAAGAAGTTAACAGGATGCAATTGACCAATCAGGCGCCGCGAAATAAAACACAATGACTGGTTTGCTTTAGTGAATAAGTATTTAACGGATAAAATTAAGAGAACCAGTCTGACGCATACAGATATTTGGCCAATCAGCGATGGTTTTATAAAGCAAAAATACTGGACAGCAAACTCTCGGACATCTGGAACTATTTTCGGACTATGTCCGACGGCAAACTGAATCCCTGAGCTAATGAACATTTCAGCACTTAGCAGATGACAAAACAAAATTTGTTGTGATTGACACTTTATGGGTCAACTGTTTAGCATATCAATGTTGTCTGCTGATAACCTTACCCAGTAGGCAAAGAGTTTCCTCTGGAAAGGGATTCAGATGTATAGGGGGGAATCAATTTGATGATTTTAACTCAGGCCATCCTTAAAACAATCATCAATGTTTGTTTGCTGTCACACAACAGAGTGTGAGACTCACTCAAAATGCCACGTACCAAAAAAAGTATGTCTGTTTCGCCACATTTCAGAGAAATATTTTTATTATAATTTTAGACATTTTTCTTACAATTTTAATGTCTTTTAAATAAATCAGTGAAAATAAATTAAAATACCTTCCGACCTGGAAAATTTTAAGTAGGCCTAGGTGACCACAAACATTTTTTTAAAGGATGGCCTTATTTTTCGAAAATAATAAAAAATATCCCAATGAAAATGAAATAATTTGGGCTCAAAAGAGGGTTAAAGTGAACCCCATCTGGATACACCACTGGTTAAATAACTAAACTGATTTAGCCTTTTTTTCAAGGCAGACGATATTTGTTCAGCATTCGGTATTTCAGATTGGCTGTTTCTGGTCGTTGCCATTATACACATGAATATACAAATGTAGTTAAGTTTCTATATATTGATGGACATTACACAAATTTAGATGGAAAATGAACATTTTGTAAAATTATCGCATTATTTAGTAAGCTCCATAAAATTTATTTTCGTTCTTTTTGTGCCAAATTTGCATATGAACTTATCAATGTCCTAATTAATTAAATCATCCATCAAAATGGTCAATGACTTGAATCTTGGGGTCGGCAAAAATGGATCGATGGCTGGGCTGGACTTTCAGACACATGACGACCCAAAGTTCTGAACTGCTCTGGCAAAATCGATCATTCTAAGACTAGTGTCTCTTTTCCTGTTACCATGATAGGATGGTCTGTTATCTGTGGCTGTACATGTCTGATTTGTGACATTTTCCTCATCAACAGAATTTATATAGATCTTGTCTATAATATATAAATACTAGAGGACCTGAAGGTCCTGAAGCGCTCACCTGATCTCCTTAACAATGTTATAATAGGTCACTGTCAACTAAGGCTTATTATTCAAACATATTTTGTTTTACCCTATATGGGTATGGTGGCCATTTTGGTCAAGTATCATATTTATATCTACTGAATACTCCATATGAAATTTGAGTTCATACAGCCCAGTAATTTCCGGGGGGAAATGATGTTCAGATATGTATGTGGCAGTCCAAAATGAGTGGCCTTGGATGAAAGGTCATAGGTCAGCTTGACCTTTGGTGCTTATATAAACCAGTGACTCATTAGGTTTAACATTTCTCTCAAGTATTGTGATTTCCACTTAAACAGTTATAGAAAAATGAATTATGCATTACGAATCAAACTTGGCCTTGCCGTAAAAATGGTCAAGGTCAACCCAGATTCATCATTTGTGCAAACCTGGTGGGGCCCAAATCCCCAATGCTACATACCAAGTCCCAAGGCCATTGGCCTTTTGGGTCCAGAGAAGAAGATATTTAAATTGGTTTGACCTTATATGAGCATGGCGGCCATCTTGGTCATGTGAACATAAACATTTGATATAAATTTACTCCTCTCAACTTAAGGAGTTGTCATATAAAATTTGAGTTCAATTGGCCTAGTGGTTTCTGAGAAAACTATGTTTTAAGATATTGATTGGACTCCAATATGAGCGACCTTGGCTGAAGGTCAACCTTGACATTTGGAGCTTATTTATAGCCATTGTCTTATTTAGTTAAACATATCAAGTGAGAATAATGACTTTGGCTTCAACAGTATTAAAAAAATCAACTTTTCAAAAAAATACCCATTTAAATGCATTAGGAAGCAAATTTGACCTTGATATTAAGTAGGTCAAGGTCAATCTAGGAACATCATTTGAACAAACTTGGTAGGCCCTACATCCCCAATGCCACATACTAAGTTCCAAGGTCATTGGCCCTCTGGTTCTGGAGAAGAAGATTTTAAAAGGTTTTTACCATATATGGGCGTGGCGGCCATCTTGGTCATGTGACCAAAATATTTTGCATAAATTTTGGCTATCTTATCATAAGGAGTCTTCACATGAAATTTGAGTTTAATTGGGCAAATGGTTTGTGAGAAAACTATGTTTTAATATATAGATGGGACTCCATTATGAGTGGCCTAAGCTGAAAGGTCAAAGGTCAACCTTGACCTTTGGAACTTATTTATAGCCATCGTCTCATTAGGTTAAACATATCAAGTGAGAATAATGACTAAGGCTTCCACAGTTTTCAAGAAAATCAACTTTTCAGAAATTTTCCCATTTAAATGCATTAGGAAGCAAATTTGACCTTGACGTTAAGTAGGTCAAGGTCAACCTAGGATCATCATTTGAACAAACTTGGTAGGCCCCACATCCCCAATGCTACATACCAAGTCCCAAGGTTATCGGCCTTCTGGTTCTGGAGAAGAAGATTTTTAAAGGGTTTTTACCATATATGGGCGTGGCGGCCATCTTGGTCATGTGACCAGGACCATTTGAACAAACTTTCGTTCCCCCATCCTAAGGAGTCTCCATATGAAATTTGAGTTCAATTGGCCCAGTAGTTTCAGAGGAGAAGATGTTTGAAAATGTTGACGGACGACGGAAGGACGGACGGACGACGGACGCCGGAGTCACTGGTATACTATTAGCTCACCTCAGAGCCTTTGGCTCAGGTGAGCTAATAACATACAGCCAATGAGTTAATGATATTATGTTGAACTGTATAATGTATTTCAGCAGCTGCATTCTATGGTCTCTCATTATACATGTCAGTAGTGCCATGCAATATACATTCAAAGGCATTGTAGGAGCCATAATCATAGTGTGAAAAAGACGGCAAAGGAACTCTCCTGGCTAAAAAAAACCACAAACAGTTACTTTAGGCGCCAGCTAGTGTTTTAAGTTGGAAGTGCTAGCTTCGGCCTTTTAAAAGTTAAATTATTATTGAAAAGATGCCAACTTGCAGCTCAAATATTACCGTGATAATTTGATAAAGTATTTTCTCATATAAACCAAATAAAAGCCTTTTAGGAAAGGCTGTTTTCTTGAAGTTCAGCAGAATTCCATTCATCATACCTACATTCATTGCTGGTTCTCGGTTTACAGATGGTCAGAACCAGCATCATAGGTACAGATAAGGGAATTTTATTTGCGTAAAATTTTAATTATTTTCTTACCCATTAATTTAAACACGTGTTTTGCGTGCTCAAAAGAACCGTCTAATTGAGATGGTTCTTTTGAGTACCCGCAACATATGTTTTGGATGAGAAATTAAGAAAATAATTTTCCAATACACACTCTTATCTGGAGGCCTGCAGCATGTAATGTAGATATGGTGAATGGTTCGTGATTTTTCTCACCTGGTTTTTTATTTTTTGTCAATCATTTTTTTCTAAAAATGATTAAATCATGACGATAAAGAGCAAGGAGATACAAGTTAAGTACCTCCCAGCAGAAACAATATAGCAGCAAGATGAGTTCTGTGCATCGAAGCATGATTGAACCAATTTTCAGTGTACTGTGACCACTGACCAAGTTAGTTTTGGCCTTAACTAAAAGATGGAGAAGCAATATCTAACAATAGGTGGTTTGACTTTGCATACGCATACTGACCTATTCGATTTGAACATTGTGGGTACATGTGACGTATTGGTTTACAAAATGTGTCACCAAATTATGTGATTCGCCTGATTGGTTGATTCAAACTTGTCATCAATCTGCCAGGGTTCGCGCTAGTGGTTGCCATTGTTGCAAAATGCAAAGAAATAATAAATTTGGCGCAATAATATTAATTTGGCGACAACTATTGGCGAAAAAAAAATTGCTGGTGAAAATTTTTGTCTGGCGTTGGAACGTCACCTCCAGCTTAAAGTCATTGACTGATGTCGTCCATGTATAACATCACACAATTCTGTAGCGGACGGAGTCAAACCTGAACATGCCTCACACACTTCTGACATCTGTCTCGTGGTCAATGCATGCGTAGGTCTAAACCAAAAACTGCATCATTAAGTGTCACTGAAACCGCTTTTTGACCTTGCCATGTGAGATGTGTTTTCAAAAATGTTTTAGTGTAGAAAAATCTTATCACTCTGTTGCTAAACACTGTACATTTGTAAACTAATACAAATTGTTAGTGTTTAGCTACCAAAGGATACTTGACGTCTCCACAAACAGATTATTTATAGCCATTCAGTGCTGCTTGCTGCTTTTTTTACATAGTGTTTTGAGTAATGCATACTGCATATTCACACAAAACCCATTTTTCAGTGGTGATGTGCCTTAGCAGATAGGCCGATCCTTTGAGTATCGCACCTGTGCAGACAATGGATTGAGAAGTTTTGGTTTGTTTATTTTGATGCTTTAATTATGTCACAATCAACTTTTTTTCAGTTATGTTGGGATGATTTCCTGTCTTCATAGGTTAAACCAGTACTAAGGCACAGGGCCGTCGCCGCGTATTTAAAAGTGGTCCGGCGGAGGAAATCATCGAGTGCCGACGGCACGAGAGGGGGAGAGCACGCGAGGGTGACTCTCCCTCTCGTTAGGGGGGTTAGGGGGTCTCCCCCAAGAAAATTTTGAATTTTTAGCGCTTCTGTGTGCGTTTTTAATGGGCTTTTATGCGTTTGAGACCAGACTTCAGACACGATTTTTTGATAGAAAAGATATTTCTTGGCGCGTGATAAAACCGAATGCTAAACAAAATCGTTTTCAGATAGTCACGATTATTTTTTACTTTTTTCTTCAGCATATTTCTTAGACATTATGTCACCTATGTTCCCGCAGGTTTTGGCAAAGTACTTTTAGCACCGATCCTTGGTTGTCATGGGCGGATCCAGAGGGGAGACGGGGGGTCCGGCCCCCCCCCACCTGAAAAATCACAAAAAATTAGGGTTTCTAAGCAATACTGGTCCAGATCCCCTGAAAAATCACAAAGCTACCAAGCCAGCATTCAATGTTGGGCCATTATCGGCCCCCCAGCCTCTGACATAACTTACTGGATCCGAGCATGGTTGTATTTCAAAGAGTTGGATTTTCGAAAAGATATACAAAAAAGCGTCTTTTCAATTAGTACATCCGTTACTTTAAGGATGCAGAATGCTTCATCTAGATTTTTGCTGCACAACTTTCCTTGATAGGCATAACGTGAGATCTTTGGCTTCATCGTAATGAAGCCAGGGCCTACTATCGAACTACGACGGCTAAACCCTTCTCTGTTCATGCTTCTTAAAGTCGAATGAACGTTGGGGGAACCGAAAAGTCTTGGGCTGAATTGGAACAGGCACAACTTGTATATCCGTAACAGAATGAATTGTAAAAACACATGCCCACGATGCTCATAACGTTTAAACATACTTAGTCGCTCGACATGTTATTTAGAAGAAGAAATGTCAATTTAAAGGGAAATGAAACTGGCGCATAGAAATTATCTGGGCCTCAATGCGAGAAGACCTGTCTTCGGGGTTTATGAAGGCTTGCAAGACTCAAACCAACCTGCTCAGTTACAGAGAGTACATGTAGCTAGAAAGCTGAAATTTTGAGTGTAGCAAGTTTATCAATTATACTTTAAAGAGGGCGAACAACAATGGCACTGATCAGACTGCGCGGATGTGTAGGCTGGTCTGCGCCTTTAATTTTCGAATGCTTCTACGTCAGGTTTTCTCTCGACACGGCCCAAAAGTATGATAACTGTCATTATAATACAATGTAATTGCATTGTTTTTCAATGTTTCCACACCTTGGCTAGGTCGGTCTATGGATGACACGCGCAACGAGCGTTATTGATGATTGCATCAATAAATTGAAAATCAGAGGTAAGCACAAAGAAAAATGAGCCAAAACGAGAAAAAAGGGACACGACAGAAAGCAAATTCGTCCAAAAAAAGTGGTCCGGCGCTCGCCGTCCTGCCGGACCGGCGACGACGGCCTTGAGGCAGCAGGTGAAAAATGTCTTGTCCTTTCAAAGGACACAAAGGCAGTGAGTCTCGAACTAGCAACCGTTTGATCCCCAGTCTAACACGCCATCAACTGAGCCACTGAGATCCACAGGAGAAGGGTTGGGTATTGATATTGAAAGTATTGACCACACTGTAAAACCTCATAGAATCTAAAGCTGCAGGCTCCGGTCACTTTCCGTAGAATCGTTGGTAGGCTCATAAGTTTCGCTTCCACGAATTCTGGTTACAGCAATTTTGGTTTCATTATCAGCGCCCCTAACCTCAATTTCTGCATTCGCAAACTTCGACGAATCGTAACGAATTTTATTTACTTACGTATCCGTGTATGTATCATTGACTGCACTGTGTTCCACGTGTCTCGTTCAACTGAAAAAATCAATTCTGACCAAGGAGGATAAATCTAGCAACTGTAGGCAATATTTGCAACAGCAATTGAAGAGTCAGAAGACAGCTGTAACCGCAAATGATGGTAATGTTGGGATTTACCGTTACGGAGCGTGCAAAGGCGTTAAGCTTGTTGTTCATTGTACTGCAGATTCCAATATGGCCGCGATTGGCTAAATATCGAGCAACCTCACGTGCACGGTGCGTACAACTTGCATTTTGGTTGTTTGGTCCCCTGCTTTTAGCACCTACAGCCGGTACGCCCGGGTACAAAAATAGGTCGAATAACGCCGAGCTATTCCAAAAAGACCTTCTCTCGGGTGCTAAGGCGTTCGCAAGAAACTGAAGCGTTGAAATGCCGACTGTGAACAAGCGCCTATTTAATCATTGCTCATGGGGAAATGGGACTGGTTCCCGCTTTTCAATGAAAGCCTTACGGACAGCGTCTCGAAAGCAGGATAAAATGTGTCACAAAGTTTTTGGATCCTAAGCTCAGTGTATAAGCGTGCTTGGACGCACGTATAAAGCAAGAACCAAACACATAAAGCAACAACCTGCTGTTACTTTCTTCAAGAGGGGACGGACAGTTGCTGCCTATCTATTGATGCATAGCTAATTAGGGCCTGTGCTGCCCCATATGTTCTGTAGGAGGATATGCTACCAGTGAAAATGCAGTGTAATGATAAATACGGTCACAGTGAAGAGTCTTGGTGATCGCAACAGTCTCTTTGATAAACCCTTTATAATCTAATGGGGCATTAACAAAAGGTTACCTAATCTACTTATCTACCCCTGATTACCAGTACTGACTGGCAAGTTTTACCCCTCAACTAGATCCCAACCTTAAACCCCCAACCCATAGGAATGTCCAAAACAACCCTGGGAGCCCCAACTCCCCCCCCCCCCCCCAAAAAAAAAAAACAAATGAAAAGAAAAGGGGGGCCAACCCTGGGAGCCAAAAAAAATATTTAAAAAAAAATGAAAAGAAAAAGGAAGCTAACTTTGCGAATCCTCCATAGGAGGAATACGCTTGTTGACGAGCCAGCATTAAAAGCATGGCTCGTGGTGCAGAACACCTAGAGAAAAAATTACTTAAAATGGTCAACTTCAACAAGGAATTGTATAAAACATATATTAAAAATGTTTGGTTTTTGTTTATTGAGAAAATATCCATATAGTTTACAGAGACGTTTGCTTTGTGTATTTGTAGATAGATATTTTACACGGAATTAAACTTAAACATTGTAATAATGCCACTTGGCTAATTGACCAAATATTACTGTTTTTGCTAAATGATGTTAATTTCTGTATCATGAAAAGTAATGTCCCTTGAACACCAATCTGCGACTTATAGGAATGTTGATCCTATAGATTAATGAGACCAAATAGCTGAGGGGTCTAAATGGTTTTCGCCAGAAGAACTATAGGACCTTTACACGTGGGTTCGAAACCTACCAGCTCCTGATTTATAAGAATTTTTTTTAATTCTTTTTACATTAGATTTTTTGTTGCATTATCTGATAATTTTTGATTGTTTGAAAAGATGGTTAATTCATGAATATCTTCAATTACAATATCTTCAATTACAATATCCTTATTGCATTTTGTCATCGTCACAAGAAAGCCTGATTTTGTTGTATGTCCATAAGAAAGGCGCAGACCAGCGTGCACATCCATGCAGACTGATCTGAGCTTTTGTTATTTACTATTGGTAGATATAGTATCCGAACTTGTACATGAAATATTTTAGTATTCTACATGCTAGACTCTGAAGCTAGACAGGCTGGATTAAGTTTTAAGTTGTTGTAAACCACAATCACACGTTTTTCTCGTGATGAGATCCATATCTACTTAGCATTTCTTAGACATAAATGCATAACAACCATTATTTTTCGGTGTTTATTTTCATCTACCACCATACTTTTGACGTGTCATCAATGAAGGCTCGAAAAAGACTCTGCAGTAGAACATTCTCATTCAGAAAGCTGCGTATCGCCCATGGGCTATGTGCTTTCTCATGCGATTTTACCTGGTAACTGTAGTAGGTTAGGCTAAAATGAATCAGTATATCTGAGAAGTCGTGTCAGAGCCTTTATAGAGTGAATATATTAAATAAATACCATTTTAAACGAGAATACGAACATTTTAATGTAAAGCAATAACTCTAGTGCTAGGTGTATTATAACCTACACAATTTCTCGCCCATGAGCTTTGAATTATTTGTGTGAGTTTAGTTTTAATCACATGTATCGCCCATGAGCTTTGAACTTTCTTGTGAGATTTTTGTTCTAACCTGGGCTCTGATTTCTTGCGATAATTTAGTTCTAATCGCACGTGATCTTTTTGTGTGATTTAGTTTTATTACAGGTGGCACCCATTTGCTTTGAACTTTCTTGCGAGATTTTAGTTCTTATTGTATGTATCGCCCGTGGGCTACACACTTTCTGGCGCGGATTTAGTTCTAATCGCATGTGTTACCCATGAGCTATGAATTTTCTGGGTTATTTAAGTCATCGCATGTGTTGCCCATGAGCTTTGACCTTTCTTGTATGATCGAAGTTCTACTTGCATGTGTCGCCCATGGGCTATGAACTTCCTATGAGATTTTAGTTGACTCGCCTGTGTCGCCCATGAACTATGAATTTTTTGTGCGAAATTAGTTTAGAATCACATGAGTCTGCCATGAGCTATGAACTTTCTTGGGATACTTTAGTTCTTAGTTCTAGTAATATGGGTTGCCCATGAGCTAATAACTTCCTCGTGTGATTTTAGTTCTAATTACATGTGTCGCCCATTAGCTTTGAACTTTCTTGTGCGATTTTAGTTCTAATCGCATGTGTCGCCCTGGGGCTATGAATTTTGTCTCGCAAATTTAGTTCTAATCGCATGTATCGCCCATGAGCTATAAACTTTTCGTGTTATTTCAGTTCTTATCGCATGTAACGCCCATGAGCTATGAATTTTCTTGTGAGATTTTAGTTCAATCCCACGTATCACCCACGAGTTATGACTTTCTCGTGAGATTTTAGTTCTGATCGCATGTGTCGCCCAAATTCGCTGTTTGATTTTAGTTCAAATTGTATGTGTCGGCCACAGGCTGTTACGTTTCTCGCGTTTTTGTTTCAAATCACACGCTGAGTCCATGAGCAATTAACTTTCTTGTGAGATTTTAGTTCTTAGTTTGAGTAGCATCTGTAGCTCATCGGCTATGATTTTTCACTTGATGTTTTTGTTCTATTTACATGCTAATGGACTAGTACAAATAAGGATTGACTAACGACTAAAACTAAAGTTTATGACTAAGGAATGGCGGCGGGTTCAACTTATACTTAACAACATTTTAAAACACAACAAATTTGCTACATCGCCAGCTTTCGCTCGTGTAAATAAAAGCCCAAACCTCAGTATCATTAGTTTCAGTGCATTTCTTGAATAATTTTCATGTTTATTTGTAATTTGATTGAAACAAATATTAATGGAGACTAGATCCGCCTCGCTTAGAAAATTATTCATGCGCATACAATGACGTATATTCACTGTAATGGATAGTTGTACTCGTCTAAAGTTACAAACATGTTTAAAATAAGAAAACGAAATAAGAGACCTACAATACAGCAGACTCTGTGGTCTAGTGGTTAGAACAGCTGACTCATATACTTGTGGTCGCTGGTTCGATTCCTACCTAACATATATTTTTTTCAAGTTTTTGTTTGTTTGTTTTTTGGAGCTTTACGTCCGCGTCAACAAATTTTCAGTAATGTCGGGACGATTTATTCTTTTCATAGGTTGAACCAGTAGTAAGCAGTGGATAACGTGTGTAATAGTGGCTGCGCTGGCGGTGAGTCTCGAATTGGCATTAGCCTTTCGATCCCCAGTCTAACGCTCAAGTGGCTTTTTTTTTTCATTTTTTATTTGTTCTTTCACTGGGACTGTAGAATGTGCCAATGTACATGTAGTCCCAAAATAATGTTTTATATGATATCACATAATAACATTATATAGTTTTAGAAACACTTTTGGATGTCAAAAAGACCTGTTTTTCACCACACACTGGTGGGACCGCTGGTGCAATCTTCAATGTGCTTGGCTGCCAATTCAGAGACCCCGTTTTGGTAGAAATTCGTTCTAAAAATAGTTTCTATGATCATCCTTTCCCCTCCGCTGTCTCAATTAGAGCAACGAAATAATGGGCACTCAATATTGATTAAGTAGTGAACAGTGTAGATCGGTTAATCCATTTATGCCTACTGGAGTCTTCAATCCATTTAAACTGACTGGTCGATCTGTAATTATAGGGTCTTTAGTTTTGCTTTATCACTTTACAGAAATTATTGTATCATTTAAGCAAACAGCGTAGACCTTATTAGACATTATTTCATACAACATCTGCCTTGACGCAATGCGTCTATGTTGGATCTGCACTGTTTGTCAAATTCCTTTATACAATGTATGGGTGCTAGGCATTATTGGGCTTTTAAAATGACTGTGTTCAAATAATTGTCTGCGCTGATGGTTTACTCATCAGTCAACAATCTTTCAGTCATATCGGGACGTTTCATAAATTTTTGGGTTAAACCAGTTCTAAGCAGAACATATAAAGTGTCTTCCTAAAGGACACAGTACATTGGCCCTGTTGAGTCTCGAACAAGTGGCCATCCAGATACTACTCTTGGTTATATCGGCGATCTGCAGTTAAAACTATTCAACTTATGAGAAGTCCCTAGGGAAATATATACCACCTGACTCGGCCAAAACCCAGAGGATAGTGTATTCGAGCTATAACCTACAAACGACTCCGCAATAACATCTTCAGCCAAAACCCCAAATCAAGCTGAAACCGTCCAAGTAAGCACTCGGGCGGCGACATCCATATGGACGGGAACCCCACTAGCCCTGACATGCATCCTCTTTGATAAATGATTGCCAGGCTGTTATAAAGGCAATATAAATAAGGTTAGAGAAGCCTGTTTCTGTATTCCCTGCAGCTATGAACAGCTGAGATCCCACTACACCAACACGACTCTGGCTGTACAAGAGCATACATGCAGTCTTCCCCGCACCTTCACACCTTTCATCACTGCGTCTGTCAGACAGGGAGTCAATACAGTCCTTGCACACCCGAAACCTGGGCCCAAACAGTGCCTTGTAAACAATAGCCCTGGTTTCCATTGGACAAGTCAAGTTTAATCGAAGGAAACCCAGTGCACGCACCAACACAAACGCCGATACTATTTTTATATGCCAGGCGAAGTGATGTAGTTGTAAATGCTTTTCGTTGATATGTTGGGTATGGAGATGCAAACAAACACGTGAGTGCGTGTGTTTGTTGGTAGGGGAAGGAGAGGGGGTTGGGATTGAGAACCTATACTTAGACTGACCTTAGCAGTCACTTAGAGTTATCGAAATATCGGTTATAGACTTCCTTTCGACTACGGTTATCTGGCTTCTTCAGTTTGTCAGATGCGGCTTTAAGCCATGACACTGGCTCTATTTGACCTAAGTTGTTGACGGAAATTCACACACACACACACACACACACACACACACACACACACACACACACACACACACACACACCATCCGGTGTGAGGTCACTTACATCTGGAGAGGTTACCCTAAACATGTAATTAAAATGCAGTCTCACGGTTGTCGTGTAGCTGTCAGTGGTCTGTGTTTACTTCACGGTGGCGAGGGTTAGCTTGTGGTCTATGATTGCATCATTTCCTGGTCATACTCACTTTTTTGACCACACACATGACATTTCGAACACACCTTGCTCTCACCTTTCCTTTTGTAGGATAGCTCTTCACCCTTTATCTACTATTGGCTCCTAAATCCGTATTTTGGCAAACAGTGCAGACCCAGATGCGCATTTGATCAGAGTCTACACTGTTTGCTAAGACAAAATCAATCGTCAGTGAAAGAATGCATTTTTTTTCGAAAATGTGGCCCCTCAATATGTACAATTGGCCATCGTTTATTGCATTGAATTCCGCTAATATATCTAACTTCTGAATAGTTATTTATATTGCTAAATAATCATTAAATATGATATTTCATAATTGAAACTTTTTTTTTTAGTTATTGGAACTCTTTGTCCTACCCTAGGAGAAAAGTAACCGTGATAGTCGAGTTGTGTGCTGGCTTGTCACACACAGTAAAGCCGTACTTCTGTCATCATTCTTCTACTTTGGTAAATGTTCGAAGCCGTTGTTTTGGGCAATCAGAGCGTTCGTGATCGCCGCCTTATTGGTAGAGCTGTAACAATTATAACAGAAAAGACAGGGTCTTCTTGAGTTACTTAATTTTGAATTAACCCAGTAGCCTTATGAGTAAGTTTGTCTCTCTATCCTATTTCGATTTAGCCGAGTTGTTCAGGAAGTCGATGTTTCCCATTCATAGAAACAAACCAATGTACCTGGATTTTTGTCTGTAATAAAAGGCTCCGATAGACTGATCACGTTGCTTATCACGGGGTGCAGCATATTGTGATTTAGAGGTCCACCGTTTTCCTGTTTTCATATCAAATTTGAATGAGTAGATGTTGTCATATATTTGACCTAATGCACGATGTGGGGACTGCTATGTTACATTACTAGTATCTTGAAATCTCGACTGAATATGTGTGGTGCTCTAAAAACTTCAATATGCAGTTTTCTGGGCGTCTGATAGTTCAGACATACATCGATACATCTGTATTCTTTTTACCTATGTAACAAAGACACAATAATCTACAAATCGTTCACTAGTAAAATATATAACAAGACCTATCCAAACAAATTTAATTTTAATAAAACCAAAACAGTTGACTCCTAGCACACAAACGTTGCACCCCGTGTTACATCATGAGTACTAGTTGGTCTATCAGGAACGGACAAATGGTTTTGGAAAGGCAGAGAAGGTAGATACTCTGTGCAACACGTTTTACATTACCCGACAGTACCTATGAAAGTTAAGACTCCAGCTCTCATTGGGGAGGTAAACTTAGGGTGCCTATCCATCCTCTTTTAGTTGAATGGCGATCGAACTAACATCGATAGAATTAATCTGTCATTTTAAAACAGTTGGTCAATCATGCAGTCGCTCGAACTACTGTCGTGCCAACCAAGAGTGACAGTGACGTAATATTTTGTTTTCAATTGATAAGTTCAGCATTAATTTGTACACTCCACTTGAGCTAACGGGAATCGATAGATCACATGTGTATTAATCCTATCCTGCGGATAGGATTAATACACAAGTGATCCATCGGTTATTAGTCCCTGATAATTTTGTAAACAAAACATCACGTCGCTGTCACTATTGGCTGGCATGACAGTAAAAGTGGATGGAGAACACTATCCTTAATAATAGCTGTTCGTGTAAATCCCTATCAGTATGTATATAAGCAGTCCAAATATTGTCCGTCATGAGGCTCAAACCCGTTACAAGAAGCCTACGAGTCATGTTTGCTAGCCGCTACACCATAAAAGTTGTAGCACGTAGCTGTCGCTTTTTTGTGTTTAGATTCATTTACCGCTTCAGTACAATTAGTTACACAGTGTACACTATTATACACAGTGAGTTTGGTTTTTAGTCATTAGTCGATAGTCGTTAGTTTCATCCTTATTTGTACTAGTCTAATGTGTAACCAACAAAGTATGAGTTTTCTGGTGAGATTTTAGTTTTAATTGCATGGGTCGTCTATGAGATTTGAGTTTTTCTTGTGAGATTTTAGTTTGAGACGCATTCTCATGGTTATGAGATCATTAGAATGTAGTTTTACATGAAATTGCAAGTGTAAACCATGCACTATGAGTTTTTTGCGTGAAAATTTAGTTCAAACGCACGCATGTGTTGCCCATGAACTCTAAGATTTTTCTTATGAAATGTTAGTTTTAGACGCAAGTACAGCATATGTACAAGAGCTTTCTCGCAAGAATTTAGTTCTGGTTGCATGCGTAGTCATTAAAGAATGAGATTTCACATGAGATTTAAGTTGCATCACATGTGTCGCCAACGAGTTATAAGCTTTTTTATGTGGGATTTTAGTTCTAATCGCATGTGTCAACCATGAGCGATGGGCTATGAGCTTATCGTGAGAACTAAGTTGATATCACATGTGTCTCTCGTGAGCTTTTGCACAGACTTACCAGGCACAAATGTAATACTATTGGGCAAGCTCACGAAATTTTAGCACATATCATATAGCCCAGCAATGAAGGCTCAGGCGAGCCTGCGCAAATGCGCATCCTCGCCATAGCCTTCACAGCTCGCATACACAAAGTATGGATGTAGATAAATACCCAGATAATAATAAAACATATATTCCCACTAGGTAAGCCAGCTATAGACGTTTACAGGCGGCTTTTGCGCATATGCGATAAGCATCAAAGCCAAGGATACCACAGTGTCGGTGATCTTGCATCATCATGCGTTCGTACAACCAATTTGAGTCAGACCAGCGTCCGTCGTTGTCATGGTAGTTGACAAAATAGTCCACACAAAGATGATTTTGTTTTCATCAGCATAACGAATATACATCAATGCTTAGTCAGAGGCAAGTTTAAAGTCCAAAAGAGCACCCATTCACTGAATATATAGGACACAGATACTGCAATTTAAATTTGTTTTAAAAGGTACTATTTTCGTGGGCTACCAAACCGGATGTTTTGTTTTGTGAAAATGAAAGAAAAACAAGCTCAGCTTTTACAAAAACATGCCTAACAAAAATACCACAAACATACATCACATACCATTCCATGGCGTCAAGAGGTAGAAATGACAGACAGATAAAGACATCCATATAAAGCAAGAACCAAACACATAAAGCAACAACCTGCTGTTACTTTCTTCAAGAGGGGACGGACAGTTGCTGCCTATCTATTGATGCATAGCTAATTAGGGCCTGTGCTGCCCCATATGTTCTGTAGGAGGATAAGCTACCAGTGAAAATGCAGTGTAATGATAAATACGGTCACAGTGAAGAGTCTTGGTGATCGCAACAGTCTCTTTGATAAACCCTTTATAATCTAATGGGGCATTAACAAAAGGTTACCTAATCTACTTATCTACCCCTGATTACCAGTACTGACTGGCAAGTTTTACCCCTCAACTAGATCCCAACCTTAAACCCCCAACCCATAGGAATGTCCAAAACAACCCTGGGAGCCCACAACTCCCCCCCCCCCCCAAAAAAAAAAAAAAAAAAAAAAAAAACAAATGAAAAGAAAAGGGGGGCCAACCCTGGGAGCCAAAAAAAATATTTAAAAAAAAATGAAAAGAAAAAGGAAGCTAAATTTGCGAATCCTCCATAGGAGGAATACGCTTGTTGACGAGCCAGCATTAAAAGCATGGCTCGTGGTGCAGAACACCTAGAGAAAAAATTACTTAAAATGGTCAACTTCAACAAGGAATTGTATAAAACATATATTAAAAATGTTTGGTTTTTGTTTATTGAGAAAATATCCATATAGTTTACAGAGACGTTTGCTTTGTGTATTTGTAGATAGATATTTTACACGGAATTAAACTTAAACATTGTAATAATGCCACTTGGCTAATTGACCAAATATTACTGTTTTTGCTAAATGATGTTAATTTCTGTATCATGAAAAGTAATGTCCCTTGAACACCAATCTGCGACTTATAGGAATGTTGATCCTATAGATTAATGAGACCAAATAGCTGAGGGGTCTAAATGGTTTTCGCCAGAAGAACTATAGGACCTTTACACGTGGGTTCGAAACCTACCAGCTCCTGATTTATAAGAATTTTTTTTAATTCTTTTTACATTAGATTTTTTGTTGCATTATCTGATAATTTTTGATTGTTTGAAAAGATGGTTAATTCATGAATATCTTCAATTACAATATCTTCAATTACAATATCCTTATTGCATTTTGGCATCGTCACAAGAAAGCCTGATTTTGTTGTATGTCCATAAGAAAGGCGCAGACCAGCGTGCACATCCATGCAGACTGATCTGAGCTTTTGTTATTTACTATTGGTAGATATAGTATCCGAACTTGTACATGAAATATTTTAGTATTCTACATGCTAGACTCTGAAGCTAGACAGGCTGGATTAAGTTTTAAGTTGTTGTAAACCACAATCACACGTTTTTCTCGTGATGAGATCCATATCTACTTAGCATTTCTTAGACATAAATGCATAACAACCATTATTTTTCGGTGTTTATTTTCATCTACCACCATACTTTTGACGTGTCATCAATGAAGGCTCGAAAAAGACTCTGCAGTAGAACATTCTCATTCAGAAAGCTGCGTATCGCCCATGGGCTATGTGCTTTCTCATGCGATTTTACCTGGTAACTGTAGTAGGTTAGGCTAAAATGAATCAGTATATCTGAGAAGTCGTGTCAGAGCCTTTATAGAGTGAATATATTAAATAAATAACATTTTAAACGAGAATACGAACATTTTAATGTAAAGCAATAACTCTAGTGCTAGGTGTAGTATAACCTACACAATTTCTCGCCCATGAGCTTTGAATTATTTGTGTGAGTTTAGTTTTAATCACATGTATCGCCCATGAGCTTTGAACTTTCTTGTGAGATTTTTGTTCTAACCTGGGCTCTGATTTCTTGCGATAATTTAGTTCTAATCGCACGTGATTTTTTTGTGTGATTTAGTTTTATTACAGGTGGCACCCATTGGCTTTGAACTTTCTTGCGAGATTTTAGTTCTTATTGTATGTATCGCCCGTGGGCTACACACTTTCTGGCGCGGATTTAGTTCTAATCGCATGTGTTACCCATGAGCTATGAATTTTCTGGGTTATTAAAGTCATCGCATGTGTTGCCCATGAGCTTTGACCTTTCTTGTATGATCGAAGTTCTACTTGCATGTGTCGCCCATGGGCTATGAACTTCCTATGAGATTTTAGTTGACTCGCCTGTGTCGCCCATGAACTATGAATTTTTTGTGCGAAATTAGTTTAGAATCACATGAGTCTGCCATGAGCTATGAACTTTCTTGGGATACTTTAGTTCTTAGTTCTAGTAATATGGGTTGCCCATGAGCTAATAACTTCCTCGTGTGATTTTAGTTCTAATTACATTTGTCGCCCATTAGCTTTGAACTTTCTTGTGCGATTTTAGTTCTAATCGCATGTGTCGCCCTGGGGCTATGAATTTTGTCTCGCAAATTTAGTTCTAATCGCATGTATCGCCCATGAGCTATAAACTTTTCGTGTTATTTCAGTTCTTATCGCATGTAACGCCCATGAGCTATGAATTTTCTTGTGAGATTTTAGTTCAATCCCACGTATCACCCACGAGTTATGACTTTCTCGTGAGATTTTAGTTCTGATCGCATGTGTCGCCCAAATTCGCTGTTTGATTTTAGTTCAAATTGTATGTGTCGGCCACAGGCTGTTACGTTTCTCGCGTTTTTGTTTCAAATCACACGCTGAGTCCCTGAGCAATTAATTTTCTTGTGAGATTTTAGTTCTTAGTTTGAGTAGCATCTGTAGCTCATCGGCTATGATTTTTCACTTGATGTTTTTGTTCTATTTACATGCTAATGTGTAACCAACAAAGTATGAGTTTTCTGGTGAGATTTTAGTTTTAATTGCATGGGTCGTCTATGAGATTTGAGTTTTTCTTGTGAGATTTTAGTTTGAGACGCATTCTCATGGTTATGAGATCATTAGAATGTAGTTTTACATGAAATTGCAAGTGTAAACCATGCACTATGAGTTTTTTGCGTGAAAATTTAGTTCAAACGCACGCATGTGTTGCCCATGAACTCTAAGACTTTTCTTATGAAATGTTAGTTTTAGACGCAAGTACAGCATATGTACAAGAGCTTTCTCGCAAGAATTTAGTTCTGGTTGCATGCGTAGTCATTAAAGAATGAGATTTCACATGAGATTTAAGTTGCATCACATGTGTCGCCAACGAGTTATAAGCTTTTTTATGTGGGATTTTAGTTCTAATCGCATGTTTCAACCATGAGCGATGGGCTATGAGCTTATCGTGAGAACTAAGTTGATATCACATGTGTCTCTCGTGAGCTTTTGCACAGACTTACCAGGCACAAATGTAATACTATTGGGCAAGCTCACGAAATTTTAGCACATATCATATAGCCCAGCAATGAAGGCTCAGGCGAGCCTGCGCAAATGCGCATCCTCGCCATAGCCTTCACAGCTCGCATACACAAATTATGGATGTAGATAAATACCCAGATAATAATAAAACATATATTCCCACTAGGTAAGCCAGCTATGGACGTTTACAGGCGGCTTTTGCGCATATGCGATAAGCATCAAAGCCAAGGATACCACAGTGTCGGTGATCATGCATCATCATGCGTTCGTACAACCAATTTGAGTCAGACCAGCGTCCGTCGTTGTCATGGTAGTTGACAAAATAGTCCACACAAAGATGATTTTGTTTTCATCAGCATAACGAATATACATCAATGCTTAGTCAGAGGCAAGTTTAAAGTCCAAAAGAGCACCCATTCACTGAATATATAGGACACAGATACTGCAATTTAAATTTGTTTTAAAAGGTACTATTTTCGTGGGCTACCAAACCGGATGTTTTGTTTTGTGAAAATGAAAGAAAAACAAGCTCAGCTTTTACAAAAACATGCCTAACAAAAATACCACTAACATACATCACATACCATTCCATGGCGTCAAGAGGTAGAAATGACAGACAGATAAAGACATCCATATAAAGCAAGAACCAAACACATAAAGCAACAACCTGCTGTTACTTTCTTCAAGAGGGGACGGCAGTTGCTGCCTATCTATTGATGCATAGCTAATTAGGGCCTGTGCTGCCCCATATGTTCTGTAGGAGGATAAGCTACCAGTGAAAATGCAGTGTAATGATAAATACGGTCACAGTGAAGAGTCTTGGTGATCGCAACAGTCTCTTTGATAAACCCTTTATAATCTAATGGGGCATTAACAAAAGGTTACCTAATCTACTTATCTACCCCTGATTACCAGTACTGACTGGCAAGTTTTACCCCTCAACTAGATCCCAACCTTAAACCCCCAACCCATAGGAATGTCCAAAACAACCCTGGGAGCCCCCAACTCCCCCCCCCCCAAAAAAAAAAAAAAAAAAAAAAAAAAAAACAAATGAAAAGAAAAGGGGGGCCAACCCTGGGAGCCAAAAAAAAATTTAAAAAAAAAATGAAAAGAAAAAGGAAGCTAACTTTGCGAATCCTCCATAGGAGGAATACGCTTGTTGACGAGCCAGCATTAAAAGCATGGCTCGTGGTGCAGAACACCTAGAGAAAAAATTACTTAAAATGGTCAACTTCAACAAGGAATTGTATAAAACATATATTAAAAATGTTTGGTTTTTGTTTATTGAGAAAATATCCATATAGTTTACAGAGACGTTTGCTTTGTGTATTTGTAGATAGATATTTTACACGGAATTAAACTTAAACATTGTAATAATGCCACTTGGCTAATTGACCAAATATTACTGTTTTTGCTAAATGATGTTAATTTCTGTATCATGAAAAGTAATGTCCCTTGAACACCAATCTGCGATTTATAGGAATGTTGATCCTATAGATTAATGAGACCAAATAGCTGAGGGGTCTAAATGGTTTTCGCCAGAAGAACTATAGGACCTTTACACGTGGGTTCGAAACCTACCAGCTCCTGATTTATAAGATTTTTTTTAATTCTTTTTACATTAGATTTTTTGTTGCATTATCTGATAATTTTTGATTGTTTGAAAAGATGGTTAATTCATGAATATCTTCAATTACAATATCTTCAATTACAATATCCTTATTGCATTTTGGCATCGTCACAAGAAAGCCTGATTTTGTTGTATGTCCATAAGAAAGGCGCAGACCAGCGTGCACATCCATGCAGACTGATCTGAGCTTTTGTTATTTACTATTGGTAGATATAGTACCCGAATTTGTACATGAAATATTTTAGTATTCTACATGCTAGACTCTGAAGCTAGACAGGCTGGATTAAGTTTTAAGTTGTTGTAAACCACAATCACACGTTTTTCTCGTGATGAGATCCATATCTACTTAGCATTTCTTAGACATAAATGCATAACAACCATTATTTTTCGGTGTTTATTTTCATCTACCACCATACTTTTGACGTGTCATCAATGAAGGCTCGAAAAAGACTCTGCAGTAGAACATTCTCATTCAGAAAGCTGCGTATCGCCCATGGGCTATGTGCTTTCTCATGCGATTTTACCTGGTAACTGTAGTAGGTTAGGCTAAAATGAATCAGTATATCTGAGAAGTCGTGTCAGAGCCTTTATAGAGTGAATATATTAAATAAATAACATTTTAAACGAGAATACGAACATTTTAATGTAAAGCAATAACTCTAGTGCTAGGTGTATTATAACCTACACAATTTCTCGCCCATGAGCTTTGAATTATTTGTGTGAGTTTAGTTTTAATCACATGTATCGCCCATGAGCTTTGAACTTTCTTGTGAGATTTTTGTTCTAACCTGGGCTCTGATTTCTTGCGATAATTTAGTTCTAATCGCACGTGATCTTTTTGTGTGATTTAGTTTTATTACAGGTGGCACCCATTTGCTTTGAACTTTCTTGCGAGATTTTAGTTCTTATTGTATGTATCGCCCGTGGGCTACACACTTTCTGGCGCGGATTTAGTTCTAATCGCATGTGTTACCCATGAGCTATGAATTTTCTGGGTTATTTAAGTCATCGCATGTGTTGCCCATGAGCTTTGACCTTTCTTGTATGATCGAAGTTCTACTTGCATGTGTCGCCCATGGGCTATGAACTTCCTATGAGATTTTAGTTGACTCGCCTGTGTCGCCCATGAACTATGAATTTTTTGTGTGAAATTAGTTTAGAATCACATGAGTCTGCCATGAGCTATGAACTTTCTTGGGATACTTTAGTTCTTAGTTCTAGTAATATGGGTTGCCCATGAGCTAATAACTTCCTCGTGTGATTTTAGTTCTAATTACATGTGTCGCCCATTAGCTTTGAACTTTCTTGTGCGATTTTAGTTCTAATCGCATGTGTCGCCCTGGGGCTATGAATTTTGTCTCGCAAATTTAGTTCTAATCGCATGTATCGCCCATGAGCTATAAACTTTTCGTGTTATATCAGTTCTTATCGCATGTAACGCCCATGAGCTATGAATTTTCTTGTGAGATTTTAGTTCAATCCCACGTATCACCCACGAGTTATGACTTTCTCGTGAGATTTTAGTTCTGATCGCATGTGTCGCCCAAATTCGCTGTTTGATTTTAGTATAAATTGTATGTGTCGGCCACAGGCTGTTACGTTTCTCGCGTTTTTGTTTCAAATCACACGCTGAGTCCATGAGCAATTAACTTTCTTGTGAGATTTTAGTTCTTAGTTTGAGTAGCATCTGTAGCTCATCGGCTATGATTTTTCACTTGATGTTTTTGTTCTATTTACATGCTAATGTGTAACCAACAAAGTATGAGTTTTCTGGTGAGATTTTAGTTTTAATTGCATGGGTCGTCTATGAGATTTGAGTTTTTCTTGTGAGATTTTAGTTTGAGACGCATTCTCATGGTTATGAGATCATTAGAATGTAGTTTTACATGAAATTGCAAGTGTAAACCATGCACTATGAGGTTTTTGCGTGAAAATTTAGTTCAAACGCACGCATGTGTTGCCCATGAACTCTAAGATTTTTCTTATGAAATGTTAGTTTTAGACGCAAGTACAGCATATGTACAAGAGCTTTCTCGCAAGAATTTAGTTCTGGTTGCATGCGTAGTCATTAAAGAATGAGATTTCACATGAGATTTAAGTTGCATCACATGTGTCGCCAACGAGTTATAAGCTTTTTTATGTGGGATTTTAGTTCTAATCGCATGTGTCAACCATGAGCGATGGGCTATGAGCTTATCGTGAGAACTAAGTTGATATCACATGTGTCTCTCGTGAGCTTTTGCACAGACTTACCAGGCACAAATGTAATACTATTGGGCAAGCTCACGAAATTTTAGCACATATCATATAGCCCAGCAATGAAGGCTCAGGCGAGCCTGCGCAAATGCGCATCCTCGCCATAGCCTTCACAGCTCGCATACACAAAGTATGGATGTAGATAAATACCCAGATAATAATAAAACATATATTCCCACTAGGTAAGCCAGCTAGGGACGTTTACAGGCGGCTTTTGCGCATATGCGATAAGCATCAAAGCCAAGGATACCACAGTGTCGGTGATCTTGCATCATCATGCGTTCGTACAACCAATTTGAGTCAGACCAGCGTCCGTCGTTGTCATGGTAGTTGACAAAATAGTCCACACAAAGATGATTTTGTTTTCATCAGCATAACGAATATACATCAATGCTTAGTCAGAGGCAAGTTTAAAGTCCAAAAGAGCACCCATTCACTGAATATATAGGACACAGATACTGCAATTTAAATTTGTTTTAAAAGGTACTATTTTCGTGGGCTACCAAACCGGATGTTTTGTTTTGTGAAAATGAAAGAAAAACAAGCTCAGCTTTTACAAAAACATGCCTAACAAAAATACCACTAACATACATCACATACCATTCCATGGCGTCAAGAGGTAGAAATGACAGACAGATAAAGACATCCATATAAAGCAAGAACCAAACACATAAAGCAACAACCTGCTGTTACTTTCTTCAAGAGGGGACGGACAGTTGCTGCCTATCTATTGATGCATAGCTAATTAGGGCCTGTGCTGCCCCATATGTTCTGTAGGAGGATAAGCTGCCAGTGAAAATGCAGTGTAATGATAAATACGGTCACAGTGAAGAGTCTTGGTGATCGCAACAGTCTCTTTGATAAACCCTTTATAATCTAATGGGGCATTAACAAAAGGTTACCTAATCTACTTATCTACCCCTGATTACCAGTACTGACTGGCAAGTTTTACCCCTCAACTAGATCCCAACCTTAAACCCCCAACCCATAGGATGTCCAAAACAACCCTGGGAGCCGCCAACTCCCCCCCCCCAAAAAAAAAAAAAACAAAAAAACAAAAAACAAAAAACAAATGAAAAGAAAAGGGGGGCCAACCCTGGGAGCCAAAAAAATATTTAAAAAAAAATGAAAAGAAAAAGGAAGCTAACTTTGCGAATCCTCCATAGGAGGAATACGCTTGTTGACGAGCCAGCATTAAAAGCATGGCTCGTGGTGCAGAACACCTAGAGAAAAAATTACTTAAAATGGTCAACTTCAACAAGGAATTGTATAAAACATATATTAAAAATGTTTGGTTTTTGTTTATTGAGAAAATATCCATATAGTTTACAGAGACGTTTGCTTTGTGTATTTGTAGATAGATATTTTACACGGAATTAAACTTAAACATTGTAATAATGCCACTTGGCTAATTGACCAAATATTACTGTTTTTGCTAAATGATGTTAATTTCTGTATCATGAAAAGTAATGTCCCTTGAACACCAATCTGCGACTTATAGGAATGTTGATCCTATAGATTAATGAGACCAAATAGCTGAGGGGTCTAAATGGTTTTCGCCAGAAGAACTATAGGACCTTTACACGTGGGTTCGAAACCTACCAGCTCCTGATTTATAAGAATTTTTTTTAATTCTTTTTACATTAGATTTTTTGTTGCATTATCTGATAATTTTTGATTGTTTGAAAAGATGGTTAATTCATGAATATCTTCAATTACAATATCTTCAATTACAATATTCTTATTGCATTTTGGCATCGTCACAAGAAAGCCTGATTTTGTTGTATGTCCATAAGAAAGGCGCAGACCAGCGTGCACACCCATGCAGACTGATCTGAGCTTTTGTTATTTACTATTGGTAGATATAGTATCCGAACTTGTACATGAAATATTTTAGTATTCTACATGCTAGACTCTGAAGCTAGACAGGCTGGATTAAGTTTTAAGTTGTTGTAAACCACAATCACACGTTTTTCTCGTGATGAGATCCATATCTACTTAGCATATCTTAGACATAAATGCATAACAACCATTATTTTTCGGTGTTTATTTTCATCTACCACCATACTTTTGACGTGTCATCAATGAAGGCTCGAAAAAGACTCTGCAGTAGAACATTCTCATTCAGAAAGCTGCGTATCGCTCATGGGCTATGTGCTTTCTCATGCGATTTTACCTGGTAACTGTAGTAGGTTAGGCTAAAATGAATCAGTATATCTGAGAAGTCGTGTCAGAGCCTTTATAGAGTGAATATATTAAATAAATAACATTTTAAACGAGAATACGAACATTTTAATGTAAAGCAATAACTCTAGTGCTAGGTGTATTATAACCTACACAATTTCTCGCCCATGAGCTTTGAATTATTTGTGTGAGTTTAGTTTTAATCACATGTATCGCCCATGAGCTTTGAACTTTCTTGTGAGATTTTTGTTCTAACCTGGGCTCTGATTTCTTGCGATAATTTTGTTCTAATCGCACGTGATTTTTTTGTGTGATTTAGTTTTATTACAGGTGGCACCCATTGGCTTTTTGAACTTTCTTGCGAGATTTTAGTTCTTATTGTATGTATCGCCCGTGGGCTACACACTTTCTGGCGTGGATTTAGTTCTAATCGCATGTGTTACCCATGAGCTATGAATTTTCTGGGTTATTTAAGTCATCGCATGTGTTGCCCATGAGCTTTGACCTTTCTTGTATGATCGAAGTTCTACTTGCATGTGTCGCCCATGGGCTATGAACTTCCTATGAGATTTTAGTTGACTCGCCTGTGTCGCCCATGAACTATGAATTTTTTGTGCGAAATTAGTTTAGAATCACATGAGTCTGCCATGAGCTATGAACTTTCTTGGGATACTTTAGTTCTTAGTTTTAGTAATATGGGTTGCCCATGAGCTAATAACTTCCTCGTGTGATTTTAGTTCTAATTACATGTGTCGCCCATTAGCTTTGAACTTTCTTGTGCGATTTTAGTTCTAATCGCATGTGTCGCCCTGGGGCTATGAATTTTGTCTCGCTAATTTAGTATTGCCCATGAGCTATAAACTTTTCGTGTTATTTCAGTTCTTATCGCATGTAACGCCCATGAGCTATGAATTTTCTTGTGAGATTTTAGTTCAATCCCACGTATCACCCACGAGTTATGACTTTCTCGTGAGATTTTAGTTCTGATCGCATGTGTCGCCCAAATTCGCTGTTTGATTTTAGTTCAAATTGTATGTGTCGGCCACAGGCTGTTACGTTTCTCGCGTTTTTGTTTCAAATCACACGCTGAGTCCATGAGCAATTAACTTTCTTGTGAGATTTTAGTTCTTAGTTTGAGTAGCATCTGTAGCTCATCGGCTATGATTTTTCACTTGATGTTTTTGTTCTATTTACATGCTAATGTGTAACCAACAAAGTATGAGTTTTCTGGTGAGATTTTAGTTTTAATTGCATGGGTCGTCTATGAGATTTGAGTTTTTCTTGTGAGATTTTAGTTTGAGACGCATTCTCATGGTTATGAGATCATTAGAATGTAGTTTTACATGAAATTGCAAGTGTAAACCATGCACTATGAGTTTTTTGCGTGAAAATTTAGTTCAAACGCACGCATGTGTTGCCCATGAACTCTAAGATTTTTCTTATGAAATGTTAGTTTTAGACGCAAGTACAGCATATGTACAAGAGCTTTCTCGCAAGAATTTAGTTCTGGTTGCATGCGTAGTCATTAAAGAATGAGATTTCACATGAGATTTAAGTTGCATCACATGTGTCGCCAACGAGTTATAAGCTTTTTTATGTGGGATTTTAGTTCTAATCGCATGTGTCAGCATGAGCGATGGGCTATGAGCTTATCGTGAGAACTAAGTTGATATCATATGTGTCTCTCGTGAGCTTTTGCACAGACTTACCAGGCACAAATGTAATACTATTGGGCAAGCTCACGAAATTTTAGCACATATCATATAGCCCAGCAATGAAGGCTCAGGCGAGCCTGCGCAAATGCGCATCCTCGCCATAGCCTTCACAGCTCGCATACACAAAGTATGGATGTAGATAAATACCCAGATAATAATAAAACATATATTCCCACTAGGTAAGCCAGCTATGGACGTTTACAGGCGGCTTTTGCGCATATGCGATAAGCATCAAAGCCAAGGATACCACAGTGTCGGTGATCTTGCATCATCATGCGTTCGTACAACCAATTTGAGTCAGACCAGCGTCCGTCGTTGTCATGGTAGTTGACAAAATAGTCCACACAAAGATGATTTTGTTTTCATCAGCATAACGAATATACATCAATGCTTAGTCAGAGGCAAGTTTAAAGTCCAAAAGAGACTCATTCACTGAATATATAGGACACAGATACTGCAATTTAAATTTGTTTTAAAAGGTACTATTTTCGTGGGCTACCAAACCGGATGTTTTGTTTTGTGAAAATGAAAGAAAAACAAGCTCAGCTTTTACAAAAACATGCCTAACAAAAATACCACAAACATACATCACATACCATTCCATGGCGTCAAGAGGTAGAAATGACAGACAGATAAAGACATCCATATAAAGCAAGAACCAAACACATAAAGCAACAACCTGCTGTTACTTTCTTCAAGAGGGGACGGACAGTTGCTACCTATCTATTGATGCATAGCTAATTAGGGCCTGTGCTGCCCCATATGTTCTGTAGGAGGATAAGCTGCCAGTGAAAATGCAGTGTAATGATAAATACGGTCACAGTGAAGAGTCTTGATGATCGCAACAGTCCCTTTGATAAACCCTTTATAATCTAATGGGGCATTAACAAAAGGTTACCTAATCTACTTATCTACCCCTGATTACCAGTACTGACTGGCAAGTTTTACCCCTCAACTAGATCCCAACCTTAAACCCCCAACCCATAGGAATGTCCAAAACAACCCTGGGAGCCCCCAACCCCCCCCCCCCCCCAAAAAAAAAAAAAAAAAAAAAAAAAAAAAAAAAAAAAAAAAAAAAAAAAAAAAAAACAAATGAAAAGAAAAGGGGGGCCAACCCTGGGAGCCAAAAAAATAACTTTGCTAAATAAAAAAGTTAACTTTGCGAATCCTCCATAGGAGGAATACGCTTGTTGACGAGCCAGCATTAAAAGCATGGCTCGTGGTGCAGAACACCTAGAGAAAAAATTACTTAAAATGGTCAACTTCAACAAGGAATTGTATAAAACATTTATTAAAAATGTTTGGTTTTTGTTTATTGAGAAAATATCCATATAGTTTACAGAGACGTTTGCTTTGTGTATTTGTAGATAGATATTTTACACGGAATTAAACTTAAACATTGTAATAATGCCACTTGGCTAATTGACCAAATATTACTGTGTTTGCTAAATGATGTTAATTTCTGTATCATGAAAAGTAATGTCCCTTGAACACCAATCTGCGACTTATAGGAATGTTGATCCTATAGATTAATGAGACCAAATAGCTGAGGGGTCTAAATGGTTTTCGCCAGAAGAACTATAGGACCTTTACACGTGGGTTCGAAACCTACCAGCTCCTGATTTATAAGAATTTTTTTTAATTCTTTTTACATAAGATTTTTATTGCATTATCTGATAATTTTTGATTGTTTGAAAAGATGGTTAATTCATGAATATCTTCAATTACAATATCTTCAATTACAATATCCTTATTGCATTTTGGCATCGTCACAAGAAAGCCTGATTTTGTTGTATGTCCATAAGAAAGGCGCAGACCAGCGTGCACATCCATGCAGACTGATCTGAGCTTTTGTTATTTACTATTGGTAGATATAGTATCCGAACTTGTACATGAAATATTTTAGTATTCTACATGCTAGACTCTGAAGCTAGACAGGCTGGATTAAGTTTTAAGTTGTTGTAAACCGCAATCACACGTTTTTCTCGTGATGAGATCCATATCTACTTAGCATTTCTTAGACATAAATGCATAACAACCATTATTTTTCGGTGTTTATTTTCATCTACCACCATACTTTTGACGTGTCATCAATGAAGGCTCGAAAAAGACTCTGCAGTAGAACATTCTCATTCAGAAAGCTGCGTATCGCCCATGGGCTATGTGCTTTCTCATGCGATTTTACCTGGTAACTGTAGTAGGTTAGGCTAAAATGAATCAGTATATCTGAGAAGTCGTGTCAGAGCCTTTATAGAGTGAATATATTAAATAAATACCATTTCAAACGAGAATACGAACATTTTAATGTAAAGCAATAACTCTAGTGCTAGGTGTATATACCTACACAATTTCTCGCCTATGAGCTTTGAATTATTTGTGTGAGTTTAGTTTTAATCACATGTATCGCCCATGAGCTTTGAACTTTCTTGTGAGATTTTTGTTCTAACCTGGGCTCTGATTTCTTGCGATAATTTAGTTCTAATCGCACGTGATCTTTTTGTGTGATTTAGTTTTATTACAGGTGGCACCCATTTGCTTTGAACTTTCTTGCGAGATTTTAGTTCTTATTGTATGTATCGCCCGTGGGCTACACACTTTCTGGCGCGGATTTAGTTCTAATCGCATGTGTTACCCATGAGCTATGAATTTTCTGGGTTATTTAAGTCATCGCATGTGTTGCCCATGAGCTTTGACCTTTCTTGTATGATCGAAGTTCTACTTGCATGTGTCGCCCATGGGCTATGAACTTCCTATGAGATTTTAGTTGACTCGCCTGTGTCGCCCATGAACTATGAATTTTTTGTGCGAAATTAGTTTAGAATCACATGAGTCTGCCATGAGCTATGAACTTTCTTGGGATACTTTAGTTCTTAGTTCTAGTAATATGGGTTGCCCATGAGCTAATAACTTCCTCGTGTGATTTTAGTTCTAATTACATGTGTCGCCCATTAGCTTTGAACTTTCTTGTGCGATTTTAGTTCTAATCGCATGTGTCGCCCTGGGGCTATGAATTTTGTCTCGCAAATTTAGTTCTAATCGCATGTATCGCCCATGAGCTATAAACTTTTCGTGTTATTTCAGTTCTTATCGCATGTAACGCCCATGAGCTATGAATTTTCTTGTGAGATTTTAGTTCAATCCCACGTATCACCCACGAGTTATGACTTTCTCGTGAGATTTTAGTTCTGATCGCATGTGTCGCCCAAATTCGCTGTTTGATTTTAGTTCAAATTGTATGTGTCGGCCACAGGCTGTTACGTTTCTCGCGTTTTTGTTTCAAATCACACGCTGAGTCCATGAGCAATTAACTTTCTTGTGAGATTTTAGTTCTTAGTTTGAGTAGCATCTGTAGCTCATCGGCTATGATTTTTCACTTGATGTTTTTGTTCTATTTACATGCTAATGTGTAACCAACAAAGTATGAGTTTTCTGGTGAGATTTTAGTTTTAGTTGCATGGGTCGTCTATGAGATTTGAGTTTTTCTTGTGAGATTTTAGTTTGAGACGCATTCTCATGGTTATGAGATCATTAGAATGTAGTTTTACATGAAATTGCAAGTGTAAACCATGCGCTATGAGTTTTTTGCGTGAAAATTTAGTTCAAACGCACGCATGTGTTGCCCATGAACTCTAAGATTTTTCTTATGAAATGTTAGTTTTAGACGCAAGTACAGCATATGTACAAGAGCTTTCTCGCAAGAATTTAGTTCTGGTTGCATGCGTAGTCATTAAAGAATGAGATTTCACATGAGATTTAAGTTGCATCACATGTGTCGCCAACGAGTTATAAGCTTTTTTATGTGGGATTTTAGTTCTAATCGCATGTGTCAACCATGAGCGATGGGCTATGAGCTTATCGTGAGAACTAAGTTGATATCACATGTGTCTCTCGTGAGCTTTTGCACAGACTTACCAGGCACAAATGTAATACTATTGGGCAAGCTCACGAAATTTTAGCACATATCATATAGCCCAGCAATGAAGGCTCAGGCGAGCCTGCGCAAATGCGCATCCTCGCCATAGCCTTCACAGCTCGCATACACAAAGTATGGATGTAGATAAATACCCAGATAATAATAAAACATATATTCCCACTAGGTAAGCCAGCTATGGACGTTTACAGGCGGCTTTTGCGCATATGCGATAAGCATCAAAGCCAAGGATACCACAGTGTCGGTGATCTTGCATCATCATGCGTTCGTACAACCAATTTGAGTCAGACCAGCGTCCGTCGTTGTCATGGTAGTTGACAAAATAGTCCACACAAAGATGATTTTGTTTTCATCAGCATAACGAATATACATCAATGCTTAGTCAGAGGCAAGTTTAAAGTCCAAAAGAGCACCCATTCACTGAATATATAGGACACAGATACTGCAATTTAAATTTGTTTTAAAAGGTACTATTTTCGTGGGCTACCAAACCGGATGTTTTGTTTTGTGAAAATGAAAGAAAAACAAGCTCAGCTTTTACAAAACATGCCTAACAAAAATACCACAAACATACATCACATACCATTCCATGGCGTCAAGAGGTAGAAATGACAGACAGATAAAGACATCCATATAAAGCAAGAACCAAACACATAAAGCAACAACCTGCTGTTACTTTCTTCAAGAGGGGACGGACAGTTGCTGCCTATCTATTGATGCATAGCTAATTAGGGCCTGTGCTGCCCCATATGTTCTGTAGGAGGATAAGCTGCCAGTGAAAATGCAGTGTAATGATAAATACGGTCACAGTGAAGAGTCTTGGTGATCGCAACAGTCTCTTTGATAAACCCTTTATAATCTAATGGGGCATTAACAAAAGGTTACCTAATCTACTTATCTACCCCTGATTACCAGTACTGACTGGCAAGTTTTACCCCTCAACTAGATCCCAACCTTAAACCCCCAACCCATAGGAATGTCCAAAACAACCCTGGGAGCCCCCAACCCCCCCCCCCCCCCCAAAAAAAAAAAAAATAATAAAATAAAAACAAAAAAAACAACAAATGAAAAGAAAAGGGGAGCCAACCCTGGGAGCCAAAAAAATATTTAAAAAAAATGAAAAGAAAAAGGAAGCTAACTTTGCGAATCCTCCACAGGAGGAATACGCTTGTTGACGAGCCAGCATTAAAAGCATGGCTCGTGGTGCTGAACACCTAGAGAAAAATTACTTAAAATGGTCAACTTCAACAAGGAATTGTATAAAACATATATTAAAAATGTTTGGTTTTTGTTTATTGAGAAAATATCCATATAGTTTACAGAGACGTTTGCTTTGTGTATTTGTAGATAGATATTTTACACGGAATTAAACTTAAACATTGTAATAATGCCACTTGGCTAATTGACCAAATATTACTGTTTTTGCTAAATGATCTTAATTTCTGTATCATGAAAAGTAATGTCCCTTGAACACCAATCTGCGACTTATAGGAATGTTGATCCTATAGATTAATGAGACCAAATAGCTGAGGGGTCTAAATGGTTTTCGCCAGAAGAACTATAGGACCTTTACAGGTGGGTTCGAAACCTACCAGCTCCTGATTTATAAGAAATTTTTTTAATTCTTTTTACATTAGATTTTTTTTGCATTATCTGATAATTTTTGATTGTTTGAAAAGATGGTTAATTCATGAATATCTTCAATTACAATATCCTTATTGCATTTTGGCATCGTCACAAGAAAGCCTGATTTTGTTGTATGTCCATAAGAAAGGCGCAGACCAGCGTGCACATCCATGCAGACTGATCTGAGCTTTTGTTATTTACTATTGGTAGATATAGTATCCGAACTTGTACATGAAATATTTTAGTATTCTACATACTAGACTCTGAAGCTAGACAGGCTGGATTAAGTTTTAAGTTGTTGTAAACCGCAATCACACGTTTTTCTC
Source organism: Loripinus fragilis (assembly GCA_964019695.1). Taxonomy (NCBI): domain Eukaryota; kingdom Metazoa; phylum Mollusca; class Bivalvia; order Lucinida; family Lucinidae; genus Loripinus; species Loripinus fragilis. The sequence goes on from OZ026530.1 coordinate 11,872,943, forward strand.
GTGATGAGATCCATATCTACTTAGCATTTCTTAGACATAAATGCATAACAACCATTATTTTTCGGTGTTTATTTTCATCTACCACCATACTTTTGACGTGTCATCAATGAAGGCTCGAAAAAGACTCTGCAGTAGAACATTCTCATTCAGAAAGCTGCGTATCGCCCATGGGCTATGTGCTTTCTCATGCGATTTTACCTGGTAACTGTTGTAGGTTAGGCTAAAATGAATCAGTATATCTGAGAAGTCGTGTCAGAGCCTTTATAGAGTGAATATATTAAATAAATACCATTTTAAACGAGAATACGAACATTTTAATGTAAAGCAATAACTCTAGTGCTAGGTGTATTATAACCTACACAATTTCTCGCCCATGAGCTTTGAATTATTTGTGTGAGTTTAGTTTTAATCACATGTATCGCCCATGAGCTTTGAACTTTCTTGTGAGATTTTTGTTCTAACCTGGGCTCTGATTTCTTGCGATAATTTAGTTCTAATCGCACGTGATCTTTTTGTGTGATTTAGTTTTATTACAGGTGGCACCCATTTGCTTTGAACTTTCTTGTGAGATTTTAGTTCTTATTGTATGTATTGCCCGTGGGCTACACACTTTCTGGCGCGGATTTAGTTCTAATCGCATGTGTTACCCATGAGCTATGAATTTTCTGGGTTATTTAAGTCATCGCATGTGTTGCCCATGAGCTTTGACCTTTCTTGTATGATCGAAGTTCTACTTGCATGTGTCGCCCATGGGCTATGAACTTCCTATGAGATTTTAGTTGACTCGCCTGTGTCGCCCATGAACTATGAATTTTTTGTGCGAAATTAGTTAAGAATCACATGAGTCTGCCATGAGCTATGAACTTTCTTGGGATACTTTAGTTCTAAGTTCTAGTCATATGGGTTGCCCATGAGCTAATAACTTCCTCGTGTGATTTTAGTTCTAATTACATGTGTCGCCCATTAGCTTTGAACTTTCTTGTGCGATTTTAGTTCTAATCGCATGTGTCGCCCTGGGGCTATGAATTTTGTCTCGCAAATTTAGTTCTAATCGCATGTATCGCCCATGAGCTATAAACTTTTCGTGTTATTTCAGTTCTTATCGCATGTAACGCCCATGAGCTATGAATTTTCTTGTGAGATTTTAGTTCAATCCCACGTATCACCCACGAGTTATGACTTTCTCGTGAGATTTTAGTTCTGATCGCATGTGTCGCCCAAATTCGCTGTTTGATTTTAGTTCAAATTGTATGTGTCGGCCACAGGCTGTTACGTTTCTCGCGTTTTTGTTTCAAATCACACGCTGAGTCCATGAGCAATAAACTTTCTTGTGAGATTTTAGTTCTTAGTTTGAGTAGCATCTGTAGCTCATCGGCTATGATTTTTCACTTGATGTTTTTGTTCTATTTACATGCTAATATGTAACCAACAAAGTATGAGTTTTCTGGTGAGATTTTAGTTTTAATTGCATGGGTCGTCTATGAGATTTGAGTTTTTCTTGTGAGATTTTAGTTTGAGACGCATTCTCATGGTTATGAGATCATTAGGTTGTAGTTTTACATGAAATTGCAAGTGTAAACCATGCACTATGAGTTTTTTGCGTGAAAATTTAGTTCAAACGCACGCATGTGTTGCCCATGAACTCTAAGATTTTTCTTATGAAATGTTAGTTTTAGACGCAAGTACAGCATATGTACAAGAGCTTTCTCGCAAGAATTTAGTCCTGGTTGCATGCGTAGTCATTAAAGAATGAGATTTCACATGAGATTTAAGTTGCATCACATGTGTCGCCAACGAGTTATAAGCTTTTTTATGTGGGATTTTAGTTCTAATCGCATGTGTCAACCATGAGCGATGGGCTATGAGCTTATCGTGAGAACTAAGTTGATATCACATGTGTCTCTCGTGAGCTTTTGCACAGACTTACCAGGCACAAATGTAATACTATTGGGCAAGCTCACGAAATTTTAGCACATATCATATAGCCCAGCAATGAAGGCTCAGGCGAGCCTGCGCAAATGCGCATCCTCGCCATAGCCTTCACAGCTCGCATACACAAAGTATGGATGTAGATAAATACCCAGATAATAATAAAACATATATTCCCACTAGGTAAGCCAGCTATGGACGTTTACAGGCGGCTTTTGCGCATATGCGATAAGCATCAAAGCCAAGGATACCACAGTGTCGGTGATCTTGCATCATCATGCGTTCGTACAACCAATTTGAGTCAGACCAGCGTCCGTCGTTGTCATGGTAGTTGACAAAATAGTCCACACAAAGATGATTTTGTTTTCATCAGCATAACGAATATACATCAATGCTTAGTCAGAGGCAAGTTAAAAGTCCAAAAGAGCACCCATTCACTGAATATATAGGACACAGATACTGCAATTAAAATTTGTTTTAAAAGGTACTATTTTCGTGGGCTACCAAACCGGATGTTTTGTTTTGAGAAAATGAAAGAAAAACAAGCTCAGCTTTTACAAAAACATGCCTAACAAAAATACCACAAACATACATCACATACCATTCCATGGCGTCAAGAGGTAGAAATGACAGACAGATAAAGACATCCATATAAAGCAAGAACCAAACACATAAAGCAACAACCTGCTGTTACTTTCTTCAAGAGGGGACGGACAGTTGCTGCCTATCTATTGATGCATAGCTAATTAGGGCCTGTGCTGCCCCATATGTTCTGTAGGAGGATAAGCTGCCAGTGAAAATGCAGTGTAATGATAAATACAGTCACAGTGAAGAGTCTTGGTGATCGCAACAGTCTCTTTGATAAACCCTTTATAATCTAATGGGGCATTAACAAAAGGTTACCTAATCTACTTATCTACCCCTGATTACCAGTACTGACTGGCAAGTTTTAACCCTTAACTAGATCCCAACCTTAAACCCCCAACCCATAGGAATGTCCAAAACAACCCTGGGAGCCCCCAACCCCCCCCCCCCCAAAAAAAAAAAAAAAAAAAAAAAAAAAAAAAAAAAAAAAAAAAAAAAAAAAAACAAATGAAAAGAAAGAGGGAGCAAACCCTGGGAGCCAAACAAAAATTTAAAAAAAAATGAAAAGAAAAAGGAAGCTAACTTTGCGAATCTTCCATAGGAGGAATACGCTTGTTGACGAGCCAGCATTAAAAGCATGGCTCGTGGTGCTGAACACCTAGAGAAAAAATTACTTAAAATGGTCAACTTCAACAAGGAATTGTATAAAACATATATTAAAAATGTTTGGTTTTTGTTTATTGAGAAAATATCCATATAGTTTACAGAGACGTTTGCTTTGTGTATTTGTAGATAGATATTTTACACGGAATTAAACTTAAACATTGTAATAATGCCACTTGGCTAATTGGCCAAATATTACTGTTTTTGCTAAATGATGTTAATTTCTGTATCATGAAAAGTAATGTCCCTTGAACACCAATCTGCGACTTATAGGAATGTTGATCCTATAGATTAATGAGACCAAATAGCTGAGGGGTCTAAATGGTTTTCGCCAGAAGAACTATAGGACATTTACACGTGGGTTCGAAACCTACCAGCTCCTGATTTATAAGAATTTTTTTTAATTCTTTTTACATTAGATTTTTTTTGCATTATCTGATAATTTTTGATTGTTTGAAAAGATGGTTAATTCATGAATATCTTCAATTACAATATCCTTATTGCATTTTGGCATCGTCACAAGAAAGCCTGATTTTGTTGTATGTCCATAAGAAAGGCGCAGACCAGCGTGCACATCCATGCAGACTGATCTGAGCTTTTGTTATTTACTATTGGTAGATATAGTACCCGAATTTGTACATGAAATATTTTAGTATTCTACATGCTAGACTCTGAAGCTAGACAGGCTGGATTAAGTTTTAAGTTGTTGTAAACCACAATCACACGTTTTTCTCGTGATGAGATCCATATCTACTTAGCATTTCTTAGACATAAATGCATAACAACCATTATTTTTCGGTGTTTATTTTCATCTACCACCATACTTTTGACGTGTCATCAATGAAGGCTCGAAAAAGACTCTGCAGTAGAACATTCTCATTCAGAAAGCTGCGTATCGCCCATGGGCTATGTGCTTTCTCATGCGATTTTACCTGGTAACTGTTGTAGGTTAGGCTAAAATGAATCAGTATATCTGAGAAGTCGTGTCAGAGCCTTTATAGAGTGAATATATTAAATAAATACCATTTTAAACGAGAATACGAACATTTTAATGTAAAGCAATAACTCTAGTGCTAGGTGTATTATAACCTTCACAATTTCTCGCCCATGAGCTTTGAATTATTTGTGTGAGTTTAGTTTTAATCACATGTATCGCCCATGAGCTTTGAACTTTCTTGTGAGATTTTTGTTCTAACCTGGGCTCTGATTTCTTGCGATAATTAAGTTCTAATCGCACGTGATCTTTTTGTGTGATTTAGTTTTATTACAGGTGACACCCATTTGCTTTGAACTTTCTTGTGAGATTTTAGTTCTTATTGTATGTATCGCTTGTGGGCTACACACTTTCTGGCGCGGATTTAGTTCTAATCGCATGTGTTACCCATGAGCTATGAATTTTCTGGGTTATTTAAGTCATCGCATGTGTTGCCCATGAGCTTTGACCTTTCTTGTATGATCGAAGTTCTACTTGCATGTGTCGCCCATGGGCTATGAACTTCCTATGAGATTTTAGTTGACTCGCCTGTGTCGCCCATGAACTATGAATATTTTGTGCGAAATTAGTTTAGAATCACATGAGTCTGCCATGAGTTATGAACTTTCTTGGGATACTTTAGTTCTTAGTTCTAGTGTTATGGGTTGCCCATGAGCTAATAACTTCCTCGTGTGATTTTAGTTCTAATTACATGTGTCGCCCATTAGCTTTGAACTTTCTTGTGCGATTTTAGTTCTAATCGCATGTGTCGCCCTGGGGCTATGAATTTTGTCTCGCAAATTTAGTTCTAATCGCATGTATCGCCCATGAGCTATAAACTTTTCGTGTTATTTCAGTTCTTATCGCATGTAACGCCCATGAGCTATGAATTTTCTTGTGAGATTTTAGTTCAATCCCACGTATCACCCACGAGTTATGACTTTCTCGTGAGATTTTAGTTCTGATCGCATGTGTCGCCCAAATTTGCTGTTTGATTTTAGTTCAAATTGTATGTGTCGGCCACAGGCTGTTACGTTTCTCGCGTTTTTGTTTCAAATCACACGCTGAGTCCATGAGCAATAAACTTTCTTGTGAGATTTTAGTTCTTAGTTTGAGTAGCATCTGTAGCTCATCGGCTATGATTTTTCACTTGATGTTTTTGTTCTATTTACATGCTAATGTGTAACCAACAAAGTATGAGTTTTCTGGTGAGATTTTAGTTTTAATTGCATGGGTCGTCTATGAGATTTGAGTTTTTCTTGTGAGATTTTAGTTTGAGACGCATTCTCATGGTTATGAGATCATTAGGTTGTAGTTTTACATGAAATTGCAAGTGTAAACCATGCACTATGAGTTTTCTGCGTGAAAATTTAGTTCAAACGCACGCATGTGTTGCCCATGAACTCTAAGATTTTTCTTATGAAATGTTAGTTTTAGACGCAAGTACAGCATATGTACAAGAACTTTCTCGCAAGAATTTAGTTCTGGTTGCATGCGTAGTCATTAAAGAATGAGATTTCACATGAGATTTAAGTTGCATCACATGTGTCGCCAACGAGTTATAAGCTTTTTTATGTGGGATTTTAGTTCTAATCGCATGTGTCAACCATGAGCCATGGGCTATGAGCTTATCGTGAGAACTAAGTTGATATCACATGTGTCTCTCATGAGCTTTTGCACAGACTTACCAGGCACAAATGTAATACTATTGGGCAAGCTCACGAAATTTTAGCACATATCATATAGCCCAGCAATGAAGGCTCAGGCAAGCCTGCGCAAATGCGCATCCTCGCCATAGCCTTCACAGCTCGCATACACAAAGTATGGATGTAGATAAATACCCAGATAATAATAAAACATATATTCCCACTAGGTAAGCCAGCTATGGACGTTTACAGGCGGCTTTTGCGCATATGCGATAAGCATCAAAGCCAAGGATACCACAGTGTCGGTGATCTTGCATCATCATGCGTTCGTACAACCAATTTGAGTCAGACCAGCGTCCGTCGTTGTCATGGTAGTTGACAAAATAGTCCACACAAAGATGATTTTGTTTTCATCAGCATAACGAATATACATCAATGCTTAGTCAGAGGCAAGTTTAAAGTCCAAAAGAGCACCCATTCACTGAATATATAGGACACAGATACTGCAATTTAAATTTGTTTTAAAAGGTACTATTTTCGTGGGCTACCAAACCGGATGTTTTGTTTTGTGAAAATGAAAGAAAAACAAGCTCAGCTTTTACAAAAACATGCCTAACAAAGATACCACAAACATATATCACATACCATTCCATGGCGTCAAGAGGTAGAAATGACAGACAGATAAAGACATCCATATAAAGCAAGAACCAAACACATAAAGCAACAACCTGCTGTTACTTTCTTCAAGAGGGGACAGCCAGTTGCTGCCTATCTATTGATGCATAGCTAATTAGGGCCTGTGCTGCCCCATATGTTCTGTAGGAGGATAAGCTGCCAGTGAAAATGCAGTGTAATGATAAATACGGTCACAGTGAAGAGTCTTGGTGATCGCAACAGTCTCTTTGATAAACCCTTTATAATCTAATGGGGCATTAACAAAAGGTTACCTAATCTACTTATCTACCCCTGATTACCAGTACTGACTGGCAAGTTTTACCCCTTAACTAGATCCCAACCTTAAACCCCCAACCCATAGGAATGTCCAAAACAACCCTGGGAGCCCCCAACCCCCCCCCCCCCCCAAAAAAAAAAAAAAAAAAAAAAAAAAAAAAAAAGAAAAAACAACAACAACAAATGAAAAGAAAAGGGGAGCCAACCCTGGGAGCAAAAAAAATATTTAAAAAAAATGAAAAGAAAAAGGAAGCTAACTTTGCGAATCCTCCATAGGAGGAATACGCTTGTTGACGAGCCAGCATTAAAAGCATGGCTCGTGGTGCAGAACACCTAGAGAAAAATTACTTAAAATGGTCAACTTCAACAAGGAATTGTATAAAACATATATTAAAAATGTTTGGTTTTTGTTTATTGAGAAAATATCCATATAGTTTACAGAGACGTTTGCTTTGTGTATTTGTAGATAGATATTTTACACGGAATTAAACTTAAACATTGTAATAATGCCACTTGGCTAATTGACCAAATATTACTGTTTTTGCTAAATGATCTTAATTTCTGTATCATGAAAAGTAATGTCCCTTGAACACCAATCTGCGACTTATAGGAATGTTGATCCTATAGATTAATGAGACCAAATAGCTGAGGGGTCTAAATGGTTTTCGCCAGAAGAACTATAGGACCTTTACACGTGGGTTCGAAACCTACCAGCTCCTGATTTATAAGAATTTTTTTTAATTCTTTTTACATTAGATTTTTTTTGCATTATCTGATATATTTTGATTGTTTGAAAAGATGGTTAATTCATGAATATCTTCAATTACAATATCCTTATTGCATTTTGGCATCGTCACAAGAAAGCCTGATTTTGTTGTATGTCCATAAGAAAGGCGCAGACCAGCGTGCACATCCATGCAGACTGATCTGAGCTTTTGTTATTTACTATTGGTAGGTATAGTATCCGAACTTGTACATGAAATATTTTAGTATTCTACATACTAGACTCTGAAGCTAGACAGGCTGGATTAAGTTTTAAGTTGTTGTAAACCACAATCACATGTTTTTCTCGTGATGAGATCCATATCTACTTAGCATTTCTTAGACATAAATGCATAACAACCATTATTTTTCGGTGTTTATTTTCATCTACCACCATACTTTTGACGTGTCATCAATGAAGGCTCGAAAAAGACTCTGCAGTAGAACATTCTCATTCAGAAAGCTGCGTATCGCCCATGGGCTATGTGCTTTCTCATGCGATTTTACCTGGTAACTGTTGTAGGTTAGGCTAAAATGAATCAGTATATCTGAGAAGTCGTGTCAGAGCCTTTATAGAGTGAATATATTAAATAAATACCATTTTAAACGAGAATACGAACATTTTAATGTAAAGCAATAACTCTAGTGCTAGGTGTATTATAACCTTCACAATTTCTCGCCCATGAGCTTTGAATTATTTGTGTGAGTTTAGTTTTAATCACATGTATCGCCCATGAGCTTTGAACTTTCTTGTGAGATTTTTGTTCTAACCTGGGCTCTGATTTCTTGCGATAAGTTAGTTCTAATCGCACGTGATCTTTTTGTGTGATTTAGTTTTATTACAGGTGGCACCCATTTGCTTTGAACTTTCTTGTGAGATTTTAGTTCTTATTGTATGTATCGCCCGAGGGCTTCACACTCTCTGGCGCGGATTTAGTTCTAATCGCATGTGTTACCCATGAGCTATGAATTTTCTGGGTTATTTAAGTCATCGCATGTGTTGCCCATGAGCTTTGACCTTTCTTGTATGATCGAAGTTCTACTTGCATGTGTCGCCCATGGGCTATGAACTTCCTATGAGATTTTAGTTGACTCGCCTGTGTCGCCCATGAACTATGAATTTTTTGTGCGAAATTAGTTTAGAATCACATGAGTCTGCCATGAGTTATGAACTTTCTTGGGATACTTTAGTTCTTAGTTCTAGTCATATGGGTTGCCCATGAGCTAATAACTTCCTCGTGTGATTTTAGTTCTAATTACATGTGTCGCCCATTAGCTTTGAACTTTCTTGTGCGATTTTAGCTCTAATCGCATGTGTCGCCCTGGGGCTATGAATTTTGTCTCGCAAATTTAGTTCTAATCGCATGTATCGCCCATGAGCTATAAACTTTTCGTGTTATTTCAGTTCTTATCGCATGTAACGCCCATGAGCTATGAATTTTCTTGTGAGATTTTAGTTCAATCCCACGTATCACCCACGAGTTATGACTTTCTCGTGAGATTTTAGTTCTGATTGCATGTGTCGCCCAAATTCGCTCTTTGATTTTAGTTCAAATTGTATGTGTCGGCCACAGGCTGTTACGTTTCTCGCGTTTTTGTTTCAAATCACACGCTGAGTCCATGAGCAATAAACTTTCTTGTGAGATTTTAGTTCTTAGTTTGAGTCGCATCTGTAGCTCATCGGCTATGATTTTTCACTTGATGTTTTTGTTCTATTTACATGCTAATGTGTAACCAACAAAGTATGAGTTTTCTGGTGAGATTTTAGTTTTAATTGCATGGGTCGTCTATGAGATTTGAGTTTTTCTTGTGAGATTTTAGTTTGAGACGCATTCTCATGGTTATGAGATCACTAGGTTGTAGTTTTACATGAAATTGCAAGTGTAAACCATGCACTATGAGTTTTTTGCGTGAAAATTTAGTTCAAACGCACGCATGTGTTGCCCATGAACTCTAAGATTTTTCTTATGAAATGTTAGTTTTAGACGCAAGTACAGCATATGTACAAGAGCTTTCTCGCAAGAATTTAGTTCTGGTTGCATGCGTAGTCATTAAAGAATGAGATTTCACATGAGATTTAAGTTGCATCATATGTGTCACCAACGAGTTATAAGCTTTTTTATGTGGGATTTTAGTTCTAATCGCATGTGTCAACCATGAGCCATGGGCTATGAGCTTATCGTGAGAACTAAGTTGATATCACATGTGTCTCTCATGAGCTTTTGCACAGACTTACCAGGCACAAATGTAATACTATGGGGCAAGCTCACGAAATTTTAGCACATATCATATAGCCCAGCAATGAAGGCTCAGGCGAGCTTGCGCAAATGCGTATCCTCGCCATAGCCTTCACAGCTCGCATACACAAAGTATGGATGTAGATAAATACCCAGATAATAATAAAACATATATTCCCACTAGATAAGCCAGCTATGGACGTTTACAGGCGGCTTTTGCGCATATGCGATAAGCATCAAAGCCAAGGATACCACAGTGTCGGTGATCTTGCATCATCATGCGTTCGTACAACCAATTTGAGTCAGACCAGCGTCCGTCGTTGTCATGGAAGTTGACAAAATAGTCCACACAAAGATGATTTTGTTTTCATCAGCATAACGAATATACATCAATGCTTAGTCAGAGGCAAGTTTAAAGTCCAAAAGAGCACCCATTCACTGAATATATAGGACACAGATACTGCAATTTAGATTTGTTTTAAAAGGTACTATTTTCGTGGGCTACCAAGCCGGATGTTTTGTTCTGTGAAAATGAAAGAAAAACAAGCTCAGCTTTTACAAAAACATGCCTAACAAAAAAAAAAACACAAACATACATCACATACCATTCCATGGCGTCAAGAGGTAGAAATGACAAAAACACACAGACAGATAAAGACATCCATATAAAGCAAGAAACAAACACATAAAGCAACAACCTGCTGTTACTTTCTTCAAGAGGGGACAAGCAGTGACTGCCTATCTATTGATGTACAGCTAATTAGGGCCTGTGCTGCCCCATATGTTCTGTAGGAGGATAAGCTGCCAGTAAAAATGCAGTGAAATAATAAATACGGTCACAGTGAAGAGTCTTGGTGATCGCTACAGTCTCTTTGATAAACCCTTTATAATCTAATGGGACATTAACAAAAGGTTACCTAATCTACTTATCTACCCCTGATTACCAGTACTGACTTGCAGGTTTTACCCCTTAACTAGATCCTAACCTTAAACCCCCAACCCATAGGAATGTCCAAAACAACCCTGGAAGCCCCCAACCCCCCCCCCCCAAAAAAAAAAAAAAAGAGAGAAAAAAATGAAAGAAAAGGGGAGCCAACCCTGGGAGCCAAAAAAATATTTAAAAAAAATGAAAAGAAAAAAGGAGCTAACTTTGCGAATCCTCTCTAGGAGGAATACGCTTGTTGACGAGCCAGCATTAAAAGCATGGCTCGTGGTGCAGAACACCTAGAGGAAACATTACTTAAAATGGTCAACTTCAACAAGGATTTGTATAAAACATATATTAAAAATGTTTGGTTTTTGTTTATTGAGAAAATATCCATATAGTTTCCAGAGATGATTGCTTTGTGTATTTGTAGATAGATATTTTACACGGAATTAAACTTAAACATTGTAATAATGCCACTTGTCTAATTGACCAAATATTACTGTTTTTGCTAAATGATCTTAATTTCTGTATCATGAAAAGTAATGTCCCTTGAACACCAATCTGCGAGTTATAGGAATGTTAATCCTATAGATTAATGAGACCAAATAGCTGAGGGGTCTAAATGGTTTTCACCAGAACAACTATAGGACCTTTACACGTGGGTTCGAAACCTACCAGCTCCTGATTTATAAGATTTTTTTTAGTTCTTTTTACATTAGATTTTTTGTGCATTATGTTATAATTTTTGATCTTTTGAAAAGATGGTTAATTCATGAATATCTTCAATTACAATATCCTTATTGCATTTTGGCATCGTCACAAGAAAGCCTGATTTTGTTGTATGTCCATAAGAAAGGCGCAGACCAGCGTGCACATCCATGCAGACTGATCTGAGCTTTTGTTATTTACTATTGGTAGGTATAGTATCCGAACTTGTACATGAAATATTTTAGTATTCTACATACTAGACTCTGAAGCTAGACAGGCTGGATTAAGTTTTAAGTTGTTGTAAACCACAATCACTCGTTTTTCTCGTGATGAGATCCATATCTACTTAGCATTTCTTAGACATAAATGCATAACAACCATTATTTTTCGGTGTTTATTTTCATCTACCACCATACTTTTGACGTATCATCAATGAAGGCTCGAAAGAGACTCTGCAGTAGAACATTCTCATTCAGAAAGCTGCGTATCGCCCATGGGCAATGTGCTTTCTCATGCGATTTTATCTGGTAACTGGTGCAGGTTAGGCTAAAATGAACCAGTATATCTGAGAAGTCGTGTCAGAGCCTTTACAGAGTGAATATATTAAATAAATACCATTTTAAACGAGAATACGAACATTTTCATGTAAAGCAATAACTCTAGTGCTAGGTGAATTATAACCTACACAATTTCTCGCCCATGAGCTTTGAATTATTTGTGAGAGTTTAGTTTTAATCGCACGTATCGCCCATGAGCTTTGAACTTTCTTGTGAGATTTTGTTCTAACCTAGGCTCTGATTTCTTGCGATAATTAAGTTCTAATCGCACGTGTTCTTTTTGTGTGATTTAGTTTTTATTACAGGTGGCACCCATTTGCTTTGAACTTTCTTGTGAGATTTTAGTTCTTATTGTATGTATCGCCCGTGGGCTACACACTTTCTGGCGCTGATTTAGTTCTAATCGCATGTGTTACCCATGAGCTATGAATTTTCTGGGTTATTTAAGTCATCGCATGTGTCGCCCATGAGCTTTGACCTTTCTTGCATGATCGATGTTCTACTTGCATGTGTCGCCCATGGGCTATGAACTTCCTATGAGATTTTAGTTGACTCACCTGTGTCGCCCATGAACTATGAATTTTTTGTGCGAAATTAGTTTAGTATCACATGAGTCTACCATGAGCTATGAACTTTCTTGGGATACTTTAGTTCTTAGTTCTAGTCATATGGGTTGCCCATGAGCTAATAACTTCCTCGTGTGATTTTAGTTCTAATTACATGTGTCGCCCATTAGCTTTGAACTTTCTTGTGCGATTTTAGTTCTAATCGCATGTGTCGCCCTGGGGCTATAAATTTTGTCTCGCAAATTTAGTTCTAATCGCATGTATCGCCCATGAGCTATTAACTTTTCGTGTTATTTCAGTTCTTATCGCATGTAACGCCCTTGAGCTATGAACTTTCCTGTGAGATTTTAGTTCTATCCCACGTATCACCCACGAGTTATGACTTTCTCGTGAAATTTTAGTTCTGATCGCATGTGTTGCCCATGCGCTATCTGTGAAATTCGCTGTTTGATTTTAGTTCAAATTGCATGTGTCGGCCACAGGCTGTTACGTTTCTCGCGATTTTTTTTCAAATCACACGCTGAGTCCATGAGCAATAAACTTTCTTGTGAGATTTTAGTTCTTAGTTTGAGTCGCATCTGTAGCCCATCGGCTATGATTTTTCACTTGATGTTTTTGTTCTATTTACATGCTAATGTGTAACCAACAAAGTATGAGTTTTCTGGTGAGATTTTAGTTTTAATTGCATGAGTCGTCTATGAGATTTGAGTTTTTCTTGTGAGAATTTAGTTTGAGACGCATTCTCATGGTTATGAGGTCGTTAGGTTGTAGTTCTACATGAAATTGCAAGTGTAAACCATGCACTATGAGTTTTTTGCGTGAAATTTTAGTTCAAACGCATGTGTTGCCAATGAGCTCTAAGATTTTTCTTGTGAAATGTTAGTTTTAGACGCAAGTACAGCATATGTGCAAGAGCTTTCTCGCAAGAATTTAGTTCTGGTTGCATGCGTAGTCATTGAAGAATGAGATTTCACATGAGATCTAAGTTGTATCACATGTGTCGCCAACGAGTTATAAGCTTTTTTATTTGGGATTTTAGTTCTAATCACATGTGTCAACCATGAGCCATGGGCTATGAGCTTATCGTGAGAACTAAGTTGATATCACATGTGTCTCTCATGAGCTTTTGCACAGACTTACCAGGCACAAATGTAATACTATGGGGCAAGCTCACGAAATTTTAGCACATATCATATAGCCCAGCAATGAAGGCTCAGACGAGCCTGCGCTAATGCGCATCCCCGCCATAGCCTTCACAGCTCGCATACACAAAGTATGGATGTAGATAAATACCCATATAATAATAAAACATATATTCCTACTAGTTAAGCCAATTATGGACGTTTACAGGCGGCTTTTGCGCATATGCGATAAGCATCAAAATATCATTCTCAAGCCAAGCATACCACAGTGTGGGTTCAAGCGTTCGTACAACCAATTTGAGTCAGGCCAGAGTCCGTCGTTGTCATGGTAGTTGACAAAACAGTCCACACAAAGATGATTTTGTTTTCATCACCATAACAAACATACACCAATGCTAACCAGGGGCAAGTTTAAAGTCCAAAAGAGCACCCATTCACTGAATATATAGGACACAGATACTGCAATTTACATTTTTTAAAAGGTACTATTGTCGTGGGCTACCAAACCGGATGTTTTGTTTGGTGAAAATAAAAAAGAAACACAAGCACAGCTTTTACAAAAACATGCCTATTAAAAATGCCACAATCATACAAGGCATACCATTTCATGGCATCAGGAGGAAGAAATGACAGAAACACACAGAAAGATAAAGACTAGCATGGCTTCGAAAATCTAAATGTCAATTAAAGGCCAGCTTTTAAAAATTAAATTGATATTTATTCATGATTTATCAGTTTATCAAATTAATGATATGGAGGGCCTCCCGCACTCCACCAACCATCGTCATTACAGTACACCATTCAAAACGCTTGCTGGTATGGAAACCATTTTAAATCATAATAAAACTGCACACTTTGCCATTTACAAAAGTCGTACATGTATACTTAACTACGATCATCTTATAAAAATATTCAAAATGAATTATTATATAAGAAACAAATACAAGAACAATCTTATAAACGTTTGAGGTCACTACACACTAATATTTACTTGTCTCATTTATATTGGTAATGAACATTTTCAGATACTTAATCAGCGCTGGAAAAATAATTGGTGTGGAGCAAACATTTAATGCCATGGACAACTGACCACTCCTTTAATTTAGCCTAGGGTATTCCCTGTGGAATGTCAAGATACGACTGACTGAAAACAGCAGGCTGCAGGTAGTTTTATTTCCCCGTCCTGCCGTTGATTCAAAGATGTGCATACGATACTTGGCAGGGGCATTACTAGGACAAAGCATACATTTTGTTATCTATTATTATAACTCTCTAACATTTTAACTATTTTCGGTAAACATATGTGATGCATTTCGGTTTAGACTTTAGAAAACCTTGTTATGCCGTATATGCATAACAAAGGCGCTGATCCGGCTGCGCGGTAGCGCAGTCCGACCAGCGTCTTTGCTATGCATTGTATATAAAGTACACCGTACATACTCTCTAATAATGAATTTACATTATTATTGCTGGTCCATGTAGCTAAGCACGCTGGTTTTGATCTGTCCTTAGTTATGATGTTTTTTCTTGACTAGGTTTACCTTATCTGAAAGTAATTTTTATATGAATGTTTCTTCATTTTTAACTCTTGTTTTTGCCCAGGTCAACGAACTTGGCATGGCCTAGTTATGCAAAACTTATCTAGACCAGACTGCACATGGTTGATGGGATAGTACTGAAAGCATCTTAGAATGACCATAATGCGGAATCAGCTTATAAGAAAGTTAAGACGAAACGTCTGTACAAGTATGTGTACCCTTTTTTTTAAATTTCATTCGTGCTGTTTGAGATTGAAAATAGCACTAGGAATTAATCTAATCAATTCGACTAGATTTAAAAATGAATGCCAGTAAAGGAGTGCAGTCGCTCAGTGGTAGAGTATTAGAGTCAAGGTCGAAGGATCGCCATTGCCAATATCACAAAAATCTCTCGTTCAACCTGGACATTTCAGACTCTTCCCGCCACATCTCTCTCTCTCTCTCTCTCTCTCTCTCTCTCTCTCTCTCTCTTAATTATGGAATTCAAGAATTTTGTATTCTCAGCTTACTATAAATTATTCAACACCAACACGAATATTTTTATTATAATATTCTTTAATATTTAACGTTTCGCCATATTGGCTTCATCAGGAATAATAATAAACAAGTAAATGACGTGACGCACCACAAAAACGTTAAGACGTAACGTATAACGTGCGACTTTGCGCCAAGTCAGATAAGTTAACTAGAAATTAGCGAGGAAAATTAAGTACAATGAAATTCTCAGCTTAAAATTGCTAGTAAAACACTTGACTGGTACTTAAAGTTAGAGACGAACTAACTATTTTGCATCTTGTAAGTGCAATGCTGTTTACAAAATTGGAGATATAGCTCAGCAAAATAACCAGTTAGGTGTAATTGTTGTAAGAAACAATAGCCCCTGTTAAATACAGCCAACATGATGGAAACTTTATTTTAGCACCATGAATTTGTATTGCAAAATTGAAGTTATTGCCTTCTACACTTTATCAAAATATTGCTTCCAATGTTTGTAGGATTAAAAAAAAATGTGTTGTATTGTATGAACTGATTTAAAATAAATATATTTTAACCAAGGGTCGCGGGTTAGACACTCATCGGAGGCACTGTGTTGTGTCCTTGAAAAAACGCATAATCCCCTGCTTTGTGTTGGTTGAACCCAGAAAAATAGGAAAATACCCAGACAAATTAGTGACTCTGATGTACAGAATCATCATAAATAAACAAACAAATGAAGGCGAAGGTGTCTTAATGATTAATTGTGAAACAAACTTGCACGTGAAACGTACAACCGACGAAACCTTAGTTGAAACATATTTGCACAGATTTCATATTTTCTTTATTTCCTGTGACTGTGAAAGCTAAAAACAATGCAGATTAAGTAGCGTTTCTTTTAAACATGTCAGCCCATTCTGCTTGAAAGTATTGGTAAAGTGAATCAAGCTTGCCATTACGCAATTGCACAGAATTGTAAATCTACTCAGTCATATAACTGAAACCTGCGATTAAGAAAATTGGACATTATATTTTTATATTCATTTTCTAATTAACCATTCCAAAGGGAATGCTTCCATGCAACTACCAGCTTAGCAAAAGCATAGTTCATGAAATCTTTGATGATATAGATGTCATGTATATAAAAACAATTTGCCACATATAGTGACAGGTATTTTATATACTGATTGGCAGTTTGAGATGTTTAAAAGAGGAAGGCCAATGGACATGGTACTTGTTAAGTGTATATTTCAAAATAGTTTTCCTTAATTTCAAATGTTGTTGGTACACATTGACATTGCCTCATAGAGGCCTGATAAAGGCACTTCCAATTTGCACCTACAACATATGTCCATTTAACAGATGAGTGTTTCTCACCATAAAACAGATTTTTTCACAAACTGCACAACTACGTTTTTTTTTTCAGTGTAATGAGCATGTAGAAATGAACAAGTTTTTGAGTATTTTGGCATGCACCTGGATAACAATAATAGATAGCCAATTTTATATTATTGACAGCTTATCTTTAGATGTTTTATCGGAATAAAATGCTAACTTGGTGGTCGCCTGGTTGTAATAAACTTTAAAATTATTGAATAACTCCCACTCTTTATCAAATATTCGGTCATGGGTCTTCTTCAGGATATTAATTAGTCAACATAAGCCATATGTTCATCATGAATGCTACTTAGTTGAAGAGATTGTTTTAATATCCAGAAGAAGAAGGCACGCGGCTGAACATTTTCAATCTTCGCTAGTGTGAAGTAATTCAACTTTAAAATAATATAGGCATATTGATATTTACTCGTTCTAAAGCACCCATGTTTATGCGACGTATTGTTAAAATCCAATAAAATAATTAAATTTAGCCAGAGATAGATCATTTTAGAAAATGATTTGGACAAAAAAACCGCCGATACACGCACTCACCCCCAGGGGGGGGGGGGGGTACTCTCATTTTTTCTTCATACGTAGGCTCGGGCCCAGCATCTACCCTTCACCCAAAAAAAAATATCAGGAATTTCAAGCACCCCAAAAAATATTAGAAACTTTAGCAACCCAAAAAAATATCCCCCATTCTGTACATTAACCTTAAGAAAAGACCATAAAATGCCTAGTAATAACCCCTAAATATAGTGCAATTTTGTGGTGATCCCAAATAAAATATCCACAAAGTCTTCATACCCCAAAAAATGTTTATTTTTCTGAAAACCCCAAAAATATTGAAATTCAAAATTTTGAACCCCCAAAAATTACCCGAGCCTACGTATGTATGAAAATATCAGAGTACCCCCCCCCCCCCCCTGGGACTCACCCTTCCCCTCCCCGCATCAATCCTAAAATATGCTGAAAGAAGAAACACATATTGAAAAATAATCCCCCTCCTCAACGGAACCGATCGTGGGTCCATAGTTCCTCAGCCTGACACGACAAACACTTAGCCATATGGTTTATTAAAAACAATTTGCTCAACGACCACCTTTAAGTGAACAAAATTGGATCAAAATAGACCGTGTGATAAAAGAGTTATGAGCATGTTCACTAACTGGCCACGATCGGCTGGACTAATGCTTGGCAAAACGATGCCACCGTTTTGCATACCAGTGTCGTGTATAAGTATGCAAGATTTCGTCAAAATATACGGTGCGTTCAAGATTTATGAGCATTTACAATAAAAGACCACACAGGCTGAAATGATATTAGTTTGATCATAACGTAATGAGAAGCTGTTTAAGTTAAAATATATTTACATTGACATTTTGTCTTCTTCTAGAATTCTACTAAAATAGTTAAAATATATTTACATTGACTTTTTGTCTTCTTCTAGAATTCTACTTCAGAAAAAGCTTCCTGGCTATCTGTGTAATTGTTGCGGTGTGCTTCTTAACAATGTTATATATGGACAGTAAGTATAGCTGACCTTCACCTCTATTACACCGGGTAGACGGCGAACCAAATTACAACCACGTAACTACCAATTTAGCAATGTACTTCATCTCAAGATAAGCTGTCAGAAGCATGGGATAGGCTGTCTATTATTGCCATCCTGCAGCATGGCAAACTACATGAAAACTTGTTCATTGCTACATGCTCATTTCACTTAAGGTCACTACTGATATCAATAGCCATAATTCTTGCATGACTAAACACATTTTGCCCTATTATAATTCTAATATTTGTTACAGTATTTAACATAAACGTCCTGACATAAATGGAAAAGGTATGAGGCCGCAAATAAATGTGCATTAAACTTTATATAAAGGATCATTGACACTTGCTATGGGTAAATGCCTATGGTTTTAAGTAAAAATAAAAGTTTGTCAATCGTCCCTTTCTTCGCCTTGATGCTACCCTGACCTGAGTACTTTATGGCTGTGAAATCCGTTTTCGATATTAAATGCTTCAAAGATGTGAAATTTTGGGTAGAACAATCAGTTTTACATTAAGATATATAGGAATCCGAAAACATTTTTTAAAACATCATTCCCCCCCGTGTGCCAGCAAAAGCTTTTGCCTGCATATGTGTTACCATATTTTACACTTTGTATGGAAGTGGCTTGCTGGCACACGGGGGGGAAGGTGTTCAGCAGCCCCAAAACCCAGGGCCTAAGCCCACAAAATGCCTTTTCTACCAAATAATAAAATTAGTGACAGTAATGAATTTCTCTAGAACCAGCCTCCTAAATTGCTTTATTTTCTGTGCTCGTTTAATATAAAGTACTTAAAGATTAAAAGTAGAATTAGCAAGATTTTATGCATTTTTTCATAAGAAAAAATCTCACTGTTATTAAATGACACATTATTTTGCAAACGTCCTGTACTTATCTATTTGCATGCTAGGGAATTGTTCATGTTTTTATTTTCGTCTGCTGACTTTCTTCAAAATTAAGTTTTTAAAAATAAACCACCCAGGACCACCATCAGAGTGTCAAACAGTTTGGATCCAGATCAAGACCGACATTCTATTGGTCTTCATCTGGGTTCAAACTGTTTGCATTAGGCTATTGACAGACGACAAAATTATCCACTGGCATGCAAAGAGTTATAACAGGTAAATACTTTAGTGTTCAATATATTGTCTCATTGGGATATACATGCGTCATGTAAACCATAAATGTTAGGACACTTTAAATACATTCAACATGCCATGCCCTTTAAACAAAGCAAAAGTAATATTCAAGGGATCTAGTTAGAATCAGTTTTACTTCCAATGCTAAATGGGACACTTTCATTCCTTCAAAAATATTTATTTCTTTTGATGAGCTTTCAGTTTTGTATTATTTACGGTACATGTTGTCAAAAATGTACAGATAACTTCTAAATTCTCTCCCCAAAATCATTTAATTACAAAACATATTTTGTTTTTAAAACAATTTCATCAATTATCGTGATTAGTTAATACTCTGCATATGGTATGTTCAATTGATATCACCATGCCTACCAAATAAATCAAGAAAACGTGCAGAAATCACTTTTTCAAGCACTTTTTATTTTCATGAAATTTCAGACCCCCTCCCCTTTGTAACCGCCATAGCTCTCGAGTGCGTAGGAATTTTGAAAATATTTTGCTAGCTGGCTCTTGCCATAAGATTCACCTGTTGCACTGATACTACATGCACCACACTAGAAGCTCAAAAGCAGCGTTCTGGGAATCAGAAAAATAGGCGTATAAGGCCCAAACCGTCAATCATCCTTTCAGCAAGAGTTACTGTCCATATTTATTATTTTATCATTGCTTTATATGGGAAAACTGTATTTAAATAAGTAAAAGCTCAATAACTTGAAAACGTACTTTATAAATTGAATGAAAGCTGTTCTGAACCATTACTGTGTCAAACTGTAGGTTAAATTGCCACTTAAAAGCCAAAATTGTTACAGATTTCATAATCCTAACTCAAGTATTTTCTGAGAAAACTTTGATGAAAAATATCAATATGTGATATATAGGAGAAACAGAAGGAAAAATTGAAAATTTGAAAAAAGAAAGCAAAATGAGGATTAGCATCTTAAATTTCATTTATACAATACACTATGCCTACCTGAAGGTGTACACAAAATTTGCAAACACGGGCTCCAATAGGAGCTGAGATATATGTGACAGAACATTCTATTGGAGAAAAAGATACATGAACAAATAAAGGGACCTGATAAGCAATATGTGTTTTTTGTTACGCAATACAACTCATCACTTTACTATCTTGAAACATCGCTAAACATGTGTCGTTACTTTTACTTTAAGGTCCTATACGTTTACAACATCCTCAGTACCCTTGCCCCAGCTGGTTCAAGGATACGTTTGACGAAAATCTGGATGTTATCAAAAACTATCCGCGAGGTGATGCCGACTCGTATCTCTGGAAAGTCGGCGGAAACAAAAGTCATCCGGATCAGATGTTGACGTCATTTCCTGTCATAGTAACGGCAGCAAGTTCTGGCTTCTTCGGAAGGTCGATGGCTTTATGGGCCTCGATACAAAAGCTACTGGTTCCAAAATACAAACAAGTGAAGCTCATTTATTATGATATGGGATTAGAGCCAAAACAGTACATAAAGGTATGTCTATGACGTCATTGATTGGATATACACTGTACCTATAAGAGCAAGTAAGTATACAGGGCAAGACCTGTACTTTTTTCCATATACCTCCATTGTACAAATTTGGTGAATCGTGAAACAGCTATTCAAAATGGCTACCACAGAAGTGTGGCTTGGTCTTAGACTGGCCAACTCAATGCCATAGTGACCACCATCTTCGATCACTTTTTGGGCTCGGAAACTGACCACTCTACCCAGCAGCAAATTTGCATAGAAAAAATCAGAATGCACAGGGTTTCATTTTCTGTTCCGCTGCCTTAAACAAATGCAAAATACCAAATCAAAATTGGTTGCAAATGTGCAGCAGTTGTCTCTTACTCATGTGAAGACATTTTTAATGCAGACATTAATGTCTAATCAGTAGAAAGTTTACTTTTGAAATAAACATCTAATCTTCCACCACCCACCCTTCATAAATCGCCATCCTCCTTATATTTACAGGTTTGTGACCTAAAATGACAGACTTTAGACCAAACTGGTACACAGAGCACAACCAGGCACAACACATATAAGCAAATCATTCAGCTCCCAATCACAATACAATACAATATGAGCATCGACATGGGATTTCCAACAATGTTGTATGTGCGACCAGCAAAGGCTCAGACCAGCCTTTTCCTGTCTTCAGGCCCTGTATTAAGACATCTAACTGAAAGTACTACTGTAACAGCTACTAAATATATGATACTTTATTACTTCCCATTACTCAGAATAAGACAGTCAGTGATATTTTTACAGAGGTGTATATGCTTGTATATGTATGTGCACATATTTTACTATTTTTCTATTTACTGGTCTGATACCAGTCTAATACCAACCTGCGCTTACGCTGCATAGGCTCGTCCGAGTCGACACTTGTCAAAATACCACATTGTTGGCTTGCGATGTTTGAGTTGCTAAATTTTGTTAAAGAATCTTTTCTTTCGTACTGTAAACCTGTCTTAAGTGGTCACTCACAAAGACCACTTAGGCCGCTTGTCGCTCAATGCAGGTCAAATGCATTGCAGAATGCTCCAAGAGAGCACTCTGCAATACTTTCGACCTGCATTTAGCAACCGTGTGTCTGTAAGAATCTTGTTTCGTCTATTTTTGAGTGGTCGTTTTACAAAGATTTTACTGCAAGTGCGGATCCAGAGGGGGGACAGGGGGGCCGGACCCCCTGAAAAATCACAAAAATATAGGGTTTCTTAGCAATATAGTCCGGATCCCCTGAAAAATCACAAAGCTACCAAAGTAAGTAAGGGTGCAAAGATCAGGAATCGATAAAATCAAGTACCACACCTGACCCAGGATACCAATGGGAAAGTGACAAACTCACAGTAGACACCACAAACGAGAGCCAAGAGGTCAGCCCTTTCCTAGCAGATGACCACAAAGCACATATAAACAGACGCGCACAAAGGCATAGCAAACACAAGACTGAACAAAAACATAAAAGATCCACAAAAGAAGTACCGCCTTGCAACGGTCAGTAAAATATTTTACTGGAGGGCTTAAACCGGTTTAATGGCGCCAACCTCACCCTTAATTCAGATGTGGATCAAGACACATAGATATTTGGTTTGCATGAAAAACCCCTAACTTATCAATGCATCATCTCCTAAAACATATAAATCAAGATATAACAAGGAGATAAAGCAAGGATAAGGACTCAATAGTAAATTAAACTGGATACCGGAGCGAAGAAATCCATCAGGTAAACCCAAGTGGGCCCGACAAACGGCCAAAGCATCAGACGCCTACCATATCATCAATAGATAAGTCTTTAAGTCGGAAGCATCATAGAGTCTGAAGTCCGACCCACCGGCGTGCAATTAAAGAGGAAAGCAAAGTTGCCAACCGTGATTTGGTTGACTACCAAGCATGCAGTCTGTTGCAATACATTAATGTTATACCAATCTTTTTATAATGGGAAATTATTTTAATGAACTGCGCTGAAAAATTATTAGAGCCAACAATCTTCTTCAATTTATACACCAAGTCACCATAGGAATCAGGTTCCGAAAGTCCTTGGCGCAAGAGAGATTTAAGTCCAACTTTGAATTTAGAAATCAAATCATAGTATTGTCTATAAAATTTTGAAAATGTTTTGCGAAGTTTATGATACCGATAGCCTTGTTTAAGAAGTTTCTGAGACGTTTCGCTGGCGGGCCGATGATGGCCCGATTTTAGTGTTATTTGGATCCACTCATTAACTTAAAAAACAAAAAAACAAACAAACAAAAAAACGTTCTCAAAGTTAGACCCCCTCTGAAAACCCTTTCTGGATCCGCACATGCTTAGGCTACTGATCTAACATGATTTATAATTACTAAACTTAAAAAGAGGCTGCACAGCATCTTCGGCTGATCCAGTGGGGGTGGAGACAGGGGTCCAGACCCGTTTCAATGGCTTTTTGCTGGCGAGCCTATGAAGGCCCACTTAGAGTGGTACATGTATTTGGATCGTCTCGCCCCTCGACAGCAAAAAAAACTTGTCAAATTTGGACCCCCTCTGACAAAACTTTCTGGATCCGTGCATGTATATCTTATTTGTACTACTTTCAGCTGATTGCGAAGTGTAAGTGTGAGGTGAGACGATTCCCTTTCGAAGATTTCCCACCACATGTACGGCATCTGTGGACGTATACGTGGAAACCCATAATCATTCACGTAAGGACGTATTTTTATAATTTACTCCGCCCCTTCCTGTGCTTCACAACCAATCGGTTTACACAGATTTTTTTTTTGCCAACTTAATCACATAATTTGTCAATATGTGTAATATCTATTAAGAAAAATCATGAAGTAAATCCACAAAGTGGCCAATGCAGCTATTTCCAATAGAAGGGGAGGAGAAAACGATAAGCTGCGCTCTTTCGTCATGTTAGTTTGCGCATGTGCGATTGACACCAATCTCTCATCTCTTTTCCAGAAAGTTCTAATGGAGTTTGGATTCGTTTGGTGGGCAGATGCCTCTGTCATATTTAAAAGTGCAAACTTGGACAAAGCCCTGGACTACAGCAGAAAGAATTCCATTTTAGCTTTCACATATGGACCCTCATTATCCATTGCACTTCATACCGATTCACAGACTATGAAATACTTGCGAGAAGACCCCTGTAAATATCGATACTTTGGTGAAAACGAGGCTGGCTTCCTGTTGTTTCACTACGACGAGATCTCGCGAGTTTTCGTAAACGCATGGGTTGCATGTGCTTTAAATGAACAGTGCATGTGTCCAAATGGAACGGAAGGGAAGAAAATATGCCATGCAAAGACTAAAAAAGATGGGATGTGCCATAGATTTGATCAATCAGTTTTTAGTATTTTATTCCGTCACTTATACCATGAACAAAATGACTATCCGTTAGTAGACGTTCCGCTGAAAATCCACGAGGTTAAGCGTACCGACTTACACAAGCAGTCTCCATCATTGAAATTTAGAAAGTTCGTGAAGTAATGATGGCAATGTGTTGATTTTGTTTGATTTGATTCTTTACGTTCCATCAACAATCATTCAGTTATATAGAGACGTGTCTTCCTGGGTTGAACCAGTACTATGTTAGGATAAATGTGTCTTGCTCAAGGACCATAACGCAGTGACGCCGGTGAGGCTCGAACCCGCGGCCCTTCGGTCTCGAGTCAAGCACTCTACCACTGAGCCACTGCGCTCCCTGGGCAGTGTGTTGAGTGCAAAAATGATGCGACGCCCTTGGCGTCCATTACTTCAAGAATAATCTGCACAAAATGAAATCTTCAGTCCTGTTATGTTTAAATTTCTATTATAATAAACATGATAAATAAGTATTTGTTTCTTATAGAAGTATATATATTCGCCTTTACGCACTGTAAGGCAAATTGAGATGGTTCCAAACATGCGCGGATCCAGAAAGTTTTGTCAGAGGGGTCAAACCTTGATAACGTTTTATTTTGCTTTTGTTTTTATTAGGGGATAGAGATGATCCAAGTGGGTCATCATCGGCCCGCCAGCGAAACGACATTCAAATGGCGTTTCGCTGGCGTGCTGATAATGGCACAACATGGTAACTTTGTGAGTTTTCAGGGATCCACACCAGTATTGCTAGGAAACCCTATATTGTTGTGAATTTTCAGGGGGAGGGGGGGGGTCCAGACCCACTGTCCCCACCTCTGGATCCGCCTATGCCAAAGAGTCAACATGTAAATATTTATTTCTTACCTATGATAAATTGTCTAATTCCAAAAGGAAGTGACGTGTGGTACATGTAAATTGTGCAATGGGAGACAGCAGTCAGTTTTCTCCCTTGACTACTCTATCAGAATAACTAGGTCCAAATAGTTGGGTCTCCTCGGTTTTTATCCCTGCTTTTATTGCAAATATTGGAAAACATTTTTTCTTGAAATATGACTCAGAATATTCCAAATCAATTTAAAACATCTTAATTTATAATCTTTTCAACATTTTTACTCAGTTAATGCTTATCAGCATCTCTTAATTGGCACAGCTGTCAAAATAATTACACTTATTTATCACCTAATCACCATTATGACCCTATGATAAAGGCAGAGGATTTCAAATGGTTGGACCGGGTTTATCATTTGTTCCACCTCGGTAGTTACCTGTGTTTATCAGGGGCATTAACTGACTGCTTTTTGCCATTGCAACCAGCCTGTTATGAATGTATGAGACTTGTATGACCTATACGGAATTAGAACAACTGCCATATTGGCTTCTGTTTTGAACAACTGTCTGATATTTACCAACAGTTGGGTTTCTGCCAAATTTGCTTCCAAGTGAAAGTGGCCAGGAAATACCACAATCACAAACAACAGACAAGCTCAAGGCAACGATTGGAAAAGCCAAAGAACCCCAACAGTCACAAGACATCTGGAAGACAATCAAAGCGAAACAACCAGTTCTTTCTTCTTCATCAAGATAATTGTAAAACTAGAACGGAGCCTTAGTACTGCACACCAAAACTAGGAGCAAACACAGAATTCCCTCATTCTGAAAGTCCGTCACAATTGGAGAATCGAATTATGCCTCGGGTGTATATAAGGAGCATTACGCGTAGTTCTATGTACCAAAAAGCTCCATTTTGTTAGCCGGAACTGGCGTATGGAAAATTAGTTATGTAGCATGTCGGTTCAGCTCTATCAAAATCGATTATTCTGGTTATCTGAAAAGTTTAATCGGCAGAATAAACGAAGTCTATTGTGTTAACATGGTTTCTGTGACATCAGTGTCACGTTATATAACATATGCGTCACGTTATCACCCGTTTCGATGTTCATCGGTGGTCGAATTCCACGGAATTTCGCGGAACTGACCGAAGCAGTTCCGAAGGAGAACTCCTTCTAATAATGTAAGCAACAATGGACAATGAATCCTCACACAAACGATGGGAGTAAAAATCGACAATGAATCAACAGCAACAGAAACACTGCCTCAGAACGGATAGCAGCCTAAACCAGTGGGAGCTTTTATAAATTTTACGATCGCCAAATCTTCGCCCTAGATCCTGTTGTTGTTAAAACGAAAAAAATATTAGCTTGCATAGAGGCCTTCATCATTAAAGCGAAACAATCAGACCAATTTAAACGTTATGACGCAACGGGTAAAGCTAAAGGCTATTGACACACAGATAGCCAGAGCTAAACTGTCAATTGAGCCACCAGGGGCCCAGCCAAAGACAAGCATCAGGCACCAAATTCAAGAAATCGTCAGAACATCCATATGACACATGACTATCTGAAAACTGTGCTGTTCCAAATTCGTAAATGATCGAAGACAGGACCCAGACAACGTTAACATTACCTGTTTCCTGACGCAGGAATAGTGCGCATAGAAATTAGCCACATACGTCTTTCAGCAAGTCATATACTATCCTACCAGCCAAGAGTGACAGTGACGTCATGTTTTGTTTACAATGTTATCAGCGAGTTATGACCGATAAATCACTTGTGTATTAATCCTAACCGCAAGATAGTATTAATACACAAGTGATCTATCGATTAGCGTTGGCTTGGGTGGAGTGTGCAGGTTAAATTTTGCTTTACAACTGTAAACAAAATACTACGTCACTGCCACTCTTGGTTGGCACGACAGTAGATAGCTTTGGGTAGAGTTATTGCTTCCATAGCACATCAGATTGATTATTGCCAGAAAGCATTCACGTATTTTCTAACATGACCACAAATAGTATCTTTTGGTTGTTCAGAAGTAAAAAAGCGCGTTTCACACTACAAGCTAAATAAAATGAGCACTCTCTGTTACAAAATTGTTTGATTAGTTTAGATAGCTTTTCTTGGATTAGATTATGAGCAATGTAGTACTTGTATATTGAATAAGAAAATTATATACAGACAAATTAGAAGCTGGAAACCCTCTAGATTTTAATTTATTAAGAATCTCACCTGAATTATTAATAGACCAAAATAGATGTATAGATAATAAATAAAAACTGTTCACAATATTTTATAACGTGGGTTTAATCGCAGTGAGGCAAGATCAAAAGTATAGACAACTCAGAAATAGAACATGAACTAGAATAAACAATAAAACGTGACTTACTGTCCTGCCAGCCAAGAGTGATAGTGACGTCGTGTTTTGTTTATATTTGTTAAGTAAAACATTAACTTGTACACTCTTCTTGAGGTTACGCGAATCGATAGATCACTTGAGTATTAATCCTATCCTGCGGATAGGATTAATACACAAGTGATCTATCGATTATAAGTCCCTGATAACTTTGTAAACAAAACATGACGTCACTGTCACTCTTGGCTGGTACGATAGTACAGGGTCTTTTTACTACCAACGACAGACCTCTCATCAAACAAATTATGCGCATGGGTTTCAGCAGTGTCAAGTTCTTGCTTTGGGATTGATGCAGTACATTTTGTAAACGACCACAAGCAATCTTATCTGCAGGCGCTAAAACAAACTTCATACGGAGTTCACTGACCCTTTTCTTCAAATTTCTAAAAGTGAATTTAGGTTTATGTGTAAAAAGATCTTAATTACTGTGGTAAACCTATTATCAATAAAATTGAAATTCTTAATTTCCAAGTATTTAAAGCATTAGATTCATTTGAGATATCAAATTCTCTATGTCCAAATTTGCAAAGGGCAATAACTAAAAATATATATATATTTTTTTATTTTTCACCAGGTATTCTACTCATTATCCTCTATCAGCTGATTAAGTTTGAAGCTCCTAGCTGTATTGGTCTTGGAGATCTTGGATATTTTCATTATGGCCCTATAAAATGGGCATAACTCCACAAAGGGAGATAATCGCAGTGAGGCAATATGTCTTTAAAAAAGAGTAAATTATTTTTCCATGAGAAATCCGTCTATGAAATTTCAAACCCCTATCTTGAATTTTAAAATTGTACAGAGCAATAACTCGAAAAGTCAAATAAATTTTATGAAATTTTAACCAGGTAATTTACTCTATCAGCTGTCCAAGTTTGAAGCTCCCAGCTGTAATAATGTTTGATATTTAAAGTTTTCTATGCCCAAATTTGCAAAGGGCAAAAACCCAAAAAATAAAATAGCTTTAAAAAATCTAACCGAGGAATCTACTTAAAAGGCGCATAACTCCACAAAGGGAGACAATCCAGACTTAAAAAAAACAGGTCAATTATAGTTTGATTGGGAATCCATCTATGAAATTGCAAAACCCTATCTTGAATTTTAAATTTGCAAAGGACAATGACTTGAAAAAATGCAACTGGCAATAACTCGAAAAAAACAACAACTTAAAAATAACCAGGTAATTTACTAATTATTCTCTATCAGCTGTCCAAGTTTGAAGCTCCTAGCTGTAATACTTTTTGATATATCAAGTTTTCTATGTCCAAATTTGCAAAGGGAAATAACTCAAAAAAATATATTTTTTTAATTTACACCAGGGAATCTACTTATCCTCTATCAGCTGACGGTTGAGCAGTGGCTCAGTGGTAGAGTGCTTGACTCGAGACCGAGGGGCCGTGGGTTCGAGCCTCACCGGCGTCACTGCGTTGTGTCCTTGAGCAAGACACATTAATCCTAGCTTAGTACTGGTTCATCCTCTACCTAACCGAAAGATTGTTGATGGGACGCAAAGAATCAAATCAAACAAAATCTATCAGCTGACCAAGTTTGAAGCTCCTAGCTGTAACAAAATGTAGTCGCTACTCTGATCATTAAAGCTGCATAGTCTGTAACTTTTGATCTTTTAATTTTAGAAATAAAGTTTCTTTTTTTCAAAAATACAATAAAAATCCTCAAATTCAGGTAAATTTTTTACCATTTTCGTAAATGTTAACAAATGACCACTAACAAAACAACAGCATTTATGTTAAAAATCAACTATCTAGAATTATTGGAGGGACGTAAACAGTTACCAATAAGAGAAAAACGCCTATTTTAATAAGATAATTCACTTTCCCATGCAGTTTTCAGCTGTACTGAACATATTTGTTGTGAAAACATAACTTAATTCTACTTTTACAAATGATTTAAAAAGAAAATATTTTTTCGAAAAATGTTCATAGTTACAGACCTAGTCTCTATAATTTATGTACTATCTAAGATGCACTTATGAATATGCTCCGGGTACCCGTATCATACCCACAATAAAAATAAGATTGTCAGTTCATTTCTAGGAGATATAAGTGTTTGTTGTTTAAAATATCCACATTAAAAACAAGATAGCCATATCATTACGGGCAGATAAGTGTTTGATTTTTTATCGTATGACGTAACGCCGCGTCAGGGGAAAACCTATCTTTTGGTTTGGAGATTGGGTAACACTAAAAAAGATCATTATTTGTTTGACTTTTTCGTCCCATCAGCAATCTTTCAGTTAAACAGGGACGGGTCTTCCTGGGATGAACCAGTACTTAGTTAGGATAAATGTGTCTTGCTCAAGGACCACAACGCAGTGGCGCCGATGAGGCTCGAACCCGCAGCCCCTCGGTTTCGAGTCAAGCACTCAACCAATGAGCCACTGCGCTCCCTAGAAAAAAAAAAAAAAAAAAAAAAAAAAAAAACAGATCTGCTAAGCTACATGGACAAGCTAGAATTTTTGAGAAATTTAAATTTGCAAGTGCAGTTATTTTGCTACCTTGACAGCGACTGACATTGTTGGTGCCTAAAGTGTGCGGATGCGCAGACTGATCTGCGCATTTGCTGTACGTTTGAAATTGTAAAAAATACGTGTTTTCACGTGAATTGACTCCCATTTTAGACCATAAATCACGTGAGCCAAATCTTATCCCATAAACGGAAAACTGATATGTAACTTTTTGCAGTCTCTATGCGACACATGCCTGCCGAACAAACAAGGACAATTACCATTGGCGTAGCACCCATTACGCAGGTTACGCACGTGCGTAATAAAAATAGTAACATTCAAGGGAGGTCACTTAATGTGATAAAAGTGACATTCCATACTATAAGGAACTGCTCATAAAGGAAAGAATTCGCTCCCTCTGGGAGCAAATTCTTTCCTTTAAGAGAAGTTCCCATTTGAAAAGGGACACATTTGAAGAGAATCATAGCTTGATCCAGTAGTCTCCCTTTGATGTGCGTAACTTTTTCAGCATTCTGGCTACACCGGGTACTTGTGTTGTCTGTTGATTACATGTACCTTTGCAAACAGTTTTGGACCCAGTATGTCGGGCCTAATCAGGATCTAAATGGTTTGACACTCTGATGGTATTTCTGATTTTAGTTCTCTAAAAAGTTGATTTTGCAGTAGGCAATGACAATGGCAAGGCTCAACACGAGGAAACATGCCTTAAAGGTTTCCGACCAAGTAAGTCTTGAACCAGTCTGTTCAGCTACAGAGACTAGCTGGGATATCAACATTTTGTAAGCATTGAGTTTTGGCCTTTCTTTTACCTACAGGAGACCGAATGACTGGCGATGATCGCGGATTCGCAGGCTGATCTGCGCTATTGTTGTTCACATACAATAGTTTTCTTGGTTTTCTACTTGCTAAGATTGGTCAAGCACGCATGCGCAGTCCGCTCAGGACGATATTTACCGATATTATTACGTCAATTCTCGTTAATCTGGTTGCTGGTTTTTATCCTTGCGTGTTATGTACCCAAAATATGTAAATTCGAAAGGGCGGGAAATATGATTCCTTGTGAAAAGGCAAACTTTCAAAACTCACCATCGACACTAAAAATGGCAAAGCGTAAAAAAAACCGGAAATGCCCATTGTAAAAATTCTACAAAAATGACTTTTTGTCGTGTTTTGCGCCTGGCTTATTTTTCGTAGTTTTGTTAGACGTTCGTGGTTCTGAAAGAAAGTTGTGTGTACTCAAGGAGACGATTCTTTTGGTCATCCAAGATAAGTGTTAAAACTGACGGATAAGATAATGATGTTCAAAACTTAACGCTAGAACTACATGTATTTTGGTTTTTGAGGAGCTATGACACACAATCACCACCAGCCTTGTTGCCCTCGGTCATGTCCAAGGGACGCAACCCATGTCTAACTTTACATTTCCAGGAATAAGAACATTTGCCGGTATTTGGCCTCGACTCAAGAAAAGATTTGCGACCGAGCCAAGTAAGGCCCAATTAAGCATTTATTACCTCATGGAGACACCTTTTAACGCTTTTGCAAACAGAGTAGACCCAGATCAGGCAGCTCTTGTAAGAGCTGCCTGATCTGGGTCCACTCTATTTGCTCATGGAAATATGATTAGATATGATTCTAATACACTTGTGGACCTGACAAGTATTTTTTGTTGTTCTTTGTACCAAAATGAACGTTTATTTATATAATAATTCACAGTGGGTGGAGCCTAGCATGAATATTCATGAAGGAAAGGTTAAGCCTTCTCAAATACAGACAGCGGGTTGGAATTGAGATTTCGCATAAGGTCGCGTCTGGGAGTGGTTTACAGATTTTCGGGAAACGTTATAACGTTGAGTAAAAGATCGCAAAATCTTGACGTATAACGATGCGTAAAAGATGGCAAAATCATGACGTTTTGACGCAAAAAATGCGATTTAAATTAATTTCAATGTCATGTGATAAATAGAATCTAACATTCGTACTTCTGTATTATTAAGTTTATATAACTCTTTGCGAAAAAGTAATAAAATGCTCGACAAGCCTCGCATTTTATTACTTTTTCCCAGCTCGTTTAATAAATCAATAAAGCATGAGCACTCATGTAAGATCCTCTACATGCTTTCCATAGAGCGAATACTAATGGCGCCGATCAGATTGTGCAGATGCGCAGGCTGTTCGACGCCTTTGTTGTCATTTTGCAATAATATTTGATTTTCTCTCCATGGTGATCCACATTGCACATTTCATCTTTTCACCATTTATCTTTCGCCTGGCTTTATCAGGTCTTCGAATGGCGTATTTCGGTTGAAAAGCCAAAGGCTGAAATGACAAAAAACGGCCACCATACATGCCCGTACACGTAACCGATAAAAGAATCACATTTGCGATAAAATATCAACTGCTTTGTTACCAGTGAAAAAAAATCACTTGTAAAGAAATCAAAACACAGATCATTTTTCTCTTTTTTTCTACTATTCTGTTACAACCAGGCAACCACCTAGTTAGCATTTCATTCCAATGAAACATCTAAAGATAAGCTGTCAATAATATAAAATTGGTTATTTTTTTTTTATTTTCATCCAGGTGCATGCCAAACTTCATGTTTCGTGATGGTTGAGCAGCTCTTCGTGTCTCGTGATGGTTGAGCGGCTCTTCCTCGCTGTGCCACGGGGTTGTCTGCGGTTTGTGATTGCGGTATTTCCTGATCATACTCACTTACTATTTTTCACAAAAACTTGTTCATATCTACGTGCTCATTACACTGAAGCATACAAAGTAGTTGAGCCTGTTTAATGGTGAAAACACTCATTTATTGAATGGACATTTGTTGTAGGTGCACATTGGAATTGCCTCTATGAGGCAGTTCGAATGCGTACCCACAACATATGTTACTGATATTGAAG
Organism: Loripinus fragilis; assembly: GCA_964019695.1. NCBI lineage: Eukaryota > Metazoa > Mollusca > Bivalvia > Lucinida > Lucinidae > Loripinus > Loripinus fragilis. Next base: position 11,906,146 of record OZ026530.1, read on the forward strand.
AAACTTATTTTGAAATATACACTAAGCAAAATATCATTTCCATTGGCTTTCCTCTTTAAGCTGGTAGTTGAATCAACAGCATAAGGCCTGGTTTTCTTTTATCGTTAGGCTAACGATTCTTTTTCATTAAAACTTTGTCCTTAAAAAATCGTTTTTTCTTTATATTATCAAATACGCGTACAAAAAATAATCCAGACTTTTCTCAATATTTTAAGCCCCTGTTTATACTTTTATCTATGTGGGTGCATTTTTTAATCAGACTTTCCTTTATATCTTAAGCCCCTATTTTTTATAAGTTTTTATTAGTATTATTTTTGGCTCATTTTCTTATTAGTTAAATATGTGCCAGGTTTCATTTGTCAGTAAACCCTAATCCAGGCTCTCTTGTATATGTATGGGGCAATATGTATTCTATTCCTTATATCTGATTTTTGATCCCTTCTTCTTGTCCACATAATCTTCCTTAATGAGTGATATTTTCTACTGATACTGCTCAAGGCTGCTCATATCTTTTAAGTTGTATTTCGATATATGACTGATATGATACAACATGGATAAAAACGTATAAGGGTATGTTTTTTAAAAACTCTACAACCACGCAACTAGCAATTAAGCAATATACTCCCATAAAACATCTCAGGATAAGCTGTCAGAAACATAAAAAAAGTTTATCATCAGTGTCATCCAGGTGCATGACAGACTACATGAAAAGTTGTTCATTTCAACATGCTCATTTCTTTGAACAAATGAAAGTGGTTGAGAATTTGTTTTAAAAAAGCTTATGGTGAAAAACTCATTTATTGAAAAGACATATGTTGTAGGTACACATTGGAATTGCCTCATAGAGGCAATTCCAATGTGTACCTACAACATATGTTACTGGAAATAAGGACACATAAGGACTGGAAATAAGGATACATATTTGGACATTTGTACTTGCCAAGTATCATGTCCATTGTCTTTGCCTCTTCTGCCAATCAGAATTAAAATACCTGTTGTTAGATTTTCATGACAGCTATATCTCCAAATTTGAGTTCATGAACTTTCTCTTTGCTAACCTGGTAGTTGCGTCGTTATAAATCATAAAACCAGCAACGTTAGCTCATGAGATTGAAACATACAATTTAAGGGTCCCGAGCTCGATCACCGACTCCTCCAATCCGTAGGCCCTGGTCCCGTCTACATATGACCTTAGTTGTTGGTGGGACGTCAAACAATGACTCATACATTAATTTATATAATTTAGGGGGGGGGGGGGTGAGCCACTCAATATCAGAAAGGGTAGCGACGTGCCAAGAGGACCCGGGACCCCTAACGTTTTGAGACATGACCTGATAAAGGTTGGATTTTAATATATACCCCATTGTAGAAAAACAATTTACAGTAAAATCTGTCTTAAACGGTCACTCAAAAAAGACCCAGACCAATAATCGTTTTATGCAGGTCAAAAGCATTGAAGAATGCTCCGGTGGAGCGTTCTGTAATACTTTTGACCTGCACTAAGCAAGCATTTAAGACCTTTGTTTTTTTTCTATGTTTGAGTGGCCACTTAATACAGGCTTCACTGTATGTTCAATTTTTTTATTGGCCTCATAAGAGCCCTAGTCTGTTTTTGTAATTGTTAGTCCATTCACATGTTTTGTTTCTCTTTCGCAGTGTTATCTTTTAGTTTACAGTAAAACCTGTGTAAAACGGTCATTCAAAAATAGACAAAAAGATCTTTATGACAAATGCATGGTAGCCAAATGAAGGTCGAAAGTATTGTAGAATGCTCCCCTATGAGCATTATGCAATACTTTTGACCTGCATTTAGCGATGATTGGTCTTGAAAACCAATTTTTGGTCTTTCTGAGTGTGGTCGTTTTACAAAGGTTTTACTGCATTTTTGTTATGTTCATTTTAAAAGTTTACCAGCACCTTCCCAGACAGGCTTGAGCCCCTTTCAAGAAAGGTTTCCTTTGAACCCTTCCCAGATGTTCAGTGATGAAACATACATGTACTTCCGTTCCAGACAGAATCTGAAAATAAGGGAGCCTCGTTGATCAGCACGTCCCAACCAACTCTTATTTAATGAGCGCCTCCTGAACGCGGAAAAGGTGCGCATGGGAATAACCGCATATGTCTTTAACATTGCTTCTACGTACACATTTGTAAAAACATCTTCCCACAAGTACTCAATATCAGTAATGTAAGTGTGCATAAAAACAACTTATGGAGATGGTTTTGATTTGATTTGATTCTTTACATCCGATCAACAATCTTTCAGTTAAACAGGGACGGGTCTTCCTGGGTTGAACCAGTGCTAAGCTAGAATAAATGTGTCTTGCTCAAGGACCACAACGCAGTGACGCCGGTGAGGCTCGAACCCGCGACCGCGACCCCTCGGTACGAGTCAAGCACTCTACCACTGAGCCACTGCGCTCCCTGAGAGATGTTTCTGAAATGAGCTGTAATTTGATTTTCAAATTTGACGTAAATTTTCGAAATATTGAAAATTTTCATTTACTTTTAACTAGAAAACGTCAATAAACTGCGTTGCTGGTTATGGTATCATACACGCCACAAATTAAACTCAAAAATAATCATAAAGCCTCAACTGACTTTGCAGATTGGTGAATGATGCTGCGTGTAACCATGTGACGTCATCAGCAGCGTCGCGGTTGTAGTAGAATCAAATTCATACCAATTCTAGGTTGCACATTAAAACCGGCGAGTAAGTTTTCAATCGCATATGCGGCTAGCAAGAAAAGTGCAAAAATAATTGCCATAGTTTTTCTTAGAAATACTGGTACGACCCCCTCGAGAAACAATTGGATCCAAAGGGTACAATTGCTCCGTTACAAGGAACTCAAGATATAAGCTCCAAATTTGTAATTGCATGTTGCGAAAATGGATTTTAGCATTACATATCGAAAACAGATATATAGTTGTGATAGTATGAGTGTTATCTTCGTTTTCAATATAGATATAGTAGTGGGTTTCGATAGTTTTGGCTGTATGTATTTATTATCTAATCCTCTATTCTTTTTCATAAGTTTGGAGGAGTGTGGTGGGAGTGACATCCTTCTAGATGACCCGATTAAATTGGCTATCCCTTTTTAGGCCTTGGCGGATCTAGTTGGCTCACATAAGATGCACATATGAGCCGCGACAATGTGGCATTTTTGACAAGAATAGACTCAGACGAGCTTCCCGTTAAGCTTAGCAACTCCAAATGCTGTTCTGTTAGTATCCTAACAGTCATAGAATATTCAAGCTAACAGTAAAGGATCTGATCAGACTGCGCTGGTCGCACATAACACATTGTTGGAAATCTCATGTCGCGGTCCATCTGAGGACATCTATGACCACTCGGTGTTTCGATAAACATGACACCAATGTATCAGAAGAGCTTAGAACACCTAGTTATACATTTTTGGGATAAATAGTAAATGCTTCTTTTATACAATTCGTATGTCATCAAATTGGATGAGTGTTTTATCTTAAACGTTTTCTTGTAAAGTTATTATGAGTGCCGCTATTTCAGTGTTGTTTAAAACATCACGCCCTGCCAATAAGTATTAGATACCTATCAATATATGATATCACCTATCAATATATGACAGTGATATCACCTTTGATTTCAAAAACACCTGGTACATGTACCTGCGCTATTTTAAAGGGGACAGCAACCCTAATAATAAGTATGTTTAATAAGAAAGAGCTCCTTGAACCATGAATTTTGATACAAGTATAATCAAAATCGGTTGAAAAATGGGGAAGTTATGGGCGTTTGAAGAATTCAATATGGCCAACATTTAGCCGCCATTTTGAATATATAATTGGTTTTCAGAATATTTTCTACTGCTTAATTTTTAGTTAGCAATACTATCACAGCATCTGTGTTTCAGCAGGTTACGCAGCTTTATACATAAGGAAAATGTTTTATTAAAGATAATTGCAAGTAATCCATTGGTTTGTCTTTTATTTTGATTATGCATATTTAATTAGGCTGTGTGATGTCACTAAGCCTACAATATGGCCGCTTCCATTACAGTTCATTTAATGTACTGTTTAACTCAGATGGACATCTATGGCCACTTGGTGTCTCGATTAACATGACAACAATGTACCAGGAGAGCTGCTTAAAACACCTAGTTATCATACATGTTTGGAATACTTTCATACAATTCTAATGTATGTCAGCAAATTGGATGAGTGTTTTACCTTAAACTTTTTCTTGTAAAGTTATGACGAGCACTTCTCTGTATGAGTGCGGCTTGTTTCAGTATTATTTAAACCAATAAGTATTACCTATCATTATTTGACAGCGATATTACCGAAATTGATTTCATGAACACCTGGTACATGTATCTGCGCTATTGTAACGCGAACTACTAAGGCATCACGGGACAGTTCTTTTGAGCACTTTTTGGCCTGCTGCTGCATACATTTTTTTTTTAAATTTTAATAACTTCTCAACAAAAGGGCACATCAACTTAATTCCTACCTTGTGTTGCTTCTCACAGGAGTCATAACCTGGCAATATAAAAATAAAGCCCCTTAAGCACAACACTAGATGCCAGTAGAGTGTTTATTATTTCCCCACCCACTATTTTCCATAGTGAAAATACACTGACCCCATCACAAGTTAGCTAGAAACCATGAAGTACCCGCACGTAGTGGGCCCTGTCACTCAGTTTCAGTCTCTATATCAACACTGCACCATATCCAAAATTTATTGGAGATATATCAATAACCAATTAGATTTTACGCGAAATCTCCTAGAAAACAGGACCTTTTTTAAGCTCGTTCAAACCAGCAGACAGCTATAGCTAATGTAAGGGACACAACCTGAACCAAATCTATAAAGTTGGAAGCTATGTATTCGTATTTAATTCCAACTTGTAGAAGCACACACCTTACAAGTGTTTTTTTTATGTCAAATTTATTCAAATATCACACTTTTAATCGTCAAACAGGGCTTTTTTGACCTCCCTACCAGAATAACTTAAAAATCGTCCACTGCCAAATCCGAAACTATCCCCTGATGCCTAAGTAATACCCTTGACCCTTCGACTATGGTAGACAACTAAGGTTATCCATATGCACGCTTTAATTGGGTAAATATAAAAGTTAAACAAAAGTTCCTCGGATGATGCATAATGAACATGTATCTAATATGTTGTGTATTATGTCTGAATGTAATATTATCTTGTTTATTTTGTTTGTAGGCTTTAAACATTGCTGTAAATGTTTTAATGCTGAATAAATGTGTTTGATTTGACTAAACGAAAGTTCTATTCCTTTGACACGACTCATTTGCGCTCGTGTCAACTAATGACAAATGATTTCATATAAAATGCATGGATATTTCATATTTTGCCCTTAGGGAGGTATCGGTGTACAACAACGGGTAACAGCTTTATTTTCTGGACTGCTTGACTTTTAGTCATACCCAAGAAAAAACGGCTAGTCGTTGAAAACTCGTGTTCGAGTTATAATTGAAGAGAACAAAAAACTCAATATGAATTGTATTGTAAAGAGATTTAGTACCACAACCACGAAAATAAAAAGGGAGAAAAAGACCCCTCCCCCCAAAACAAAGAATACAAAAACACACACACACACACACACACACACACACACACACACACACACACACACACACACACACACACCACAAAACACACACACACACACACACACACACACACACACACACACACACACACACACACACACACACACACACACACACACACACACACACACACACACACACACACCACAAAACACACATACCAAAGCATGTGTGTTTAACATGAGAATATGTGTACCGGTATTATTGAAGTACTTAAACGAGCTGAAAAAATAAATAACCACGCAAGGCTTTCCGAGGATTTTTAGTCGCTTTTGCACCAAGTGTTTTGCCTAAGAGAAGGCTCGGGGCCTGGATGCACAGTCGTGTTTGCCACAGGTCAGTCGCATGTGGGCCTCGACGCGGGAAAACCTGTCTTCTGGGGAGGTGGTGGGGATTGCGAACAACACAGGCGCAGACCAGTTTGCGCATCCGCACATCCTAATCAGTGCCTTTGTTAAACGCCTTTTTTTAAAGAACCATATTTGAACTTGCTATAGTGAAATTTCAACTTGATTTCTAGCCAGTCTCTGAAGCTGAGGAGATTGGTTTGAAACTTCTTTGTCGGAAACCCCGAAGACTGGCCTCGTGGTTATATAACTTGAGTTCATTCTCAAACTCAAAATAAAGCGCAATAATTGGCTGCTTGCGGACACGTGTCCACAAGCAGCTAATCATTGCGCTTGATTTTTGAGTTTGAGACTGTACTCAAGTTTTATAACCTTGAAACCTGGTTTTGTCGCATCGAGGCTCATATTTTAACATGTATGCAATGAAATTTTAATAACTGCCAGCTAATTATTGAATAATTTGATATGCTATTTTATACTGAAATTCTGCCTGCTGGTACTAATGAAGTGTGTGTTATTTTGGTTTAATCAATTATTCATTTTTTTCATTTTTCATGTATTTTTCTTCAAATTAGTCTGCAAATGGCCATATAATGGCAGGATTATTGCTTGCACAATGTTTTATTGAAATTTAAAAAAAGAGAAGAAAATAGAACTCAACTCTAAAATTGGAAAATGCAAGTGATTCAGCTTAAAATGGTTAAATCAATTTTTAACCCATTTAAGCCGAATGGAATCGCCAATCAATTGGAACATTCCATTTCTGTTTAAAGGGTTGTTTGGTGGTATTTTTTTACTTGTATTCAACTTTTAATAGAACATTCTGTAAGCAAACAGTGGAGGTCTGATCAGACGCCGCGTTCTGTGGCGCCTGGTCTGGGTCTGCACTACTTGCCTATGTTCTCTAAAAAGGACGCTAGGCTTATATGGGTTAAGAAAAGTGTTGTACTGTTGCAAAAATTCCTATGACGGGTAGATAATTTATTTAATAAACAAAAAGGTTCGTTTTAGGACGTTTCGTTTTATATTAATTTCGAAGGCAATTGCATCATATTAGATTATAATTGCTAAAAAAACTACACGTTTCTTGTATAATTGCCTAGCAACTGTCGAAGATGCGGTTACATAAAGCATTTGTCTCTATTTCATTTAAAGACAAAATGCAAATTCAATGATATATAATGAAATTGAACAAACTATGTAACCTGGTTATGCACAGGTTACGTATAGGGTCCACTTCGAAACGAACTATAGTCCCTACTATAGTAAATACAGTTTGATTCGAACACTAATAGTCGCTACTAGACTGACGTCACGAACCTACTAGAGATCAACGGCGGGTCGGAGCACCGTTACTCTAGTAGATAGGATGGTTCCCTCCTCTAGACCTATCAAGCAAGATGGGTTCAAATTCTGTCAGTACCCTCAAAATGGTTTGTTTTTACAAAATAAACCTAGCTGAGCATCATTTTTGGTCTCACTTATTCGTAATTTATTATTAGAATAGGTTGTGCAGTTTATAACATCCTTTTTGTCTACGATGAAGAATAGAAGTGGAGCATACAGGGCTATTCTTTTTGTTAACTTGCCAACCAACTTAAAGTTCCAACTGTATCCGTTCGGGTGTAAACGTGCGTGCGCATCTATTACAAATGTACGTACATGTAAGAACTTTACTAGGAACTTTAGTTCGATTCGAAGTGGGCCTTAGTTATATATCATATATTACAATTATAAGGGAAATAAGTGGGAACAAGCGCAGCGAGTGAACCACTTAATTCCTTTATAATTGTTTTATATGAAAGAGATACTGGTGTGGGCCTTCTTTCAAAAGTACGTTGGTTTTACAGCCTCAATATCTTCCTGTGGTTTTTAACACGTTTCCTAGCTTGAAGGAAAGTTTTGTGCTTGTGGTATATACTGAAGCATGAATATTCATGCATTAACGTTGGCTAGGTCCCTAGAGAGATGTTAAAAAAGGGGCGATGCTCGAGGTTTTCAACATCTTCGGAGGGACCTGGCAAACTTTAAAGCATTGAAAACAACTTCTGATATTTTCAACTGCATAAATTCACGAATGCACTCCTCTGAATGCACGAAAAGAAACCCTATTGCTTTGTTATTTTTCAGAGAGTGGGGGGTCTGGACCTCTGTATCCGCGCATGATTATGCAAATGGCCAACACACAAACTAAGGCATGGTGTTTTCTGAGAATCAATCCAGATTAAATTTTAAGTCAAAATTTTAACCCATAAAGCGCCACCTATTATTTGCAGCAGACGACAATTTTAAATTTTGCTGCTTTTTAAAAAAATAACAAACTTTAATAAGGCATGATATTTCATGAGAATCGTCTGCCAGCAGACTATTCTCAAGAAATATCATGCCTTATTTTTTTCTGAAAGATGTTGCAAAATTGTCGTCTGCTGCAGTCGTAATTGGCGCTTTAAGGGTTAAAGAAAAAAATCTGACAACAAAAAGTGTCGTTTACTGCAGTCGTGACTGTTGCTAGATAAGTAATACTAAACCTGTATTTTCTTACATCTAAGGTATCAGCGTAGTGTTTCACGGAACACTAATAGGTGCATGACATTAAATAGAGGATCTTACATGAGTGCTCATGTTTTATTGAATTTATTAAATGAGTTGGGGAAAAAGAGATAAAATGCGAGGCTTGCCGAGCATTTTATCTCTTTTTCGCAACGAGTTTAATAAATTCAATAATACAGGAGCACGAATGTTAGATTCTATTTAACATATGACAAATACTTTGAAATCTCATTTCTGGCGTAAAACGTTATACTTTTGTCATTATGTACGCAACGTTTTTATGGACGTCATAACGTTTCCCGTAAATCTTTAAACCACTAGTGGTTTATCGATATTATTGCATGGCGTTATTTCACTCCCAGACGCGGCGTCTTATGATAAAAGGCAATTTAACCCTTTTATGCCGAATGTATTTTCCCATCCTTATCATTTGGACGAGTACATTCCCAATTTTAGAGTTGTTGGGTGATATTTTTCATTTTTATTCAAATTTTAATAGACACTTTTGTTTGCAAACAGTGGAGAACCTGATCAGACGCCGCGAAAACGCGGCGTCTGATCAGGTTTAGCACTGTTTGCCGATGCCCCCCTCCCCAAAAAGGACGCTTTGCTTATATGGGTTAAGGAAATCAAACAGCTCTCTCCCCATAGCGAGATAATTGAACCTCTTTATTGTATGTTTTTTTTTTTAAATTCATCCTGAACACATTGAACAACGCTAGAAGGTAATTTGGTAATATCAATACAACCAGGCAACCACCAATTTAGCATTTCATTCCAATGAAACATCTTTAGATAAACTGCTAATAATATATAATTGGCTATCTAGGTGCACACCAAACTACACAAAAACTTGTTCGTTTCTACATGCTCATTACACTGAAACATAAAAAGTAGGTGAGAAGTTTGTGTATGGTGAAAAACACTAATTCATTGAATGGACATATGTTGTAGGTGCACATTGGAATTGCCTCGTAGATGCAATTCCAATGTGTACCAACAACATATGTTACTGAAATTAAGGAAAAATATTCTGAAATATACTCTTAACAAGTATCATGTCCATTGGCTTTCCTCTTTTAAATATCTTAAACTGCCAATCAGTATTAAATACCTGTCACTATATGACAAATTTATATTAACATGACAGCTATATCATCAAACTTGATTTCATGAACTATGCTTTTGCTAAGCTGGTAGTTGCATGGTTGTAATGTAGCCCATAATAAGGAGAACTCTATATATATGGTAAAAAATCTTCAACTACAAGGTAAGCGATTCAACATGCTTTCTCGAAGCCGAGCCTGGTAAACTTGATATCAAAAGACGCAAACCTGGTATTCTATATATCAGTGTACAAGTTGGTTCACTCTTCAAAATATGGATTATGACATAATTATCGTTATTGTGTCGATTCAGCGTCACTGACGACGTCATTCAAAAAGCGCAACGTCATCATGACCTGATAAAGACACATGCCGTGAGATAGGCGACGTTTATCAGGTCAACATGCATCAGTGCAGTTAATATGAGAGGTAATTGGTTGAAACGGATCTTTGAGAAATAGAAAGAATATATATTCAGGACCTAAATGAAACGTATTAAAACCAGGCAACTAGCAGGTTAGCAGTTTTGCCATAACGTAACAGATATTTTAATACTGATTGGCAGTTTAGGATGTTTAAAAGACGCAAAGATAAGGGACATGATACTTGGTAATCGTAAATTTCCAAATAGTTTTCCTTATGTTGTAGGTATACATTGGAATTGCCTCATAGAGGCAATTCGAATTTTTACCTGCAACATATGTCTTTTCAATAAATGAATTTTTCACCATAAGCTTTTTTAAAAAACAGATTCTCAACCACTTTCATTGTTTCAGTGAAATGAGCATGTTACTAAGAAATTAACAAGTTTTCATGTAGTTTGTCATGCACCTGGGTAACAATTATAGATTGCCTATTTTATGTTTCTGACAGTTTATCTTGAGATGTTTCATTGAAGTATATTGCTAAATTGGTAGTTGCGTGGTTGTATCGCTCTATTACCGCTGACGAAACAATATCCATTACACATAACAAGGCGAAGTCCATATTTTATTGTAGCAGTTACCTCTCATATTATTTGCAATGTTGCACGCTGACCCAATAAACGCAATCGGAACTGCCTCGGCCAATTCCGTGGAATCAGACCTCTGATGTACAGCGAGGATCTACTTTTATAAAGTGACGCTGACGTTTCATAACGTGACGATGACGTCTCAGAAACCATGCCAACACAAATAACAAGTCTGATTAAAGCAAAACCCACGGTTATACACGAAGTTTATGTTGTTGTTTTTTTTCAATAAAATATCGATATAGCGATATTTTATTGAAAATACATAAACTTCATTTATTCTGCTGATTAAACTTTACGGGTAAGGTAATTAGAACAATTCATTTTCATAGGACTGAACCTACATGCTACAGAACTAATTTTCCTTACGCCAGTTCCGGCTAACAAAATAGAGCTTTTTCGTAAATAGTACTACACATAATGTGCCTTACGAAAACACGAGGCTTAATTCAATTCTTCAATTGTGCCTGGTTTTCCCGATTGCTGACAAACGTTGGCTATCTCACAGCATGTGTCTTTATCAGGTTATGATGACGTTGCACTTTTTGAATGTCGTCGCAAATGACGCTAAATCGACACAAAAGAATCGATTTATTACGTTATAGAGTGAACCAATGGATAAACTGATAAATAGACTACCACTGTCGTCGAATCGCTTGGCAAATTCAACAAGCGTTCTCGAAGCCTGGTCTGGCAAACTTGATATCAAAAGACACTCACCTAGTAATCTTTAAGTACATGTAAAGGTTCTTTTGAATATGTGAAAAAAAAAAATCTTTATCATTTTTAAACTTTACCTTGATATTTTTTAACAAGTAGCCAAATAGGCGACGATCCAGCATAATGTTTGGATACACCATAATTTACGATGCTCAAAGGCAGTTAACTTTGAACTTGAAACAGAGATCATGAATAAATTCAAACACTCAAGATATTATGCCGGTTCTTGTTATTTACAGTGATTAAAGAGATCTGAATAAAAATGCAGAGGAAACCTGGTAAAACTATATTTTTCAGATGCTCAATGGCAGCTAACTTCGTAGTCAGTGATGGGATCTGATCGAAATTCAAAAACTCAGCTAACTCTGTTGTTGGTTGTCGGGTGTGGCCAAAAATCAAACTCATTCAAGCTTTTATGGTTGTCCTTGTTACCTGTAAGAATCGTTAAGGTCCATTTAAAACGAAGGCGCTACAGTGGTCACAAAAAATCTTTCATTTTAAGTCTAGACGCTCAGGGGCAGCTAACTCCACAGTCTGAGGTTGATTCTGCTTTAAATTCAAACTCATCCAAACTTGTATGGTTATCCTTGTTACCTGCAAGTATGAAGTGATCCAATCAAAGACGAAGGCGCTAGAGTAATCCCAACACTATCCATCAGCTTTTAAGACGCTCAAGGGCAGCTAACTTCATAAAAGGTGATGGTATCTGGCCAAATTTCAAACACATTCAAGCTATTATGGTTGTCCTTGTTACCTGCAAGAATGAAAAAGCTCTTTTTAAAAGTGAAGGCGCCTGAGTCATCACAACATTTCTCCCATTATAAGTCTATGGGAATTTTTCCAGACGCTCAAGGGCAGCTAACTCCTCAGTCCCTGGCCCTATATTGCATACTTTCAAAACCTTCCAAGACTTTATGGCTGTCCTCGTTACCTGCAAGAATGAAGAAGATTCAATCAAAAATGAAGGGACTAGAATGGTCACAACATTATTCATTGGGTTTTCAGACGCTCAATGGCAGCTAACTCCATAGTCGGCTATGGGATCTGGCCGAAATTCAAACTCATCCAAGCTTTTATGATTATGCTTGTTACCTGCAAGAATGAAGAAGATCCATTTAAAATGTAGACACTAGAGTGGTCACATCATTTCTCCTATTATAAGTCTTTGGTGATTTTTCCAGACGCTCAGGGGCAGCTAACTCCACAGTCCGAGATCTAATCTGGCCGAATTTCGAAGCAATTCTAGATTTGCTGGTTGTCCTCGTAACCTGAAAGAATAAAGAAGATCCATTCAAAAATAAAGGCATTAGAGTGGTCACAACGTTATTCATTTATTTTTCAGACGCTTAAGGGCAGCTAACTCCGTACATGTAGTCGGTGGTGGAATCTTGCTGAAATTCAAACTCGTCCAAGCTTTTATGATTATGCTTGTTACCTCCAAGAAAGAAGATCCATTTAAAAATGAAGGCACTAGAGTGGTCACAACATTCCTCCCATGATAAGTCTACGGGGATTTTCCCAGACGCCCAAGGGCAGCTTACTCCACAGTCCGAGGCCCGATCTTGCCAAATTTCGAACTCATCCGAGATGTTATGGTTGTCCTTATTGCCTGCAAGAATAAAGAAGAACTAATTTAAAATGTAGGATCTAGAGATGTCACAGAATTTCCCCCATTATAACCATATGGAAGTTATATGTTGCCATGGAAACCAGAGTTCTGATCCAATCTGGTCCAAAAGCTAATGCAGTCAGTCCCCACCCAACTATAGCTCCAGAGGAAATTGGATTTCGATAGATCAACTGGTCTCAGAGATATTTATTTTTGAAAGTGTGGACGGACGGACGGACACTCTTACAAATGGATTCTTGTTGGGTACTTTACTAGGGACTTGATATAAAATGTCCCCACAGGACATAATATAAAACAGGGCTTTAAATTTCATCATTACAGATTTCGACCTGTTTTGAGTCCGACTCGCTCGTTGGTTTAACGTTCGCATGGGACTTTATGATATGAGAAATGCATGAGAAATGCATTTATCATTTTGACAATGTCGGCATAACACGATCAATGCAGCATATTTTATTGTATAATCTGAATTAAATTGTTGCAAAAAAGCTACCATCGTGCACAGTGAAAGTTACATGCATGTCATGGGCGGATACATGGTGGCAGGGGTGTCCGGACCCCCTCCTGGCCATAGGTTTTCATATCAATAATGGTACGGATCCCATCTTGAAGCAATTGGATCCCTGAGGGAGATCGGAACGCGTACGGCACAATGTAAAATAAGCTGCTGAATAAGAATCAACAAAAACAACAACACAAACACAACATTGTAAACCCCCTACACACCCTTCACGGAATTTTCTGGACCCACGCATGCATGTTTTGAGCATCAAACACTCACGAATATCTGTTTTGGGTGGGTCGGGTATGCATCAGGCTCTTGCATTTAGTCTGTCCTCTTGCGAAGGGCCATTTTCTCAAGTTGTAAAATGTATAATATATCTTTAAGCTTAATCAGCTGTGCATATGCCATTTAGGCGGTTTATGGAATCAAGGATAATAAATGGATATAGCCAATTAAAAGTGTAAGTGATAAGCGTAGATGTTTTTATTGGACCTTTCATTGTGCTCTCTCTCTTTTTCTCTCTCTCTCTCTCTCTCTCTCTCTCTCTCTCTCTCTCTCTCTCTTGGCGTCATGATGCCACTATGAAATTATAAACTATGCTATCTGACAGTGACTTAATACATGTATATGGGTGCTAATGTCTTATTAAATTTATAAACGGGCTCAGGAAAAGCGATAAAATGCGAGACCTGTCGAGCATTTTTATCGTTTTTTTTTCGCAACGATTTTTTCTTCTAAAAATTCGATAATACAGGAGCGCAAATGTTATACTCTTTTTATCATATGATACAAAAATAGTTTGTTACTGCGTTATTGGCGTAAATACGTGACTTTGTTATGGTCGCCACTTCTCTAAACGCCATTTAGGCGGTTTATGAAACCATTGATATAGCCAATTGTATGGAAAAATTTTAAAAAAACATAGACAATTTTACGAGCGGTAACATGGACCGTGCTTAAACATCAATATTTAATCCATTGGCTATTTTTAAATCATGACATCATTTATATTTTTAGACAACATTCAAGAAAAAATTAAGTTAGTTTTGAACACTTTTGAAAGTACTATGGAAAATGGAGCATTTGCTCTTTTGATCCATTGCTCTTTATATCGATTCTACAAAGAAAAAAGGGATTTTAGTGTTTTAACTTGATTTAACCACAAGAAACATATACTACATGTATCGTCTTTTTATATGACATTCATGCACTATGTAAAACGTGCATACCCAGCAAGCGGCGTCTTATCAGGATTTTCGCTGTTTGTTTAAAGTTTGGATAAAAATCGTGAAAAAACAACCCTATAATCCTTACTTTACGATAGACTCGTCCAAAAATAAGGGTGGGAAAGTTTATTAGGTGAACATAGGTTTACTCGATTAGCACGATTAAGAGGATTACATGCATACAAGCAGATGTATACATGTATTGAATTACTGAAGAATTAAGGTTTAAGTTTTGTAATAGAAACTATCAAACAAAGTATTAAATTCGTATTAATATGAGACAAAAAAAGGAAAGAAAAAAGAGAAATGACGTGAAAAAATGGACCTGACCTTCGCCGAATGTGTCTGCTGACACGACCCTGGTGGGGAAAATATGCAAGTTACAATCACGTAACTACCGGGTTAGCAAATAGGTAGTTCATGAAAGCGAATATGGAGATAAAATTATATGCGGTGCCTAGTGGTAGATTCAGAGGGGGTTCTGGGGGGTTCGCTTGAACCCCCTCCTCGCCCATCGTTTTTAAATATCCCATGTAAATTAAATAATTTGGTCTCACTGAGACCAAATTATTTCATTTTCATGGGATATTTAAGAAAAATAAGATAAGATCAGCAAGGCGAGCTTCCCACTCAATTATACATATGTACCCCTTTCCAGAAATGCTGGATCCAGCCCTGGTGAGAGGTTGGCAGCTTAAGATTTTTAAAAGAGGCGGAGATGATGGATATACATATAAATTATACCGTTTTCCATATTTTTCAGTAACATGTGTTGTCATAGAGGCAATGCCAATGTGCACCAAAAACATTTATCTTTTCAATAAATGAGTTTTTCCCTATAAGCTTCTGAAATCCTAACATCCTTTAATGTTAGTAGAAATGAACACTTAGCGGAAGTTACAACCGCGCTAGTAGCAGCTTAGCAAAAGCATAGTTCATGAAATAAAATTTGGTGATATACATGTAGCTGTCATGTAAATAAAAACAATTTGCTATATTGTGACAGATACTTAAGTACTGATTGGCAGTTTAAGATGTTTAAAAGAGGCAAAGCCAATGGACATAATATTTGTTTCGTGCATATTTCAAAATAGGTTTCCTTAATTTCAGCAACATATATTTTTGGTACACATTGGAATTGTCACATAGAGGCAATTCAAATGTGTACCTACATGTACAACATATGTTCATTCAATAGAAGAGTGTTTTTATCCATAAAACAGGTTTTCACAGGGTTTTCACAGGTTTTTTAAACTACTTTTAATGTTTCAGTGTAATAAGCATGTAGAAATAACCAAGCTTTGTGTAGTTTGGCATGCACCTGGATGACAATAATAGATAGCCAACTAATGATTATTGACAGCTAATCTTAAGATGTTTTTGGAATGAAATGCTAACTTGGTGGTTGCTTGGGTGTAATGCAAATCAGATAATTCCAAAACTTTTTATCTATTTTCAGGATAGGCGATAGCCAGCCCGAAAATGTAGTGAAGTCACGTTAAGTATGATTTCTCGACGAATATGCAGAAGTGAGTAAAATGGACGGAAAAAATCCGACTAAAGTCGCCTATTCCCGTAGAATCGCACACATTTCTAATTTCTCAGAGAACCCAATTGATGTATGTGCTAACTGTGAGTGTCTAGTGACACCGTAGAGGTCTGTGACCTTATTGCAAATGATTCTTGGTTTCAACATATTTATTTATATATTGAACATAGGACAACATATTTTTTACGTATTCGTTTCAAAAAGTGCAGTTGTTACACCTTTTGGGAGTTACTTTTGGCGTTCGGTATACCGAACGTCAAAACTTACCCCAAAAGGTAAAAACTGCACTTCTTGAAACGGATACGTAAAAAAAAAAAGAAAAAAAAGTGGGAAATGATTAGATCTGCAAAGAAAACTTTTGTAGAAATAAAGAAATGTTGATGTTATTAGACTTCCAGATTTGCTCTTTATTTAACTACAAACCGGTGCTGATCCAGAAAGTTTTGTCAGAAGGTTTGTTTTTATAGGTGATAAGGAGAGTGGAGAGATGATCCAAATACCACTTAAAGCGGGCAACCATCGGCCCGCCAGCGAAACGCCGAAATGTGATTTTCAAATAATTTTAATGTCATGTGATAAATAGAATCTAACATTCTTGCTCCCGTATTATTGAATTTATTAAACTCGTTGCGGAAAAGAGATAAAATGCTACGCAAGCCACGCATTTCATCTCGTTTCCTCATCTCGTGACTTCAATAAATTATGAACAAACATGAACATGAACACTCATGTAAGATCCTCTATATAATGCACTATAGAAAGTACGTATTTACACTAACAGAGGGTGGCTGCTTAGCTACCACACACGAGATTTTGGTACATGTACATGTATTATATATGTGCAAGTAGCAAAGGATCAGACACAAAGTGTGGAGGTAGAGCTATATTCAGACCAAATATCAGGCTTCTAGCACCACTGGTTACGTGAGCATGAACGTTTAAAGGAGAGTGTGTGGATATTTGATAAGCATAATAGAACTTAAAATTAGGTCACTGTAAAGGCGGCACCTCATGAATGCGTAATTAGGACTGGTTTAACTTAGACATAGGTAAAAGCTGAAAATGACGTGTGATTTCTTTCGGGATTAACTGTATCATCTTGCCCCATTACACCTCAGTACATACAAAAACATATCATTTAACCCTAAAAACGCCAGCTAAAAAGGTCTGTTTAGTATAGAGGCAAACGGTGTGGACCCTAGAATAGACTGCTGACAGGAGCATTCTGATCTGGATCTACACTGTTTGACAAATAGGCATCAAAACATTTTTGCAGAGTTCAGTGTATACGGTCACGATTTTCATGAAATATGTGCAAGTGTGCGTGGCTCAAACAGCTTTTCAACTCTTTACCAAATTATACATAAAACCTGATTTCCCTTCCTTAGCAGATGAAACAGCCGATCCACCCAAGATATGAATTTTAAAGTTGCCGCCTTTACAAGTGACCCAAAAGCTCTGTTATACTGGTTCAATTTGTAATTATGGCTTTGATCAATTTTAGTTATTATGCCTGGGTTATCGTAATAATACTAAATAATCACAATGTATTTATTTCCACAGAATTGTTCAAGAAGGACATTCTGGTAGCTGCTGTGTTACTTTTCATCTTCTACACGCTGATCTTCAAAAACACGCCAGGTGGGTAACACGTAATGTACAATAACCAGAGGCGTTGCCAGAGGCTTTATCTTGCTGAAGCCCACCAAAAAATGGAGAATTATGGTTACTTTACTTTTCAGATAGTGAAAAACAAAGGCGCAGATCAGCCTGTACGGATGTGCAGGCTGGTCTGCGTCTTTGTTGTTCGCTACCAACAAAGTCAGCAGGGTTTCTCGCATCGAAGCCCATATGATGTTGAAACCCATGCTACCTAGCCTCCGCCTGGCAACGCGCCTGATAACCTTAAATGAAAAAGAAAAAAAGCTATTACGATACGAGATAGCTTGTATCAATCATAATCAGTCTGCGATGTTTGCGAAGAGCAAATGTGCAGTATGATAAGTGTCATTTTATAAAGTTAAACATTATTTCCTATATATAAACAGTATAAATTCAAACTGTTGTTAGTCTTTGTAGCTGAGCTGACAGTGTCAATGTTTCATTCGATTCTGAATAGACAACCAAGGTTATATAAAACTAATACTAAACTGGCATCAGCATGAAATTTGTTGGCATTTAAATAATTATAACCATGACAAATGCATAGGTTTAGATAAACAAAAAATGTGAGCGTAAAATTATAATTGTCTTATCCATCAGTTTGAACATATGTTTGGGTGCTTAAAAGAACCGTCTCGTTGAGACGGTTCTTTTGAGTACCCAAAACGTATGTTTTGGTTGAGAAATAAGAAAATTATTTTTTTGGAACGCACTCTTAACTCGGGGCCTACAAATGGTTTCGTTCATCTTTTACTGAATAAGGTCAATGGCTCATTTGGTGATCTTTCGATATGCATAAAACTAAATTTAAACCATCTGAACTGGATCGCTTAGTAATCTGGCCAGATCTCTTAGAGATCTATCAAATATCAGAGTACCATTTAGAGCGATTGAGCTGGCTCATTTTATAGAGAATAATAGGTGAGTGTCTTTTGATATCAAGCTTACCAGGCAAGGCTTTTAGAAACCTTGTTGACATCGCGAGGCTTGCAGAGCGATTCAACATTCGTTCTCAAAGCCTAGCCTGGTAAACTTGATATCAAAAGACACAAACCTGGTTTGTATTTTATCAGTTTACCCATTGTTTCACTCTTCAAACTAGCAATTATGATGTAATTTTCGATTTTTGTATTGATTTAGCGTCATAAGTGACGTCATTCAAAAATGCAACATTATTATGACTTGATAAAAGCACATTTCGTGAGATAGACAATGTTTAGTGATGCAACGTGCAGCAATGCGGTTAATGTGAGAGGTAACAGATAAATGTGGTTATCTTGCAGATTTATCTAACAGAAAAGATCCCAATTCTGGCAAAACCCCATTTTATCATGCTGTGCAAGCAAAACCAACGTGGTTAAGATCAGATAAAGGTAAAAAATAGTACTTATTACAAATTTATACATCTAAAATATTAATTCAAGTCCTCCTCCCTGAAGTGACTATTAACGCTGTTCATTCTTAGGCAGCAACTTTGTTGTCAATGCATTATTTCAAGGGTAACAACCTACGTCATAGCACGGATGATGCAAACACAAAGTATGGCGCATTCTTTGATTTACAAGGTAAGTTTTTCCCTTCGTAAATTATACAAAAGAGTCTCTGTCAAAACTAAGCAGTGCATTCACCCACAAATATCGAAGCGGGAGACCGCTAAACGTATCCTCATGTCTCCCTCTTCGATTCTTGTGGGTGAATGATTACAAAGGCAACGGCATATCTGGGCGTGACCATTATATTTACTGTTCAAGTGTGATGTTAGGCCCCGCCTGCACTGCTTTGTTTTAACAGACACTCATTTGTATGATTTTACGAAGGGAAAAACGTACCTTGTAAATCAAAGATTGCGCCATACTACGTGTTTGCAACATCTATGCTATGACGTAGGTTGTTACCCCTGAATTTGTTGTTGCTTCCACTGTGTGAAAAGGTGTGTGCTTGATCCAGTATGTGTGATATAAACTAACCAAAATATGATAAACTCCAGCTGATTTTTCCCATAGACTTAATGCAAAAAAATGATGTTCGTTTTATCATAACATTTTACTGAATAAAGATTTTTGCATAAAATAATTCAGTGGAGTAGCATCAAAGTTTCTTCTCAACATGTGCTATGTTTCATTAATATTCAAACATTTTCACTGGCGCCTAACAATTTTCAGTAAATGTTGAGTTTCGTTCCTTATCATTCCTATAGTAGAATTGGCAAAAATATGGGCACTCTTGGAAAATTACAAACGTATCAAAAGACATTCAGTATTTTCAATTAAGTACACTTAAGATATTGTAGGGAAGCAGATTCAAAAAAGTCTTAGACATATATCTGTATGTATATCTGTTATGTGACTCTTTCTCACAGTACCATGGATTGGTATACGGTGTGTGATTGTTGTATTACCTGATCACACTCGCTAGCTTTTTGTAAGATTTTACTTCTTCTAAGTGTCCAAATGCGATTTCTGTCCTAGATATTTTTCATTTCTAGGGCATATTGGCAGTGAAAATGGAATTAAAATAGACATTTTAATATAGTAGTTCGAAAAAAATGTAATCTAATTTCTATATGGTGATGCATCACAGCAACACCTATTTGCTTTGCTGTCAGCTTCAATTGTGTATTATTCCATTAAGCGCCACCTATCATTTGCAGCTGGTGACAATTTCAAACTTTGCTGCTTTTTTCATAAATCACAAATACGGCATGATTTTTCATGAGAATTGTCAGTTTGCAGACAATTCTCATGAAACATCATAATTATCAAATTGTTTTCTTTGTGTTTTCCGCTGCAGTGGTAATTTGCGCTCAAAGGGAGAACAAAAATACTGATACTCAGGTTAAATAATTTTAAAAAGTGTACACCTGCCAAAATATATTTAACATGAAATATGTGCTTTTTGTACATCCACCTAGTCTCATAATAGTCTCTGTTGTGTGCTCAGTAACTAACTGAGGATCCAAACTTTCTTCATGCTTATAGAAAAGACTCTGATCAGACTGAGATAATGTAAAGACTGGTTTAAGTCTTTTAGTGACATACAATCACATTGTTAATTTTCTCATGTATAAAATACTATTGACATGGCAATTTAACATGATTTGCTGTGTTTCAGAAATATCTAAGGAATGGGTAGCAGTGAATAGTTCAAGATGGTTTAGACCAGACAAAGGTACATATAGATAGCTCTTAAATCTTGATCATTCAAAAGGCCCTGTCTAAGTAACTCGGAATCTTCATACAGAGTTCTACAATCAGATTCAATATTGCGTGACAGATTTTTTTGACAATCCAAAAACAGCAAGGGAAAGCAATGAATTATAGCACAAAAGATAATATTAAATCTGTCGTGAGTGTGAGGGTAGGATAGAAAAATCCGTCCCGAGGATCGCCATTTGGCATCACGAGGCTAGCCGAGTGATGACAAACGGTGATCCCCTGGGACAGATTTTTCTATCCCATCTACACACAAATTATTGAGTATTTTCTTGCTCGCCACTTAATATTTCATTTTATATTGGTAAAAGACATAAAAAAATGCTTCAAGAAAATCCTGAATACACTATGATGCGACATACATGTGACATGGATCGACTTGCAACCATTGTGCAGCCAGCGTGCGGCTGTTCGATGGCCAGCAGCATGTTTTCACACCACTTGCAAACATTAAATTGTTTACATAATATGCAGCCAAACCTTGAAAAACCTATTTATCATATGACGTCGCGTCTGGGAGTGAGATAACGCCATGCATTAAAATCGATAAACCACTAGTGGTTTATAGATTTACGAGAAACGTTATGACGTCCATCACAACGTTGCGATTATAACGTTTTTACGTCAGAAATGAGATTTCAAAGTAATCGTAACGGCATATGATAAATAGAATCTAACATTCGTGCTCTTGTATTATTGCATGTATTAAACTCATGTAAGATCCTCTATTTATGAGGTTTGGCCTTGCAGTTATAAAACACCAGGTGAGCAAGAACAGTAAATTGCTGATAATAAACTGAAATGCTGAAAATAGAGGATCTTACATGAGTGCTCATGTTTTATTGAATTTATTAAACGAGTTGGGGAAAAGAGATAAAATGCGAGGCTTGCCGAGCATTTTATCTCTTTTTCGCAACAAGTTTAATAAATTCCATGATACAAGAGCACGAATGGTAGGTTTTATTTATCATATGACAAATACTTTGAAATCTCATTTCTTGCGTAAAAACGTTATGATTTTGTCATCATGTACGCAACGTTTGTTATGGACGTCATAACGTTTCCCGTAAATCTGTAAACCACTACAAGGCTCTACATGCATTTTAAAAAAGTTTAGGCGTTATTGTTTAGGTTACAAGTTCTTAGAATGAATTAATGTTCATTAAAAGGGCAAAATGGTTGTCATGGTGACATACAACTTGCTGAATTAATATCTGAATGACATTTTTTATGGATATTGAAAAGATGGCAAATTTCACAATTTTTCCTGCTTTTATAAAACGTCAAAAATGCCTGGTTTCCATAGATTATAACTTATTTTATAACATTTTTTTTCAGACAAAACCAATCCGTATTACCAATGTACAAACTGGTTTTACGACTCATTCGAGGATAACTTGAATGTTATTCGTAATTACCCCAGAGGAATTGCAGACCGGTATCTATGGAAGATCGGTGGAAACAGAAAGCGTCCGAATGTTACTCTGTCGTCATTTCCGGTTATAGTAACGGCAGCAAATGCGGGTTTCTATGGCGTTACGCAAGGACTTTTGAAATCCATTCATGACATTTTGATGCCAAAGTACAAGAATATAAAAATAATTTATTATGACCTTGGTCTTAAGCCAGAGCAATACAAACAGGTAATTTCTTCTTTTGTTGTATGGTGGCGACGAATGTTTAAAGGCGTGTAATCGCGTTAAATGTATCAAATATGAAAGATTTCATTTTTGTACAGTTCCCGTAAGAGTAACAGCAAAATGGAGCTATGACACCTGCATTTTAGGAATTGTATATTGTCTGACAACATTGACCTGATATATTCATATGACTCAGATCAATGTAAGCATTTATTTACTGTGTGTATTTTTAAACGAGATAAATGTTCAAAGTTAGAAAGGCAACAAAGATCAGGAATTGATACAATCAAGTACCACACCTGACCCAGGATACCACATGGGAAAATGACAAAAATACAGTTAAACATCACAAACAAGAGCCAAGAGGCCAGTCCTTTCCCAGCAGGTGACCACAAGGCAGCAATGAACAGACGCAAAAGCATGACAAACACAAGACATAAATAACACAAATGATCAAAGTCGAATATCTGCAATGTATGTTACAAGTTTGCTTTCCTTTTGTTGCATTTCCTTCGTGCAATCTCTTTTCTTCTTACTGACCTGGAAGACATGGCTTCTCACAATCAGGCGTATGTCTGCAGCAGAAATAAAGAAATTCCATTTAAACCTTAAACTTCAATGGAGTTTGTGGACTGATGAAATGAAAAAAAAAACACCAGATGAAATGTCTCTAACTAAGTAGTTCCAGTGTGCTTCCAGTTTATTTGTAGACTAGTATATGTATTATTAGGACTCGCAAATAGAAAGTGACTAGATGGATAAACATATTACAATTGCCTTTGAAAATTACTGGCTTGCAAACTTCTTTGGATTTTTTACGTGTTAATAAAGCTCTTTTATCGACGAACAGCCAATGCTCAGCTTGCCAAGGCCTTTTTCTGTCACGTAGCATACACAAATGATATGGAAGATGATATAGACCCAGAACAAATTTAAATCTAGACAGGTAGCCCCACTATGTAATGAACATGTAGCTGGGCACGCGTGTTTGAACAGTGACTTTAAAATTATGTAGTAAGTATCGAAACCTCGTGTCCTGTCTAATACTGTATTTCTTATTCTTTTTGTTTATTCAACAGCTAGTCAAAAACTGTAATTGTGAAGTGAGAAAATTTCCATTCGACGATTTTCCTCCACATGTTAGAAATTTAAAGACGTACACCTGGAAGCCAATTATTGTTCAGGTAAGAAAGTAGAAAGAAATTCCTGAGTAGTGTCCACGAAAGCACACGTGTTGATTTTCTCGATATGACCATAGCCCTTGAATAAAAAAATAACAACACAAATTTCGACACTAAGGTAGGAAAGATTAGTATTGGTAAATGCCCAGAAAACGCCACAAAAATGGGTGATTATACATGATTGGAATATTATGGACGAAGGGACGTAAATGATCTCCCTCTCTCTCTACTGGTGATTGATGCTGACAATGTCCAGCTATGCTACAAATGTGATATGTATTGTTTTAATAATATTGATTACTGTTTAAGTGAATGCCTTTATGTTCACATGGAAGGAGTTTCACTTATGTATAAAATTTACCAGTTAATCTAGATGTCTATGTTTATCTTAGGAGATTAGATAAAGAATCATTGACAAACGTATCTCTCGGCGAAGATTTGATAGACCTGGACGAATTATTGTCAGAGAACCGAGCACTGTTCTGGTATTTATGTCTAACAGCTCTGTATACTACATAGTGTAAATATCACCTCAGGATATGCAATGTCTCTGAGAGCAGTTTCTGTTAGAGGTTTGAAAGTCGCTGAAGCATATCATCAACCATGTCCGCTTGTGTATGTCTGACATATACCTGACGGATATCTTGATGGCATGATTTTACTGCTATGAAATACTCAATCAGCAACAGTTGCGGGGATAATGACTCTATGTATGCTATCTAATGAATAGATTACTTTTGCTGGCAGATTGTTATGTATGTCCTTTCGTCCTCCTTCAAGTAGTAGTTATCTTGTGTGTGTAACTCCTCCTGCAGTGTAATACAGATTCCTTTGAAACTTTACAGGTGTTTAGATCATGGTCTGAAGATCTGCATTTGTTTGGATGTAATCCTCAGATTATATTTTGTCACTTTATTAACAAAATGACTTATGTCATTTTTCCGGCCACAGTGAATATATACCAGGAATCTTGTGTATGCAACTCCTCCACAGAATATTAATGCCAATTCCTTTGAAATTTTACAGGTGTTTTAGTCATGGTCTGAATATCTGCATATTGTTTGGATATAATCCTCAGATGATTTTTGTCATTTTATCCACAAAATGAACTTAGTCATTTTTTATGGCCAGAGTGACTATATACTAGGAATCTTGTGTATGCAACTCCTCCTACAGTTTTATGTAAATTCCTTTGAAACTTTACAGGTGTTTAGGTCATGGTCTGAAGATGTGCATATTATTTGGATATAACCCTCAAGTTATATTTTGTTACTTTTTCACAAAATAAACTTAGTCATTTTTCCGACCAAAGTGAAAATATACTAGGTATTCTTTGACTTTTCGCTTTCTGTAAAGGCGGCGCCTCATGAATGCGTAATTAGGACTAGTCAACCTTAGACATAGGTAAAAGCTGAAAATGAGGCGTGGTTTTATTCAAAAGTAACTGTATCATCTTGCGCCATTATCTCAGTATAGACGCAAAACGCATTATTTAGTCCTTAAAACGCCAGAAAAATAACTGCACCTTAAAATGTCTATTTAACATAAGCATAGATGCAAACAATGTGGACCCAGATCAGACTGCTCCTACAGGAGCAGTCTGATCTGGGTCCACACTGTTTGTCTATGAGGCTTCACATATTTTAGTGGACATCAAAAAACATGCTTTTTGTGATTATGCGCTTTAAGGGTTTATAAATGTGAGTTCAGTGTTTATACGGTTAGGATTTTCATGAAATACACGCACGTTTGCGCGGCCCAAAAAGCTTATTAACTCTTTACCAAATTATAAATATAACCTGATTTCCCTTCCTTGGCTGATGAAATAGCCGAACCACGCCCAGATATGAATATTAAAGTTGCCGCCTTTACAGTAAACGAAAAGTCTAGTAATATCTTGTGTATGCAACTCCTCCTACAATTTTATGCCAATTCCTTGGAGAACTTTACAGGTGTTTTGGTCATGGTCTCCAGATGAGCATATTGTTTGGATATACTCCTCTGATTATTTTTGTCAATTGTTTTAACAAAATGAACTTAGGCATTTTTTGGCGTTATTACATTCGGAGTAAATAGATAGAGGATACCTTGTGAGCGCAACTCCCCCTACAGTTTGCTTAATGGACATAATACTTGATTAGCGTAAATTTTCAAAATCGCTTTCCTTATTTTTCTTGGGTGATCCAATGGTATGACCTCATCCACTCGACGTGATACAGTACGCCAGATCAAGTTACTATTATAGTAACTTGATCTGGCGTACTGTATCACGTCGAGTGGATTAGGGCATACTATCGGATCACCCGAGACGCGAAGCGTCGAGGGTGATCCAATGATATAGACTCATCCACGAGACGTGATATTCTACGCAAGATCAAGTTACTATTAGAATAATATGTTTATTATATACCTTTTTCTGACATTATTCTGATTTTATAACTTGTTTTGGTCTTTAATCACGAAAAAATATGGGAACGTTTGCCATTACGTTACGTTTCTTGACGTTACGTCATCATGTTTTTGGTCTCTGGTTCCATGCTTGAAAGTTATTTTACGTAAAGTCGCCGCAAAAACAGGTAACCGACATTAGCCTAGTTTTAAAGGATAGTGATACCGAATCAGAAAACCTCAGTTCGTTGATCCGACTTTCTGTATCAGATGGCCAGAAAACAGACGTTTCTAAAGATGTATCATTTATAGGTATATAATAAATGTTTTGGTTCACATTGTAATTGCCTTATAGAGTCAATTCCAATGTTTACCAACAACATAATTATGCCTTTTCAAAAAATTAAACCATAAACTTTTCAACAAATTTGTCAACAGTTCTTCTAGTTTCAGTGATATTAGCATGTAGAAAGGGACAGGTTTTCATGTCAAACATAAATTGGTTAATACTGGAAACAGTAAAACTGCTAACTAGCGCTTTTTGTTGATTTCTCTATTACAGCAACTCTTGATGGAGTTTGGTTTTGTTTGGTGGGCTGATTCTTCAGTGAGATTTACCTCTGCTGACATTGATCGTGCTTTGGACTTCAGCAAAAAGAATTCTTTTCTTCTCTTTACATATGGACCGTCACTGGCAGTTGCGTTCAACACGGATAAAAAGACTATGCGCTATTTGGGCGAGGACCCGTGTAAATACCGCCACTTTGGCGAAAACGAGGCTACATTCGTTCTCTTTCATTTTGACGAGATCTCGCGAGTGTTTGTGAACGCCTGGGCCGCTTGTGCCCTAAACAAAGAATGCATGTGTCCTGCAGGTACAGCGGAAAAATTATATTGTAATGCTGTTCAGCAATGGGATGGTCGTTGCCATAGATTTGATCAGGCTGTGCTGAGTATTTTATTTCGTCGCTTATATCATAAAATAAACGATTATCCGCTGGTGGATGTGCCATTCAAAATACACACTATAAGACGTGGGGAAACAGTGAAATATTTCAATTCTTCGTGATATGCTTTACCCACTTTACAATTGTGTTAGCACAGCTAAGCATATTTTTTGATTGCAAAGTTCTTGCCATAATATTTTCTATTCAACCCTTTGTATTCTAGTGACTCATAAATGCGTACTCTGGCATACAGTAAAGAACCTGATGAAATGTCGCTTAATGCGCCTTTGTATTAGAGTTTACACTGTTTGCTAGGACATAAAGGATCTTCAGAGAAAGAAACAAGATTTTACTTGAAAATTATTACCTGTGTACATTGTGAGATATTTGATGTTAAACATTAGAATATCTCTCAAAGGTGCAATACGTCGATATGCGAGGCGTGTAAATGTATAGGGATTTAGGGATACGTAATAGTTATACAGTGGGTTGTCTGCCTGTACGTGGAGATAATCCACGAGCTTTAGCGAGTGGATTATCTTACGTATAGTTGGACAAGTAGTAAATAAAGGATACTTTTCCGAGGCTTTCTTGTTTAAACCGCGAGGTGGGCGTAGCCCACCGAGCGGTTTAAACAGAAAGCCGAGGAAGAATCCTTTATTTAGCTTGTAGTATGGTGCAGGCGCGAATAAACACATGTTACTGACACCTGACGAAATTAACATTCGCTCCTCCCTGCATCCGGCCTAAGTTGTCAATTATATTACATTTACCTACGGGTTACTTTGTCGCTATTTAGGAAGTTCCCGCCTACATCGCTGTTTACTAAAATTGGAAGTTAGAGTACGGTTTTAAGCTCCTCCTTCGTGGTTATTCTAGGGTGTCTGAATTAAACATCAGCAAAAATCAAAGAAAAAAGGCATCGGCCATACTACAAACATGGTATAGCTATTTTATACCACCTACATCAGTGTAGACCTTGCTCATCACTAGATAGTTCGTGCTAAAGTCGGTAAGGCTTGTATAAATGATATTGCCATTTTACTTCCAGGGATATGGGACACTATTAATTTTACTTCCAGTGATATTGGATACTGTGTTCAATGTTTTAATACTTTCAGGGATACTGAAAATTCGGAAATTTTCGCAAGAATTTTATTTTCGCGAATAGCGCTACAACACATAACCTTGACGTTGAAATTCGCGACAGGGCGTGATTTACCGATATAAGTAAACGTCAGAGTGATTTCTCCAATTCGTGAGGATTATATTTTCACGAAACTTCGCATATGCGAAGTTTCGCGAAAATAAAACCCTCGCGAAAATTTCCGAAGTAACATTACTTTCAGGGATATGTGATGCTTCCGTTTTTACTTCAAGGAATATGGGATATTGGTACATGTACCCTACAAGCATCATATACGTGAATTGTGTTGTTTGAAAATGACACCATTATCATATCGATATTGTCAATCTGTGAATTATGCCAATTGGTGGGGAGATTAATTTTGACATTCAATAGAATCTTAATCTATTCACATACTATGTATGTTTGATGCTACAATGTAAATAAAGTTATTGATATGTTATACTCATATATTATGCAAATATGCCATTTTACAGATACAGTAAAATCTTGTAATTTCGTAAGGACTAGAGGCTTTATTCGAATGACCAGTATTTCGAACTATCACTTACCTCTCATATTAACGGCATTGTTGCACGTTGCCTGATAAACATTGTCTATCTCACGGCATCTGCCTTTATCAAGTCATGATGAAGTAGCACTTTTTGAATGACGTAGAAACAATGGGTAACTTTAAATAGAATACATGTAGCAGGTTTGCGTCTTTTGATATTAAGTGTACCGGAATCAGCTTTGAGAACGCTTGTTGAATCGCTCGGCAAGCCTCGCGATATCAACAAGCGTTCTCAAAGCCTTGCCTGGTAAACTTGATATCAAAAGACACTCACCAAGTGTTCTCTATTTATAGGAGATGGACATAAAAAATGTATAAGCCCCCAAAATGATTATTATCATTTTCTCACATCAAGTAATTGTTTAGATGTTAAAAGAAACGTCTCATTGAGACCTTTCTTTTACACGCCCAAAACATGGTATGTTTTTATTTAAGAAATGAATTCAATTTTTTGAATGTTCATGGAATCATGAATACTTTGGGTCTCTTGTAAAGTAAGTGAAGCCCGAAGGGCTTCATGTTAACTTTGCAAGAGACCCGAAATATTCATGATTCCAAGAACATTCCAAAAATTGGATTTATTGCTTATATTTACATTTTATTATAAATATCTAAAGTATAAAACATATTTTTAATTTAGGAATTAAAACAGTTTTGTATTTGCATTATAATTGTATTAACGGTTTAGTCAGAGTGTAAAATGGAAAAGCGGAACAGCCAGCTTAAAGACGGACAGCCAATGGAGCCAACAAGTAGCTTGTTTTGCACGTGCGACTCTGGTGTGGCTCGCTGACAATCACAACACCAGTATCATTTCGACGATCGAAGCGTATTGCACTTGGCAGCTGTCAATCAAATTGTGTAATCCATGAGGCTATGAACGGTTGCAAAAATTAAAGATTCATTTTTGAAATGAATTAATTTTTTGGAATGTTCATGAATTCATGAATACTTCGGGTCTCTTGCAAAGTAAGTGAAGCCCAAAGGGTTGTCAAGTATCAATTTTCAATTTTCACCCAACTTGGCTGGTTTACCATATATTTTGAATTAAATCAGAAATAACGTAGAGTTTGGAATAGCCAAAATGCCAAATTTCCGCCCTAAACGTCATGGCAATACGTGTTCAACGTCACGCAAACGCTAGTAAACAAGCAACGTTATTGGGTGGACTTGACGTTAGCCTGCTCAAATGGCGCGTGTGTGGGTATGACTTAAATCGATTTGTTCATGAAGGTATGAACGACATCTCCAATGTAAAGGCCCATTTAAAGACTAGCAGCGAAAATGTAAATATTATAAGATTGCTTTGAAAATGTTAATGTAGACAATATTTAAAAAAGTTAATAAGTAGTAGTAGAGGCTCTATTCTCTGAGTCCATTGTGTTCGAAAATTAATTTAAATTAGCAAGTAGTTCGAACAATCGGAGTTTGAAATTTCGAGGGTTTACAGATCAATTAGAAACCACAAACGCTGTCGTTGTGCAGCTTGGGGTAGGTGAAACGCTCACCTGAAAAGTCAGTGAGTATGAATAGGAAAACCACAGTCACAGACTACAGACCAACTCATTGTCAGGTTACGCTCAGAAAAAAATAGGGTGGGTAGGTAGGATACTTTTTTTTACTCTTTTTACCTGCGTCGCTTTCGCGAAAGCAGGTCTAGTAGTGGGTCCTCTCCGTCCGTCCGTCCGTCTGTCCGTTCGTTTGTTCGTTCATTTGTTTGTTCGTCCGTTCGTCTGTCCGTCCGCAACACTTTTGGGGTGCCAAGTTTGTGTAATCTGTAACTCCAACAGTTTTCATTTCTTTATATTCAAACTTTGCCAAATGATTGTTCATACATTGAAGATGTGCACCTCTCAATTTGTGCACATTTGATAAATATTTTCTTATTTTTGACTGGTGTTGAACTTAGACATTTTTTTTCCTTCCGAATGCATAGGGGGGTGTCAGGTTTGTGTAATCTGTAACTCAAATTGTTTTCATAACTTTATATTCAAACTTTGCATAATGATTGTTTACACATTGAAGATGTGCACCTCCTATTTTGTGCACATTCGATAAATATTTTCTCATTTTTTACGGTTGTTGAACTTAGACATTTTTTCGAAATGCATAGGGGGTGTCAGGTTTGTGTAATTTGTAACTCCAACAGTTTTCATTCCTTTATATTCAAACTTTGAAAAATGATTGTTCATACATTGAAGATGTGCACCCCCTTTTTTGTATTCATTTCATGATTTTTTTATTTCATTTTTGGGGTCTTGAACTTAGACTTTTTTCTCTAAAATGCTAATACGATGTCTGGTTTGTGAAATCTGTAACTCCAAAAGCTATCATACCTTAATTTGAAAACTTTGCATAATGATTATACATACATTGGACATGTGCACCTCCTATTTTGTGCACATATGATAAATATTATCTTATTGGTTTGGTCTGTTGAACTTAGATAAATACTTAGGGGGTGTCTGGTTTGTGTTATATGTGACTCTAGCAGTTTTCATTCCTCGATATTCAAACTTTATACATTATGATTGCTCACACATTGAACATGTGTGCACACTATATTTTGTGCACATTTGATAACATTTTTGGGATTGTTGAACTTAAACATTATTACGTCTACACCACCTTTGGAGTGCTTACATTGTTTATTTGTGTGTAATCTGTAAATAAAACAGATTCCATTCCTTTATATTCAAACTTTCCATAATGATTGTTCACACATTGAAGATGTGCACCGGCGACGCAGGTCCAGAGCAAAGTTTGGTCTTGTTTTTCTTGGAATATTCAGACCTGCTTGGAAATGTATTGAATAAGACAAAACTGATATAAATGGGTCTATCTTTGAAGACATAACCTTGTTTTAATCCTTGTACTTCCAAACCCAAAGACTGAAAGCATAGATATTTAGATGATTCCTGTTTCAGATGGTCATTTTGATATGTATTTTTCTCCAAATTCTGAAGTTGAAAGAGAATAGCAGAACAAAATTATTTTGTTCTGCTATTCTCTTCCAACTTCAGAATTTGGAGCAAAAAGTTTGGGGCAGGGGTAACCTGAATCACACATATTTTATTTCTTGGCCTCACCATGCGGAAGGGGGACAGAACACAAACAGCCATAACATAATTTAGGTAAAGCAACCAGCTTTCTCTCTCTTCCCCAGCAAGATGATTACTAAACAAAGTAAGTGAGTATGATCAGGAAATACGACAATCACATACTGCAGACCGATCCACGGCACCGTGAGGAAGAGCCACAGAACAATAGCAGCCACAATACATCAGGAAGACAATTAAAGTAAAGCAACCAGCTCTCTCTTCCCCATCAAGATGATTGCAATACTAGAAGGGAAAACAAAGTGTTACATAACTCAATAAGGAACAAACATATAACCCCCACTATGGGAGCAACAGTAAACAATGAATCAACAACAACAGAACCAACGCCTTAGAACGGATAGCAGCCTAAGACACTGGAATTAGGGTGGGCGGGGCGGGCGGGGCGTGCGGGGCGGGGCGATTAAATGTATTTTACTGGTACCAAATACTCGCCCTACATTCTGTTGTTGTTAAAACATTTAAATATCAATATCGCACCAATGCAAATACACCCATTTAAGACGAATGGAATTTTCCACCGGTATCAATTTGCCAATTACTGTATACTCGTATATATAGATGTTGGGTGGCACTTTTCATTTTATTCAAATTTTAAAAGAACATTCTGCAAGCAAACAGTTGATACCCTGATCATAGGCCGCGTTCTGCGTCTGGTCTGGGTCTCCACTGTTTGCCTATGTCCTACAAAAAGGACGTTTGGCTTAAATGGGTTAACACACTTTATACAGCCCTTACCATTACCAACTTTAGCACGAACTATCTCGTGATGTGCAATGTCTACACTGATGTCTACAGTTGTTAAATATTGTAAATTCGGAAATTTTCGCGAGAATTTTATTTTCGCGAATAGTGTTAAATGGCATATTTGCCTCGTTGAAAATTCGCGATTTTGACATGATTTACCTGCATCAGTAGACGACAGATTGGCTTCGCCATTTGCGAGGGTTTTATTTTCACGAAACTTCGCATTTGCGAAGTTTCGCGAAAATAAAATCCTCGCGAAAATTTCCGAATTTACAGTACAACAATTGTTTATCTCGTATTGAGGTTTTCCAACAAAGCCAATGCTTCAGCACGGAGAAAAAATCAAATCAAATTGACATGCTATGCTAAAGCAAAGAAAAGGGCTCACGGTGTCACAGTATCCAAATGACACACCTACTGTCTTGTCAGCCAAGAGTGACAGTGAGGTCACGTCTTGTTTACAAAGTTATCAGGGACTTATAATCGATATATCACTTGTGTATTAATCCTATCCGCAGGATAGAATTAATACACAAGTGATCTATCGGTTCGCGTTAGCTTAAAGTACAAGTTAATGTTTTACTTAACAACTGTAAACAAAACATACATCACTCTAGGTTGGCACGACAGTAGCTTGTGGAGATAGAGATGAGTTGGCTGTGTGGTTCAATAGATCGTCACTTTCGTTTGAAACAACTTTCAAATGGCTTCTGTGCTTTCAGTCAGTAGACAACAACCCACGTAAGATGGCAAGCTCTTATGAAAAGCTCACACTCGTACTAAAATATACATTGGAATATAAATGATTTGACAAACTGTCAGACATCTATACCATTGCGTTCTCCTTTAGCAATTTTGTTAGGTTAGACAATGCACTGTTACAATTGATTATTTAAATTGTTTTGAATTTATAATTTCAATTAGCATTATCAAGATACTGACGGAACGTGTCAAAGCCAATGCAGATGATTGTCATAATACATGTACATTATCATAATTGAGTCACGACATGAGATTTCCAACAATGTAACATGTGCGACCAGCAAAGGCTCAGACCAGCCTGCGCGTACGCGCAGTCTGATCAGAGTCTTTACTAGTCGCTTGAATATTCTATGAATATTAAGCTACTGACTGAAGATTATTTGGAGTTTCTATGCTTAACAGGAGGCTGCATAGGTACGACTGAGTCTACACTTGTCAAAATGCCACATTGTTGAAAATCACATGTCGTGGCTCATATGTGTCTGAGCAACCTCGTGGAATGTATTATTAGACTTTTCGCTTACTGCAAAGGCGGCAACATTGATATTTATATCTGGGCGTGGTTCGGCTATTTAATCTGCTATAGAAGGGAAATCTGGTCCCATTTATAATAATTCGTTTTTCGATTCTCGAATTGTGGCGGACTTTCGCGAATGGATAAGGTATTCAGCTGGAGCAGAGGTCTGAAACTTTGCCAGAGTCTTCATCTACACCCATACCCGGTATGTATGCGATCAGTCAGCGAGGGCGCTGCATGTCTAGTCTGTATGCATGCGACCTCTTCACTCCCCTGCCTCCCCCAGCCATCACTGCTTGCACATAATTGAGCCGCGACATGTGATTTCGAACAATGTGGCATTTTGACATGTGTAGACTCAGACGACCATGTGCAGCATCCTTTTAAGCATAGAAACTCTGAATGATGTTCCGTCAGTAGCTTTATACTCATAGAATGGTTAATCGACTTGCAAAGGCTTTGATCAGACTGCGCGTATGCGCAGGCTGGTCTGAGCCTTTGCTGGTCGCACATACCACACTGGTAAATGTATACGTCGATTTGGTGGTATTTACGCGTATTGCCGGTACTTCATAGGCCGGAAGTGGTAGATAAACGTGTTCATATAATATAGAAAAAACATGCCATATGCCTTAAGGACTATAGACTTAAATCATTTTTTAAATATTCAGTATGTGCATGGCGATTTATTTAAGCATTTAGGAATAAATTCGAGTACCGTACTCGAATCTTTTCCTAAATGCTTACACAAATCGCCATGTGCACGCCGAATACTTAAAAATGATCTAATTCTATAGTCCTTTGGGCATATGGCATGTTTTTCTATATAGTATCAATACAAATATCGACCACTTCCGGTCTATGAAGTACCGGCAATACGCGTAAATACCACCAAATCGACGTATACATTTACCAGTGTGATACCACATTGTTGGGAATCTCATGTCGCGGCTCATATATTCTCTTTGCAGTTAAAAGTCAAATTGAAAATGTCGTCTGTTGCAAATTATGCTTTAACAGTTGATCGGCTAATCTGTGCATGCACGCTGAATGAATCCAGATCAAACTGCTCCACAGTGAACAGCCTGATCTTTGTCTACAATGTTTCCCCGCAGAGTATTTTTAAATATCACAGTAGACGATAAAGTAGAAACAATTCAAAAGTTTAAACTCTTTCCTTGCTAGCTTGCTACTGATTACTTTTCAAACAGTTTGGACCAATATCAGGGCCTACAGAAAGTCGGTCCTGGTCCGGATACAAACCTTTTGACACTCTCAGTTTGATAATGTTCCTGAAAGAAGACTTTATTAAAAGTTGATTTGAAAAATCAACAGACAACACAAAATCATAAACAGATAAACAGCATGCAAAGAGTTATGCTCATTCTTGCTAACGATAACTTGGGGGTTGGGGAGTTCGACACTTATGTATAATTTTCGAAAATTCCCAACCCCCGGCATCGCAGGGTTAAGCAGTGCATGGTGAAAATTGAACTACGCACGGCAAAACCGTCCAATCATAGACCAAATAAAGGCACTAAGCTTAACAAGACGTCGTGATGAACTGACGTGTACGTCAAATTATGACAACCAATCAAGCTTCGGTTTGATCTTTGACACCTGAACGCTTCAAATTACCAAGTTACGCAAGCGCTTGTCTCATGAATAATACGTTTGTTTGGAAAAAGAACAACCCGTCAAAATGGTTCGGTTCTAACGAGAAAAATGCGAAAAAAAAATTAATTTGAAAATAGAAAAAATACCGATTCAACAATTCTATCACATTTAACATGCTTAGAAATAATTATGATATACTAAAATATGACTTGAAATTAACTAAAATATGAATGAAAGTATATTCAAATATGACTTGAAATTTACTATGGACATTTGTTGTTAATAACTATTCAAAGGGATTATAAGACAAAACCGTGAAAAAATGGAAACATAAAATGTGACTTGGATTAGTTTTTAAAAAGAAAAACTATGAAAAAGAATGCGAGAATGTTTGGATTTGTTCGTCGGCACTGGTGTGTATTCGTCGGAATTTTATTGCTGCTAATGCTGCCGACGACGACGGAGGCACAGCGGTTTAATAATCGGAGGCCGGTGAGTATAGTCTTTCGATCATTTTGTGGAAACTAGCACCATCTGTAGGCGTTTGAGTTTAATCCATATACGCCCAGGGGCGGATCTAGGATTTCTCGAAAGTGGGTTCATATGTATAAAGGTGTGGAGTTCGCTTTACTGATTTTATCTCATTTTTCTTAAATATCCTTTGGTAATGGAATAATTTGGTCTCACTAAGACCAAATGTGAGACCAAATCATTTCATTTTCATATGATATTTATAAACGGGGGCGGGGAGTGGGGTTTAAGCGATCACCTGAACCCCCAGTCTGGACCCGCCACTGAAGCCGAGCGTCCTTTTAGTGGGACATAGGCAAACAGTGCAAACCGAGATCAGACGCCGCAAAATGCGGCGTGTGATCAGGGTCTTCTCTGTTTCTTACAGAAAATTCTATCAAAATTAGGATAAAAATGAAAACTAGCACCCAACAACCCTTAAAACAGAACTAGACTGGCCCTATTGATAAGGGTAGGCTAGTCCATTCGGTTTGAATGGGTTAACAGGGAAAAAGACTAACAGGGCCCAGTAGCCCAGTGTCCCTAAATTTTAGGCTTGGCCCCTAAAACTAAATGTTTAGGGGCCCAGCTTGTCCCTACAAAGGGCAGTATGTAAAGGTATGAAGTCTTGGCAAATTAGATGCTGATGCTTGTATGTTTATACAAATCTTCATTCAGCTGATTCTAAATACTGTTAATATGGTTAATAATTGAGGAATACAGATTTTGAGGGTCTCTGACATCTATGAGTAAAGCAAATGCTTGGCAATGGTGCTAAAATGAGCTTAATTTTCCGCCGAATCCTAGGCTCCTTATTTTGGACTGGGCCCCCAATCATTTTGTTATAGGGGCCCAGCTTGCTCGTCACGAAATAAGGTTATGTTGAAACCCTGGGTTAAGACAAACCGCTGAAAAAGGCATAGTCTGTAACTTTTGATCGTCTAATTTTAGAAATAAAGTTTCTCTTTTTCAAGAATACAGTAAAACTACTCAAATTCAGGTTAACATTTTACCATTTTCGTAAATCTTAACAAATTATCACTATCAAAACAAGAGCATTTATGTTAAAAATCAACTGTCTAGAACTATTGGAGGGACTTAAATAATTACTAACAAGAGAAAAACACCTGTTTTTATCAGATAATTCACTTTTCCGTGCAGTTTTCAGCTGTACTGAACATGTTTATTATGAAAACATAACTTAATTCTATTTTTACAAATAATTTAAAAAGAAAAGATTTTTTTTTCGAAAAATGTTCATAGTTGCAGACCTAGTCTCGCGGACAATACTCCTGTCACCTAATATCGACAATAGTCATCTGCTCTCTCGTCGGTGGCTTACTGTAAATTCGGAAATTTCGCGAGAATTTTATTTTCGCGAATAGCGTTAAAAGACATGTTTGTCACGGTAAAAATCGCGACCAAGGCATGATTTACGTATGTTGGTAAACGACAGAGTGATTTCGCCATTTCGCGAGGGTATTATTTTCCCGAAACTTCATAAAACCCCTCGCGAATATTTCTGAATTTACAGTTTATTGAAAACGAAATGGAACCAGGTTCATATTATTGTCACACTGTTTTGTGTTGATGCTTTACTTCCTCGTTAACATTTTTTCTGTCATATCGGGACGTTGTCCTGTCTTCCTGTGTTGAACCAGTACAATGCCTAGCTCAAGGAGCCAGCACAGTGCCTCCGGCGAGCCTCGAAGTAACGCTCCACCACTGAGCCAGGCACTACGGCAGTTGAATTATTTTAAGGACAAAAACATTTGCAGGATTACGACCAGCGTCGTCTGCTCGGAAGTTGTCTGCTGATGTCGTCTGCTGTGTGGCTTCTACAACAGTTTAATTTTAAACCGTATACGCAGCGGAGCATTTTTGTCAGCATACGAGAAAAGATGCATCACAATAGACTCATAAGCGGCAGACAACTTTATTCACTGAAGTATTAAACCAAACGTCCTTTAACAATGGAATCTGATCACACTGCTCCCCAAAGGTACATGTGCATGTAGCAGTCTGAGCTGGGTCAATATGGGCCGCGACGCGACAAAACGGTTAAACCTGTCTTCGGGTTTCCGACAAAACGAGACTCAAACCAGTCTGCTCAGCTACAATGAATAGCTAGAAAATGGTAGATTCTCTCGTATCAAGACAAATAATTTCCATGGCATATTTTATCCTTGATCTCTGGATCAACGGAAATGGCCGAGGATTTCCGAATGATACCAAATCTGACCTTTGTCTGTTAGCGGCTAATTTTGTCGTCTGCTGGTGATCTTTTTCAAAGACCAGGACCGACAGAGCGTCTTTCATTTGGATCCAAAACGTTTGACACTTTAATAGTATTCCTGATAGTATTTTTGACAGATATTTTGAAATAATTAATTTTGCTAAAAAGCCAGCAGACGACAAAAACATGAAAAATTACCCTGCCTGCAAAAAGAGTTTAAGTTTTCTGCTACCCAGAATGAGAATAAGATAAGCGCTAATCAGACTGTGCAGAGGTGCAGTCTAATCAACGCCTTTCGTATTCGAGTCATTAAAAAATGTGGCGGCCCATTCTAAAGTTACGGACAATTCATAAATTCGCTCAAGAAACGCTTTACTGTCGCAATACTGCGACCACTGTCCAGGTTCTTTAAAATACTTAAAGTTATGGCTATTTTAAACAAATTTAACTTTGAGATACGGGTTGCAATTTCAGCGAACCTACGAAGTTTTAATTAACAACATACCCTGTTTGTTTGCGGCGAAATATTTAAAACTACTAAATATCGTTTATCTTTAAAATGAGAGGAAATAACTTAATAACAACCGGGAGGCGTGAAGGGAGGGGCGGGGTTTTCAAGTACCCTAAATTATGTTGAAATTTAGCATAATTGTTTGGTTTGTTGTTGTACGTCACAGTTAACAGCTACGGTCATGTCGAGACGGCCAGTTAACCTAACCACACCTTTTCCTGGGCAAGCTTGGCTATTTGGTTAAGCAGTACTTCATGCTCTTACTTTCGTGTGTTATCTTGAATCAGCGGAAGGAGGAGAATGACCCTGGAAAATATTTCACGATCAACCTCCATTAAAGCATGGGACCTTGCCGGGATCGAACTCACGATCTCAGAATCAGCAATCGGTCACACAACAGACGGTATGTGGGAAAGGTAGTTTGGAAATAAAATCGATGGTACGAACATGACTAACACGAATCAGAAGTGTTCTCAACACCCGCCGAAAATTGTACATTTTTACTTTACGACAACCTGTCGTAATATGGTCTGGACTAGCATGTATATTTGTCAGTTTTTACAATACTGTCATAATTTGTGTAATAATGCGCCTAATAATGACATAATTATGACAATGATCGTCGCTTTGTGTCACAAAGTACATGTTCTCCTAGTGTCGGGGGAGTCGTAATCTTACAGTGTGTGAAGGTGTGATTTTTGTCGATTTGTACCAAAGTACGAAAGAGGTGAGGCAAGAAAACACATTGACCCCGATCAAAACGCCATTCGATTCGCACCAAAAACTAAATAAGTAATTCATGAAAAAGTGATATTTTACGTTATGTGAAGGGGGCATCAAGATTTTGTTTGTGTTGATTTATATCCCATTCGTCACTTTTTCAGTCATGCGGCCCGAACGTTTTCATATGCTGAATTTCGATTTTCGACACAAAAAAAACAACGTTAAAATTGCCTTTACAATGGTATACACTGAAACGAAGTTCTAAGTGGCCTCTTTTCCATTTCAATTTTACTGACTTAGCGCTAATGTTATTGAAATGAATTTTTGCCCAAATATGTGCATTTCAATGGACTAAATTTAGGTGGTGTTTTGAAAAGAGTTTTCTATCACTTCACAATTTTTGGTTTCAAAAATGCAAAAGTCAATTTTTTTGAAAAAAAAATAGGGGTTTTGAGTGCATTTTCTTTTTCAAATTGAAGTACAGGTGATTTTAAACCCGTCTAGCCGACTTGAAAAAAAACCCCAACAAACCCCTGATTTTTTGCATATATAAGCGATTTTTTACGATTTTTTTTTTTAAAAAAGCTCATTTTCCACATTTTCCGAGTTTTTCGAAAATAATCAACTGCATATACTAATATCATTGTATGCGTTTTATTTTATATAAACATGTTAGACCAAATACAATACAGCTTGATCAGCCCATGTTTTTTAACAGTAATTCTTTCAAGACTGGTGTCTACTTCCGGTTTTATTGTGGAATTCCAAAGGTCATTTAAATGGCATATGCCAAAGATATTTTTGATTTTTTAATAAACAATGAAGCCTATTCATAATAAACAATAGATGAAAAGTTCAATGCCGTGCCACAGATAATAAAGCGTACAGAGCAATGCAACGTTGATATGAAAATTGCATGGTAAAAGCTAAAACTCTTTGATTAAGCTGCTGATAGTGGCTGCCTTCATGTTAACGTAGATGAGAAACGGAGAGATCAATTGTCACAAAACTTTTGATTCTTTTTTATCTTATATCACAGCTCTTATTAACAGCTTCAAATTAAATAAAATATAAATGAGTAACATATCAGAGGAATATTTTATATCACAGTAAAAAGTGCGACTTTTTGAAATGAAGGTACCTTTACTCTGACTTCGTCAGGGCAAGATCTACCAGTCATTTTGAAATCACATAATTATTAGAGTCTCAAAAAAGCCTTGATTTTTTTTATGGAATTAAAATTTTGTAAGAGCGAATTTTACTTTCTGAACAGGCGCAAAAATTGTGTGGGTGGCCGCCACTTATAACTTCGGTACATTGTACACGCCCACCAATACATCTCCTTCATATAATAAAATCAACACTGTGTTATGAAGAAGAGGGACATGATATGGACCTTAAATTCAATATTATAAAATGTCTTTTTTCGTGTCAATAGAACATTTAGAATTCCGGAAATGCAACTTGCTGACTTTGCTTTAAACAGTCTGGCCTAGAACAAAGACTGATTCAAAAGCTAGAACGTGTGTTGAAGTTGAAAAATGCCCCTTTTCTTCACTACAAAACTTTTTAAACTGTCAAGCATAATATCCTTTTAAAACGATAGGCTAAAGTCATGAAAGGTCGGACACCAGGTAAATTCGGACACCCATTTGTAAACAGTGGAAATCCAGATGAGACGGCTCCTCATGAGCCGTCTCATCAGGATTTGTACTGTTTTGCTTAATTGATTATTTCTTTATTCCAATAATGATATTAATCAAACAAGGTCGCTGTCCGAATTTACCTGATGTCCGAAGTTACCTGACTTTACCCTACCTGTGTCTAAAAGTTCGTTGATGAGTGTCTCATCGAATAGCATAATATCGCTCTCAAAAACAAGAAAAGGAAAGTTTTACCCCATTGGTATATGCGATGAAGGAGTAAGATTGGTAGACGTGGTATATAGTCTCAGATTGGTAGACGTGATATATATTCTCAGACATTATAGATGTTTTGGTGTGGAATTTCAGATGCGCTTTTTATCAATATTTTCACGAACTAGCTGACATATGTTGAAAAATAACTGCTTAAAATGTACATGTACAAATATACTTGAAAGTTTGAATTGCTGTTACACAATCGCAGGAAATATACTAAATATGAAACCTGTGCAGATATGTACAGGTTTCATATTGTGTACATTTCTCGCGATGGTCACATTTTAATATGATTTTGCCTATTTTGAAAGGTGCGAAAGACGTAGGTTGGAGATAACCGACCACAAACGTGACAAAAGGAACTATTGAACCAACACTAGTTTGATTGTTTGAGTTGTATTACTGCACCATTAAACCAAATTTAATTCAAACATGCATGTATCTATGCAATATATGTCATTTCTTCAAATCGAAATTACATTTTTGGTCGTGTCTACTGTCTATAAAATGGCCCGCGTCGCGAAAACCCCTGATATTATTTTATACGAAATGCATGATTTTATTTTATACAAAACGCAAACTTTAAGGTGCAGACCAGGCTGCGAATCCGCGCAGTATAATCAGCGCCTTTATTATTGGATTTTCAGAAAGCATCAAAGCAAGATGGGCTGCACGCAAAACCCAGCTATAATAGCTCGTCTCCGTAGCTGAGCACGCTGCATCGAGCATGACCTGATCGCTAACGTCTAAGACAGTTTTTTTCGACGCGGTACAAATGACCCGGCTCAAATGAAACTGACACTTACTGTATAGCCAGTATTTTACACAAGACAGAATTCACATTTATCCTGCTCATAAATGTTAAAATGACAACAATTGTTGGCATTTTAATATTAAATAGCAGAATAAATTTAAGAGTTGAGAGTTTTAAGCAAGAATATCGTTGTTAATCAGTTACATCTCATATTAACTGCACTGTCTCGCCAGAACCTTCGCGGTTCGCACACACAAATGGTGAAAATAAGTTCATGTTCTGACCAAAAGTTTAAATCTAGTCTCGCTGGATAGCCGTGTATGCACTTTCAGAGCATGTTTAAACGGGAAAACCATTTTGGATGACTCGGTTCAAACGCAATAACATGCAGTTTTTTGTTCGAGGTGTGAATGTTTGAAGCAATGTCATGAGAATGGGGCAGGTGCATGATCACACCAAGTAGGCAGAAATTTTCAGTTTGTTCGCGATTGTCGCCTTCTGAACAGGGAAGAAACACAATACCTTAATACTCATCCTTCGCTGGTCGTCTTTTGATCTGTTCTGTTTTCGTACGTAGTGAGTCATTTACGACTGATTTTGATAAGCATTTTCCTGATTTGGATTTTCATAGATCATAAAAACTTGTTAAATGCACGATAGCTATCGAAAGGCGGGCCAATCGTCTAGACCGTCAATTTTATTACCTCTTCTAACATTTTATTTCAACTACTTGTCCACTACTTGCTAGTATGGTACATTTTTTTAAAGTTGACAAAGCACACACAGAGAAGGTGGCGATCGTAAACGCAATGCTTTATATACTGGTTGTTATTGGTTATGTCTGTTGTCAAACCCAGTGACACAGTCGGATGCGCGGGTACATATACTTCTGGGGAGTTTTCAAACGTAAGAATCGACCAGCTACTCTCGAATCCGACTGTGTCCCTGGGCCTGTCACCAACAGGTGAGGCGTAACCAACCAAAGGCATCAATAGAAAGAGGAACCTAACTTCGAAACATGGGTTTATTAAAACATAAATATCCTTATTATCTATCACGAAAGTAAAATATGGTCGAGCGCACAAGCCCCTAGTCGACATGGCAAAATTGTTTACTGGGACTTGAAGAATTAAACCAAATAGCACAAACAAGATATGTTAAACTATTTAGCATAATTGTAAATATTTTCTTACTGGTCATGTTTAACATTTGTTTTGGATGTTCAAAAGGACCGTCTCTGTGAGACGGTTCTTTGAGTACCCACAACATATGTTCTGGTTGAGAAATATGAAAATACTCTTTAATTACACAGTCTTATCTAGAGACCTATGACGTAGTAGTAAACGTTTGCCTAATGTCATATTTTGTTCCGTTACAGATGGGTAGACTCAGTCAAAATGTACCAAGAAGACGCACCTCGGTCCAGAGAACAAACGCACAAAACTCATTCACTGAGAGACAAAAAATGATGCAGGATTTGGAAAGAAAGCTTCAACGTCAGCAAGAGCTAGCCAATGAAATTGCACGCCACAGAGAAGAATTGAGACGTCTCCGAAATTCAGGACCAAATGTTGGTTTTCATGCAAAAGGAAGGCCATCAGTTGTACAGACAATGGGAGCAAATAATATGCCAAAGGGCAGAGCCTCACAAATCTCTTTAAATAAGAATACAAAGAGTTTTCAAGGAGGTACAGGAAATCGATGGCAACAATGGAGAAGAGTTTCAAAGGGATTTATTAGTGGTAGTAGCAAACCAAAAGTTAATACACAAACCAGAGCAGTTTCAAATGCAAAATTAAGTATTCCCAGTACTAAAACAAGAGCGCCTTCTTCGTTTATAAGACAAGCAATTAAACAAAGCCCAGGTGGAAATAGACAAAACTCTACTATTAATAGTGCTGACACGACTAGAACATTCAATCAAAGACAGAATCATAGAACTGCTGTTCCTTTTAGAAACAATCCTGGGTTTGCAATGAAAGTTAACACTGCCCCTAGAATTTCCCAAGGT
This sequence comes from Loripinus fragilis, assembly GCA_964019695.1. NCBI lineage: Eukaryota > Metazoa > Mollusca > Bivalvia > Lucinida > Lucinidae > Loripinus > Loripinus fragilis. Next base: position 11,950,570 of record OZ026530.1, read on the forward strand.
GTACAAACTATACATAGGAATGCAATTCCTTATAAAGCAGATGGCAATAACAATCAACTAAACACAAGGAACAGTGCCAGTGGTTTGTCATTCAAAGACAAATCTGGGGTTGAGAGAGGTTTGCAGGATAATCGGAATAATAATGGGGATAACATGAATAATCACAGAAATAACTTGTTTGATAAGATGAAAACATTTACAAACCATAACAGAAACACAGATAACAGTTTAAATACACAGTCAGCCAAGCAAGCGTCTGGCGTAAATTCAGTACCAATCAAACCACAACAGTATATTTCACGTATAAGCAATTCTCTCAGTAAAATTAACAATAATCATTCACCTAATATTTTTGTTAGGCCTCAGTCATTCCATAATTCTAAAGCAAAGCCCTCACATGTACAGCATAAGACTAGTATCCACAGGAAGAATACAATTAGTATGAATAATCAAAGAAATGTAGACAACAGGCAAAGAGATATGGATAATAAAGCAATATTTTTAAGATACCAGGGTGGAACATTGCAAGCTCGAGATCAACATTTCGTTAAAGTACAGCCAAGAAATTCTCATAGACAAGAAGCATCTGTAAGCATGAAAAGTGGTGGTGATACCAATGTTGGGAGATTAATTCCTCATCATTTTAGAAATGGCCAAACTCAACTTCAAATAAGTAATGACATTCCAAAAGCTTCAATTGAAAACAAATTTGGTGCAGTATCACCTCAAGTGGAATCAATTAACGTCAAACAGACGCAAAACGCCCCTGGTTCTAACCATTTAATGCAAAAAACACACTCTGACGGACCACAAATATATCAACCTGTCGACACTTTATCACATGATTTAAATACTTTGCCAGCTGCTTCAAGTGATTATCATTCCATTTCAGTGAAAACATCACATGCATCTGTAGAACCAATTTATTCTTCAAATGCAGATACAAACAAAGTACAACAGTCAGTTGTATCAAGACAAAGTAGCGCTGCCCAACTACCAGTAGTAGTACAGCGATCTCAGGTGTCACAACATGGTATCCATCAACAAGCAGCGCCAGTTCCTATTCAGAATTATCAAACTTCTCAAAACTTTGCCAAATCACCGCCTGTTGTCCAAACAGTTGAAGCTTATCCTCTTCCAAATACCCAAACATTTTCCAGATCCTCAGAAAATGTAGCCCAAACATTGTCTGACGTTCAAACAGTTAAAGCTGTTTCTCCACAGAATCCCCAAACGTTGTCTGGCATTTCTCACAACTTAGCTCAGCCAAAGCCTGTTGTACAAACAGTTGGCAATATGCCTCAGACAAATCCACAAATAGTGTCAAGCTCTTCTCAGAATATAGCCCAACCTCTGCCTGTGGTTCAAACAATAGGCAATACTCACACCCAACCGCTTCCTAGCTCTCAGAACTTGGCCCAGTCTTTGCCAAACGTGCAAACAGTTGAAGCTCATAGCCCCCAAACATTGCACAACTCTCATCCAAGTATTGCCCAGCATCTGCCTGGTGTTAAAACAGGTGGACCATCTTCAGCTCTGAATCCTAAAGTCTTAACTAAACCTCTACCAGCAGTCCAAACACTTGGAAATACTCCATTCTTATCAAATAATTTAATGCCAACTCCAATAACAGCTCCTGTTGCAAATATTCCATCCCTCAATCCATTCCCAAATTATTCTCCTATGGCATCTTATTGGCAACAAATGTCATCCGGACTTGGTGGTAATTTTGGAATGATGCAGCAAGGTATGAGTCTAAGAGGGATATGGGATGGTAGTTCAGCTAATGTTCCACCAGAGTTTAGTGCTCTAGGTATAACACATGGAAGCCAGTTATCTCCCTATTGGCAGAACATGATGTTTGGAGACTCGATAGATCCCCCAGATCCACCTGATCCTGTGAGTAATGCAACAACACCTGTGAATGGGGTTATAGAAATGGAACCAGTGATTCTTACAACGACAACTTTCGAACCCCCAGCCACTGTGAAGCCAACTAGAAAAGTAATAAAAACTACAACTGTAGCCACACCAAAGCCAACCACACCAAATATTATACATTCTATTGCACTGCAATTGGCTAATCTTCTTGGTAAGAGAACAGGACTTAAGCTTGGAAATGTTTCACCTGAAAAACCTGAACCTATTGTTAAGCCCATCACCCAATCTGGCAGTATACCAGCAAAAGTCCAAAAGCCACTAAAAGAAGAAGTTAGAATAACTGACAAAACTAAAGTAAACGTTCTAAGCAAAGCGGAAGAATTGCCAGTGTTATTTCTCAGTGGCAAGGCGCCAAAGGTGAGAGACCCAACACAGACAATCATAGATATTGGAGCTGCAGCAATTATTAATACAAAAGTAGATCCTGTGTTGGCTGGTGTTAAAGTGGACAATATTAAAGCTCAAAAACTAGCTAAGAAAGAACTGGTACCTAAAGAGGTGAAAGCAAACATTAATAGCTGGAAAAAACCACCAAATCAAAACGTTGTACAAGCTGTCGTAAATGTACAGAGTCAACCACTGAACCCAATGGACTTATTTCCAAAGGATTTATTAGCAAAAGCAGTAATTGCAAATCTTAAGAAACCAGAGTATAAAGTTAAGAAAGTACCCAAAGTTCTAGTTCAAAGTCCAATTTCGAGTAACAAAATGGTCGATGTAATGCATAATCCAGTAAGTTTTATAGATAGCCTCCTAGTGAACGAAACACCTGCTCCTACCACTACTACTACAACAACTACTACTACTACGACTACTAAAGCACCAGTGATTGTTGTGGCAGCTGAACCAAAAGCTGTTATTGGCCAGGCTATACCAGAAAACAAACCCCAACAACAAGATCAGACATCTATTATAAAATCCGCACTTGTAGATATACTAAGCAAGATTAAGCATATGTGGGATGGATCTAACAGTTCATTAGTAGAAGCTCTACTACCAGTGACAACGACAACAACTGAGGTAATTATAGTTTATTCTTTAGTTCAGCAAACTCATTAGGACAAAGAAGTCTACTGCTTATATGTATAATGTCGTATATGAGCACACCAGCGTACGTGTCCAAAGGGGAACGACTTTATAGCATCGAAAAGGCTCCATTTGTGATAATATCTCAGTAATTCCGTCTCAAAGGTACAAATGTGAATAAGGTTCTATTTTAGGGGAGCTATTTCTGAATAACTATCTGTTAATAACTGAGTTGATATCTCTTTCAATGAAAGATATCTGAATAATAACTTGAATAATGATCTGTTTATAACATGAAAATGTGCTTTATATCAGTTTCAATGATAAATCAGGAAGCGAAATGTGATTTCCAACAATGTGGCATTTTGACAAGTGTAGACTCAGACGTGCCTGGGCAGCCTTCCTTTAAGCATAGAAACTCCAAATGGTGTTCAGTCAGTACCTTAACACTCGTTTAATATTCAATCGACTAGCAAAGGCTTTGATCAGACTGCGCATATGCGTAGGCTGTTTTAATGCTTTGCTGGTCACACATACCACATTGTTGGCTCAAATATTGATTTTTTATCGGTTACCTCGACGCGAGAAAACCTCAAAATTATTGCATGCGAACAACAAAAGTGCAGACCAGCCTGCGCATCCGCGCATTCTGATCAGCGCCCTTGTTTTTTGCTTATTGAAAAGTGTAATATCTAAACTGGCTTCACGCAGAGTTTCAATACTCTAGCTAGTCATTGTAGCTGAGCAGGCTTGTTTTCATCGTACTCAGTCGTACTGTACTTTGGCAACGGTGAAGACTCGGATGAAATGCCGCATAGAGCGGCATGTCATCAGGGTCTGCATTGTTTGCTAAGATAAAAACAATCTTAAGGGACACCAATACATTGTATAATTTAGTAATTCGTCCTGTTACCCCTTAAAACACAACATGGAGTATCACACATTTATTGAAGCAATATGTTTGGGATAATCCATTAGAATGAAAAGGAAGACGACAACTCCGTTTACCGTCTCCGTTTCAAATTAAGTTCCAACATTTTACAAATAATGGCGGTTAGTTTCAACATTTTACAAATTGTGGCGGTTAGTTCCATCATTTTACTAATAATTTGGGGCTGCCACCCCACAGCCACATTGAAAGTAAGTATGTCAAAAGCACATCAATAAACAAGTACTCCTATATAAAACTTAATCAAAGTCAGTAGAGACCGGTACAAAAAGTCGTTTCAAAGATGCATAGTAATTAGGCTATTCTATTTCTCTTATACACAGGTAAAGCATGACTATTCACTGCTACGCGCATATGCAGTAATCTGTGGTAGGTTCAATATACCTGTAAATAGAGACTACCAGGGCCCGGAATTTCAATGCCTCCTTAAAGTTAAGGAAGACTTAAGTTAAGTATTGATATTCTAACATGCAATACTAGATGCTATACAAATTGCCTGGATCGATACAGTACTTGTGGTCAAAGATATCAATGTGATTTACTGAGAAAATGAAGTTATTTTGATTTTAATGTTATTTTTCACATCCTGAAAAATCAATTCTTAACTTTAGTCCTCCTTAACTTTAAGGAGGCATTGTAATTCCGAGCCCTTAACGCCCAAAATCAAGGTAAACTTGCCAGTGTTGGTTTACAACGATTCTCATAAATATCTTTGAATTTTCTATATTTTTAGATGCCGTGTACGCCAGATTCACCAACCTACAAGTGTTTAGGAATCGGAGTGTTCGAGGGTGTACCGTCAGTTGGGGCATGGTGTGTTGACAAATGTCGTAAGAATGCTTGTGTTGAGAGTGTATGCAAGTGTTCCTGTTCTCCATCGGCCCCAGGTAATGTTATTGAACTTTTTGGTTACTGTAAAGGCGGCACCTCATGAATGCGTAATTAGGACTGGTCAACCTTAAACATAGGTAAAAGCTGAAATGAGGCGTGGTTTTATTCAAAAGTAACTGTATCATCTTGCGCCATTACCTCAGTATAGACGCAAAACACATTATTTAGTCCTTAAAACGCCAGCAAAATAACTGCATCTGAAAATGTCTGTTTAACATAAGCATAGAGGCAAACATTGTAAACACAGATCGGACTGCTCCTACAGGAGCAGTCTGATATGGGTCCATACTGTTTGTCTATGAGGCTTCAAATATTCAAATCACAAAACATACATTTTGTGATTATGCGCTTTAAGGGTTAATAAATGTGAGTTCAGTGTTAGGATTTTCATGAAATACACGCATGCTCGCGGCCCATTCTTCACCAAATTATAAATAGAACCTGATTTCCCTTGTTTAGCAGACGAAATAGCAGAACCACGCCCAGATATGAATATCAAAGTTGCCGCCTTTACAGTAAGCGAAAAGTCTATCAATAATGACTACTCATTTAACCGTTTGTATTCGGTAAAACCTTGAATATTTCTTTTCGCAAACAGTGAAGAACCAGATAAAATGCAGCAAAAATGCTGCATTTTATCAGGATCTACACTGTTTGTATAGGTAAAATTTGTATACTGTATACCATGGTATGTCTTTATAAGTTGTCCGCCTCCGTATGACCTTAGCTGTTGGTGAGACGTTAAAAACCAATACAACAACAATAATTTATAAGGTGTTCTATGTTTCAAAGTATACAAATAAAATATGTGTAAACCAAGGCCAAGGGACTGATGGATAAATTCAATTAACTAACAGTTTAGGGGGTGTGGGCTTGCAGGACTGAGTCACTGTTGGATACATTCAATAAACTGATATTTTAGGGGTTGTGGGCTGGAAAGGGCTAAGCCGCTGATGGATAAAATCAATTAACTGATATTTTAGGGGTTGCGGGTTGGCAGGGTACAACCATTGAGTCATCTCTGGGAACCAATGACAGGCTCCATACGACAGATGTACCGGAGGAAATTGAGCCTAGTTCAGACAAACGTAAGAACACTGTGATTCAGTGTCTGTCGTGTTTTTGTATGTCCGATCTAAGTGTACAGCTTATGATTGTTTAATTTGATTTTTACGTCCCATCAACAATCTTTCAGTCATAAAGGGACGGGTATTCCTGGGTTGAACCAGTGCTAAGCTAGGATAAATGTTCTTGCTCAAGGACACGACGCAGTGGCGCCGGTGAGGCTCGAACCCGCGGCCCCTCTGTCTCGAGTCAAGCACTCTACCACTAAGCCACTGCGCTCCCTACAGCTTATTATCAATATACTGGCCTCGAGGTTATAAAACTTTTTTCGTACTCAACTCAGACGAGCATGAAACTTAAATAGCTCATAAAAGGTAAAATTACGGAAAATATTTATGTAAAAAAATGCAATGTAAGTATGTATTTTGTATAGATTAGAAAGGTATAGAGAAATATTGTGAAATAAAATTACAAAAATAACATAAAAAGTATGGAAAATAAAGATTTTTCTTGCGTTAAAACTTTTCAAATATTGTATTTATCCTGCTAATAAATGTTAAAATGCCAACAATTGTTGGCATTTTAACATTTATGAGCAGAATAAATTTCATGCTCAGTTGAGGTGAGCATGAAAAAGAGTGTTATAACCTCAGGGCCTGGAAAGTGTCTATAGTGGAAATTGCTTGCGATGAAGATTTGCTTCTGTGTATCGTCTAAATGGCATGTGAGTTGAACAAATTTTGCGTTTAACAACAGCAGAATCTATGGCGAAAATTTGGCAGGTAATATCTAATTAAGCCCAAAGGAGGCCTCGGCTGATATCCACTCTAAGACGGGGATTATGTTGTAGCTTATTAATTGTTTGTAGTTGCTCCCATTGTCTGTATGGGGATTTTGTGTTTTGTTCCTTGTTTTTGGGGTGTGGTACTTGACGTCCTTTCTAGTTTAGCAATCGTTTTGCTGAGAGAAAGATAGTTGGCTGCTTTGGCTTTTAAAGGGGACAGCAACCCTCATGATAAGGATGTTTTATCAGAAAGAGCTCTATGAACCATGATTTTTGATACAAGTATCATCAAAATCAGTTGAACAATGGGCAAGTTATGGTCATTTAAAAAAATTCAATATGGCCAACATTTAGCCGCCATTTTGAATATTTGATTAGTTTTCAGAATTTTTTCAACTGCTTAATTTTTAGTTATCACTACTATCACATCATCTGTGTTTCAGCAGATATATAGCTTTATACACAAGGAAAATGTTTCATTAAAGCTTAATGCAAACAATCAATTGGTTTGTCTTTTATTTTGATTACGCATATTTAATTAGGCTGAGTGACGTCACTAAGCCTACAATATGGCCGCTTCCATTACAGTCCATTTGCAAATATTCAAACGCCCATAACTTCTATATTTTTCAACCGATTTAGACGAAACTGGTATCAAAATTCATGGTTTATTAAGATCTTTCATATAAATAATCACCAGGGTTGCCGTCCCCTTTAATTGTGTTGTGGCTGGCTGTGCTCATGGTGTTGTGGATTGCAGTCTGTGATTGTGGCATTTCCTGGTCATACTCATTTACCGTCTTATTAGCAATTCGCTGGTTACGTCTAGACTGTAAAAAAGGCGTGTAACTTTGAACTGCCACTGACATTGAAGTAAACTTTCAGCTGTTTTAAAAGTTATGTTCCGTCCAGCTGTATTGATCCAAAAAATAATTACAACACTAGGTAGCAACGTTTAAGTGTTAACTTACACTTACTTTTACAGTGTAGTGGCAATTGCTTGAATAAGGGCTTGCTTTTTTGTCTTGTCTAATTACCCTGTATAACCACGCAAACGCATAATAAGCATTACTTTGCCAATTCCATGCGACTATCATGGTGTCTTAAGATAAGCAACCAATAATAGAAATCTATTATTGTCATCAAAGTGCATTCCAAACTACATGGAAACTTGTTCATTTATACAAGCAGTATCAATAGTTCAGAAGTTGATTTCTAGCAATGAGTGCTTGCTTTTACTTATCTCTTGTCTAATTGCCTTGTATGTAGAGGTTATATTTTGTTTTGTATTGGTTAGGGATAGTATACCAAATATAAAAGGAAAGGCAGCAGTAAGATTGTTCAGTTTAGTTATCCCGCTTTAAATGCGAAGATCCTTATTGTCACAATGTGCACATTTCTAATAAAATGTTACTGAAACCTCAGTATGGCATAGATGAGTATCTATTTCGTCTATTTGCATCATAAAAGACATCAATGCCATATAACAACATGCTTCGGGGCGTTTATTAAATGGTACAGTCTAAGTGCTTTATAATTGCAACGTACAAAAACGATATTTTTTCACTATTTAAGACATCGCAAAAGTTGTATTCATGCTTTATGTCTCTCTGAAGTCCATTTTCCTAGGATAGGACTGTTCAATTTGATCCAAACCATGCTCAAATCTTTTCGCATTGTGTAAGGTTTATTTCCAGTATGAATAGAGATTTGGTACTTTTTCTGCGTTAATGCACAAACTCGTCAGAGCCTTCGCTGCTGGCATATACAATGTATTGGTGTGATGTATATGAAGACTCGTACCAAATTTGAGACTTTTAGCCTCGTTGGATCGACAGGGGCCAGTCCAGCTAAATAATATCCCAGCTGAGATAATAGACTGAAATAGACTGTAAACTTATTACTTTGTGGCATACTGTAAACACAGGGCTGACCCCCTGTGGTTGGATCCGCCAGTATGTATTTGTAATTTAAAAATATTATACATTACAATTATAAAGGAATTAAGTGGGAACGATCTATGACATACTTATAGTTTTTTCCTCCTTTTTCATGACTGCGCCTTTAGAATTGGTCGCATTGGCCAATTCACGGATCCGATTTACTTAATGATTTACTTAATAGAGATTGCAAATATTGACAAAATATGTGATTAAGCTGGCCAAAAAAATAAATTTCTGTGCAAAATGATTGGTTATGAAGCCCAGGAAGGGGCGGGGTAAACTATAAGGACGTTTAAAGGAGGATTTTGCGCATATACGATAACATGCCCCCAGGTAAGAGTGCATAGCTGAAAATTATTTTACTTATTTTTCAACCAAGACATATGTTGTGAGTACTCAAAAGAACCGTCTCATCGAGCACCCAAAACATATATTTAAACTGATGGATAAGAAAATAATGGCAATTTTACGCTATTTATTTTTATTTTTGCTTAACTGGTCCTATGGATAAGTATCAAAATCCCATTAGTTGGCCAAAGCATGAGAGGGTAGCCAGTATAAGATACATGTACATGTTTGCATGTGCGCACATCGAATACTCAAATTAGTCTGCGCATCCACACAGTCTGATCAGAGTCTTAGTTTTCCACCTGAAAAAAAGTCGGACCCATGGCTACTCATAGAGTGCCTATCAAAGCCTTTTGAGGATGCGTAGGCTGATCTGAGACTTCGATGGGCGCACTTGTTAACTTGTACCTTTTGCTGGACAAAGGCTCATGAACGTTTTATGAGTATTCTAGGCCCGGAATTACAATGCCTCCTTAAAGTTAAGGAAGGCTTTAGTTAAGAATTCATATTTCAACTGTTTCAACATGCTATACAAATTGCCTGGATGGATGCAGTACTTGTGGTCAAAGATATCATTGTGGTCTTCAGAAAAAATGAATCTATTTAGATTTTTATTAGTTTAAAACGCTTATTTTTCACATCTTGAAAAAAAAACAATCAATACTTAACTTAAGTCTTCCTTAACTTTAAGGAGGCATTGTAATTCCTGGCCCTGATCTGCTTACATATGTTTAGGTCCACCAGAAAAACAACGGCGAAAGGGACGACGTAGAAAGCCAAAACGTCGAAAAGTGATGAAACGTGTCCGACGTAGGACGACGCCCAGGACGATTACGTCGACGGCAGAACTACCAGAGGAGGAAGATATGGTATCCATTCGTTCGTTCATTCATTCATCTATTCATTCATTCATTACAACCAGACAACCGCCAAGTTAGCATTATATTCCAATGAAACATCTTAAGATAAGCTGTCAATAATATAAAATTGGCTATCATTTATTGTCATCCAGGTGCATGCAAAACTACACAAAAACTTGTTCATTTCTACATGCTCATTACACTGAAACATAAAAAATAGTTGAAAAACCTGTGAAAAAACCTGTTTTATGGTGAAAAACACTCATTTATTTGATGGACATATGTTGTAAATGCACATTGGAATTGCCTCTATGAGGCATTTCCAATGTGTACCAACAACATATGTTACTGACATTAACGAAACCTATTTTGAAATTTACACTAAACAAGTACGAGTATCATGTCCATTGGCGTTGCCTCTTTTAAACATCTCAAACTGCCAATTAGTACTAAAATACCTAGTGTTTATATTTACATGATAGCTCTATCACCAAATTTGATTTCATGAACTATGCTTTGCTTAACTGGTAGTTGCGCGGTTGTAATTCATCCATCTATTTATTCATTCTTTTATTTATTCGTTCATTCATTCATTCATTCATTACTAAATTTACATTCATTTACATGGTGTCTAAAAAACGTAGTCCTTTTTTTCAAATTGCAATAATTCCTGTATGAAATGTTGAAACCTTTTGATGTTTTGTTTGGCTATAGCCAAGTGATATCCCTTCCATCTGATGATGTCTTGCCACCAGATGACGATTCAAGAGGAAGTGACATCTTGATGACATCAGAATGTTAACATGACATCATTTCCACGTCGTCTGCACGTTTGCTAATGGTTAAATGGCTTCCAGTGAAATGCCTTCGTGTCAGAGAGTTCTCAGGCTTACATTTTAGGAAACAATAATCTAAAGTGTCTCAGAAAATGGAAACTCTTTATAAATCAAATTTAATCTCCAGTTTCAGAACAGACAAACCATTTTATCACCCAGTTCGGGTGATAAAATGGTTTGTCTGTGCTGAAACTGGAGAATTTAGTCGGAGAAAGCGAAGAGGTAGGCCAATTAATCTGTTTTTAGTCGATGACAGGAAATGATGTCATGATTGTTTTATGATGTCATCATGATGTCTATTCTTGTTGAAACACTATCTGGCGATGGAACGTCATCAGAGAATTGGGATATCACTTTGCTTTAGCCAGACAAAAACCAAACGGATTCATCATTTTTTTTCAGGAATTATTGCAAATTTGAAAAAAGGTCCACGTTTTTTAGACACCCTGTATTCATTCATTTGTTCATCTATGCTTTTATTCAGTTAAACCCCTCACGTACTGAATAAACTCATTCATTCACACGCTTATTAATTGTTCCAATATCCATTTATTTATTTATACCTATTTGTTTATTTATTCAATTTATATTTATCTATTTATTTAACTTTCATTTATTTCTTTATGTATTTATTCATTCATTCATTTATTTATTAATTTATTCACTCATACCTATTCATTTACTTATTTATTTATACCAATTTATTTATTTATTCATACATACATTCATTGACTCTTTCACTGACTGACTGGCTGACTGACTTACTGACTGACTGACTGGCTTATTGATTGATTGATCGAATGGTTGAATGATTGATTGTTTGATTAGTTCTTCATTTTGCTTGTACATTTACTTATTCATTTAGTTCTACCTTCCTGCCTTTACTCATTTATCTTAACACATATCCATCCATGCATATCTCAATTCACTCATTATAAACGCATCGCTTTGTGCAATGGCATGCAAGCTTGTTTATCACGCAATATGTACATAGTCTTATGTCTATTAGCACATATATATTCAAGCCTGTTTGTCTGTCTGTCTGTTTCTGTGTACAACGTATGTCTACAATATACACAACTACGTGTACTTATAATACAGTATTTGGCAGTCTTCAATGCCTGCTGATGTTCCATTATAGGTCAATGGGTTTAGATTATATGCCCTTTATAATGTGTTTTTAAGAAGCATGCACTTGCTTTTAACTTGCTGTAACGTTGCTTTTTGAATATAAGTGCTTGGTAATGCATTTGGTGTTTGCTTTGTAATATACGCCAATAACGACTAAAGCTGCAGTCGAAACATTTCGCACATGTAGTAACCGGTTGCTTACTTGCAGTGGGGAGTTGTTTCACATGAAATGCCATGTTTAACAGGCTGCTAGGAAAATATCAGTGCTGTAAAACTTAGGAGACGCTTTAAGTTTTTTTCCATGCATGACGTTACTGATTGTTAACAGGATCATTTTATTAACAAGAAATTTACACTTGCCCTATTAAAGGTCACAATACCAACAACAACGGAAGCAACAACAACAGAGGCAATCCCTACAACAACGTATTCATATTATGACGTCACAACGGGCTTATATTATGACGTCAGCACGGAACCGTCTATATTTTATGACGTTACTACGGAACAGCAGAAATACTTGTATAAGGTAATGTGTGATCAAATTTTTAATAGTTCGAACAGTAAAATTATTAAATTACCATATTATGCTGATACAATATTCGAACTTCTATAAAGTACATGTATTTGAAATACGTAAGTGTTCGAACGATTATGGAAATGGAAATATTGAAAACTTGAATATGCCACACATTTATCATTAATTGTAACTAATGCGTCCATGAGCTTTTTGCATTTATACGCAAAAGTGTTGTTTATGCATTTAACTTTGCTTTCAATGTTGTTATGTTCATACTCATTTTAGTCTTGGCGATTGCATGTATATGTAATTGTAGTATGGCCGCTGCTTTTTTCTTTGAGCTTTGCTGATGTTTAAATCAGACACCCTAGAATAACGACAAAGGAGGAGCTTAAAACAGTACTCTAACTTCCAATTTTAGTTAAACAGCGATGTAGGCAGAAACTTCCTAAATAGCGACAGATTAACCCGTAGGTAAATGTAATATAATTGACAGCTTAGGTCGGATGCAGGGAGGAGCGAATATAAATTTCGTCAGGTGTCAGTAACACGTGTTTATTTGCGCCTGCGCCATACTACAAGCTAAATAAAGGATTCTTCCTCGGCTTTCTGGCCATACTACAAGCTAAATAAAGGATTCTTCCTCGGCTTTCTGTTTAAACCGATCGGTGGGCTATGCCCACCTCGCGGTTTAAACAAGAAAGCCTCGGAAAAGTATCCTTTATTTATTACTTAACATGTTATCCAATGGCGTAGCAAACATTACTCAGTAGGCACATGCGTAAGAAGATATCCTTATGTGGAGATATAACCATAAGGTACTTCTCTCTTAAAGGAAAGAATTCGCTTCCACTGGGAGTGAATTCTTTTCTTTTAGTGAAGTCACCATTTTTCAATTGCGGACGCAATTGAAGAATCACTGAGTATACTGAGTGATTCTTCAATTGCGTCCCCTTTAAAAATGGTGATTTTACTGGAAGGGAACAAATCACTCACAGAGAAACTACTTGATAAAGTGACCGACCTGGTCTTGAGGTTAAAACATATTTAAATTCTCAAACTCAACTGAGCATGAAAATCATTCCGTTCATAAATGTTAAAATACCAACAATTGTTTGTATTTTAAAATTTATTAGCATGATAAATACAACATATGAGAAATTAAAAACAATAAAGTCCTTATTGATTAACATTTTAGTTTTAATGAGCCGTTAAAATTTTATGCTCAGTTGAATTTCATCTGTACAATATGTTTCAGGTTTTATAACTTTGGGACCAGGTCATCACTACATCAAGTGATTTTATCAAGTATGACAAAACTATTCTGAGTGTATTATTTTTTAAATTTTGAATTTAATCGGATCCTCAATGTTTTAATGTTGTTGATTTTCATTTTGCATTTACATCAATATTAATCAATAATAGTCTAATTTTAAGAATTTTGTGGTTTAAACATCTTTTTCAAATAGGAAAAGTTCAAGGCGACAGATATTCACTGGGGTTCAGACACTAAACCGTGGATTAGGGAAAATCCCAATAAAGACAACGTTGCAGCTACTTCCGGATATGACGTACTTGGAGTTAATCCTGACACACTCAGACAGGACAAGCATGTGTTCATGACAGACATAGAACGAACACGCTGGGGACGAAGGCATGCAAAGTCGAAGAAGAAGAAACCACAAGACAAAGGTAATTTATTTACTATACTACCACATTTAAGTGAAATATACATGTACTTTCCCATCCTTTACTAATTGCACTTGTCTTCCAAATTTTAAAGGGTTGCTGAAAGGTTATTTTCGTTTTATTCAAGATTCGGTCATGTGAACAGTGAAAACCCTTATCAGATACCACATCTGGCTGCGTCTGAGTTGGATATGCACTGTTTGCTTATGCCCATTAAAAATTTGCTAGGCTTATATGGGTTAAGATACATCATAGACGATATTGCCTATATGCAAACTAGCAAATAAACAGATGGTATTTGCTAAAGCCAGCACAATAACTAAAAGACAGCACAAGACATTTCATGATAAAGTACTAAAAACCTTTCAAAACTTTCAATTTATCTTTTTTTCATTTAGAACACTCTAAACATATGTATAAACTGACAGATGAGGAAAAATCATAATTTTGCACTCCAACATTTTGCTTAACAGGACCAATGATTCACATGGTTGACATAGAACATAAGTTAAAACGGATGCAAGTTCAATTATGCGTAAATGCAATCGACTGTAAAGCACTAGGACATAAGTGCAATAGAATGTAAATGCAATTTAGGTTAATAGCTATAGGACGTAAATGCAATAGGACGTGAATGCAATAGGTGTTACGTGCATTGTAAATGCAGTTGGATGTAAATGCAATAGGACATAATTACAATAAAACGCAATCTATAGTTACAATAGGATGTACATGTACGTCATGTATATGCCATAGGAAATGCAATGAGATGCTTATTTTGATCACCCTAAATACATGTTTAAACTTATTGGTAAGGCAATATTTGGGCCTCGGCGCGAGAAAACCTGTCTTCGGGGGTTTGGGAACAACACAGGCGCAGACCAGCCTGCGCATCCGCGCAGTCTAATCAGCGCCTTTGTTATTCACGTTTTGGAAAGAACCATATCTTAGCTTTCTACAAGCGAAATTTCAGTTTTCATATCTTAGCTATCTACAAGCGAAATTTCAATTTTCTAGCTAGTCTCTGTAGCTGAGGAGACTGGTATTAGTCTCGCTTTGTTGGAAACCCTGAAGACAGGTTTTGTAGCGACAAGGTCCAGTTACAAGTGTGCACTAAAATATTTGGTCTATCTGGACCACTGTTGAACTTCATCCAATTTTCTCCAGAAGAGGAGGAGGAGGAGGAGGAGGAGGAAGAAGAAGAAGAGGAACCAAAGTGCAGCTGTAACAAACAGAAACGTACCGCAATTAGTAAAATGTTCTGTTTGCTTATAGTGCATTGCAACTTGTAAAACGCCTATCTGCTTATGGTGTTGCTGACTTTGCAAAATGTTATGGCTGCTTATGATGTAGCCAATGTCATCAAATTTTTTGTCCTTTTATTATATTATATAGCTGACGTCATAGAATGTTATGTCTGGCTATTATGTAGCTGACTTTGTAAAATGTTATGTCTGGTTATGATGAAGTTTACATCACAAGATTTTATGTTCGCTCACTACTTAGCTGATTTCATGAAATGTTATGCTGCTTATGATGTAGCTGACTTTGTGAAATGTTGTGTCTGCTATTGATGTAGCTTACATCGTGAAATGTTATGTCTGCTCCAAATTTAGCTGATTTCATGAAATGTTACGTCTACTCAGAATTGAGCTGATTTCATACAATGTTGTGTCTGGCTAAGATGTGGCTGACTCCATGAAATGTTATGGCAGATGATAATGTAACTGACTTCATGAAATGTTATGTCTGCTTATGATGTAGCTGCCTTCATGAAATGTTATGGCTGCTTATGATTTAGCTGGCTACATAAAATGTTATGTCTGAATTTGATGTAGCTGACTTCGTGAACTGTTATGGCTGCTTATGATGTAGCTTAAAATGTAGCTGTCTTTGTGAAATGTTATGTCTGCTTATGATGTAGCTTACTTCATGAAATGTTATGTCTGCTCATGATTTATCTGACTTCACAAAATCTTATGTCTTGTTATAATGTAGCTGACTTTGTGAAATGTTATGCCTGCTTATGATATAACTGACTTCGTGAAATGTTACGTCTGCTTATGATTTAGCCTATTTCATAAAGCATAATGTTTGCTTATGATGTAGCTTACTTTATGAAATGTTATGTCTGGTTATGATTTAGCTGAAGTCATGAAATGTGATGTCTGGTTATGATGTAGCTGCCTTTGTGAAATGTTATGTCAGCTTATGATGCAGCTTACTTCATGAAATGTTATGTCTGGTTATGAGGTAGCTGACTTTGTGAATTGATAATGTCTGGTTATGATGTAGATGCCTTCGTGAATTGATATGTCTGCTGAAGGGTTAATGAATGTTAATTGAAATGTTATGTCTGGTAATGATGTAGATGACATCATGAATTGATATGTCTACTTATAATGTAGCTGACTTCATGAAATGTGACGACTGCCTATGACATAACTAACTACTAGCTGTAAACCGCTTTGTACAATATTATGCCTGATTAGAATTTGGCTGACTTCGTGAAATGTGATGTCTGCCTTTGATATGGCTGACTTCATGAAATGATCTGTCTGCTTATGATGTAATACACCGCGATTACGCCCTAGGTAGGGTAAGGTTATCAAGTCAGCTCTGTATACCATTTTTAAACAAAATAAATAATAAATCTTTAATAAACCAATTATCTCATTCTAAATTTAAACCGAGGATGTCATTTTAAATAGAGAATTCTGAAAATGTATGATGACGTCAACTAAGATGTCCACCACGTATGCGAAGTCAGTGATGCCCAAGTGGCCCCTTTACTACTTTCTAGCAGAACAGCTGAAGCATTTCCATAAATAGAATAGGCCTGTAACCGAGATTTCGGCACTGATCGCACCGGCGAGAAGTCAATGCTCAGGCGTGTCTGCGCATATGCGATTAGCGGAGGCTCTAGCCAGTCAGCACAGACTCGCTAGAGCCTCCGCTAATCGCATACACAAAGAAAGGATATAGATAAAAGCTGAGACTGTAGCTTAGCTGTATACGTCGGCATCAACGTTTATTAGAGACATTTACGCATATGTGATAAGTACCGAACTCTCACACGCTGGCCTAGCACAAATGATTTCCAGCATGCCAGTTGTAAATTTCCATTATTGATATCGCTGACGTGGAAAGTTACTGTTTTCAAAAAAAGGTGTAGCATTTTAAAATAGAAGCAGCGCACATAGTGTTGAATAAGGTAATATGTTCATTATAGGTTGGTCTCGTCGAGAGCGGTTTTCAAGGGAGAGAATTGTGCGTGACCCACGCCCTGGTAACTGGCACGATCCTTCACCACGTGACAGATGGAACGATAGGGGCCCACGGGCAGATAGAGGGAGAGATAGACATTACGATCCATGGACAGAAGCTCCATCCCCTAGTCCGTCCCCTTCAGAAGCCCCTTGGCGACGCAGGTATGTTACGCAGGCTTGCAATATAAACCGAATTCTGTTAAACAACAATGCATATAAAAGTGCTAACGTCACAGACTAAGTTCAGCATACAGTCAAACAGTGTGAACCCTGATAAGACTACTTCTGGCTACAGAGACGTTTTAAAAGAATCAGCAGATGATATTCCTGTTTAGTGAGACAAGAATTGGAGAAAGACTTTTATTATACATTCTTTTGAAACACATTGCATAATATTGTACCGTTTGTACCTTACTTGGTCATTTTGCATGTTTTTGTCGTTTGCTTTTTTCAAAATCAACTTTTTCGAAAAAATTCTTCCAGGAATACCACCAGATTGTCAAACAATTTGGATCCATATCAGGGCTGACGTTTTTGTCGAGCTTGATCTGGGACTTAACTGTTTGCAAAAATAGTAAGTGAGTATGATCAGGAAATACCACTATCATAAACTGCAGACAACCCTATGGCACCTAGAGGAAGAGCCGCGCAACCATCACGAGACACCAGGTAGACAAATTAAGCAAAGCAACCAGCTCCCTCTTCCCCATCAAGATGATTGCATTACTAGAATGGACATAAAGTAGCGCACAGCGAAACATAGAACAATTACAGACTCCCACAATGGGAGTAACAATAAACAAAAGTCAACAACAACAGAACCACCGCCTTAGAACGGACAGCAGCCTAAGCCACCGGGGGTTTAAATGCATTTTACTGGTACCAAATCTTCGCCCTAGATTCTGCTGTTGTTGAAGTACAAGAAATGTTCAGCTCGCATGGAGGTTATCAGCAGACGACAGTAGTTGGCAAAGAGTTAAAACACCCATACTGGCGTTGTCAGTGGGGCTAGATGTCTCAATATTAGTTTGTGGCTTCCTCTACTTCCAAATGCTCTGATGAGACTGCGTGTGTGTGCAGATTTGTCTGAGCCTTCGCTGCATAGTATCAAATTCTCGTGTGTTGGCCTTTACATGTATGTGTTATGCAAAGATTTAAACGCTTTAACCGTGTAGAAAAAGATCCCTAAAAGGCACGTGTAAAGGTTTCTAGCGGATCTAAATGTCCAAAGTTTGGTCTAAACCTTTCTTTGCACTCATTTGCTGTGTATGCGAGCAGTGAAGGCTCAGGCGAGACTGTGCTTATGCACAGTCTCATAAGCACAGTCTCGTCTGAGCCTTAACTGCGCGTATATGCGATACGCACCAGAAAGTGCTGACTCAATTAATTCCTGTTTGTGACTGAATTGCGTGGTGATGATTTCCTGTCAAATATGTAAATTTCATTTTTGTTCCATCCTTTTTACAGAGACACATGGCGGGAACCAAGATGGCGTGGTGGCTCACATGATACATGGCGAGAGCCAGCGGGAGGAAGTAGACGAGATTCAGCGGGAGGAAGTAGACACGAACGCAAAAGGTTTGCAAAAGCGTTTCAGAATTAGAAAAAAACTGCGCTAAATCATAATATATGGGCTATATGCATTTGAGCCTCTAATTAATAATTGAGCCGCGACATGAGGTTTCCAACAATGTGATATGTGCGACCAGCAAAACCACAGATCAGCCTGCGCATACGCGCAATCTGATCAGAGCCTTTGCAAGTCGTTTGAATATTCTATTAATATTAAGCTACTGACTGAACACCATTTGGAGTATCTAAGCTTAGAAGTAAACTGCACAGGCTCGTCTGAGTCTACACTTGTCAAAATGTCAAATCTCGTGCACCGGCCCATATAATACTGAGCACATATGCATGCAGGGAATTTCAGACGAGTCTGCACAGACTTGCAGTCTCGTTAGAGATTTTGATCTTTTCACACATAAATAGGGTGAAATATGCCAACTTCGACTGGAAACTTAATAGCGGGGTAGCTAGAAGATATTGTTGCAATCAAACACCTTGTAGTTTCAAGGGCCTTTTTTGTTAACACCACATCGGGAGTTGTGTTTTAAGGTATTGAAGACTTTTCAATTCAAAGAAACGAACAAACAATGGTGCGCGGCTGTGGCTGAAACACAAAATCTGAAAACTTACAGGACAAAAATAATATACTTCTCTTTAAAGTGCCAAATAATAATAACATATATATATATATATATATATATATATATATATATATATATATATATATATATATATATATATATATATATATATATATATATATATATATATATATATATATATATATATATATATAAAAGGATATAAATCAAAAAACAGTGCTAATTTTTTTTTAAACTAAGCGCTTTCGGCTTTCGCCTTCATCAGAGTTTCAAGACACATTAGATTAGGTGAATAGTTAACACAATATAACTATATACATGAATTATGTGATTATTTAAGCCCTAAAAAGGGCCCAGCTATTGTACGTGTATTTTCACAAATATGGCTGCACAATATTAATGAATTAAATACAGCGTACAAAATTGGCTTTTTGGCAACACAGTGCCAAAAATTGGCGTTCTGGCAAGAAATGTCTTGTACGAAAATTTGTGTAGAACAGAAGTCTTATACATGTCTAGGCTCCTAAAAGATCGTCTACAACAACACAGCACACCAGGTGTTCTACTATATGACCAGATAGAGTCAGTCACCCTTGTTGATGCCAAATGGACACAGAGTGTTCAGACGCCGAATCCAGTAGCTCTCACGGAGTTTCCTGGTCGAATCTGACCACTCCTTGTTGTGTTCAAGGCAGCAGACAGAGGCATTACTCAAGAAGTCATGATCTGCAGAATGAAAATGTTCTGCTGTTGGTGATCTTTCAAACCTACGGTGTCTCCAGTCGTCACGATGGCCATTCATACGTTTGTTCAATGGGCCTTTGGTTTCTCCTACGTACTGTTTGTTGCAACTGCTGCAAGAGATCAGATACACAACATTCTCTGTTGTGCAGTCTGTGTTCTGTCTCAGTCTTACAGTGGCCCCAGAAGATGACTTCACAGTGCCAGCAGAGGTTATCATTTTGCAGCATTGACATCTTTTTCTGCCACAGGGTCGACATTCACCAGTTTGGTTGTCATCATCAGAGTTTGGTTTGAGTCGTGCTCACAACAGAGAATGTTGTGTATCTGATCTCTTGCAGCAGTTGCAACAAACAGTACGTAGGAGAAACCAAAGGCCCATTGAACAAACGTATGAATGGCCATCGTGACGACTGGAGACACCGTAGGTTTGAAAGATCACCAACAGCAGAACATTTTCATTCTGCAGATCATGACTTCTTGAGTAATGCCTCTGTCTGCTGCCTTGAACACAACAAGGGATGGTCAGATTCGACCAGGAAACTCCGTGAGAGCTACTGGATTCGGCGTCTGAACACTCTGTGTCCATTTGGCATCAACAAGGGTGACTGACTCTATCTGGTCATATAGTAGAACACCTGGTGTGCTGTGTTGTTGTAAACGATCTTTTAGGAGCCTAGACATGTATAAGACTTCTGTTCTACACAAATTTTCGTACAAGACATTTCTTGCCAGAACGCCAATTTTTGGCACTGTGTTGCCAAAAAGCCAATTTTGTACGCTGTATTTAATTCATTAATATTGTGCAAGCATATTTGTGAAAATACACGTACAATAGCTGGGCCCTTTTTAGGGCTTAAATAATCACATAATTCATGTATATAGTTATATTGTGTTAACTATTCACCTAATCTAATGTGTCTTGAAACTCTGATGAAGGCGAAAGCCGAAAGCGCTTAGTTTCAAAAAAATTTAGCACTGTTTTTTGATTTATATCCTTTTATATTTATTTCTCAAATCAATTTAGCATCCTTTACTGGATCCAGTGCCACAGGAAAGATATCTCGTTTGGTGCATTAGCCTATTTCTCACTATATATATATATATATACACAAAATGCATCAATGTTATAATTGATAGTATTGGTCCTTCAATTATTTTGAGGAGTATATATGCTATATATGTGTTTGTGCTGCTCAATAATACTACCTAAAATGGTTTGATTGAGTTTCCACAGTAGTTTCCGTATCTTTCAAGTTCCCGCAACACTTTTTTGAATAAAAAAATACGACGATTGATTTGCATTTGCGTGTATCCCCACCTATTACAAAGGCTTGGCACAGTGGAAAATGGAAAACTCCTGGAGTAACTTCCCTGTTCTTTTGATGCAATCGATGAATACTTAAAACATATACAGTAAAACCTTTCTTAAACGTCCTCTCCAAAAGACACCAAAATTTATTTTCAATACCGATTATCGCTTAATACAGGCCAAAAGTATTGCAGAATGCTCCAAGAGAGCATTCTGCAATACATTTGGCCTGCATTAAGCTACCATTTGTCTTTAAGACCTGTTCTTTTATTTTTGGGTGGCTGCTTACGAAAGTTTTTACTATATTTGCAGAATTGCTAACTGGCGAGATCCTCCTACAACACGAGAGGTAGGTACACCAGATACATGGAGCTCACGTGATCATTGGGGATCACATGATCGGCACAGTGGCGGTAGACGGCGCTCTGGTCTGAGGGACAGGTGGAGGGAGACCACAACAAAAGCCAATGAAGAACAGGAAGGACCAGAGGCTCCTGATAAATAATCACGTGCCATCAACACTTGGTATAGTAATGTCAAAGATAGATAAGTTTCGTTGTAAACAAACACTGGCGAGTTTACCTTGATTTTGTGCGTGCACATAGTCTCAGTTTACAGTTATATTGAACCTACCACGGATTACTGGATATGTAGTGAATAGTCATGCTTTACCTACTGTACCTGTTTATAAGAAAAATAGAATTGCCTTATTACTGTGCATCATTGAAACTACTATAAATGTATTCCTATAAACAATGCATTGGAAAATTGGGTGTCAATTTCATATAATTGTTGTGGCTGCATGGCATGGATGCTCATTTTCCCCTTTTAAAACAGTCTTCATAAATAAGACATTTGAAGATTAGGTGGTATTGATTAATAATCGTATCTGGATTGTATGATGTAGATACTCAAAGCCAAGATCTCAGTGTCCACAATATATGGGATAGTACGCAAGAATTTGATACTTATCAGATCAGAAAGCAGCAAAGGCTCAGGTTAGTTTGCGCATATGCGCAAACTCACCTGAGCCTTCACTGCTCTCTTACATGAATTATAGATGTAGATGAAGGTACAGACTAAATGTTAGATTCCTAGCTTGCTAGATACATCAGTATGGGCATGTGTGCATATGCAAAAAGTATCAAATCTCATTTACGTGCCCATATTTTTTGCACTGAATCTATTATGTCATTTGTAAGAACCATATGTATTTGGGTGATAGCCTGTTGTTTCATTTCTCCATCAAAATAGTTCAATAAAGTACATTCATATTACAATATCTAGAATATTGGCAGTATTTTGGAAGAGGAAAGGAACATCCAATCATTAGATCTATCATTAGGCATTTGTAATAATTGTGGATTTCCAGTCTTCCTTCGCATAACTTACACAAATTGGGTAACCCACATTCAGTGATTACCCATACTGCAGCTTGGAACATTTCGACTTTTGAACGGTCCTAAATTCAAGTATTTAAGAAGGACTGAAGAATGATGCCACGAAAAATACTTGGTAATTTACAAGGGAGGTAAATATGTGTTATTTCAGGGAGGTAACTGTCTCAGTGTATCTGTCTCTAACTGGTAAATGTTGACTATAGTGACAGTGCGATTGCTGATTTCAAATGTGATGTTAACCTTTGTACGCAGGCTTCACCAGAACTTTCTATATGCCAAGTAAAATTATTCAAAGATAAACAGAGTAGATTCTAAGCAATTAAATCTTTCACTGTCTAATGGCCTGGTTACTGTATAATTTTGCAGAAAAGTGTTTGTCTGAATTTCACCTCAGAGTATGTTGTTTGTGAGTAAACCTTTGTACGCAGACTTCACCAGGACTTTCTATATGCCTAGTTGGCTTTTGTTCCTGATTTTTGCACGCTTACTTACTTTTACAGTATTCATTTAATACTATTAAAAGTATCCCATAAACGTAAATCGTGTTAGAAGCTTCTGTCACAGACTTCTTCATATTGTGTTAAAATGCATTGCAATATATATGTTTAATCATCTTTTAGCAAACAATTTAGATGAAGTGTTAAGATTATAGCTTCTAAAAGAAGCAAATACATTTGAAAATGTCAAATGAGTGCCAGATCAAACTCACAGTCTACACTGTATGGTTTGCCAAACCATTGCTGCAACATACTGGCTTTAAAACGCATGTAATCTGGTATTGCTATTCTTGAATTAAGTATGTAAAGTCTATATGGTATGACTGTTTGTATGTTTGTTTAACCATGTGCTTATTGGGTGATAAGTCAATGTGTGAGCAGAATTATGTAATGGAAGTATGTGTGTGTATATGTATCTATGTGGGCGTTTGTGTATTTGTTAGTTTTTTCAGTGTGATGCTTTTTTTGCATACAAGTATTAGTTTTTTAATTGTTATTTTACTTCTATAAACTTTACATGATGCCTGCCTGTTGACTGATAAAGCAAATCTCGACTGTATTGAAAGAGTCAAACATCAAAATAAAGTTTAGCCTTAAAAGCATCAGAAAATTATAAAAAAAGCTTGAATTGGTAAGGTTTAATTTTTGACCAATAAATTACCTTTAGTATTTCATAATTCTAAATTAATATTATTGTTTTTATTTATTTATTGTTTTTTTTTTAAAAATATTCCAAATTTATTTGGAAGAAAAAAAGCCCATGACTGTACTTATTTATGAATAGAAAAAATAAACAGCATGCATATTTATTTATTTATCCTGCATCATTAATTTATTTAACATTTTATTCTTTATAAAAGTGTAAGAAAATGCATTATTTATTTTCTGAAAAAAAACAATATACCATATTTATACCTTTTTTTCAAAACAAAAAAGGATATTAAAATAGTAATAAAAAGAAAAATAATGTATTTATTTTTTTATTTATTTTAATTTATTTATTTACAAAAAATTAACACATTTATCATGTCTTAGAAATCATGATTTGACATTATTGTATATTTCAAAAAACAGACTACATTTATGCGCTGTTCCAAAGAAATACCTGGTCATGCACGTATTTATATATTTATTGGTAAAGAGTAACGTACAAAAGTATGCATGTACACAGTGATTTATGAACTAGAAAATGGGAAAATACATGTACATGTATATGTTTATTTATTAGGCCTTATTGTGATTAAACCTGTTGCATAAAATCAACAAATCAGCAGACCAGTACCTTTGTTAGTGTGTATAATAGCTACAGCTGCTGCATACAAATACATTATTCTAGATAGTCATTGCAGCGGAGCTGACTGCTTTGAATCGTTCTTGGTCGCAACCACACAAAACAGGTTTTCTTACATTGAGGCCAATATATTTATTTTAGAAGGCTAAGCCAGAACGTAGTTTGAAGCATGAATGTATTTATTTGTCTTGAGTGTCATGTAATGAGCCAACTCACCAGATTTTGATTCTTATCGCTAGTATATATAAAAAAAATTGTGTTGTTGCTTTACGTCCCAAGTCAACAGCTATGGTCATGGTGGGACGGTCAGTTTACTGATGTTTCAAAGATGGATGAGAATCGTTGTAAACAAACACTGGCGAGTTTACCTTGTTTTGGGGCGTATAGGTAGTCTCCGTTTACAGTTATAATGAACCTACCACAGAATACTGCATATGCATGTGGTAGTGAATACGTCATCTTTACCTGATTATAAGAAAAATAGATTCGCCTCATTACTATGCATCTTTGAAGCATCAGTACATAAGCACACCTTTTACCTAGGCAAGCTTGAACAAGCAGTGAACCAGTACCTCGTACATATACTTTTGTTGTAACTGACAACTACCTTCTTGAATGATTCAGCGGAAGGGAGGAGAATATACATAAAGTAATTCTTTAATTGATATTTATAAGCCATATGGAACTTACCGCTCTTATCAACTTGATCAGTCCAGGTCTGTTTAAAGGGTTGTTCTGTGGTATTTTTCATGTTAGTCAAATTTTAATACAACGTTCAGAAAGCAAACAATAGAAACCCTGATCTGATCAGGGCATGCACTGTTTGCTTACGACCCACAAAATTAACGCTACGCTTATATGTATATGCAGCTATATTGTGGCTTGGTGCCTAATTTAAGGCCACAGCATTTTGCTTAGTCCCAACTATGTGTGTGCAAGCAGACTGCATGGATGCATAGAATCTATTTGAGCCGCAACATGAGATTTTCAACAATGTCAGACATTTTTATGTGCGACCAGCAAAGGCTAAGACCAGCCTGTGCATACGCGCAGTCTGGTCAGAGCCTTTGCTAGTTGCTTGAATATTCAATGACTGTTAAGCTACTGACTAAACATTATTTGCAGTCTCTTAGATTAAAAGTAGACTGCACAGGTTCGTATGAGTCTATACTTGTCAAAATGCTACATTGTTGGAAATCACATGTCGCGGCTCATTTAGCTCTTGCTTGTCACTTATGCGATAAGAACCATTTTCTCATGCATTGGCTCTAATTTAGACGTGCAAAGCATTTTTGTATTATATAGAATATTCATACTGGTCAGGTGACTAACAAAGACAGTGGGTGCAGCCTACTAAAGCGACAGTAAAATACTCCGCACACACCATTGTTGTATAATCTCTATAATCTTTATTGGTAAAAGTTTCTCTTAAAATTTGGTAAGAGTCATAGGTCATTGTGAAGATACGCAAAAAGTATGATGCAGCAACTATTTCTGATGCAAGTAGTACATTTTGATATTGAGCAACGCCATTTGGAATGTATAAAATTATGTCATACCATTAAGTCATACTTATATTATAATTGTAAAAAGATAATCATCCAATAAAAACATACAAGGTCCATAATCTTCATCACACATGCCATTGTCAGTGTTAGTTGCACGACCAGTATACAATTCGTTTAGCTTAGTGTATATTTGTTTTAAGCCACGATGTATTGAAAGGATTATTTAAGCCTTTAGGACTATTTTAGTGTATGAGAGATCAGAGTCTTGGTATTTGTCATGATGAAAAGGCTGGACCCCATGGACATATAAGGTCGTATTTGTCAGTCACTTGGGTTTTCAAAATGATTCCTTTTAATATGTCTTCTTTGTATTCTGTTATTTTAAGTTATTGTTGCTATTTAAAGTTATGAAGCAGTTTGTGAAAATAACTATTATAACATATGCGAACATAGAAGCTCATACCTACCCAGTGAATATGCACTTGGTCAGGGTGAATAGTCTAACGATTTGGCCTACTATTTCCTCTAATGTTTATTTAGCACTACTTTATCTACCAATCAGACGCTATTTTTATTCGCTTTCAATCAATCAGTTTGTCTCTTTTAATTTTTATCACCAATAAGATATATAGTTTTTGCCTTATTATTCACTCTCTTTTTACTTCTTTTATCCACCAATCAGATGTCTCCTTTACTTTTTTTTCCACCAATCAGATGTCTCTTTTGCTTCTATTTCCACCAATCAGACGTCTCTTTTGCTTCTATTTCCACCAATCAGACGTCTCTTTTGCTTCTATTTCCACCAATCAGACGTCTCTTTTGCTTCTATTTCCACCAATCAGATGTCTCTTTTGTATTCCAAAAAGAAAACATCTGCATGCAATACTGTTTTTAGAACCTACATTGCAAATATTGACAAAATTTATTTAATTGGTATACAAAAATGTATCCCGCCTGAAATATCATGATATAAACAGCAATATCTGTTGTTTGTGAATATATTCCTATCCATAGATTAGCATATAACTGATAATTTGAAGAGGTGAAACAAATAAAGATTTGTTGCGACATTTAAATGTAAAATAAAAGAACCAAACTACAGACAGAGGTACCCGCCATAACTAAGATTTTTTCAAACTCTTTAACCCTTTGTATTGTGATAGATTTCCAATACATATTGATACAATAAGTATTGGATTGCCCATTTTGTACTTTAATGGGTCACAGGTAGAATTTTCTAAATAATAATGTATATCTGTACCTGAAGTTTGTTTTAATCTCAGCGATAGTGCAGACCCTGGTGAAATGCAGCGTTATGCTGCATTTCATCTGGGTCTTCACTGTTTGCCAAAGTATCCGTTTAGGGGCTTCCAGTATACAAAGAGTTAATATTGTCTAGTCAGTGGTATCCATTCTATGGAAGATATTCTCACTCTACATTACCACCATTTTGTAGATACACAGGCTGATTAATAGTTTCATCTGTCAGCGTATGTTATAACTGTCTTTTTGCACTCTGTCGCTTTTATGTTTTGTTAATTAAGAAATAAAACGAGAACCAATAATTACTGAGTTGTCTTATATCTTCAGCCAGATTTTTTTTAAAGTTTGTACAACACATACATATATTTCACAATGTTTGCAGCTACTGTAACAGTTATACATGTACATGTATACAGTCATGTAATGGTCAGATATTATCACCAAACCTTAAGAGAAGACACGGGCGATCCAGAAAAAAATTGTAGGGGGAGTTGGGGGTGGGGGGCTTGGGAGGAGTGGTTGATGAGTGGGGGTCTTGACAGCGTTTATTTTTCTTCAGTCAACAACTTACTTCACAGAGGGCAGTGGGAACCTCCCTCGATAAGCAATCGGATGATTGGGTCCAATAGTTTCTCGAGGGAGGGCCGTACCAGTATTTCTATGGAAACCTATAACCACTTGTTATTTTCCAGGGGGTGGGAGGATGTCCGGACCCCCTGCCCTCCTCTGGACCCGCCCATGGAATATGACAACTGTAAAAAATGATTTTAGCAAGATGGAAACAATATGGTCATATTGGCATGTGTATAAAACTTGAAATTTTGCTCAGCTGCGATTGATTGTGTATGTGCTTGTAATGAAAGCATACTGAATCATTATTCTCAGAACCAACAACTATTGTTCTCATGGCTTATCTCGTTATTGGGGCAGCTGTAGGTCAATTTACTATACATTGTACAACTTTCGTTAACTTTCAATACTGTAAATTCAGAAATATTTGCGAGGGTTTTATTTTCGCGAAACTTTGCACATATGCGAAGTTTCGTGAAAATAAAATCCTCGCAAGATGGCGTAATCACTCTGTCTTTTACTGATGAAGGTAAATCATGTCATAGTCGCGAATTGTTACTTCGCAAATATGTCTTTATACGCTATTCGCGAAAATAAAATTCTCGCGAAAATTTCCGAATTTACAGTAATTTAATTTGGGCATCGATGTCAGAAAAACTTACATTGTTGTATGCGTACAACAAGGCGCAAACCAGCCTGTGCATCCCCGCAGTCTGATCAGCGAATTTGTTATTCGTTATCTGAAAAGTAAAGTAGTCAAACCTGCCACATGTACAAATCAAGCATTCTTACTAGTTTTTGTAGCTCAGTAGGCTAATTTGAGTACTTCTTGGCTAGAAACCCAGAAGACAGGTTTTCTTGCGCCAATGCCTGTTAGATCTGCTGAATAAATAAATGAATACAATAAAAGTTCAAAAAAATTCGAACACTAGTTGCATGCTAAAAAAGGCCCAAGACAAATAGCGCAGACCCAGATCAGACTGCTTCTTCAGAAGCTGTCTGATCTGGGCCTTCTCTGTTTCCTATTCTTCCAAGCATTGCCTTCTCTGTTTTCTATCTTTCCAAGCATTTATTGAATTCCCTCATTGAAAGCCAACATTTTTGTTGAATGCATAACTAGAAAATTGTTCCAAATTTTAGAAAATTTATCATAGTATATTTCCTCTCCTTGCTATTTCTTCTCCTTAATACTAGATCTGACTCTGAGCTCTTTGCAGTCGCTGGATCTCTTACATTATCATGATTTCACAATCGGCATGATAAAACAGTATATATACGGATCAGCTAGCTAGTTTAGAAGTTGTCTGATCTTGGTACACTATTTTCACATGGGGATATACTTTTGACCCAGTAGGACAAGAGCTATACAATCTATGACATACTTAATTGACCTTATAAAAGATAAGGATGTATTTACGTCTTTTCTTAAAAACTCTGTTCAAAACGTAAGTAAAACAATTTTGACAAACGCGTTTTGAATTACCCTATTTACATACATGTACAAACGCTGGACATGAACAAAATACGAAACCTGTGTGATATTGCACAAGTTTTATATTGTGTTCAATGTAATGCATTTCCGGCGATTGTGACAACAAATATTTTTTAAGCGGTTTTGTTGTTTCTTGGGTTCTGTGTTTCATCCTTATTTTGTTATTCAGTAATTTGTACCCGTCTAGTTTTGCAATAATCTTGATGGAGAAGATTGAGCTGATTGCTTTGCTTTAATTGTCTTCCTGATGTTTTGTGACAGTCAGTGTTCTGTGGCTCTTCCTCACGATGCCGTGGGTTGGTCTGTGTTGTGTGATTGTAATCATTCTCACGCTGACAAATAATTTCTTAAAGTGTTGCACAAATGTACATGTAATGCGACGTCTGATTGGATAACTTCATAAATTTGCGAAATTGCGACAATCGCAAACATAATAACGTCTCCTTTCGGTGGAAACCGCTGTATGTAGGCGTAAGTATATTACATTTTTGCTGTATTTTTGAAGGAAAATGTAACTTATTAGTGCATTAGAATGGGGATAACCATATTCAAAATTTTCATTTGAAGAGGTATAATCGACGATATCCATAAAAAATTGAATACAGTCATCACCCTTAATCTTCTCATATACTGTAAATTCGGAAATTTTAGCGAGGATGTTATTTTCGCGAAATTTCGCAGATGCGAAGTTTCGTGAAAATAAAACACTCGCGAAATGGCGAAATCACTCTGTCATTTACTGATGTTGTCTCATGCCTTAGTCGCGGATTTGTAGCATGGGAAATATAGCTTTTAACGTTATTCGCGAAAATAAAATTATCGCTAAACAGCAGTGACAGGTATGAGGCTGACACAGATTCGTAGCTTGACGCGTAAAGAAAAAGTCAAAGCCAATGGGCAGGAAACGTGATAAGTGTAAAGAAAAAAGTATCTATACACCAGTAACATGTGTTTTGGTACACATGGGAATGCCTCACTGATGCAATTCCAAGATGCACTGACAACTTTAATTTTGTATTTACACTTCATATGAGTTTATTGGCATATTTTATTTTCTTTCTCAACTTTATATATGGTTTCTGTGAAAGCATGGAAGAAATAAAAAAAGTAAGGGAGTATGACCAGGAAATACCACAATAACATCCTGCAGACTAACCCATGGCACCGCTAGGAAAAGCCACAGAACACTTGCAGTTACAAGACATCAGTGAGATAGCTAAAGTAAAGCATTTAGCTCTTTTATCCCCTCCAAAATGATTGAAAAACTAGAAAGGGCACTAAGAACAGCATAAAAACAAGGACCAAACACAGAAGCCTCACACAAAATGGGAGCAACAACAACAGAACCACCGCCTTAGAACGGACAGCGGCCTAAGATATTGTGTGTGTGTGTGTGTGTGTGTGTGTGTGTGTGTGTGTGTGTGTGTGTGTGTGTGTGTGTGTGTGTGTGTGTGTGTGTGTGTGTGTGTGTGTGTGTGTGTGTGTGTGTGTTGGGGGTGCTTAAATCAATTCATTGGCGTCACATCTTCACCCTAAATTATGTTGTTGTTAAAACAAAAAAAATGTTTATCTCGTATGTAGGCTTCCTAGCGTATACAATGCATCATCACAGAGAAACAATCAAATCAAATTAACACACTATGATGAAACAAAGAAAAGGGCACATGACTCAGAGTTAGTCAAAGCTAAAGAAAATCTCAAATTGAGCCACGGTGGACCTGAAAACTTTTACACGTGCAATAGCTGTTCAAAATTTTAATTGTGCATTTTTACAACCATAAACACAATCTTACATCGACACAGCAATAATAAATTTACATACAATCAAACTACGTTTACTTATAAACTTGTCTCTTAACTACTGGAATATTGCACCTCAAATGGAACACAGTTTTTCGTTTTTAAAATTTTACGTACAAGTTACTTCACATCGAAAGTTTACATGCGCATAGAAATAGCAAATCCTAACTAGATTTAAATTTTGGCGGAGAATGATATCAATTTTACTGCTCTGATATCTTGTAAAAATAAATAACTTAGTTTTGTTTGTATGAAAACATTCTTTCAGCCACCATTTTTGTACTGTTGGTGTAATACACCTGGGATAGATATACCAGTATTTGCTAATCTATAAAATGTCCATTAGAGATTACAGCAGACGATTATCTTGTTGAAGGCATCACATTGTGCGGCTTACGATGCAATCTAAGTAAGAAAGGGTGCAAAGATCAGGAATCGATACAATCAAGCACCACACCTGACCCAGGATACCAATGGGAAAGTAACAAACTTTTATAGGTCTATAAATAATGGCCTTTCTTTTGGGTCACCACTTTTGCGACAGTGTTGGAAATAGCTGAAACATTATTGACTAGGCTGGTAAACGGCAACGCAAGTCAATATGTAGCTACATTCAAAACCACTGAAGCATTGTTATTAATTGTCTTATATTAGAATATGCATGGCTTTATGTTCAACTGATAGTCATTGATCAGTTTCGCTCAAGGTACTAGAGGGAAATATTATTTGGCATAAACATAAAGATTGTTTAAATGCCATCCTATCACAGCATTTATGAAAGCGCATGCACACTTTAAAAATATTTTTGACTAGGGTTTTAGGTTTAAATATATATTTCTAATTAAATTTAAAATTCGCATTTTAGATTTAATGTTATTGCCGATAAACAGTGTTCCATTTGAAGGTTATATTACAGTAAGACAGATGCTCCTGCTAACATTCCTGGTGTATGTGACGCTGTTGGCATGTGGCACCCTTGGAGGTCTAGACACGCAATGGCGGACATTCAAGACAACTTATAAGAAACAGTATGGTGGGGAAGAATCGTTAAGGTAAGGCAAACCGTAAGTGAGTACGATCAGGAAATACCACAATCACACACTGCAGACCAACCCACGGCACCGCGAGGAAGAGCCACAGAACATTTATAATTTCAATACACATGCAAGACCATAATAGCAAAGCAACCAGCCTTTTCCTCCTCTTCAAGATGATTGCAAAACTAGAATGGACACAAAGTAAAGCATGACAAAACAAAGACAAACACAGAACTCCCACAAACAATGGAATGTACACCAATCAATAGATCAACAACTACAGAACCACCGCCTAAGAACTGACAGCTGCCTAAGCCACAGGAGGATGGGGGCTTAAATACATTTTACAGGCGCCAAACCTCACCCTAGATACTATTGTTGTTAAATCATAAAAGCAAGAGTACAACAAATACACTCGCCACAACAAGAGCACATCCAGTCAAGCAATTCACTGCGCACAAGCATAAGATGATTGTAAAAGCCACCAACAGACCACTTGCAATCATATAGGCCATGTTGTGGGAATATCTGAATTTGTTTGATGCGAAAAACAAAGGTGCAGACCAGCCTACGCATCTTCGCAGTCTGATCAACCTGTTTACCCGCCACAACAAGAGCACATCCAGTCAAGCAATCAACTGTGCACAAACATATAAGATGATGGTTAAACGTAAGACTCGCCAACAGACTACTTGTAGTTATATAGGGTATAGAGAATACTGACTATCATGAAGGTGTATCAGACTTCAGAAAATGAGATCAAGGACTTATCTTCTTTAAGGGGATATATCTTTCAAAAGCTCTTACTTGCATGAAAATGTTCCTGTCTAAACAAAAATTGCTTTTTTATCAAGGAGACGGATACCCTTGGCCACATTGTTATATGAACAATATATACATCTCACATAGATCACTTTACGCCCCAACACACAGCTTTTGAACAATCGGCAGCATGCTTATCGATCTTTTTAGAGTTACTTCCTTTTTTTACCCATGGAGTGTGCTTATTTTACCTTCAGCTAGCCAAACTAAATTAAACAATCCACATTCCTGGGAAGAAAATAGTGTCATCATCTTTCACGTCATTGTGTGTTATCAGTGTTTTTTATCAATTGTTTCATCATTTAAAGCATATTTTGTCATCGATATATACTTAGAAGAAAAAGTAATGGCTAATGGCCCACAGTCAGTCACAGTTAATGATATACACGAAATACACCAGCAAAAGACAAGTATCCGACATTATATGGGACTCTCAGAAAATGTGTGCCATTTTATAATCTCTATTTATGTTATGGGCTTGCCAGTTTTACTAACATTTGTTATACAAATGCTACTGATGCTTCTAAGATGCTTAGTAATGAGGTGATTCTATAGTTCAAATAAACAGGTAAAGGTGACGTATTCACTACCACGTGCCGCCATATGCAGTATTCTGTGGTAGGTGCATTATAACTGTAAACTGGGACTACCTGTATGTCCAAAAACAAGGTAAACTCGCCAGTGTTTGTTTACAACGACTCTCATCTATCTTTGAAACATCAATACCTTTTGATATCCAGTAAAATATTAATTCTTAACCTTGTTATCATGAAAACTTTAAGTTTGTCATTTTGAGTTTTGAGTGTTCACCTGAACTCATTTGTTATACTCGTTCTTTAATTACCACTCGAAAAGGTTTTGGGCTGTTCACAAGTGTTTCTATTGGTTGGAGGTCTAAAATTTCATTGGCTGGTTTGATAAAGGTTAACCGCTGCAACATGTTAGAAAAGAGCAAGAACATCTCATCTTTTGCCAAGAACTCCCCGACACAACGTCGTCGCCCTAATCCAAATGGTACCACTGGGGAGCGTTTCATGAACTCCCCATCGTCATCTAAATGTCTCTCTGGTTTGAATGAGTCTGGGTCTTCCCAGAGAGAATCGCCATGGTTGGCTGAATGAAGGTTAACTATAACAACCGTGTCTTTATCAATAGTGTATCCATTTATTTCCGTATCTATTGTTGCACTGCGTGGTAGGGACAGAGGGACGATGCTGCTTAAACGCATTCCCTCTAAAATTGTGGCTTGTATTTGGTGCAGATGTTTCCTGTCAGTCAGATACACTTTACGACTGTTACCAATAACTTTGTCTAGCTCTGATTGCACCTTCCTTTGAGCATCAGGGTAGGCAACCATATACAGGATCAACCAGTTCATCGTAGTGCTAACGGTGGCATATCCTGCGCCAATCAAATCCGTCAGTGTATATAGCAATCTATCTTCAGTGACATCCATTGCTTTATCAGTCACTTGCTTTGGAAGGTCAGCAAGAAGGAATATATCGGTAATATCACGTATATTCTCTTCATCGAGCGACTGCTTGTGTTGGCTTACTTGCTGATACATAATTTTATCAAATAAGCGGGTGAGTTGAACAAATTTAACAACTTTCTTTCTTAGGATGTGCTTCAGAATTGGCAAAACATCCATTGGGTTACCAGATCCTACAAATTTGAAGAAAACATCCATGGCTTTGATAAATTGTCTGAAGTTTTCAGTTTCTTTCACGTCCTGTGCTTTTCCGTATAAAACTTGATAAATACAGCTTACAGCTGTACGAGTAACGTAATCTCTTATATCTTTAGGCTCTTCATTTAGAGACTTTAAGTGGCTCATCAATGCCTCAGTTTCTTCTTCTATTATGTTTTCTAGTTGATGACTTCTATGAGTGTTTGTAAACCTTCGCAAAGCGGACGCTGTTATCTTGCGATGTTTTAGATAGGCGACATTAAAGGGTCCAAACTCGACACTTTCTTCGTTATTATGAATTTCCCTGCTAATCTGTGTTGAACAAAAGTCTGGTCGTCCTGAAAAGGCGTCTCCTGGTCTTTCTAAGACCCCTTTAATCGTCGTATATCCATTTAGTACAACAGCATCCCAGCTTCCTAGTTTAATTCTAAATATATCCCCGTATGTTTTCCGCCATTTTCGAAATGTTTCCGTGGTTTTCGAACCAAACAGTGGAAGATGTCCCAATACTGGAAAGCCCAAAGGTCCTGGGGGCCGTCCTTTCTGTTTGAACGGTCTCGAAAAGGGTAAGATAACCAGAGTTATCAAGAAAACGAACACTGAAAGTGTCAGTACTTGGAGTGAATCGTCCATATTAACTATATGACTTCACGAACTAACTAGTATTGATATAATAAAGTACACAAGTTAACCTATTTCGGCCAGGTTAGTAAACCTACATTGTATAAAAGTAAGAAGGTCAACCTTTGATGATTGTCATCAATGATTCAGGTCTTTAGTTAAGTGTGAGTAAAAGAAAGATAATGTTCTTATTTCTCAACTAAAACATTTGTTGTGGATACTCAAAAGAACCGACTCGATGAGACGGTTCTTTTGAGTACACACAACATTAGCTAAAACTATGGGTAAGAATATTTTAACAATTTTATGCTGAAAAAATGTTTATCTAAGCCTTTGGCCATTGTCATGCTTAACAAATTAATAGTTACTTTGTACTTCTACGACAAATCTAGTTAATGTGTACCCTACATCGACTCTCGTTTACTCGAAGTACTTTAGACCAGAGTTTTTTTATTTAGAATTATCCAAACTGGGCTTATTTGAGTTCTAGATAGTATTCAACCAGAAGTAAAGTGTTGGTAAACTGATTCTAGGATTATGAGTTCCTGAGGTTACATGTTTCCTAGCTGTCACTGTCACCAGACGAAATTGAATGAGCAGTTGAGACCTACGGTTTTACTGTAAATTCGGAAATTTTCGCGAGAATTTTATCTTCGCAAATAGCGTTAAAAGACATATTTGCGACGTAAAAAAATCGCGACTATGGCATGATTTACCTATATAAGTAAACAACATAATGATTTCGCCATTTCGCGAGGATTTCATTTCACGAAACTTCGCATATGCGAAGTTTCGCGAAAATAAAACCCTCGCGAAAATTTGCGAATCTACAGTATCGATCTTGACGTTAGGTGGCGACGTCCTGAATGCGAACGGTCCGACATTGTCCCAATTTGTCATTGACATTTCATAAGACCTTTTGTCGTCCTCGCATGGCATCGAAATTGTTGAGCTTTCACCGATGGCATCACGTTAGCTTGTACCATTCCACCCCCCCCCCCCTTTTGCATTCAACAGGTGTCCTTCGTGGTATCGTTAAGAATTTCTAGGGATAAGGCGGGCTATTTCCCTAAATGAGACGTTCGTTTTATTTTTTTATGATAACGACTAGAGACACTAGGCAGATTCAACGAATTCATTTATAGACCAGTCGTCTCCGCACTCTTGCACCATAGTCCGTTTATTTAAAACGAAAAGGATTTTCCTGTTTTCCACCCTTCTTCGTTTTGAATGAGAATTTTATTTTGATAATCAACTGTGTGGGAAATAGGCCGTTTAACTAAGCTAAACAATCGTCATATTACAATAGATTATATATATATTTAAACAGGTGATGTACAATGAAAAACGACTATCTTGCAAGGAGTCTATTTTGTCAGATGTTTGTCTACTTAGGCTTATTCACCCCATCCCCTAGACACAAGACGCCCTTAACATATGTTGCATATGTATATAGCGACATTTCATTATCCTACGGACATCTTGGGTCCAGGGAGGAAACATCTAAAAACAAACTGAAATACGCCAGTTTCATCTTTCCAATGACACACAACACAATTTTAAGCATAAAGAGGGCCCATATCGGCATTCATAATGAACGTTTAGCCTGATAAGTATCAATAGTTACAAAAAATCAAAAAAGATAAATGGCTAGGAAAGATAAATGAATTTGACAAATTCTTTAGAGAAAGAAAACATGACAAGTTCCGGGAATGGTATCACATATAACCGCGAAGCTTGGAAGGGTTAATGATTCTTTTCCCCCAAGGCAAGTTCAGGGTAATTAATTAGTTACAATCCAAACTCGTTTTACAATCGCTTGAATGAGATTTTAATGAGTTTCTAATTCTAACACTGATAGGCATTGCTTACATTGTTACATCTAAATTCCAATGTTTGGTGAGGCTCCTGATCTCGAGCCAAGCACTCTACCGCTGAGCCACTACGCTCCTATTTTCGTTGTACATATATACTATATGTAAGTGTTTACATGCTCTAATCTACTATTCCACAAATAGTTTATGACAGTGACATTAGGTAAATCCCAAAACCGGTTCAAATGTATAACTTTCAATAACTGTATGAGATATACTTATAACTTGAATTTCGTACCAAAACATATTATGACCTCACTGTCGGAATCTTCTTATTTAATTATACTATATTCAAAGATTTAATGATTCATTATTTTCGTAACATTCAAGGAAAGTCACCTAGTGTGGTAAAAGTGATTTTCCATACTCTAAGGAACTGCTCATATAGGAAAGAATTCGCCCCCACTGGGAGCAAATTCTTTCCTTTAAGAGAAGTTCCTATTTGAAAAGGGACATACTTGTAGAGAACCAATATTTGATACAGTAGTCTCCTTTTGATGTACGTTACTTTTTCAGCGTTCTGGCTACGCCATTGCTTGAAGCAAACAAGTCCTAGGTCGAGCATACAAAGTAAGGAAGAAGGCAAAGATCAAGTCAGCTCTGCATACATTCAGAAAAATTAGTATCAAGCTAAAGTACCCTGATAATGTCGTTCTAGAATAAACCGATGATATTTTTCTAATAATACATGATGATAGTCTAAAATGAAAACAATGATGCAATTCTAAAAATAAAAAAAAATTCAAGATGGCCGCCGCGTATGCGTAGAACATAATATCCAAGTGGTGCATATGCACTTGAACTTCAGTGTTTGAGGAATGCCATATATCCAGACAAAAATAGAGGATCTTACATGAGTGCTCATGTTTTATTGAATTTATTAAACGAGTTGGGAAAAAGAGATAAAATGCGAGGCTTGCCGAGCATTTTATCTCTTTTTCGCAACGAGTTTAATAAATTCAATAAAACAAGAGCACGAATGTTAGATTCTATTTATCATATGACGAATTCTTTGAAATCTCATTTCTGGCGTACAACGTTATGATTTTGTTCTCATGTACGCAACGTTGTTATGGACGTCATAACGTTTCCCGTAAATCGATAAACCACTAGTGGTTTACAGATTTTATTGCATGGCGTTATTTCACTCCCAGACGCGACGTCATATGATAATCTCATGGAATAGTCCCTTGAGAACCTTACTTCATTCTGCCAAGTAGTTAGCATGCCGCTACTTCACAGTGGAGAATCACGTGACTTAAGAGCATTAAAATTGGCGGATTTTTGTCAAAACCCCTCGATTCAGGTAAGACTTTCTTTGATATTTCCGTTAATACTGACCAGACTAGCATGGGGTTTGAAGCAGATACCCCTGATACATGGCAGGAACATGTGTATCTTTAGCGACTTTCAGACAAAGATCTGGTTAAATAGTATGAGGGTCTTGATGGGGGGGGGTCTGGTATTCACTATTCATTAAAAATTTAGCTCATTATTCATCTCATTAAAATTTTGGATTATTCATTAAAATAAGACCAATTATTCATTAAAAGTAAGAAAGGTGGCAAAGAAATCTGATTATTCACTATTCATTATTTTTTTCTTCAATTCATTAAAGAAATAGGATTATTCATTATTTTTGGGCACTTATTATTCCCACCCAGACCCTCTAGTATTGACGAGCAACCGAATTTTTCGGTTACTTGTCTATAACTTTTAAACCAGATCTTTGTCCGAAAATAAAATAATATGGGCATGTTGCTGTCCTTTTTCCAGAGTATCTGCTTCAAACCCCATACAAATCTGACCAGTATTAACGGAAATATCAAAGAAAGTCTTACCTGAATCAACAGTTTTTTTCAATGGTGTCCGTCATTATCGTTGTTTTGAAGTCAAATGATTCTCTGCCGTGTACTTGCTCTATTAACTGTCTAGGCGTGGTATTTGGGAAGACAACCTTCGATTTATTGAGAAACACAACAACGAAGCTGATGCTGGTCTACACACGTTTCGATTGGGCATGAACAAATATGCTGATTTAGTGAGTATAAAATAAATTTCATAAGTCCAGATTGACACAATTTCTAAAATTAGAAAAAACTTATCCATCAATTTAATAAGCGTGCCAGTATAGCAAAGGAAACAATGCAATCTCTGTTATTAAAGAAATACATTTGCACTTGCAAAATTTAATTCTCAAAGATGTATGAGTCACGACATGTGATTTCGCACATTAGTGTAGACTCATACAAGCCTGTGCAGCCTCCTGTTAAGCTTAGAAACTCCAAATGATGTTCAGTCAGTAGCTTAACACTCATAGAATATTCAAGCGACTAGCAAAGGCTCTGATCAGACTGCGCGTATGAGCAGGCTGGTCTGAGCCTTTGCTGGTCGCACATACACCATTGTTGGAAATCTCATGTTGCGGCTCAATTATAACGGCTTGAAATGAACCAAACTGTAAAACCTCGGAGTCTGCACTTTCGCATAGTTGCACTATTGTGTATAATTTCTTGCGATTGGTACAATAAAATCAAACTGCCATGTACATTTCAAAAACCTTTTGTTTTGCGCATATTGTAAGATCATCTAGGGTGCATCTATATTTCCACTGTACATTTGTATAGCACAGACAAGCAATTTTACACCTTCGGTGTATTACAATTAATTAGGCAATTTTGGACATTGGATTTTTAAAAGACTCGCATTGTCTCAAGACAAATTTTATCTGACATTTAAGACGTTTCTATTCTTTCTAGACATCTACAGAATTTTCGAGGGCATTGAACGGTTTCAAACAAAATCTCACTGATGACATTTGCGAGTATGACCTCACTCTGAAAACGAGGCTATCTGATCTTCCCGTACAAGTGGATTGGTCCAAAGAAGGATACGTAACAGCCATAAAAGATCAGGTTCGTATTGGTTGACAAAATATTGCCCCTTTCCAACGAGATAGAAGTGTTTTACATGGTGTGTTTGCAGTCAACTTTTTTTGTTTTCTTTTTTACTTGCATAAATTTTGTTTTGCATGGGTATTGTTTAAGAAATAGATCAGCTCCAGCAGTGAATTGTTGAGTAATAATTCACTGTTTGGAGGTCAGTTGTAAAGAAAATCAAATCACGAGCGCGCAGCGCGAGTGATTTATCTTCGTACAACTGACCGACAAACAGTGAATTATTACCCAACAATTCACGCACTTGAGCTGATCTATTTCGATTCTAACACACAATAAACGACGAAAACACATTCGAAGTCTTCAGCTTCTTCCAACTTTCCGCCATTGCATTGAAGAACTCCCACCAATACTTAGACTACGTCGCATACGTTTACATGTAATTGTAACGTCTTTCAAGCGTAAATACGACGTTACACCGTCTAACGCCATGAATGACGTCATTTTCCAGTGACGTCAGCTATCACACACTTTAGCAGTGAATTATTGTCCGATATATCACAGTTCGTTACCGTTGGCTCTATAGGCGAGGTGTGTTAGAATATATTATATGAACAAGTGCACGATGATTAGCATGTATTGGACTAGATTTTTTCATGAAAGCAAGCAAAATAGACCATGATCAGAATGCTCCTAAGGGAGCACTCTGATCTGGGTCCATATTGTTTGCAATATAGGCTACTTAAGAACATAAACAGACGAGAGGGACAGCCGGTAAAGGTCGTGACTAGCAAGCTAAGGGTTAAAGTGATACTTAGATACTGGCTTATTTGTTTGTTGGTCTGGTTTGATGCTTTACGTCCCAGTCAACAGCTATGGTCATATCAGGACGGTCAATTCACCTAACCACACTCTCTTCCTGGGCAAGCTTGACTTAGCGGCTAACCAGTACTCCGTGCACATACTTTCGCTTATAACTGACAACAACCCTTCTTGAATCCGTGAAAGGCAGGAGAATGGCCGTAGAAATTATTTCATGATCAATCTCCACGAAAGTATGGGACCAGGCCAGGATCGAACTCGCGACCCCTGAGATAGTTGCTGATATATTATACTTGTATGCTTTATAACAGGGTGACTGCCTTTCGTGCTGGGCATTTTCTGCGACTGGAGCTTTGGAAGGTCAACATTATAAGAAAACACAGAAGCTGGTTTCCCTCTCAGAAAAGAACTTGATGGACTGCTCCTGGATTGAAGGTACAGTATAATCGTTTGATACAACATTCATTTCATTGCCACACTGGATAGGGGATACATGTAATCGAAAACGTTAATACTATCGACGAACGTAGATAAAAATCGTTATAAACAGAGTTTTCGATCGACTGGCGTCAAATGGCAGTCCAAACACTATTTCTAGCAAATTTTTTGTCCGTGTTCGTCGATTGTTAAGAATGTTTCTGATTGCCACCTACCTGGTGTGATTACAGCTTACGTTATAAGAGGCGATATTGTTAGCTAATTTTCATATATAGTTGTTATTTTTCTTTACGTCGTTGTTAACATTTTTTCCAGTCATGTCAGATGGGTCCTCCTGGGTTGAACCAGTACTATGCGGAGAATAGGCTCAAACACATAATAACTCTATCTCAAGTCAAGCACTCTACTATTTAGTTATGAAATTTGCACTGTTCTGTACACCTTATTATCTGTGAAACGGTATTGAAATTTTCAGCGATTATTTATAGTCAGGGCCCTTAGGGACAAAAAATAGGTCCCGTGCGAATTGTGTGCCGATTTATGGTGACCTATATCAAAACCTTCAATTGAGTCTTACCTTTAATTCAAAGGTGGTCACCCATCTCAAATCCGCGTCTGAGGCTAGTTATGACGTCATAAATATGGCGACCATAATAAGAAACTGCCCGTTAATAAAAGCTATAGTTTGTGTTTGTATGGTCATTATTATCCAACACGAACGTTCTTTTTTAACATAATATCAATTATTTTAGTCATATGATGGTTACACCAATGCTTTACCTGACTTTGACAATAAATTATTTATCGATAACTATATTTTGCATGCAAAATACCGTAGGTTTCCTATAAATATCCAGCTTATCTGGTCATCTTTAGACTGATGGCTGAGAATGTTTTTGCTACCCCTGGAGAATTTTGCAAGCTTATCCTATCTAAAAGAAGATTCCAAGCTGGGTCTTTTAATAGATGTTTGCACTATGTTGGCCGGGGCGTTAGTCACTGACAGCCTGTTACATATGTTACCATATTAAATTTAGAAAAAAGAAAATTAAGATTTTGAGCTACACGAAGAAGGCTTATTATTTAAATTACTCATATGGTCTGCATATTGACTACTTTAGCTACACATAAGTTCTTTTGGAGTAAAATTACAGCTTCCTGTGGTGTTATGTGCGTTATTTAAATTAGATTATTTTTTAAACATGAAAATTGTGACCAATACCATTTACTTTTAAGCTGATATGTGCATTTTCCAAAATGTTTTGATTTTTTTGTACTAACAAACTCATTTTGGTTAGAGAAAATCCAAAGTTTGCTTTTATACTTTAAATATAGTGTCTTATACGTGCAATTAAACAACCAAAGGCTATACCCAATTTTAAGGAGCCGAATTTGGTAGGCATCATTTAAGTAAAAATATATGAAAACATTTGCTACTGTTGGATATCTTGCATATTTGGGATTGTCTTGCTCATATTATAAAGAATTATAGAACTAGCATGTTTAACAACAAGATTGAAGCACTTGTTAAAGGTTTTAACATATGTTACAAGACTTAATAAATGAGCAAGGACATTGACTTGATGTACGAGATGATATTTCAGGATAAAATGAATATATTTCGCATGTTTTCCTAGCTATAGTCTCCAGCCTCTGGTGCCTAAATCTTAGGTATTGATGATTATTAAGCCCCTGTACCTTTGTTACAGATGTTATGAATATTTCTTTTCAATATTTCCTAATATAAATAATTCTAAAATAAAGATACATCCTAGAGGAACATAGAAAATAATCGTTTCACGTTTAAACAGTACAATTTAGTAAATGTCACTTTCTAATGTAAATATTCTAAACCAATCCTTATCCAAGTCATATACAATATCGATTATTATTTCTGCTTCTCTGGTAAAATAATAGTCCTCCTCATCTTATAAAAACCAGAATAATCATCAAACAAGATTTTGACTGCAAGCTGAGTAATGACTTGCTTCATCCCAAACTCTTTTAGATATACTCTATCGTATGTACCAGTTCAAGGTGAATCGAATTGGAGATGTTTGCACACTGTAAGCATGGGTGTTAGCCTGTAACAGCTTGTTACATATGTTACTTTATCAATTTTAGAATAAGAAATTTGAAAGTTTGAGCAACACAAAAAAGACATTTAAACTAGCTAATAAATGAACATTCTAATAGTCTGCAAATTACTGGATGACTTATCTACATATGCCAACTGTTTACAGCTACATGTTGTATTATGTGAGTTACATGAACTAAATTATGATTTAAAACTGGTAATTTTGGCTATAGTCATTTAGTTTAACGACTGCTCTGAGTCGGTTTCAAAATGTTTTAGATTATTATGATAATTTTACTCTTATTTCAATATTTTGGCCAAAGGCCATTATCAAGAAAAACATGCACTTCAATGTCAACTTCAAGATGGTGGAACAGCGACTATGTAGTTGACATTGAAGTGCATGTTTTTCTTGATAAAAGCCTTTGGCCGAAATATTAGATTAAGAGTTAAATTATCATATGTGTTTAACATTGTTCTCTATGGAATATAAATGACTATCGTTTAAGATTAGGTTTAACAAACCTATACACAATTGACGGATACAAAAGCCAAAGTTTGCTTTTCTATCTTAAATATTTTGTCTTATATGAGCTAATGCACAACCCTACCCCCAGTTTTGCAGAGGAGCAAATTTTATTTTCGCCGCTTAAATAAAACACATATAAAACAATTTAAGAGTTTTGATATTTTACATTTTCTTTAACCGTCTTGCTCATATATCATCAAGTTTCTATGATCAGGACACGTATTAAAGATGTCAATGTGCCATTGGTGATGTCACAACCAGGGCTCTGATCGAATTCCATGCACTTTCAGGTGCTGATATTAACTAGTTCAATGTCAGGAAAGAGCCAAAAATCATATTGGCAGGTATTTAGCTATGCTGGAGACTCTATCCACGAAGCATTCTTTCACCTCGGCTCAGTGCCCTTAGAAAGCACTGTGGCGGATGCACTAGAGTAATATTTGTAAATTGTCCTGACTTCTTAGCTCTTGTCTGTGATGTCTAACTGTGAGTTTGTTACTTTCCCATTGGTATCCTGGGTCAGGTGTGGTACTTAATTGTATCGATTCCTGATCGTTGCAGTCTTTCTTACTTTGTATTAGCCAGTCACTGATATTGTGGGACTCACTGCGTTGACGTAGTAGAAAAAGTTGAATTGCAAAAACAAACACTTCCAAGAGCTGTGTTTCTCGAAGGTGTCAAACGTACGCAGTACCAGTT
Source organism: Loripinus fragilis (assembly GCA_964019695.1). NCBI lineage: Eukaryota > Metazoa > Mollusca > Bivalvia > Lucinida > Lucinidae > Loripinus > Loripinus fragilis. Next base: position 11,995,370 of record OZ026530.1, read on the forward strand.
CATCATTTGGAAAACCTCATCTGTCATTAATCCTGACAAATCCCCCCCAAATCCCCCCCCCTGGAAAAAAGTACGTATATGGGTTTCTAAAGAAATTAGCATTTGGACCCCCCCTGGAAAAAGTTTGACACCCCCCCTGGAAAATAATGGACCCCTCTGGATCCTTGGTAAAGAATTAGTATAGTTTTCTCAGCAATAAAACCATTGGACCCCCTCTGATAACTTTAAAATATGCTGAGGACTAAATAAAACTGACAAAAAATCCTGGATCTGCGCATGTTGCCTCCTGCCCCCGAAACCCCTCTGCAGCTGATAAAATGGGTTGCAGAATGTCTGTATGCGAAACATCTCGGTGTAAGTACAAAGTAAACCATTTATATTGTACTGATTTGTGTTGCTGTGGAGCAGAAGATGACTCTTGTAAAATATTGCCAGTGGTCAATTTGCTTATGACTTTTGAACAACTATTTTCATGTGGATTCAGATATTTCTTTAGCCGTGTCAACAAGAATGCCTTATTGTCCGATTTTGACCTTTGAAGGCGATTCTACCTATAAGCATGCGAAAGATAAATCAGATTGTAACATTTTTCTATTGGCCGTGCTATCGAAGTACAATGGGTAACTTGTAGAGGGTTTATCCTTATTTCCATATCATGAACTTACTACTTAGTAGACTCTTCTAACGTTTGATCCTTCAGGGGTCAAAATCGGACTAAATTGAGTTTGATTGATAGTGTATGCAAATGATTATTACTACTAAATATCTTTTCTTTGAGTGTAGGATAAGCAGCTACAGATAAGCCAAAAGCTTTGAAGCGTGACTCTATTTACAATATTGATATGTTGTACTAGAAAAAAGGGTTTCAGGCATTTATTTACATTTACTATAAAAGCTTTGATATACACATATGTTCTAGCCGGACTGGCTCATAGTACGTATTCTACATCAATCGTTTGAAATAGAAAGACCCAAAGGTCATTAGTCAGAGGTCGTGGTACACACACATATATATATAAGAGATTATTTTTACACCGTTCAATATCAAAACACTGTGTGTTTTTGATTCACTCCACTGTCTTTTTATTCGTAAATCGTGACAGCATTTACGTCCCACCCTCGAACTGACTTCACACTATCTGAATATATTTTGAATGTAACGATTTAAAAGAGTTTGTTTTCAGTCATGATAAGGCTGCCAATTCATTAAAGGAATATTTCCATGCGTTGGAACAAAACGCATATATATGTGGTATTTACATATTAGGCGTTATTTCAATGACGTCATCTTTTTGTTCTGATGCGAAAACACTATGGGCGACATATTAATTTTAATTAACAACCTCCTAAGATTAATTTTGGTGAATTTCGACTGAAATTGGCAAACAAAATGCAAGAAAGTCCTGATCGCCATAGACTACAATGGACATACCGTTTAATTGCACTGATACAATATACGTTATTTTGATGACGTCATAATGACGTCCAGACGTGAAATCCAGATGGGTGACCAGGTGATTTTCATTAGTTATCCCCTAAAGTTTGATTTGGTATAGGTCACCATAAATCGGCATCAAAATCGCACGGGAGTCCCGATCGCCCCTGACTATTATTACTGCTAAACGTCACTTCTCTTGTTGGAAATTGAAAAAAAAATGCAAAGTGCTGTCAAATTGATTTTTTTTAAGTTTCACGTTCAAAAAGTGTTAAGTGTATACAGATACAAGACTTTTGTATAAATAAATGATTTATGCTGTTATGGATTTTTGTATTACTTTGAAAACACATGTCAGCACAAAAAAGCATCAATAAATGTTGCATGCATTTATTCTCCAGGGAACGCAGGATGTAATGGCGGACTTCCTGTCCAAGCATTTACATACATTATAAGAAATGGTGGCGTTGATACTGAAGAATCATATCCATATGAACCTAAGGTGGGTCATTCTTTTCGAGGAATTCAAAGCAATGTTTATCTTTTTATCCTACTAAAGGTTGAATTTACTCAGAGGCTACTCATGGGTAAACACATTGCAGTACCTGGTGTACTCACCAAACCGTATTGACTTTTTCCTGAATTCTATCCTTTTCACTGTCTCTTATTTAGAAGTATTCAAGAAGAATATATCACTACTCATAGAAACGCAAAGAGTTTCCTTTAATATAAAGGGGGTTAACAAACTCATAACTGCTGTCTATATTGTCAATGAGGGATGCATTTTTTACCATAATCTTAAAATGTGTTACATTTCTCATCAAATGCATATTTTTTCAACAAAGGTTTACTTTCTAATGCAGTGATTCTGTTGTTGTTTATTTATTGTTTGTTGTAGCTCCCATGGAGTTCCAGGGCTTTGTATAGGTTCCCTGTTTTGTAGTGTAGATCCTAGTGTCCTTTCTAGCTCTGCAATCATCTTGCGCGAGCTGGTTGGCTTATTCCGTTGTGTTATTTCTATTGTGTGGATGTCTCTAATCTGTGTCTCTTCTTCACGGTGTCCTTGGTTGGTCTATGGTCTGTGAATGTGTTTTTTCTTGGTCACACTCACTTGCTTTTAAAATTGTTTTATTTCCTCGTTGCCAGTGTAATTAAAAATGAATTCTGCGTACAATAGAAATGAACAACTTTGAAATGGTCCCACCAAAGGATGAATCCTTTGTAAAACAACAAAACAAATGAGTATGACTAGAAAACTTCGACCAATCATCCTTCAGTCAACACTTTGCTTTAACAATCTCCTCATATGAGGAGATTGTTAAAGCGAATTGTTGACTGAAGGATAATTATATGAGGAGATGGTCTAAGCGAATTGTTGACTGAAGGATGATTATATGAGGAGATGGTCTAAGCGAATTGTTGACTGAAGGATGATTATATGAGGAGATGGTTAAAGCGAATTGTTGACTGAAGGGTAATCATATGAGGAGGTGGTTAAAGCGAATTGTTGACTGAAGGATGATTATATGGGGAGATGGTTAAAGCGAATTGTTGACTGACGGATGATTATATGGGGAGATGGTTAAAGCGAAATGTTGACTGAAGGATGATTATATGGGGAGATGGTTAAAGCGAATTGTTGACTGAAGGATGATTATATGGGGAGATGGTTAAAGCGAATTGTTGACTGAAGGATGATTATATGGGGAGATGGTTAAAGCGAATTGTTGACTGAAGGATGATTATATGGGGAGATGGTTAAAGCGAATTGTTGACTGAAGGATGATTATATGAGGAGATGGTTAAAGCGAATTGTTGACTGAAGGATGATTATATGGGGAGATGGTTAAAGCGAATTGTTGACTGAAGGGTAATCATATGAGGAGGTGGTTAAAGCGAATTGTTGACTGAAGGATGATTATATGGGGAGATGGTTAAAGCGAATTGTTGACTGAAGGATGATTATATGAGGAGATGGTTAAAGCGAATTGTTGACTGAAGGATGATTGGATGGACGAACAACAACAGATGCTGGACATCAGAGGATTACTCAAGCACACATTGAATCCGTGACTCAGGTAAGCTGAATTGATGCCGAAATGCTTCATTAAATATCCTGTAACTATTATGAAAATCTTTAATTTGTATACGTTTGTGATACAGGCAAAATAAGGAGAACGCCTGGCTTCAGGATTAGCGACCAGGTTAGTCTTAATGCAGCCTGTTCAGCTACGAAGACTAGCCAGCATATTGATGTCATACTTTACAGGAGGCAAATAAAATGCACATGCTGCCCTGTGTCTTTGTTAATCGCATGCAGCAAGACCAATGATTTAAACACTGAGCCAAAGAGTCGACTCTCTGACGCAAGTTTTCTCGAGTGGAGCCCAATTATCAAATGCATTAGGCACGTCAAATAATTTCATTTAGGATGGTATGTGCAAGTTTGATGAAGCAAATATTGGAGCAACCATGACAAACTGCTACAAAGTCGGACTACCTTTCGAGGCATCGGAGGATGAGCTGCAGGTTGCGGTGGCAGAGATTGGACCAATCTCTGTTGGAATAGACGCTAGCGCGAGATCCTTCCAACTTTACAAGTAAAATTCAGTACACCATTACGAAAGAATGTATCAATTCATACCGACCATTTTAGAAAACCCATTGTAAATCAGGGTTTACACTTTTTGCTATCTATTCACTGCCTTTTCACATACATAACAATGCCCCAAGGATATAAAAAATCATGCTCAACTCATCTGAGCATAAATATTACATGCTCATAAATGTTAAAATGCCAACAATTGTTGGCATTTTAACATTTGTTAGCATAATAGATACAATATCTGAGAGTTGAAAGCATGAAAATTTATAATTTTCAGCATTTTAGCTTTTATGAGCAGTTGAAATTTCATTCTCAGCTGAGTTGAGCATGAACGGTTTTATAACCTCGGTGCCAGGTAGCAAAATAAGTTTGTTCTGATTATAGGATGAGTAGAGTAAGAAATTGAGATGTATGATTATTAATGGTAAAATAAGTATATCATCTGGACTATATATAATGCATTCTAAACTTTCTTTAACTTAGGCAAGATATTACATTTCATTTGTCTAGGTCGCTTATGTTTGTCCTCTACAAACTGACTTAACGTGTCCCAAATATGTCCTGGTCCATATCAGAATTAAGGGCGAGGTTGGCGCCGTGAAACTGGTATAAGCCCTCAAATAAAATATTTTACTGACTGTTCCAAGGCGGTACTTCTTTTGCGGACCATTTGTGTTATTTATGTCTTATTGTGTTTCTAATGCTTTCGCGTCTGTTCATTGCTGCCTTGTGGTCACCTGCTGGGAAGGAGCTGACCTCTTGGCTCTTGTTTGTGATGTTTAATTGTGTTTTTGTCACTTTCCCATGTTGTATCCTGGGTCAGGTGTGGTGCCTTTCTTACTTAGTTATATCACATACAATGTAGGTTATGATCAAAATGCACCATGGATCAAGATCAGCAAACAGTTCAAATGTGAATTAGGTATTTGGCAGCTCAAATGAACTGTCTCATTAAGCTACTCTCATGAGTACTCACAACATATGTTTTAGCTGTGAAATGATTACAATATATATACGCGGCGTCGAAAGTTAAGCACCACCTATATTTTGCTTAAACAATTTTCAAACTACCTTGAAGAGATTTAATTTAATATGAAAAATCTTTATCTATTGTGAAACTCTGCATAAATATTTAAATGAAAATTTAAAAGCATGTGATATTTGGAGTTTGTAACAAAATCATGAGTTTTCGTGACTTATCAAAGCTTCTCACTATCATCCTGGAATCTTCAAGAAGAAGTAATCCCCAAAATCTTGTAACAATAATTTGCCATTTTCTTACAAAATTGTCAACATGTATACATGCACACAAAGTTGCAATGACAATAAATTGACCCCTTTGTGCTTATTGTTGAACTCACGATCCCATACTTTGGTACAATAGCATGAAAGTTTCACTATCGTATCCCTATATGATACATTTATCTTTATTTACATGTATATGGTTTATTTACATCACATAATCATGTACTGAAACATTTAGCTACAAAATTAGTGGTGCTTAACTTTTGACGCTGTGTGTATATTAGTTTTGAATTATGCACCCTTTGTCCAGTTTGTTTAAAATAATTGCTCCAGTACATGTGATTGCCAACAATGTGGTATTTTGACAAGTGCAGACTCAGACAAGCCTCTGCAGCCTCCTTGTAAGCTTAGAAACTCCAAATGCTGTTCAGTCAGTAGCTTAACAATCATAGAATACTCAAGTGACTAGCAAAGGCTCTGATCAGACTGCGCGTACGCGCAGGCGGATCTGAGGCTTTGCTGGTCGCACATACCACATGGTTGGAAATCTCATGCACTGGCTCAATTGTAATATTTTTTTAGATCAGGTATAAATTATATTTCTGACGAATGTGGAAGTTCAGAGCTTGAGCTAAATCATGGTGTATTGGCGGTGGGGTACGGCGTTGTTGCAGATTTAGGTGCTCCGTATTGGATTGTGAAAAACAGGTAAGGCCAATAGAAAATAAATGTATTTCGGGTAATGGGTCTGAAATATTTACGCAGGGCAGGCACACATATTTTTTACTTTTTTTTCTGGAACAAATATTTAATTTTATGCATTTTGAAAGGCATTAATAGATAAAAAATTCTATAAAACATGAAACCATTCTAGGATTTACGCGTACGCTGTCGATGCACGTACGGTTCGCTTACACGAGGAGATGCTAACTTACAATGGCGGATACATGTATGAGCCATGGCCTTGTCGCTTTAAACTCACAATAACTTTGTTTGTTTGTCAGAAACATAACGTGTAAGTACTCGTTTTCTCAGTTAGAGTGAGAGGACCACTTTGAGACCAAAATTGAGCAGGTTTGGCAAAATTTTATGTTTTGCATCAAAACCGCACCATCTACAGCATCTCCAATTACAATTTAGATTTAAGGGACGGTGCTAAGTAGCATATAAAGTTAGTCGTCATCGGTGATTATGGCATGATTTGTTTAAACGCCGATCATGATCAGTTTGAGCACTCAAACTGTCAACCCTTTTATGTAAGATATTATTTCATCCATTCGTAACTCTGTTGTAGCAATCACGCATTGTGTTGTCTTTTGAAACTTCCCCAACCTTGGTAAGAAATAAAAGGAATAATGTTCGGTATAATAAAATAAATATAACATTCTTAAGAGGGTAATAGTCAAAAAAATCATTCCTCGAAATATGATTATCGACCTCGGTTGCGCCTCGGTTGATAATCACATTCCTCATCCTCTCAAGAATGTTATTTTGTTTGTTTGATTTGATTCTTTGCGTCCACTCAACAATCTTTCAGTTATGCGGGACGGGTCTTCCTGGGTTGAACCAGTACTAAGCTAGGATAAATGTGTCTTGCTCAAGGACCACAACGCAGTGACGCCGGTGAGGCTCGAACCCGCGGCCCTTCGGTCTCGAGTCAAGCACTCTACCACTGAGCCACTGCGCTCCCTATCAAGAATGTTATATTTGTATAATATCAACCACCGATATAGCGCGTATCATTTAAACTAAGGATGCATCGAATTTATTCTGTTGGCGCTAGAAAATCCCCTGAGTTCGTCCAGGGGTAAAAATACAACACCATGAAACATTGTGTATTGTGATTTAGATATGCATAATTGATAGGATCATCTTTGTTTTTTTCAGTTGGGGAACCTCATGGGGAGAAAATGGTTATATCAAAATGCGACGTAACTATAACAACATGTGTGGAATTGCCACAGCTGGAAGTTACCCTGTAGTTGAACCCCAAATTGAAATGTTTCTTCTTGATGCTAATTCTTCTGTATCATATGTTTAGGAAAAATAAAGTACAGTAAATGAATTGCTGTGTTTATATACAGTTGACTCTCTTTACACAGCGGTTATAAAGTTCAAAACATCACTATAATGTAGATTTTATTTTCTTGTCCTTTGGGATCATGGGTATCATTGTGGAACAATAAAACTATTAGAGGGTCATTGAGGAGGCCTAAATGGCCGCAACTAGCTAGTCTGGTCCAGAAATTATGCATACTCTAGTTACAGTTCTTCGGCGCAGTCTTTGCTTCCAAAGGATAACTTTTTTAAGAACATATTACTGAGGAGCCCATGAGAGACTCAACAAATATAAAGAACAGCTGAAAAAATCTCTGAAGGAATCAAACCAGGGTCGTACTGCTACAAGACCAATGCTCTAGCCTCGGAACCAAAGAGTCGACTATCTCACTCAGTTGACACATATATAGAATCTAGTAAAAAAAAAATCCACTATGTGCAGATATTTAAGGTGAGAGCGAAATGCACGGATCCAGAAAGTTTTGTCAGAGGGTGTCCATTTTTTTTGGTTATAAGGGATAGAGACTCCAAATACCACTATAAATGGGCCATCATCGGCCCGCCAGCGAAACGCCATTTAAATGGCGTTTCGCTAGTGCGCCTATATGATGGCCCAACATTGAATGCTGGCTTGGTATCTTTGAGATTTTTAGGGGATACGGACCAGTATTGCTACGAAACCCTATATTTGTTTAATTTTTCAGGGGGGGGGGGTCCGGACTCCTGCCCCCCGCCCCCCCCCCCTCTGCATCCGCCCATGAGAGATTAGGCCAAACCACTCCCCCTTTTCAGTTAAGTCAATTTGTATTATAACGGAAAGTCATACTTTTGTGAAATAGTCCAGTCACTGATAGACTTCAAGCTAAAAAAGGTCCTGCTCCCCCCCCCCTCCCTAGGGAATTTTGCAGACATATCCTATCTTAAAGAAAATTTCAAGCCGCATCTTTTAAGAGATGTTTGCACTCTGTGCTCCGGGGCGTTAGTCTCTGACAGCCTGTTACATATGTTACTGTAACAAACTAAGGAAAAAATCAAAATGAAAGTTTGAGCTACAGATAGAAGACATTGAACCATCTAATAATTCAAATTTCTTATGTAGTTTGCAAGCTGGATACCTAAGCTACACAAAAGCAGCATTTTAAACAAAATTTCAGCCTTCAATGGTGTTATATGCGTTACATAGATTAAATTTCCCTTTGAAAGTTGAAATCGTGACTAACATCATTCATTTTACAGACAATTTGTGCATTTTTACAAGTGTTTTAATCTTAGTTTACTAAAATACTCATTTGACTAATAGAAAAAACAACAAAGTTTGCTTTTCTATCTCAAATACATTGTTTTATATGAGCTATCAAACAACCCTACCCCCAATTTTAAGTATCCAAATTTGGTATCTATTATTGAAGAAAAATATATGAAAATATTTGACGCTTGTCGATATCTTACATTTTTGGCACTGTCTTGCTAATGCAATAAAGAATCATACATTTGCAAGTTTGCCATCAGGATCAGAGCACTTATTAAAGTATGTAACATATGTTATATGGCATAATGACTGATCTAGGAAATTTTCTTGGAAGTAAGAGATGATATTTCAGAAAAATACCGTTCTTCACATGTTTTCCTATTAATCTCTAGCCTCTGGTGCCTTAGTCTTAGTAATTACAGTCATTGCTGATAACAAGCCTATGGAATTGTGTTACCTATGTTATATGTAACCTTTTTAATCACATATTTCCTTATGCCTATAATATTAAAATATATAGACATATAGATAGAAAATAATAGTTCTCGTTTAAACGACACAATTTAATAAATATTCCTATTAAATAAAATTATTCAAAAACAATCTTTATTCAAGTCACCTTCAAAATGTCTATCATTGTGTCTGCTTCTATGGCAAAATAACACCCATTTCATCACAACCAGTGGAATCATGGCATTGTATTAGGACTGCAAACTGAGTACAATCCTGTTCCTCTTCACCCCTTTTGGAAGTGTGCAGACATATCCTACCTTAAAGAACAATTCAAGCTGCATCAAATAAGAGATGTTTGCACTCCATTAACTAGGGGTTTAGCCTGTAATGGTATGATACGTATGTTACCATATCAATTTAAGAATAAATGAATTGAAAATCTGAGAAACAGAAAGAAGACATAAAACTATCTATTTATTTGAATTATTCATGTAGTTTGCATGCTGAATACCACTGATACATAAGAAAAGATTTTTTAACAAATATACAGCTTCCTATGGTGTTATATGTGTTACATTAATTAAGATTACTTTTTAAAATTGGTAATTTTGACAAACATCACTTATAAGCAACTTGACTCAGCCAAACTTGAATCCTTAGCATTCTTCAAAAGCAGAAACAGCATGTCAGTGTCATGGGATCAAACACCTGATTAAATATGGGTTTAATGCCATTTCACATATATGCATAAAATGGAGTATGACTCTGGTATATATCTCTTCCTGTGAAGTGGCAAGAGCAATCTAACTGCAGCTGCATCTGCATCCGTGCTAGTCAAATGATAACATTGCTCTGATTTTGCAAAATCTATGTCTCTACCGTGTACCTCTAAGAATACTTTAAGATTTCTGACATTGGTCAAACAGAAATTTGATAGGCTGCTTTTTTTGCATCATTTGCCATGGAACCTATCCAGTCTTTTGGTGCTTAAGTCCTCAGGTCTTAGATCAATAATAATTTGCTGCGCCCAAAGAACTTTATAAGTTTTCTTTAGTTACAATGTTGACTCTTGATGGTTTTGAAACAATTTCTGTTACACCTTGAAAGTTATCTGGTATAAGAGAAAGAATATGAAGTTGGACATTGCCATCAATTATGTTTGCAGTAGGTTGTTTTTTGATGTCAGTACATTAAAGCATGTCTTAAAATAATGTAAAACCTATGTTTTCTCAGTTTTTACAGCCATATCATTAGCTGTTGCATTCAAAAGAAGGAAAGTGGACTATAGGTAGAATGGGATAACCAGTAGTTCTATATTATGCTCTATGGAAAAGAACCTCTGTGCCAAATTTGAAGAAAAACTTTTGGGGAAGTATTGAAAAAAACATGAAAGTTTTCCCAGTGTTTAGCTGTTGAGAGGTTCGAATGCATAAGACAAGTAGACATCTTCTAAGAACCTCTGGCTTTTATACTCAGCCCCTGGTGTTTAAGTGAGTCCTTGGGGTAAATTGCAGTCGATGAAATTACGACCAAATTTCACCTTACCAAGGTAAGTCTCGTTTAATCTTATAATTATGCTATATGGAAGATTTATACAGAGTAAACAAGTTGATCAGGTGCCTCATTTCATGATCCATTGAAAACTCTGAAATTGAAAACACTTGCCTCTGACTGTGTAATCAAAAAGGATGTCACGACAATGCCCTTGCTCATTTATCATGATGAGTTATATATGTTACATCCTTTATTAAGCGCTCTTATCTTAGAAACTTAGTGAATCATTGAATTGAAAGGGTCTATTTGCGCTCTGTTCATCCTGCATTTCATTGCTTTACCTGCTGTGATACATCTAGTTCGTTTATCTGAAGGGAAAGAGTTACCTCGGTTTCAGCACTCCAGAATTACTAAGACTTCAAATAAGTTTTTGAATGCTTGGGGAAAGATATTAAGTGCAGAGACATTATTAGATGAAAATATGTGGGTTGCATATATAGAAAGGCTACATTTATAAAAGTTAACCAGCTAAGATATGATTCTTTATCACAGAAATATCAAGGTACATCAGTCCAGGTACTCAATTGCTCTTAATGGCATAGTTTTCCTTCTTGTAAAGCTTTAGTCTTTCTCCTACTTGCAGAGTATCACTTGAAACACATACTCAAAGAACTAACTATTAGGAATTCATATCAGTTTCCAAATGTTCCAAGCCATAAATGGCAAAATTGGAAAGTTGATAATGGCTCATCAATTTTGAGTGGACTGGTGGTAAAATTGAATAACAGTAAATGATTGAAATATTGTGTGATGATTTTACTAGTTGCAAGGAGGTGTGTGATAATAATGATTACCATAAAAGCAGATAACGACAAACGTTTAGCATGAGTGTTAAATCGATGAGAAATAGTTTGGACCATTTCATTTATTGTATTTTCTTGTAAAAATGAAAAACTATCTTTTCTATTTGTGGCTCTATATTTAGCATTATATGCACTGTATTAGGAAATGTGTCCAAAAGGTCATTGATAACATCTGTAAAAACAGTCCATGGGCTTGATAATCAGAAATGAATATAATATCTAGTGTTTTGGCACCAAAGACTTTAAGTACACATTAAGTGTCCTGATCTTAAATCTAATGACATCTTGCAGATATATGAGCAAGGCAGACTAAGAAAATGAAAAATATCCACATGCTGTAATCACTTTCACGTATTTTACTTAAACGGTAATAACAAAATTCGCTTCTGTAAAACTGGGAGTAGGGCTGTGTATTTGCTCCTATAAGACAATATATTTAAGATAGAAAAACAAACTTGGTTCTTCCTATTCATCAATTGAGTATATGTTTGTAAAATCTAATAAAACAGTTTGAAACCAAGCCATAGAAATTGTTTAACTAACTGACGATAGCCACAATTATAGCTTTTAAATTATAATTAGATTCATGTAACGCACACAACACCACAGTTAGCCGTATTAATGTTAAACAGCTTCCATATGTAGTAAAGACATCCAGTATAAAGACTATAAGAATGTCAATTTATTAGATAATTTTAATATCTTCTTTTAGTAGATCAAACATTCAAATTTCTTATTCTCAAATTGATATAGTAACATATGTAACAAGCTGTTACAGGCTAAGGCCTCGACTTACAGAGTGCAAACATTTCTTATTAAATGCACCTTGAATGGTTACATAAGATGTAATTTGTCTGCAGAATTCCAAAGAGGATTAGGATGGAGCATTTGCTTGATGTCAAAATACTGTTTGATGATTTTACTTATCACGTTAACATATGTAACGCTCTCTGATCTTTAAAACTTGATGACAACTAGCAGATATATAAGTCTTTATCATAGGAGCCAGTTTAAAATCCCTAAACAATGTAAGATATTCAACAGCTGCAAGTTTTTTCACAATTTTAGTTCAAACTGTCAAACTACATTTCCTTTATTTGATATAGTAACGCATGTAACACGCTGTTTCAGACTAACGCCCCAACATAGAGGGTGCAAATATCCCTTATTCGATGCAACTTGAGTTGTACTATAAGAAGGAATATGTCTGCAAAATTCCCTCGAGGAGATTAAAACATTTTTAGGCATATCTTACGTAAAGACAATGAGCTTGCCCATTTATTACATCAGGTAACATATGTTACAGCCTCTGATATTAAAAAAAAAATCAACAAACTTGCAGATTTATGAGTCTTTTCATATAAGCAAATAAATCCCAAACAATGAAACATATTCATCAGCTGCAAATATTTTTTAACTATTTTTACTTTAGTTTCAATACCAAACATTTCACCTTAAAACTGGGTAGGGGTAGGGTTGTTTAATTGCTTATTCCAGAAAAAATATTCAAGCTAGGGAAACAAACTTTAATTTTTCTGTTAGCCAATTGCATAAGCTAGTCAGACATTGTTAAAAACATTTTGCAAAACACACAGAGAGATTGTGAATGTAAATGGTGTTAGCCACACTTGCAAATTTTAATGGGTTATCTGATTTATGTAACGCATATGACACCTTAGGAAGCGGCAATTTTGTTCAAATGACTGTCATATGTAGATAAGATATCCAGTATGCAGACTATATGAATGATTTTTAAAAATAAATATTTTAATGTCTTTAATTTGTAGCCCAAACTTTCAATTTACTTTTTCTTAGTTTGATTAAGTAACGTATGTTACAGGCTCTTACAGACTAACGCCCCGGAGCACAGAGTGCAAACATCTCTTAAAAGACTCGGCTTTCAATTCTCTACAAGATAGGATATGTCTGCAAAATTCCCTAGGGGGGGGGGGGAGCAAACCCATTCTCAGCCATCCGTCTATGAGGAGTCCAGCCCAACTTGTATCTTACGACATGAAAGCCACAACAAGTATTAAGCAAAGCAGAAAAAATCCCAGTGCCATGGTTTGGAACCTAACCAGATCGTGCTGCTACAAGACCGATGCTTTAAACAACTCCCCTTGAAATAACAACAATTTCCACGAGTTTCTTACAGCCATGTGGTATGGACCCGAATTAAATTAGTGCATGAATTAAATGACCGCCCCTCATAAACAAGCCTACTATCAATACTTCATCATCATATTTGGACACATTCTAATCTTCTTAACTTCCGGTTTAGTCGCTTTGCGCAAGCGACGTGGCTAACAGAAAGAGATGGGAAGTTGCCAAGTTTTTCTTTCGATCCTTTTTTATAACCGTAGTTGCCATCATTTTTTCTCAGCGTTCTAACTTTCACTGAAACTCGAGTTTTCATGCTCTAGGGTTTCAGCATGTTAAGCATACTTTCAAAGAAATAAGTGTTAATAAAATTTGGGCCTCGACGCTACAAAACCTGTCTTCGGGGTTTCCGCGGAGACACGAGACACAAACCAGTCTGCTCAGTCACAGAGACTAGGTAGAATTTGAAATTTCGCTAGTAGCAAGTTTCAATAAGCAAATAAGAAAGGCGCTGATCAGACTGCACGGATGCGCAGGCTGGTTTGCGCCTTTGCTGTCCGCAAACCACCGAAAACGGGTTTTCGCGCGTCGAGGCCCATGTTTAAAACGAAACCTTAATTAAACAATCTGATGCCGTGTCAATTAACTTTTCTAGCATATCATTTAAATTGAGCCAGTGCATGTGATTTCCAACAATGTGGTATGTGCGACCAGCAAAGGCTCAGACAAGCCTGCGCATACGCGCAGTCTGATCAGAGCCTTTGCTAGTCGCTTGAGTATTATATGATTGTTAAGCTACTGACTGAACATCATTTGGAGTTTCTAAGCTTAACAGGAGGCTGCACAGGCTCGTCCGAGTCTACACTTGTCAAAATGTCAAATTGTTGGTAATCTCATGCCGCAGCTCAATTGCATTTTACTGGGTAATGTCTATAATGACACAGCATATTACTTATTTTATTCCTGCAAGCAAACACCTGTAAAGGTGTCCATTGGAACATATTTTGTCGTGGAAAAATACGTTAAGGTGCCCAAATGGAACTTGTTTCTCCAGGGGAAATCTGTAATAAGGTGTCCAATGGAACATATTTTTCCAGGGAAACATCTGTTAAGGTGCCCAGTGGAACTTGTTTCTCCAGGGGAAAATCTGTTAAGGTGTCCAATAGAACAATTTTTTTCAGGGAAACATCTGTTTAGGTGCACAATGGAACATACTTTTCCAGGGAAACATCTGTTTAGATGCCCAATATAACTTATTTCTCCAGGGAAACATCTGTTTAGATGCCCAATGGAACTTTTTTACTCCATGGAAACATCTGTTTAGATGCCTAATGGAACTTATTTCTCCATGGAAACATCTTTTTAGATGCCCAATAGAACTTATTTCTTCTTGGAAACATCTCTTTAGATGCCCAATGGAACTTATTTCTCCATGGAAATATCTGTTTGGGTGCCCAATGGAACTTGTTTCTCCATGGAAACATCTGTTTGGGTGCCCAATGGAACTTATTCCTCCATAGAAACATCTGTTTAGATGCCCAATGGAACTTATTTCTCCATAAAAACATCTGTTTAGGTGTCCAATGGAACTTATTTCTCCATGGAAACATCTGTTAAGATGCCCAATGGAACTTATTTCTTCAGGGAAATATCTGTTAAGATGCCCAATGGAACTTATTTCTTCAGGGAAATATCTGTTAAGATGCCCAATGGAACTTATTTCTCCATGGAAACATCTGTTTAGATGCCCAATGGAACTTATTTCTCCATGGAAACATCTGTTTAGATGCCCAATGGAACTTATTTCTCCATGGAAACATATGTTTAGATGCCCAATGGAACTTATTTCTCCAGGGAAATATCTGTTTAGATGCCCAATAGAATTTATTTCTCCATGGAAACATCTGTTTAGATGCCCAACGGAACTTATTTCTCCGGGAAAATATCTGTTTAGATGCCCAATGGAACTTATTTCTCCAGGGAAATATCTGTTTAGATGCCCAACGGAACTTATTTCTCCGGGAAAATATCTGTTTAGATGCCCAACGGAACTTATTTCTCCGGGAAAATATCTGTTTAGATGCCCAATGGAACTTATTTCTCCACCCCTGAACAGATATTTTTTGGAGGAATAAGAACAGTAGTGCGTCATTAAGACGTTTTTTTTTATTAACAACAGCATATGTTTTGGCTGAGATTTAAGAAAATTTTCAAGTACGCACTTTCATCTTGAGACATGCTAAAAATGAGTCGCGACATGAGATTTCCACAAATGTGGTATGTGCGACCAGCAAAGCCTCGGATCAGCCTGCGCATACGCGCAGTCTGATAAGAGCCTTTGCAAGCCGTTTGTATATTATATGACTGTTAAGCTCCTGACAGAACATCATTAGGAGTTTCTAAGATAAAAGGAGGCTACACAGGCTGGTTTGAGTCTACACTTGTCAAAATGCCACATTGTTGGAAATCACATGTTACGGCTTATTAATGTTTTCAACACCATCTGTATTATTTTCGTTTTGAATTTCAGCTAGATAATATACAATGAGCCATGACATGTGATTTCCAACAATGTGGCATTTTGACAAGTGTAGACGAAGACGAGCCTGTGCAGCCTCCTTTTAAGCTCAGAAACTCCAAATGATACTCAGTCAGTAGCCTAACACTCATAGAATATTCAGGCGACTAGCAAAGGCTCTGATCAGACTGTGCGCATGCGCAGGCTGATCTGAGGTTTTGCTGGTCGCACATACCACATTGTTGGAAATCTCGTGTTGCGGCTCAAATGTCATTTTTCCATACCGATGCCGCAGTATGGAAACAGATTCGGAAGGAAGCAGCATGCGGGGAATATTATTGTGTTTTCTGACATTTATGATAGATCTTACAAGTAACAGTAAACATAAACATATATGTATAGGTTATAGATCATATGGGCCTCAATGCGAGAAAACCTGTCATCGGGGTTTCCGACAAAGCGATACCCAAACCAGTCGCCTAAGCTACAGAGACTAGCTAGAAAACTGAAATTTCGCTTTTAGCAAGCTTAGATATGGTACTGTCCAAAAAGCGAATAACAAAGGCGCTAATCAGACTGTGCGGATGCGCAGGCTTGTCTGCGCCTGTGTTGTTCGCAAACCCCCGAAGACAGGTTTTCTCGCGTCGATGGCCCATATATTATTTCAATTAGAGAGGAATTCAGTGGGAACGAGCGCAGCGGGTGGACCACTTAATTCCTTTGTAATCGTAATATATGATCTATGACCTTCTTATAGTTTTCTCCTCCTTTATCATGACTGCCCCTTTAGGAATGGTCGCATTGACCACTTCACGGATTTACTTAACGATTAACTTGATAGATATTACACATATTGACAAAATATGTGATCAAGTTGCCCAAAAATTTAAATTTCTGTGCAAACCGATTGGTTGTGAAGCACAGGAAAGGACGGAATAGCTAGAAATCTTGATAGTACTTTATTTGTCATTATATTTTTGTCACCCAAATTTCTATGATATTTTATTAACTTGAAGTCCTCGAAACGAATCTTCAATTTAAGAAATCGGTAGTTTGAGTGAAATTAATTCATATGATCGAGACTTCTTCAGTTAATGAAGTTCATGATTATTTCAAAAGAACTTCTAGCGATAAGGCGTATATTTTCCCTAGTTGGCATGATTACAAACACCAAATTTTCCAATTGCCCTAATGTTTTTAAAAATTGTGTAGTTTGGCAGTAAAGTATGCATAATAGGCAACAAAATACGTTTTAAAGCGATTCGCTATTTACAATACAAATCGCTTTGGGTCTAGGGGGGCAAAGCATCTAAAAATAAACTGAAAGACACCAGTTTCATCTTTCCAATGACAAACGTCACACTTTTAGGTGTATTTCGTACGCATGCGCAGAAGGAATACGGTAATGTTTTGGAAATGAAGAGCACTTATATCCTTAACATTTTAGCACTTTTATTTTTTTTTTTAAATTCGCAATGCATTTACTCAAAATCTGGTCTAAACGGCACCCAGTATAAAGGCGTTAAATGAGGGGTGGGGTAGAAAGTGCACGTTTACACGATATTGTAAATGGTGAATCGCTTTGAAACATATTTTGTTGCCTACTATGCATATTTTACTGCCAAACTACACCAATTTCAAAAACATTAGGGCATTTTGAAAATTTGGTGTTTGTAATCATGTCAACTAGGGAAAATGTACGCCTTATCGCTAGATGTTCTTTCTCCCTGTTATCCCTGAAAATATATAATTTATAGACATCCCATCATCATTGTATTTATCTGTATGGGAATTATTAATGTGATCATTACTTAGAATATTGATAATACACACACTGTGCTGCAAATAGAAATACTTTTATTCTCTTATTTGCAAAGAAATGCCACTTTCAAGATGGAACAAATCCCGAATTAAAGTATTTTCTTTTTGGTGCTATATGGATTTGAGCCGTGACATGGGATTTCCAACAATGTGGTATGGGCGACCAGCAAAGGCTCAGACCAGCCTGTGCATACGCGCAGACTGATCAGAGCCTTTGCTTGTCGCTTGAATATTCTATGACTCTTAGGCCACTGACCGAACATCATTTGGATTTTCTAAGCTTAAAAGGAGGCTGCAGTGGCTCTTCTGAGTCTACACTTGTCAAAATGCCACAATGTCGGAAATCACATGTCACTGCTCATTTGCCAGTATGTTAGTTTACACAATCAAAATTGAGAGGTACAGGGGAAATGACGAAATGAGTGAGGACATACATGTAGGAAGTCCAAAAGTAGGAGAATACGAGAAATTCTAATGACGTATTCACACTGGTAAATGTATACGTCGATTTGGTGGTATTTACGCGTATTGCCGGTACTTCATAGACCAGAAGTGGTAGATATTGGTGTAAATACTAAATAGAAAAACATGCCATATGCCTAAAGGACTATAGAATTAAATCATTTTTAAGTATTCGGCATACACATGGCGATTTACGTAAGCATTTAGGAATAGATTCGAGTGCCGATCTGGATGATCGGTACTCGAATCTATTCCTAAATGCTTACATAAATCGCCATGTACAATACTGAATACTTAATAATGATTGAAGTCTATAGTCCCTGTGGCATATGGCATGTGTTTCTATATAGTGTTAACACCAATATCTACCACTTCCTGTCTATGAAGTACCGGCAATACGCGTAAATACCACCAAATCGACGTATACATTTACCAGTGTGGTATTGCGTTTGTGACTGTTTCTTGCACGAGTACCCTGAAAACATGATGTTACAGTACCTGAAAAGATATGGTTATAGAGGATCTTACATGAGTGCTCATGTTTTATTGAATTTATTAAACAAGTTGGGGAAAAGAGATAAAATTCGAGGCTTGCCGAGCATTTTATCTCTTTTTCGCAGCGAGTTTAATAAATTTAATAATACATGGGCACGAATGTTAGATTATATCTATCATATTACTTTAAGATAACTTAAGTCTAATTTCTGACGTTAAACGTAATAATTGTGTCATTATGTACGCAACATTGTTATGGACGTCATAAGGTTTCCCGTAAATCTGTAAACCACTAGTGGTTTATCGATTTTACTGCATGGCGTTATTTCACTCCCAGGCGCGACGTCATATGATAAATAAATGTACTCGCAAGTGAAAGTCCAATCAAAATATCATGCAAGCTTGAAATGCTTTTCTTTGCAATAGCTCTAGTTTTACAAACAGTATGTACAGTTTGCGTTTCTGTTTGTATAGTCAGGCCCCTTAGGGACAATAAATAGGTCACGTGCGAACTGTGTGCCGATTTATGGTGACCTATATCAAAACCTTCAATGGAGTCTTACCTTTGATTTAAAGGTGGTCACCCATCTCAAATCCGCGTCTGAGGCTAGTTATGACGTCATAAATATGGCGACCATAATGAGAAACTCTTCGTTAATAAAAGCTATGGTTTGTGTTGGTATGGACATCTTTATCCAACACGAACGCTTTTTTTAACATAATATCAATTATTTTAGTCATATGATGGTTACATCAATGCTTTACCTGACTTTGACAATGAATTATTTCTCGATAACTATATTTTGCATGCAAAATACCGTAGCTTTCCTATAAATACTCAGCTTATCGGGCCACCTTTAGACTGATGGCTGAGAATGTTATTGCCCCCACTCGGGAATTTCGCAAACTTATCCTATCTAAAAGAGGATTTCAAGCTGCGTATTTTAATAGATGTTTGCACTATGTTCGCCGGGGCGTTAGTCTCTGACAGCCTGTTACATATGTTACCATATTAAATTTAGAATAAAAAAAGAAAATTAAGAGTTTGAGCTACAGAAAGAAGGCTTATTATTTCAATTTCTCATATGGTCTGCATATTGACTACTTAAGCTACATATAAATTCTTTTGGAGCAAAATTACAGCTTCCTGTGGTGCTATGTGCGTTACTTTAATTAACTTACCCTTTAAACATGAAAATTGTGACCAATATCATTTACTTTCTAGCTGATATGTGCATTTTCGAAAAAGTTTTGATTATTTTATACTAACAAACTCATTTGGATTAGAGAAAATCCAAAGTTTGCTTTTATACTTTAAATAAAGTGTCTTATACGAGCAATTATAAAAACAACCCAAAGGCTACACATGTACACCCAATTTTAAGGAGCCGAATTTGGTAGGCATCATTTAAGTAAAAATATATGAAAACATTTGCTGCTGTTGGATATCTTGCATTTTTGGGATTGTCTTGCTCATATTATAAAGAATTATAGATTTTGCAGGTTAAACAACAAGATTGAATCACTTGTTAAAGGCTGTAACATATGTTACATGACATAATAAATGAGCAAGGACATTGACTTGATGTAAGAAATGATATTTAAGGAAAAAAATGAATATAATTCGCATGTTTTCCTAGCTAAAGTATCTAGCCTCTGGTGCCTAAATCTTAGCTATTGATGATTATTAAGCCCCTGTACATTTGTTACAGATGTTATGATTATTTGTTTTCAATATTTCTTAATATGAATAATTCTAAAATAAAGATACATCCTAGAGGAACATAGGAAATCATCTTTTCGCATTTTAGTAAATGTCCCTTTCTAATGTAAATATTCTAAACCAATCCATATCCAAGTCATATACATGTACAATATCGATTATTATTTCTGCTTCTCTGGTAAAATAATTGTCCTCCTCTTTCATAAAAAACAGAATAATCATCAAACAAGATTTTGACTGCAAACTGAGTAATGACCTGCTCCATCCCAAACCCTTTTAGACATATTCTATCGTATGTACCGATTCAAAGTGCGTCGAATAGGAGATGTTTGCACACTGTAAGCATGAGTGCTAGCCTGTATCAGCTTGTTACATATGTTATTTTATCAAAATTGATAGTTTGAGCTACAGAAAGAAGACATTAAACTAGCTAATCATTGAGCATTCTAATAGTCTGCAAATTACTGGATGTCTCTGCTACATATGACAGCTGTTTAACATTAAAACGGCTACATGTTTTATTATGTGCGTTACATGAACTTAATTATAATTTAAAAGTGGTAATTTTGGCTATCGTCATTTAGTTTAACGACTGATCTGAGTTGGTTTCAACCCATTTTAGATTAGGTATAACAAACATATACTCAATAATTGACCAATACAAAACCAAAGTTTGCTTTTCTATCATAATTTTTTTGTCTTATATGAGCTAATGCACAACCCTACCTCCAGTTTTGCAGAGGAGCAAATTTTGTTTTCGCCGCTTAAATAAAACACATATAAAACAATTGCAGAGTGTTGATATTTTACATTTTCTTATACAGTCTTTGCGCATATATCATCAAGTTTGTAAGATCAGGACACTAATTAAAGATGCCAATGTGCCATGATGCCACAACCAGGGCTCTGATCGAATTACATGCACTTTCAGGTGCTGGTATTAACTAGTTCAATGTCAGGAAAGAGCAAGAAATCATATTGACATGCATTTAGCTATGCTGGAGACTCGATCCACGAAGCATTCTTTCACCTCGGCTCAGTGCCCTTAGAAAGCACTGTGGCGGATGCACTAGAGTAATATATTTGTAAATTGTTCTGACCTCTTGGCTCTCGTTTGTGGTGTCTAACTAAGAGTTTGTTTCTTTCCCATTGGAATCTTGGGTCAGGTGTGGTACTTGATTGTATCGATTCCTGATCTTTGCCGTCTTTCTTACTTTGCATTAGCCAGTCACCGATATTGTTCGACTCACTGCGTTGAGGTGGTGGGTGTTTTGGAAAAAAAAAGTGAATTGCAAGAACTACCACTTCCAAGAGCTGTGTCTCTCGAAGGTGTCAAACGTGCGCAGTATCAGTGAATCATTTTGAAAACCTCACCTGTCATTAATCCTGACAAATAAATGCCTGACAATTATGGTTAGAGGCCGGACTGTGATAAATATTGTGCCGTTATGATGACTATACCCATGTGCGGATCCAGAGGATAGGGGGACCGGACACTCCCCCTGGAAAATAACAAGTACGTATATGGGTTTCTATAGAAATTAGCATTTGGACCCCCCCCCCCTGGAAAAAGTAAAACACCCCCCCCCCCCGCCCCCGGAAAATAATGGACCGCCTCTGGATCCTTTGTAAAGCATAAGTATAGTTTTCTGAGCAATAAAACCATTGGCCCCTCTTTAAACTGTAAAATAAGCTGAGGACTAAATAAAACTGACAAAAATTCCTGGATCCGCTCATGTTGCCTCCTGCCCCCGAAGCCCCTCTGTAGCTGATAAAATGTGGTTGCAGCATGTCTGTATGCGAAACATCTCGGTGTAAGTACAAAGCAAACCATTTATATTGTACTGATTTGTGCTGCTGTGGAGCAGAAGATGACTCATGTAAACTATTGCCAGTGATCAATATGCTTATGACTTTTGAACAACTATTTTCATGTGGATTAAGATATTTCTTTAGCCGTATCAACAAGAATGCCTTATTGTCCGATTTTAACCTTTGAAGACGATTCTACCTAGTAGCATGCGAAAGGTAAATCAGATTGTAACAGTTTTCTATTGCCCGTGCTATCGAAGAACAATGAGTAACTTGTACATGTAGAGGGGTTTCAGGCATATATTTACATTTACTATAAAAGCTTTGACATGCACATATGTTCTAGCCGGACTGGCTCATTTTACGTATTCTGCATCAATCGTTTGAAATAGAAAGACCCAAAGGTCGTTGGTGTCAGAGGTCGTAGTACATCTATATATATATATATATATATATATATATATATATATATATATATATATATATATATATATATATATATATATATATATATATATATATATATATATATATATATATATATATAATTAAAAACACTGTTCGTTTTTCATTCACTCCACTGTCTTCTTATTCGTAAATCGTTACGTCCCACCCTCGAACTGACTTCACCCTATCTGAATTTATTTTGTATGTTACGATTTAAATGAGTTTGCATTCAGCCATGATAAGGCTACCAGTTTATTAAAGGAATATTTCCAAGCGTTGGAAATGGACAAAATGCATATATATGTGGTATTCACATATTAGGCGTCATTTCAATGACGTCATTTTTTTGTTCTGATGCGAAGACAATATTGACGACATGTTAATTTTAATTATTTAACCCCTAAGATTAAATTTGGTGCTTTTCGACTGAAATTGGCACACAAAATGCAAGAACGTCCTGATTCCCATATACTACAATGGACATACCGTTTAAATTGCACTGATACAATATACGCTATTTTGATGACGCCATAATGACGTCCAGACGTGAAACCCAGATGGGTGACCAGGTGATTTTCATTAGTTATCCCCTAAAGTTTGATTTGGAATAGGTCACCATAAATCGGCATCAAATTCGCACGGGAGTCCTGATCGCCCCTGACTAGTACGCACTATAAACTAACAGCGAAGGACTTGGCTCCTGTTGCTTTAGCTTCCGGATTTGGCTAGGCCAAATATATAGAAATCCTGGTTTAATGGTTTATTTGTTTTTTGTTGTTTTTACGTTCTCGTCAGCAATTTTTCATTCATGTCGGGACGGGTCTTACTGGGTCTTCAGAGAATATGGACATGCGCAGACAATGCATACATCTTGACTTTTTTCAAACGACACCTCCTCCCGAACCGAATGTCGGATTGAACTAAAAAAATAGCGAGAGGCGTCATGGCAACATGTACATTTAGAATTGCTAAAATCGCTCCGTTACGACGTCCAAGATGACCATCTTGAAAATCTTAAAACGACATCTCCTCACGAACTGCAGGTCAGATTGAGTAGAAAATTACTGGGTGGCATCCGGGGCCAAGTTTACGATTCGCAATTGCTAAAACCGAGATGACTGCTATATGGCAACCGTCTTGAAAGTTCAAAGGACATCTACTCCCGAACCAAATGTTGAATTGAATTTTTGATAATTGCTAAAATGATTTAGTTTGGATGTCCAAGATGTCCGCTATAGTGGCCTCCTTGACAGTCTTCAAATGGCATCTCCTGAACCCGTTCTAACCGAATTGATGTTTTGGGATATGGGCCTCGACGCCAGAAAACCTGTCTTCGAGGGTTTGCGGACAACACTGGCGCAGACCAGCCTGCGCATCGCGCAGTCTGATCAGCGCCTTTGTTATTCGCGTTTTAGAAAGAACAATACCTAAGCTTGCTACAAGCGCAATTTCATTTTTCTAGCTAATCTCTGTAGCTGAGGAGACTGGTTTGAATCTCACTTTGTCGGAAACCCCGAAGACAGATTTCTCGCTACGATGCCCAGTATGTTTCTCTTCAGGGTTTTGTCAGGCGTGCGGCGGCCAAATTCGGGATTTTCCGGGTGCGCTGAGGTCACCGGACTATGACGGAGATGGTTTATATGAAAGTAATCTCCATTGTGACTGGACTATCATAGCAGATGAAGACCATGTTGTTGATTTTTTTCTTTATGAACTAGATCTCGGTCCAGATTGTACGGATATAATATTCCTACGCGTAAGTAACAACAACAACAAAAAACAACGAGAAAACCCCCTAGACTCAAGATGCCCTTTGGACAACAACATGCCGCTATAAACATTTACAACATAATGTAAAGGCATCTTGGGTCTAGGGGGGGGGGGGCATCTAAAAATAAACTGAGAGACACCAGTTTCATCTTTCCAATGACAAACGTCACAATTTTAGGTGCATTTCGTACGTATGCGCAGAAGGAATACGGTAAGGTTTTTGAAATGAAGAGCACTTATATCCTTAACATTTTAGCACTTTTATTTTTTTTTTAAATTCGCAATGCATTTACTCAAAATCTGGTCTAAACGGCACCCAGTATAAAGGCGTTAAATGAGGGGTGGGAGTAGAAAATGCACGTTTACACGGTATTGTAAATGGTGAATCGCTTTGAAACGTATTTTGTTGCCTACTATGTATGTTTTACTGCCAAACTACACCAATTTTAAAAACATTAGGGCAATTTGAAAATTTGGTGTTTGTAAACATGTCAACTAGGGAAAATATACGCCTTATCGCTAGAACTTCTTTGGCAACACGGTTATCGAGACAATTCGGCAACAGATTTTGATACAGACACTTTTTTAGACATGAATTAACTAGAAATTATCAAGGTCTCTTTATACCACCTTTACCAACTTAAGCATGAAATATCTCGTAATTTGCAAGGTCTACACTGATGTAGGTGGCATAAAATAGTTATACCATGTTTGTCTACCTGTACGTAAGATAATCAACTCGCTAAAGCTCGTGGATTATCTCCACGTACAGGCGGACAACCCATGGTATAACTAGTACTTAATCATCCAGTCTAATATCTTTTAAAGGATCCAATCGTATATTTTCCAAAGGTCCAATCACCATTTACCAAATCTTGCTCTAGTAAGTGGCAGCAAAATGTTGATGATGGTAATATCATACAACGACGCAACTACCAGGTTAGCAAAGAGGTAGTTCATGAACTCGAATTTGGAGATATGGCTGTCAACCAAATATAAACAATTTGAAGTAGAGTGACAGGAATTTTAATACTAATTGGCAGTTTGTGATGCTTAAAAGAGGTAAAGACAATGGACATGATACATGGAAAATGTAAATTTCCAAATAGTTTTCTTCCTTATTTTCAGTAACATATGTTGTAGGTACACATTAGAATTGCCTCTATGAGGCAATTCCAATGTGTATCTACAACATTTGTCTTTTCAATAATTGAGTTTTTCAACATAAGCTTTTTTTAAAACAAATTCTCAACCACTTTTATTTATTCAAAGAAATGAGCATGTAGAAATGAACAACTTTTCATGTAGTTTGTCATGCACCTGGATGACAATAATAGACTGTCTATTTTATGCTTCTGACTGCTTATCGTGAGATGTTTCATGGGAGTACATTGCTGAATTGCTAGTTGCATGGTCATAAAATAAATAAAACGGACCACGACGCGCAGTCGGTAACGTGTCTGGCAACAGATGCGAGTCTGACTGCAGATCCAGGGGTCGCGGGTTCAATCCCGGCCCGGTCCCATACTTTCGTGGAGAATGATCATGAAATAATTTCAAAGGTCATTCTCCTCCCTTTTGCTGAATCATTCAAGAAGGGTTGTTGTCAGTTACAAGCGAAAGTATGTGCACGAAGTACTGGTTAACTGCTTGTTCAAGCTTGCCCAGGAAAAAGTGTGATTAAGTGAACTGACCGTCCCGTCATGACCATAGCTGTTGACTTGGGACGTAAAGAAACAAAACAAACAAACAAAACAAAATAAAACAAATAACAAGAATCTTCATTTTAAACTTAGATTTTCAAAAACTATTAAATATTTTATTTGAAAATATACCACTAAATGGCTGTACTTACAACACATATATATTTCTACTTATTACTGGAGAATTGAAACGAAAATTCCGCCCCACGAATTGGATACTTTTTTTGAAGGAAGCCAACTTGCTTTCTAAAAATAGAGGATCTAACATGAGTACTCATGTTTTATTGAAAAGTTCTAAAATGCGGGGCTTGGCGAGAGTATTTTATAGGGGTTTTTTTTGCAACGAGTTTAAAAAATTCAATAATACAGGAGAACGAATGTTAGAGTTTATTCATCATATACTTATGACGTTAAAATTACTTTGAAATAGCATTTTCAGCTTGTAAAAGCTAAGATTTTGTCATGTGTGTATCCAGAAAGTTTTGCCAGAGGGTATCCAACTCAGGAACTCTGACAACGTTTTTTTTAGATAATGAGCGAGAGGGACC
Source organism: Loripinus fragilis (assembly GCA_964019695.1). Lineage (NCBI taxonomy): Eukaryota > Metazoa > Mollusca > Bivalvia > Lucinida > Lucinidae > Loripinus > Loripinus fragilis. The sequence goes on from OZ026530.1 coordinate 12,022,171, forward strand.
AATTACAACTAACAGTGGGCCATCATCGGCCCGTCAGCAAAACGCCATTTAAATGGCATTTCGCTGGCGGTCCGATGTTGGCCCAACATCGAATGCTGGCTTGGTACCGGCGACCTGGACCAGTTTTGCTTAGAAACCCTGTATCTTTTTGATTTTTCAGGGGGGCGGAAGGGTCCTGACCCCCTGTCCCCCCTCTGGATCCGCCCATGTTTGTCATAATGAAAGGAATGTTGTTATGGACATTATTACATATCGTTACTAAATATAGTCCAACCTGTTTAAGCAAGCACCTAAGGGATCATCAAGATGTGATGTGCTTGCTTAAGACAGGGGCTGGCTTAATACATGTACGTTTCAATGCATTTACCTTTTGTGGGAACTGAATACATGCTTGCTTAATATTGATTGATTTCCTGATAGAGGTAGCCACTATAACAGGTTTCACAGCCAAAACGAGTTAAGTTCACCCCATCCCCATTTTAGCATGTAAACAGTGTATTTTCAACGCTTTAAGGATTATAAGTTCAGTTTAGTTTTATGTCTAAACAATCAAGTAAAAGAAAAGAAAATTTAATCGAAATGGTCAATAGTCATTCCTTACGACGTTTGTCAACAGCAAGTGCCCCCAAAAGTTCCCAAAAAAAAATGCTGTCCCATCGTCATAGTATGTAATTTTAAGAATGTATTATGCTCAAATGGTTGTTTTTATAAGCAGTTTTCAACTTTATTTGATTGACACAGATATATACCCTTCCTAAAATGTCCCCCATATGATTGAAAAGTGAAAAACATTCTTTTTGTATAGATGATTAATGTCCTTAAATGATTAATGTCCTACAATCTAATGTGAATTACGTTACCAATTTAACCATCTCACAAATACCAAATCATGCATGTTAAGGTCACATCAAATATCTCTATGTCAAGAGGATTAATATGCACATGGACAAAAGAAACCAATTTGGGGAAACATTTGTTTATTTTTCGGTGATGAAAATATATCTGAGGTTGTCTTAAAAATCTGCAGTTTTGTGAATTACGTTGCCCTACATATATTATTTGTATAAGAAGAGCTGCAAATACTGCAATTGAAGCCAATGTAAGAATATAACAAACCATACAGGAACTTTCATAGAAGTTGTTTGCCTGGAATAAATTAAGTTGAAATAATAATTTGTGAATAACGCTACTGTGAATTACGTTACTACAATTTTACTAAAATCCAAATACCTCATTAAATGCATACACTAGCTGAAAAAATGTTTGTTTTTATTCAAAGCAAATCTGTCCCAGATAATGAAGATCAATTCAAACGAGATTACAGTTGTCATTTTATTTTAACAAGGATTTACCTGCAGAAAAATATATATTTCTACGCAGGAAATATGACCAGAGTGTAAGGTATGTGAATTACGTTACCGACCTATTGGCACAATGTTCTTTATACAGGTGTACAATTTATTGTTTCCAATACCAAAGAAGAATGTAAATTTTAATATTCATCATCTACTGTTTCAAAACCATTTTTTTCTGGTCAAGTCTTCAATTTTGATTGATACAATTAAAACAATAATTATACTCTGTCATAGAATTACAGTTGAATTCCACTGTCAATTCATAACAAACCGGTTTAGACCATGCTGAGAAGCTAAACCATGATATAATTCTACATAATAGGCTTATTTGATCAACAAGAGATCCAAGTAGTAGTGGATGCTATACAAACTCTTAAATATTCCAATCTTGTAAGAATTTGGTATGTACAAGTATACTTCATCACAGTAACGTAGTTCACATTCAAATTCAGTGGTTCTCTTTGTAAAGCTGAATTAGTTAAAAATTTTAGATGCTCAATTCTTAAGGCATCATTATCTAAATGACATATACCATTAAGTAAAAACAAAAACATAAAAATGAAAATCTAAGCCAAAATAATTATGGGACAAAAATTGGCTGCAATTGGTGAACTTAACTCGTTTTGGCTGTTTACTGTATGTAAACAACTAATGGGTTTATCGATTTTATTGCATGGTGTTAGTCACTCCCAGAGGTGACGTCATATCATATTGAGCAATGAAATCGACAATGCACGGCTAAACATGATTATCAAAGCTGTCGTCTACGTCACAACCAAAACCCATAATCAAATACTTGCGTATGTTTCAGGTTACGGCAATTTATTATGGTCTTGATCGGACTATTTGTGGTAATAATTTGACCGAGCCCATTCGTGTGATTTCAGACGGAAGAATCCTGGGGGTAGTATTTTACACAAACAACGAAGTTACTAGCAGAGGATTCGCAGCCATCTTAAGTCAAGTAGCGGGTAAGAAATTGCTTCTGGTTAAGCTTAAGCCGCTTATAAAATTCGATTCAGGATTTTGTCAGGCTACTCTTTAACCCATAAAGCGCCACCTATAATTTACAGCAGACGACATTTCAAATTTTGCTGGTTTTTTTTCCAGAAATAACAAATAAGGCTCTCGTTTGTGGTGTCTTCTGTGAGTTTGTCACTTTCCCATTGGTATCCTGGGTCAGGTGTGGTACTTGATTGTATCGATTCCTGATCTTTGCACCATTACTTACTCTTATGGTATTTCATGAGAATCGTCTGCTGGCAGACGATTCTCAAGAAAGAGCATACCTTATTTTTTCGAAAATTAGGAAAGATGTCACAAAGCTTGTCGTCTGCTGCAGTCGTGATTTGTGCTTTAAGGGTTAATATATAAACAAGTGTTGCGAGTTCAACGATGTGAGCGCTTTAGAGCGCTCGTTGTACTGGTGTCAGGCTTTACACATTACGAATAAAGATAGGTACCAATCAACGAGCGCTCGGCAAGCACTCGCATTGTTGAACTCGTCTCTGGTGTTATCATAGGACAAACTTCAAATTCTTCATGGAGTGATTGGTTAAAAAAGGAAAAGGAACTTTGCTAGAAACATTTTGACACGTCTTAAATAATCTTTGGTTTAAACATATTTTATTTCTCTAATTTAAATTGACATGCAAGACATATATACATACAATTGTAGTCTATAGGATTGGAATGAAAGCTTAGAGCTTATAGATTTCCTTTCCCAATGTGAAATAAATTAACATATATAATATTGGCAGGTCATTAGCTAATTATGATTATTGTAAGCTATTTTTTGTTCTAAGAAATTTGCAAAACGGTTTTTAACAGGCTTACAAATTCCTTGTACAATTAATTGGTTGATTAATACCTAGTTACAGGGATGTGAGTTAAGAAGTAAGTGTTTACAATAGAAATATGCGTACTGAGTATTGAAAATAAAAGGAGAAAAAAATATCTTAAATAGAGCTCAAAATGAGGAGGATTAATGTGGGGATTCAGATCGTGGGGGCAAGTGACTTCAAACCACGTGGCTTCTGTTATTGATTGTTAAACTGATTTCTTCCCATTCATGACATGAACACTGCTTGTATAAACTCAAGAGAAGCATCCTACCATTGAAAATACCACATAGTGTGCATTTACGGGTTAATATATATATATATATATATATATATATACATATATACATATACATATATATATACACATACACATACCTATATATATTTACTTTCAACGAAGTAGCTAAGTTGGATGGTGTGTTAGAATCGTTTTGAGTCTTTAATAAATTTATGCACTGAAAGGAATATTTTACTGTTTGTGTCAATAGAAAGTGAACTGTCACCAGATAATAAAACATCAAGTGTTACATGACAGAGTTGAGAAACTGAGTTCAACATCTCAATTCTTTGCTGGCGGTAAAGAATACATTGTAATAGATAGTGTTCTGCATTTTCAATACTGCCACATCTGCAGAGGGGTGAGTCAGTCAAGTTCTTGAGAAATATGTCATGATTTAGAGAGCTACATTTCGTTCGTAGACGAGTGTGTAATATTTGTGCCTGTCGCTCTCCAAAGTAGTAGTATTTTGGTGTGAAAGAATTGGGCTGATTTAGCTGGTATTTGAAAGAGGCGATAGTTGGTGAGTTTCTTTGCTCTTCTGGAAGATTGTTCCATTCTCTAATAGTTGAAGGTAAGAAAGAAGAGAAGTACTGGCTTGTTCTTGCGCGAACAGTCCTAATATCGTTTGAGTTTCTAAGGTTATAGCTTGATGTTTCAGTAACAGTAGAAGGTATAAGAGAGGTAAGGTAATGTGGAGTCAAGTTATGTGCCATTTTGTAAAAGAGTGTAAGTTTTTGTTTTTTCCTCCTCATGTCTAATGTGTCCCACCCTGTTTCGCTATATAAGTTTTCAAGTGATACTAGTTTTGTTGTCCCTGTTGCAATTCTTGCTGCTTCTGTTTGGATTTTTTCTAGGTCATCCTTTTCGTACTGCGTGCAGTTATCCCAAATTTCGTTGCCATACTCTAAAATAGGCCTAATGAAGGAGGTGTAGATAATTTCCAAAGATTTTCGATCAAGCTGAAACTTAAGTTTTCGCATTATTTTTATTCTGTGCCATGCTTTTTCTTTTATATAACTGATATGTGTGTGCCAAGTTCCATCATTACTAAAGTATAGACCGAGATGTTTATGATTTTCAACTTCTTTAATTTCGTGATTTTGCATATAGAGAGGTGTGTGAACTGGTTTTATTACTTTTCTGCTTATTAAAAGGGATTCTGTTTTTGCTGGGTTGAACTTTACAAGCCAGGTATTTGCCCATTGTGTTATTCTTTCAAGGTCTGAGTTTAATGTTTCGGCTGCAGTGTCAGGGTTTTCTACTACAAGAAAAAGGCTTGTATCATCGGCAAATAGTCTAATGTTTGAGCCAATATCATTTACAATATCATTTATATACAGAAGAAATAGCAGTGGACCAAGAATGGATCCCTGTGGGACTCCTGCATAAATGTAGTTCCAATCAGATTGCGTGCCTGGAAGGATGACTCTTTGTCTCCTTTCAGAAAGATAGCTACTGAACCAGGATAAAAGGCTACCAGAAATGCCAGCTGCTCTAAGTTTACAAAGAAGACCCTTGTGCCAGACACGGTCAAAAGCCTTGCTGACATCACAGAAGACAACACGTACTTCTTTACCTGAGTCTAAAGCTTGACAGAAAGTATTGTAGAGAAAGGTGAGTTGATTGGTTGTTGAGTCACCAGGTATGAACCCGGACTGAAGAGGAGAGAGGATGCCGTTATCTCGGAAGTGATTATAAAGATGCTTGAAAACTACACGTTCAGGAACTTTTTCCAGACAGCTGAGAAGAGAAATTGGTCGATAGTTTGAAACAGAAGCTGTATTACCACCTTTAGGGATAGGGCAGACCAATGCGTCTTTCCATATATCAGGAAATATTCCTAGCGATAACGACTGATTAAGTAGAGAGCATATAGGAAATGACAACTCGTGAGCTAGTTCTCTAAGAGTACGATTGTTTATGTCATCTGAACCAACAGCTTTGCCTAGTGGAAGACTTTTCAAAACTGATTCAACTTCGGCAGGTATAATTACAAGATTGGAGAGTAAAGAATTAACATTACAGTCAACGTTAGGTAGTTGCGCATTACTATCGTCCAGTAAGGTCTGGTCTCTGAAAAAGTTGTTCAGCAGGTTTGCTTTGTCCGTGTCATCACTGTAAATATGTCCGTCCTTTTCCAAAGTAGGAATAGATGATTTTGTTGATGGTGTTATGAAAGATTTTAGAGTAGACCACCAGTCTTTAGAAGATAAAGTGTTTGATTTTAGCTTGTTTGACAGTTGATCAAGATATTGCTGTTTTGATAGGCGAATAGATTCTATAACCTTATTTCTGAGTTTCTTGAATTTGTTCCATAGCCTTGGTGTGTCTATTTGCTTGGCCTTGTGATATGCTCGTTTGCGTTTGCGTATAAGTTTTCGAATAGCAGTAGTTATCCATGGTGGGTCAGATGGTCTTATTCTTACTGTTTTATTTGGTATGCATTCGGCTGTTAAAGTGTTCAAATGATTAGTGATGTTACTTGCATGGGTATTGACATCAGGGTCTGATAGTGAATCCCAGTCAGTGTTTGCAACTTTGGTTCGAAGTAGGTCGTAATCTCCTCTGTCATAGCTCCATATGTGACGAGTAAAGGATTTTCTTGAAGTCTTTGTATATTTGAAAACGCCATAGACAGGGCAATGGTAACGAACGTCCTGATGAAGGAAGGGTTCTGCTACACCACTGTAGATAATGTTACTTTTGTCGCTAGTAAGAATTATGTCAATAAGAGAGGATGAATTTTCGGTGAAGTGGGTAGGTTCTGTGATGGTTTGATAGAGTGAAAATTGTTCACAGAGTTCAGATACTTTTCGAGATGTATGGTTACTAAGCATATCAAGATTGAAATCTCCTGTAACAATGATGTTGTTAATTTGAGTATCCAGTGCAAGCGAAATAGAATCTTCAATGCTAGACAAGTAAGCGGCGTTAGAATTTGGAGGGCGATAAAAGAGACCAAATAAAACTCGTGTGTGATTAAGTTGAATCTCTATCCATATGCATTCAGTGTTACGTGGTTCCAAGTCATAGCGTCGTTTGTAGAATAATGAGTCTTTAACATATATCATAACGCCACCATGGGGGTCTCCTGTTCTGTCCTTACGTTCAGGTGGCTTGAAATCTGGTATAAATAGGTCTGTTGTCTGTATGCCTGAGTGAAGCCATGTTTCTGAGAATGCTAGAATGTCAAATTCTGATAGCTCAGTAGAAAGGATATCTAGTTTGTGTATAATACTTTGCACATTGTACTGCACAAAGGACAAGTGTTTAGAGAGGTTAAGTGTGTTTAGGAAAGAGAAAGATTCATTTGACGTGCTAGAGGAACTAGAGAGGGAGGAAGTGGAAACCTGACCTGGGTTCGGATGTACATCTCCTGATATAAGAAGAAGAATACCTAACCAAGTAATGAATATGGTTATTGTGCCTACTACTAAGCAGTCATGGACAAACTTTATATTATGTGTCATATTTTTTATTTGAGTAAAACTAACTGGCAGTTTTCTTGTCACTACTATATGCGTACCTACACTGTACTGCTTGATGTGGGAAGCTGACTTTAAATGTATATTTAGCGACACCGAGTATAATGCGTTGATACAGATGGGAAGAAGAAAGAATATCTGACAAAACAATGAAAATTTGAACTTAGGAGAATATCTATGCATCACATCTTTAGTGCAATTTGTACCTTTACTCATGAAACTTTTTCTAGAAGAAACAAAAACATATTGGATGACGTGATGCATACATACTCCCGTTCCTGATATCCTTGATTTTGCAACACGGCTAGATTTGATGTTCCCATACCCCACGATCTGATTCTAGGCTGCTCACAAAAAAGAATGACAATTCCAAAGAAAAAATCAAAAAAGAAACACATAGTGTAGAACTAAAGAGGTAATGAAAAAATAAATAAATAAATGCAAAATGGTACAATTCCCAGAGGTCATATAGCAATACGATGTTCGGGATAAAAATGTGCAATTTTATTGCTGGTTTTATTAAAATAATTCAACACAAGGTAGGAGACCTGGATACTTTTGCAGTAGTAATAGGAGACAGCAGGCTATAACGTGAGACATCCAAATTATGACAATTATCAACACCAGCGCTCCAGTTTATGTGCTTGATTTTTAGCTTAAACCATATTTTTATTTGGTAAATTTCTTTATATTTTTACAACCCAATGCAAAATGCTCACATGATAAATTCTCTTTAACTTTGCAATGTAAATCGGAAGCAATGTTGGTACTAAATGATTTTCGACATTGATGGAATATGTTTACAAGAGAACTACATATAATACATAATCATATAGTCTTTTTTCAGGCGAATGGAATTTTCCGCATTGCTGCAGACAAAAAAAAAATTAGGGTTATCCATTTATATATTGAGGGTCACAGTCCATAATTACCAAAAGTATTTTGTTTTTTATCTAATAAAGACTAGTTACAGCAAACAGCGCATGGCCAGATGAAATGCCGCACCATACAACACCTCATCCGAGTCTCCACTGCATGCCATAGAACCCGCTTTGTGATGCTCGGTCCACAAGGAACCAAGATCTGTTAATAATATACTTTTGACATGTAAAGGATTGATTTTCCATACGTTACTTTTATTGAACAGTATACAACAGTATTTCGGCTGCATTAAATACACGCTTTTGACCTGTAATTACTAGACCGTGAACGACAATTATTATTGTTATTGTGGGTGGAAAATAAACAAATTTAGTAAGTCACTTTTACATACTATAGTACTCGTTATCACAGTCATGTTTCCGAATAAGTATAAAGGCATACTACCTTCGGCGATATTGGTCATAAATACTTGATCGGCCCCGACTGATGTGGGTCCGCACGAGTATATTACCAATACAACTTGTCTGAGGGAGGCAACAAGAAATGGATTATAATTTTTTAGACACTTGCATTAATAGACTTTTCACTTACTGTAAAGGCGGCAACCTTAATATTTATATCTGGGCTACTTCATCTGCTACACAAGGGAAATCAGGTTCTATTTATAATTTGGTGAACAGTTAATGAGTTGTTTAGGCCACACAAACGTTCGTGCATTTCATGAAAAGCCTAACCGTATATATACTGAACCCACATTTATTAACCCGTAAAGCGCATTATCAGCACGCCTCACCTTCAGCTTTTACCTATGTCTAGGGTTGACCAGTCCCAACCACTCATTCATGAGGTGCCGCCCTCTCAGCAACCAAAAAGTCATATAATATATTTAACTTTTTTGTATATACCATATATTTGATGTTTTCATTGAAACTATCTACCGATAGCCCTATTAGCCCCTTTAGGCATCAGTGGACTCTTCCTTCCGGTCCGACACAACACGATCCTGATTGTCTTTGTATATATTGAAAGGCCACTAGCAAACATTGTAGACCCAGATCTAGTGACATCTTATGCAACACTCCACCCGGGTGCGCATCGTTTGCAAAACACATAAATGCGCAGTAAACTAAACCAAGGGCTTAGACTTCCAATAGGACAATCTGGCAGACAGTATCAGAGAGAAGCATATACCGAATACATGTATGTCTGAGGCTCCAGCATCATAAGCTTGATCGAAACGAAAAATCAAGCGAATGTGCCAGGTCCTGTGACATGCTTTCTAACATTGCGGTATGACAAGTAGTACCGAAACCATACCAGCCGTAACACCGAAAAACATAATTTCTGGTTCTTATTTGTATGTGAAATAGCGGTAAAACTTTAGGAGATCCAACTGTTTGGGCTCACCGAGGGAAACACACTATAGAGATTAAAACCGATTTACCCTCAGTCTGCTATTGTCCTGCCAGCCAAGTGTGACAGTGACGCCATGTTTTGTTCACAAATTTATCATGGCTTTACAATCGATAGATCGCTTGTGTATTAATCCTATCCACAGGATAGGATTAATACACAAGTGACCTATCGATTCGCGTTAGCGCAAGAGGGGTGTACAAGTTAATGCTTAACTTAATAATTGTAAACAAAACACTACGTCACTATCACTCTTGGTTGGCACGACAGTAAATTTAAAATGCGCATGTACATGTGATATATGCAAATATAAAGACCAGAAAACATTCACAGGATAACATAATACAGGCGAGAAATAGGTAACTTCGAATTTTAAGGCAAGTTCATTGACGCTTCTACCAATCAAGTTTCATTCAGTATCAAATATTATCTCATAGGGTGATCCTAGAATGCAACGCACGAGCAAGCAGTTTAACCTGATCCTATAATGCGCTAGCCAGAAGTACATCCGGAAATGTTGTATATCTAAGTCGTCCGCTGCAAAATTTAATTATTATTATTATTATATGCTTTCCCAATTGTACAAGCGCAGAAGCAAACACTTTGGACCCTGATCAGGCTGCTCCTGCTACAGGAGCAGCATGATCCGGGAGCAAAATGCCTGCTAGGTAGGCTTCCAAACATTGCAGTAGACCACAGTTGCAGACGACTTTGTTGTGATTTGCACCCGACGAGTCAATCGAGTCGAAATCAATTGATTGAGTCTTTAATTTTCTTTCAAAAATCGCTTCAAAGACGGTGGTGGATCCAGAGTGGTTTCAAAGGGTTCACTCAAACCCCTCCCTGCCCTCTGTTTTCCATATCCGCTGAAAATGAAATAATTTGATCTCAGTGAGGCCAAATTATTTCATTTTCACGGAATATTTAAAAGAAAACGAGACAAAATCAGCAAAGCGAGCTCAGCACGTGAAATTTTGACGACAGAATACACACTTTTTCACTATGTTTTATACGAATGAAATGAAAAGGCGCCTTAGAGAGAGGTTTTAATGTTGGGATAGACACACTGGCGGGTAAACTGAAAGCACAGAAGACCAGGGATCAGAGTCTGTATGCCACCATTCTATACAAAATACTGGCCATGTTCTTACCAGATTGATTCATTCTGACCGCCTTTTAATGCGGTCTAACTCATAAAAATTTCCGTAAATGTACTTGCAGTATTTCAGCAAAAACGAGTTAAGTGTACCGATTCAGTCGTTCCTGTGTTGCATCTAAACGAAAACATTGTGGGACAAAATCTGGCATAAGACACTCAACCCGTTTAGGCTGATTTACCAATCTATAAAAGAAAAATATGATGTGTCGGTGACCTATACGTCACCGAGTTTGTGTTTTAAATCGGTCACAGGACTAATTCTGATTCATGGTGCAGCCATTTAGCAAGTGATTGTTTTTAGTCTTAGTATAAAGTGAGATCCATATAAGATGGCGACTTGTGCGGCATCTCATCTGGGTCTTCACCGTTTGTTCATGTACCCGTTCGCTAGTTAGTAGTAGGACTAATATAAATTGTAACAGCTGTTTTTCGAAGGCTGCGCAGGCATCCGACTAGTCATTGACTGAAGGCATATGCAGGCAAATAGAGACGGTTCCGGGGAGAATGTGCGATTGCATATTCTCGTCAGACCCCTCCTTATTTGACCCGCAAAGGAGTGTTCCCATGTTATATGCAGAACAAAACTACCACTATCGCGACACGTGACATTAGTCATTATTTTCACAATTACCGTACGTATTCAAAAGTACACAGTGTGTAGAAAACATTTAGGCTTGACTGTCAGAATGATCCATGTCGCGTTCTCCTGAAGTTGCTCGCCCAACCATTCCAGCGTAGCTCCTACCTACAGCATGTGCCCCAGGTCGAAGTCCCGCTAGATGGTGACGATCAGGCGGTCTCTTTGGCTGGCCAAGTCCCATTACCAGGAGGCCAAACTGAAACAAGTCACTGATGTCATTGATACGATGGACCTTGTCATTCATGTCCTTCACTAGAATATTACCATCAGAGGACCAGGCTCCTTTTAGCAGTTCAACTTTTGTAAGGCTTCTTGCGTTGAACAAGAGACCACTTCTGAACTTTGTAAGATCCTCGTTCACAAACACTCCTTGGTGGTCTCTTTGCTTTAAGAGTGTGCGCTGTTTGTAGAACGACTGGCGACTACGGTATGTGGCAAATTTTACTATGATGTCCCTAGGTTTCGCTCGTGCTTTATTGGGGTCTCCTAGCCTATGAGATCGATCAATCTGAGACAGCTCAACATCAGATTCAATATCAGCTGCCAGTTTCGTGACAATGGTGTCTGTGTTCTCAAATGGTTTTTCCTCGATTCCAGAGATCCTTAAGCAGTTTCTACGACTGTATTGTTCACCTTGGTCAAGTTTGCGTTCCAGGGTTACGATGCGTGCATGGAGAAGCTCATTCTCCCCTACTAGCTGTGCATTGGTTGTTTCTAGTTTCTTCACCTGTTCCTGAAGACCATCGACAACCCCCTCAACGATGCAGTTTACCAATCCGACAATTTCACCTTTAAAGGTAGTTTTTAACATCTCAGAGAGTTTCAACATCTCTGACTCGGGTATAACGGAATGGGGTGTTGACTTCTCTGCAGAACTTAAACTTGGATCCATTGTTTCAGGTTCTAAATCAAACCGCAAATCAGGAGACTCAGAGCTTTCAGTGTCAGACACTAATCTGTTTTTCTTTGTATCCAGGTCGAATTCAGGAGACGTAAGCTCTCTTTTTCTTCCTTGTGAGGCGGGTGCAATAGGGGTTTTTGTTACACTCATCACCTTTGGGCATCAACTGTACCGACGTGTAATTTTGGCGAGGATTTGCCCTAAGCTTGCCTGTTGCAATGCAGTACCGTTAAAGTATGAGTTTGTGAACAATTTGACCTCACTATAGCGATCAAGTTACATAATCAAGATATATAATGTTTACATACTTCAGAGGCTTTTTACTCCAAAATTATCCATTTTTCCCAAAATTCACTAATATCACATTTTAAAACATAGCTACATTATCATGATTATCTAAGTCCCTCCAGGAAAAAAACACGGTGAATCACATTAAACACATAATTCTGTCCCTGCATCGAAATATCGACCTAACCCGCCATTTTAACCGGAAATTCTCTAAATAATCTTTGACAATGGGGTTGCTTCCCTACGCCATGATCTAAAAGGGATCACCTAAATATACAGACTCGGTACACACTGCCTCTACACATATATTACTAAAACTAGAAGTCTAAATATTAGCAAATATGTGCAACAGGTGACTTAAGAGGAAATTTTCAGAAACATTTTTGCAGATGCTTTAGGCGTTAAAAATCAAACTGCTAAAATGCATTTAAAAAGTCCATTTTGCTCTTCCAATGGCCAGAAATGAGGCCCCCAGGGGGTCTGTGCTCCCTTGATCCCTGAAAATAATGCATTGATCTCTCCAGATCCATGAAAATAATTTCCTCGGCTCCCTAAAGTATTTTGCCTTTGCTCCCAAAATCCCTAAAAAAAAGACCAGCTTCTCCGTAAATCCCCAAAAATATAAGTCAATTCTCCCTAAAATGTATTTTTCTTTTCGTAGGATTAAAATCACATACTTAACTAGAGGACCTGACGGTCCTGAAGCGCTCACCTGATCTCCTTAATAATGTTGAAATAGGTCAATATCAACTATGGCTTTTGATGAAACATATTTTGTTTGATTGGGGTTGCGGCCATTTTGGTTTAGCTACCTAAAACAATCTAATGAATACTCCATCAAACAGCCCAGTGATTTCAGAGTAAAGATGTTTAGATAGGTATATGGCAATCCAAATGAGTGGCCTTGGAAAAAAGGTCACATGTCAGCTTAACATTTGGTACTTATATAAAACCGTGGTCTCATTAGGTTAACCATTTCTTGCAAATATTATGATTTCGGCCTAAACAGTTATAGAAAAAAATAAACATTTCAAGATTTTACCCATAAAAATGCATTAGGAATCAAATTTGACCTTGCCAAGAAGTAGGTCAAGGTCATCCTAGATACATCATTTGTGCAAATCTGGTAGGGCCCACATCCCCAATGCTACATACCAAGTCCGAAGGCCATTGACCTTTTGGTTCCAGAGAAGAGGATATTTACAGGGTTTTTACCATATATGGGCGTGGTGGCCATCTTGGTCATGTGACCAGTACAAATGGTATAAATTTTGGCTAACCGATCATAAGGAGTCTTCAGATGAAATTTATTTACAATTGGTCTAGTGGTTTATGAGGAAACTATGTTTTAATGTGTTGATGGGACTCCATTATGAGCGACCTTAGCTGAAAAGTTAAAGGTCAACCTTGGCCTTTGAAACTTATTTATAGCCATTGTCTCATTAGGTTAAACATATCAAGTGAGAATAATGACTTTGGCTACAACAGTATTCAAAACATCAACTTTTCAACAAAAAAAACTTCCTATTAAATGCATTAGGAAGAAAATTTGACCTTGAAGTTAAGTACGTCAAGGTCAAATTAGGATCATCATTTGAACAAATTTGGTAGGCCCCACATCCCCAATGCTACATACCAAGTCCCAAGATCATCGGCCTTCAGGTTCTGGAGAAGAGGATTTTTAAAGAGTTTTTACCATATATGGGTATGGCAGCCATTTTGGCCACATGACCAAAATGTTTTGCATAAATTTGGACTAACCTATCATAAGGAGTCTTCACATGAAACTCGAGTTCAATCGGGCCAATGGTTTGTGAGAAAACTATGTTTTAATATATTGATGGGGCTCCATTATGAGTGACCTAAGCTAAAAGGTCAAAGGTCAACCTTGACCTTTGGAACTTATTTGTAGCCATTGTCTCATTAGGTTTAACATGTCAAGTGAGTATAATGACTAAGGCTTCAACAGTTTTCAAAAAAATCAACTTTTCAGAAATTTTCCCATTTAAATGCATTAGGAAGAAAATTTGACCTTGACGTGAAGTAGGTCAAGGTCAACCTGGGATCATCGTTTGAACAAACTTGGTAGGCCCCACATCCCCAATGCTACATACTAAGTCCCAAGGTCATCGGCTTTCTGGTTATAGAGAAGAAGATTTTTAAAGGGTTTTTACCTTATATAGGCATGGCGGCCATTTGGTCATGTGACCAAGTCCATTTGAACAAACTTTCTTTCCTGCGTCCTAAGGAGTCTCCGTATGAAATTTGACTTTAATTGGCCCAGTGGTTTCAGAGGAGAAGATGTTTGAAATTGTGGACGGACGGACGGACGGACGCCGGAGTGACTGGTATACTATTAGCTCACCCATGAGCCTTCGGCTCAGGTGAGCTAAAAACTATGAAGCAAACAAGAGCGCATGACTTAATGATAACTTAATATTTTGCCTTGTACATGCCTTACTAATGACAGGGCTTAGTAATGGAATACATGGCATATAATTATTTCAATGAAATGCATGGTATATGGCTCAAAGTATGTGGTCATTCCTTAAAATGCTGTTGCTGTGCCTGGTAGAGTGGGCATGGCGGAATGCTCTCTAGATTTGTTTTTCTTTTTAATTAGAGACAGACCATTTGTTTTTCTTGTTGGGGGCAGGGGCTGATCTTTTCCAACAGCTTAAACTAGATTTTTTTTATAAACAAAGTGAAAATATTTTTTTTTTGTAATACAATTGTCTACAATTGCTATTAGCCCCTATACACTTGTTTAACTTCAGTTTCATCAAATAAGTATATATCTGATCAGCATTTTCTTATACAAATGAGCTTATTATCTAAAAAGTAGGATTACATAGCAGGTGCATAGGTAGCACTGTATCAATACGCAGCCAGACTCGTGCTAGGGGGGTCCAGGGGTATGCTCGCCCGGAAAAAATTTGATAAAAATGGTGCGATCTGGTGCAATCTGGGCGTTCCAAAGTATGCTATCACCAAGCTAAAAATCAACAATTTTAAGGTTATTAAATCGATAACAACTAAAGTTAATTGCCATTTTTTCCTGAGATCAATCTAGATGTACATGTTATACAAAATAAGTCCATTTAGATTTTACAAGGGGGTCTGGGGGGTGCTATCCCCCCCCCCCCCAGAAGCAGAAGAAATTTTAAAAAAATCAACAAAATGGAGGCTTTTCCTTTTTTTTTTTTTTTTTGCTTTTTGTCAGGGCTCCCTAGATCCCCAAAACTATGAACTTGCTCCCCATAGCTCCCCTAACATAATTACCAGTGCTCCCTAGATCCCTGAAAATAAATAGCCATTCTCCCCAGATCCCCAAACCCCCTGGGGGCCCAGAAATATACAAAAATAAAAAAAATCTGTTCAATTTCGCACGCGTTTCATATTCCGTAAAAGTATGTATCTATGCACCTTCAATTGTAAGGTCTTCCCCAAAACTGTATATTAAAAAAACGCGAGAATTTTATTTCCGCGAAAAGCGTTAAAAGACATATTTGCGACGTTGATAAATCGCGACCAGAGTATGATTTGAGCCAGTGCATGAGATTTCCAACAATGTAGTATGTGCGACCAGCAAAGCCTCGGATCAGCCTGCGCATACGCGCAGTCTGATCAGAGCCTTTGCTAGTCGTTTGTGTAGTCTATGATTGTTAAGCTACTGACTGAACACCATTTGGAGTTTCTAGGCTTAAAAGGAGGCTTCAGAGGCTCATCCGAGTCTACACTTGTCAAAATGTCAAATTGTTGGAAATCTCATGCTGCGGCTCATTTACTTACATCAGTAAACGCCAGAGTAGTTTCGTTATTTCGCGATGGTTTATTTCATGAAATTTCGCGCGAAATTATACGTAAATAAAACCCTCGCGAAATTTTCTGAATTTACATTATTACTGCAGATCCTAGTTGTGGCCATTCAACTAGATATAATGCTGGGCTTGTCCATTCCCCAAGCCTTAGTGGCGACTGGGTCATTAGTCATTTGGATTGTGAGTGGAACATACAAGCCACGGGATACAACTTGGGTATACAGTTGTTAATCACCAAGATGCACATACACAAAGTCGATTTTGGCTGCAACACGGATTATCTACAGGTATAAAGCACCCAGGCAACAAACAGTTGGGGGATAACTGTATTCAAAATTTTCATTTTGGGAGGTTTATCGTCGGATACACGGTCGGAAATTTAGTTTTACAGCGACGCGCTAGCGGAGCCGTAAAACGTGATTTCTGAACGTATATCCGACGATATACGAGGGTCTGGATGGGGTATATTGATTAGTGAATAATGGCCGTTTTTTATAATGAATAGAGAATAATGAGCAAAAAAATAATGAATAGTGAATAATGAGGGCCTAAAAATAATGAATAATTCTAATTTTTTAAAGATAAGAAGAAAAAAATTAATGAATAGTGCATAATCAGATTTTAATGAATAATGAATAATGCTAAAAACTCATTTTGTCGCGCGGCGGCCCATTTTATTCTAATAAAATAATGTTAATGAATAATTGGTCTTATTTTAATGAATAACCCAACAATTTTAATGAGATGAATAATGGGCTAAATTTTAAATGAATAGTGAATACCAGACCCCCCCCCCCCACATCCAGACCCTCATATACCTCCCCAAATGAATATGGTTATCCCCATTCTAATGCACTTCTGCAGTCTCATCTCAAATATGAGCGTTGCAAGCCCCATAAAGACGCACGTCGTCCAAAAAGGTGACTTAAAGGGGACGGCAACCCTGATGATAACTATGTTTTATATGACAGATCTTAATAAACCATGAATTTTGATACCAGTTTCGTCTAAATCGAGTGAAAAATGTGGAAGTTATAGGCGTTTGAATATTTGCACATGGACTGTAATGGAAGCGGCCATATTTTAGGCTTAGTGACGTCACTCAGCCTAATTAAATATGCGTAATCAAAATAAAAGACAAACCAGTGGATTATTTGCATTAATCTTTAATGAAACATTTTCCTTGTGTATAAAGCTACATATCTGCTGAAACACAGATGATGTGATAGTAGAGATGACTAAAAATTAAGCAGTTGAAAAAATTCTGACAACTAATTAAATATTCAAAATGGCGGCTAAATGTTGGCCATGTTGAATTTTTTAAATGTCCATAACTTGCCCATTTTTCAACCGATTTTGATGATACTTGTATCAAAATTCATGGTTCATAGAGCTCTTATTGATAAAACATACTTATCATTAGGGTTGCTGTCCCCTTTAATTAATGACGTCAAACTGTTTCCGGCAGTATATCGCAGGATATACTGTCACAAATATTTGACGTTATCCAATCAGACTTCGCGTTACAAAAGCAAGTGCATTAGAATCTACCTTTTTTACCTCTTCCTACGTTTTCTTGTACCTTTCTTCACTGTAGTCATACCACTACGGAAAATTGGGTCTCGACACTTATTCCGGTGTTAAGGTAACTTTCTCATCATGTTCAATTTCTTCATTTAATCACACATAAACGCCCCAAAATGCTTGGGTTCCGATTGGTTTTTATTCGTCAAATTCTCATTGTATCTTTTAGCTTTAAAATTATATGAAAACTTTACCGTTTGATGTCTAGGCATGAAATAACTAATTACGGTTTCGTCATCGTGGACAATTAATCAATGACGAAATCGTACAATTATAATTAAACCGTAATTTTCATTTTTTTTAATATGACTGTAAAAAACACATTTAAAATCTGATTTTATCTCCGTTTTGGCAAAAAAGCACAGAGGCTGTAAACTAGACGATGCAATCTCGAAGCAAACATAATCGAAAGTTCTCATTTTTGCTAGCCTTTATTTGAAGGTAATTTTACTATAACACCGGAGTGGGTGACGAGACCCAAATTGCCGTAGTGGAAAGACTACAGTGTTTCTTCAGGAAACTAGTACTATTTCTCACGTTTTGTCTTAAATGCCAACTTCATAATTGGTTTTAAGAAAACTGATAACAGGAGAATTTGCAGCTTCTGGGGCCCCATTCTTATAGAGAAGGCGAGACACTTTAGCACATTCAGCAGTTTCCAATCTTTTTGTAACTACATTTACCAGATGCCACAGATGTGTTTTTATGCACTGTGGGACTACTTTTTAGAAAAAAAAGTGCATTTAGAGGGGATGAAAACCCCTTTAAAGACACATATTTTGTGATATATGGAATCATTAGTGAATTTACTGATAAGGGAAAATTTACATCGCTTCCAGGTCAATTTGAATATCTCACTTTATTGAGGGGGCTCCAAGGGGGACTTACCTGTAAATTTGATCAGGTTTTATCCACAGCTAAGAATTTATCCATAGGCTATTATTTTGCTTGAAGAAGATTTTGTCTCTCAATCCAAATAGGAAAGAGAAGAGACTTGAACACAAATTATTTATTTAAATAAATATTTTTTTTTCTTGAACTAAATATTATTTCCACAGATTCGCTGATGTCCCATTATTATTATCATCTTTGTCTGTAATGCAAAGGTGCAATAAATTAACCCTTTGACTGCTGAGTGTAGTGCCATAATGCTCAGGCCCAGATGAAATGCCGAGTTACGTGGCATTTAATCAGGGTCTACACTGTTTGCTATTATACATTATTCGGCCTTGTCACAAGACGCATTGACATAGATGCATGCGAAAGACAAAAGGGCAGACCAGCCTGCACATTTGCGAAGTCTGACCAGCCCCTTTATTTTTCTTGCGCCGCGACCCTATTAGAAATGCAGACCCTGGTGAGAAGCAACATTATGCAGCATCTCATCTGGGTATGCACTGTTTACTATTTACTAATGTCCAGTAATGTATTTCAAATGGGATGCGGAGTCATATATATTAATCCGACGAATGAGCACTATTACACATCAAGACACATTGGTGAAAGATGGAAAAATCCATTTTGCACTAATTGATTAATATGATACAAATTTTTATGGGGAAAAGATGATGCATCAGTATCTTACATCTATTGTTTTTTGCCTTTATTTCTTATTTCATCTTTTCAAGAGAAATATTCAAAATATTCTTTTCTTCTTTTTTTTCTTTTTAAAATGTTCAAAAAATTCTTTTTTTGTCTAATGTCCAATATTATTGTAAACATCACCTGACTGTTTGATTTTTTTTATTCTGATTTCTTCTTGAAAAAAAAAAATATTTTTAAAAAAAACAAAAAAAATAAAGTAAAATAAATACATCAGCAGACGACAAAAATGCATGAAAAAGTTCCCGACATGCAACCAAGGCCTTTTCACATCAGATACAAAAAAAAACTTACTGTTACTTTAGCAATAAAAAAAATTGATAATATTTACCTGAAACATCCTGGTGGGACAAGCAGTACAGACCCAGATCAGACACTGTGGACTCTACTGATCGCTTTCAGACTGCTCTGTCAAATTTTTTTTTTTTTTTTTTTTTTTTTTTTTTTTTTTTTTAAAGATAAATATCATCCAACTGCACTCAAATTGAAAATGGACTTATCCAATTGATAAAGATGGAAAAATCCATTTTGCACTAATTGATTAATATGATACAATTATTTTATGGGGCAAAGATGATGCACCAGTATCTTACATCCATTGTTTTTTGCCTTTATTTCTTATTTCATCTATTAAAGAGAAATATTCAAAATATTATTTTCTTCTTTTTTTTCTTTTTAAAATGTTCAAAAAAATCCTTTTTTTCTAATGTCCAATATTATTGTAAACATCGCCTGTTTGGTTCAGCTAGATCGATCATTTTATTCTTCCTTTATAAGCAATTACCTAAACCCTTCAAGGGGCCTCTTTATCACCCATGCAGTGAATTCATAATCACCTCATTATAGCTGTCCTTTGATCTTCCCAGTATGACCCCTGGAGAGAGTCATAATGAGTGGTACCACTATCATAGCTCAAATGTCTATCCCTTTAAGACTGATTCTTTCTATTATAAGATTCATACTGTTTCCTACTTTTTTCTCGTAAAGATTCCTACGCGTTCTCTACTTTTCCATCATTAGCCACTTGTATACAATCTGTCTTTATGATGTTTTATGTTTTTTCTGTCTTGTGTTTGCTATGCCTTTGTACACGTCTATTTATATGTGCCTTGCGGTCACCTGCTGGGAAAGGGCTGACCTCTTGGCTCTCGTTTGTGGTGTCTAACTGTGAGTTAGTTACTTTCCCATTGGAATCCTGGGTCAGGTGTGGTACTTGATAGTATCAACTCCTGATCTTTGCACCCTTACTTACTTTTAACGACTACATTTTTAATCGCTGTAAGCGATTTATGTTATGGACAATGAATGTCTACAGCAAAGGTATTGAAAAGCGTAGACTCACCTGTGCAGCCTCGTTTTAAGCTTAGTTCAGTCATTAGCTTAACACCCATAATCATAATCTTCAAGCGTCTAGCAAAGTCTCTGATCAGACTGCGCTTATGTTTTCCTAGGACAAAAATCACTAAAAAATCCAAACTTCACAGGTCTTGAGTTTGGAATGCGTAACAGAAATGTCATTTTTGTATTTCTCAACCAAACATATGTTGTGAGTGGTCAAAAGAACCGTCTCAATAAGCATCCATAACATATGGTTATAATGTGGGTAAGGAAATATTTACAATTTTGTGGTGAATCTAAATATGAACCGCGACATGGGATTTCCAACAATGTGGTATGTGCGACCACCAAAGCCTCAGATCAGCCTGCGCATACGCGCAGTCTGATCAGAGCCTATGATAGTCGCTAGAGTATTTTATGAGTGTTAAGCTACTGACTGAAAATATTTTGGAGTTTCTATGCTTAAAAGGGGGTTGCACAGGCTCGTCCAAGTCTACACATGTCAAAATGCCGCATTGTTGGAAATCACCTGTTATGGCTCAATTATGTGAGTCTTCAAGCCGCTGTGGTTTTTCTCTCCTTCAGGTGATAGACGGTGGTCTCAGAGAGAGATACTGTGGCTCAGATGCACCGTCAATGAGAACATATAGCAAAGAATATGTGCGAGTTTTGTTCCACTTGGATTCTATGAACAACAACAGTAGCTTTAAGCTGGTATACGCCGATATAGGTAATGTACCAGATACTTAATGTCAGGCCAAATAAACCCGTCTAATATTATTTTGTAAATAATTTAGTGGCATTATGAACGCAATAGTCTAAGAGGCTGTATTAGCATGCGTGGATACAGACGGGAGAGCAGGGGTTCCAACCACCGCATCCCCCTCCCTAGAAAAAAATCCGTTACCGGGCGCCATCATCCGCACACTAGGGAAACGCCATTAAAATGGCGTTTCTCTGGTAGGCTGATAGTAGCCCGCTTAGAATAATGGTAAAGACCCTCTCCTCTCTGTCAAATATGATGTCTAAAGAAAAAAAATAATCGATTTTTGCACCCCCTGACTTAACTTTCTGGATCCTCGCATGAACAACGAGGTTGTACTGTAGATTCTGAAATTTTCGCGAGAATTTTATTTTCGGGAATCTTATTAAAAGACATATATGCGATGTGGAAAATTCGCGACTAAAGCAAGATTCAACTATATCAATAAATGACAGAGTAATTTTGCCATTTCGGGAGGGTTTTACTTTAACGAAACTTCGCATATGCGAAGTTTCGCGAAAATAAAGTCCTCGCAAAAATCTCGGAATTTACAGTATTAGTTGAATCTGTATAGCATTATGGAATTAATGTGAGCTCCGGCAGTGTTGGGTAGCTTCTACAGTAGAGAGCAACTTACAAAACAAGACCTTTCCTGGTAATCAAAGGACTATATTGGAGATGTTAAGAAATGATATGAGAGAGCTATTAGGAAATACAAACCCAGAACTTCGAGGTCTATTGAGCAGAAGTCTAGACCGACAGTTAAACGTGGTATGCTTTATTGTAAGTGGAAAACAGACAATAGAAGGAAATCACGACTGCAAACAGTAGTTTCAAAAGTGCTTACCAAAGATTGTTGAATGTCATTTATAGCCAGCATACAATTGGTCATCTTGGCTGGAAAAGAAATATGCAAAGATGATTACTCGTTTCTTTTTTTAATAATATCAGAGGGATGCAGAGTTATTCTCTTAACAGCGTAGGAATTGTGCTGCTTCTAAGGTACCACCATATGCTATTCCAGTACCACACCAGCAGGATGGGAAAGATCAAAGCAGGATATTTTTAGATTGGTTATATAAGTCCATGTTAGCAAATGGCCTAATGAATTTGTATACGCCACAAAGCTTAAACTATCGCTGATGTAACATACTCCTTGATACATGGAATGCCTAAAGCTATCCAAACAATAGCATTTAGGGTATGTGTATGAGCTGTTAGCAATAAAAACGAAAATGGTGTATTATCCCAAATCAGATGGACAGATTGAAAGGGTGAATAAAGACTATGATCAGCAATGGGCGAAATCGAGACAGTTTTGGATATTTACTTGCCGAAAGTATTGCCCTGATATTGTTTGAGTGATCAGACTTCTACCTGTTATTCGCCACTCTGTCTGGTTAGGTGAGAGGTGGCATGTTCAATACAAATGTTGGTATTTTAACATTTATGAGCTGGACAAGTTTCATCCTCAGTCAGATCTGGTAAATGACAGTATATTAACTAATCTATTTTAGAACAATAAACACTGGAAACAAAAAATAAATAAAACTAAAAGAATGATTACAATGCATCATATTGCCTTATACATGTTAAAGTATTCAAATTGCTTGTGTATTTATCAAAGAGATGCATACGCATATTTTTTTTTATCAAATTTTGAACCTTTGCATCTTGGACTAATTTCATGTTTAGTTAAATTCTCGCAATTCTAACAGAAAAGTATAGTTATTACAAACATTTAAGGTTTATTTACAAAACATTTTCGACTTATTTTTATAAGCATTGATAATTAGAAAATGTATTTCCCCTGCACTATAGGGAGCGCAGTGGCTCAGTGGTAGAGTGCTTGACTCGAGACCGAAGGGCCGCGGGTTCGAGCCTCACCGGCGTCACTGCGTTGTGGTCCTTGAGCAAGACACATTTATCCTAGCTTAGTACTGGTTCAACCCAGGAAGAACCGTCCCGCATAACTGAAAGATTGTTGAGTGGACGTAAAGAATAAAATCAAACAAACAAACAAAATCCCCTGCACTATTGTGGAGAAGTGCATAGCTTACCTATATAATTCTAGACAATTTTAAAGCTGCATAGTCTGTAACTTTTGATCTTTTAATTTTAGAACTAATGTTTCTATTTTTCAAGAACACAGTAAAAAGCTAAAATTCAGGTATACATTTTACCAATTTCGTAAATCTTAACAAATTATCAGTATCGAAACAACAGCATTTAAGCTAAAATTTACTGTCTATAATTATTGGAGGGAATCAAATAATTACAAACAAGAGAAAAACACACCTGTTTTATAAGATGATTCACTTTTCCGTGCAGTTTTCAGCCAAAGTGAACAGATTTATTGTGAAAGCATAACTTAATTCTACTTTTACAAATAATTTAAAAAGAAAATAAAAAATTTCGAAAAATGTTCATAGTTGCAGACTTAGTCCCTTTAAACATTGTAATATTATTCAAGAAAAATTGCCATTTAAGGGAAAACTGCAATTATCGGCTTTAATCTTCTTGCCATTGTTTAAAGCTGCTGGAATGGACAGATGATTTCCATACTGGCACCAAATCTGTCTTCGGGGTTTCCAACAAAGCGATTTTCAGTCTCTTCAGCTACAGAGACTACCTAAAAAATTGAAATTTCACCCGTAGCAAGTTAACATATGCTACTTTACAAAAAGCGAACAACAAAGGCGCTAATCAGACTGCGCGGATGCGCAGGCTGGTCTGAGCTTGTGTTGTACGCAAACCGCCGAAGACAGGTGTTCTCGCGTCGAGGCCCATTTATCAGTTACCTCTCATATTAACTGCATTGCTGCATGTTGCCTGATAAACGCTGGCTATCTCATGGCATGTGCCTTTATCAGGTTTTGATGACGTTGCACTTTTTGAATAACGTCGCTAATGACGCTGAATCAACACAAAGATCTGAAATTACGTCATAATCACTTGTTTGAAGAGTGAAATAATGGGTAAACTGATAAATGGATCACCAGGTTCGTCTCTTTTGATATCAGGTTTACTAGGCAATGCTTCGAGAACGTTTTTTCAACATTGCTCAGCAACCCTCGTGATGTCAACAAACATTCTCAAAGCCTTCCCTGGTCAGCCTGATATAAAAACACTCACCTAGTATTCTCAATTTATTGGTCCGTTTTCTGATAACAAATGGGCCTCCTCACGAGAAAACCTGTCTTTGGGGGTTTGCGAACAACAAAGGCGCAGACCAGCCTGCGCATCCGCGCAGTCTGATCAGCGCCTTTGTTATTTGCGTTTTGGAAAGCACCATATATAAGCTTGCTTCAAGCGAAATTTCATTTTTCAATCTAGTCACTGTAGCTGAGAAGACTTGTTTGAAACTCACTTTGTCGGAAACCCCGAAGACAGGTTTTCTCGCATGGCGGCCCAAATGAGCAATGACATGACAAAACCAACAAAAAACAAGAAAGCATGCCTAGGAAATAGAGAATACT
Organism: Loripinus fragilis; assembly: GCA_964019695.1. Classification (NCBI taxonomy): domain Eukaryota; kingdom Metazoa; phylum Mollusca; class Bivalvia; order Lucinida; family Lucinidae; genus Loripinus; species Loripinus fragilis. Next base: position 12,047,005 of record OZ026530.1, read on the forward strand.
AGGTGAGTGTATTTTGATATCAAGTTTACCAGGCAAGGCTTTGAGAACACTTGTTGACATCGCGAGGCTTGCTTAGATATAGAGAATTCTAGGTGAGTGTCTTTGTGTCTTTTGATATCAAGTTTACCAGTCAAGGCTTTTTGAACGCTTGTTGACATCGCGAGGCTTGCTGAGATATAGAGAATACTAGGTGAGTGTCTTTTGATATCAAGTTTATCAGGCAAGGCTTTGAGAACGCTTGTTGACATCGCGGGGTTTGCCGAGATATAGAGAATACTAGGTGAGTGTCTTTTGATATCAAGTTTACCAGGCAAGGCTTTGAGAAAGTTTGTTGACATCGCGAGGCTTGTCAAGATATAGAGAATACTAGGTGAGTGTCTTTTGATATCAAGTTTATCAGGAAAGGCTTTGAGAACGCTTGTTGAGATCACGAGGCTTGCTGAGATATAGAGAATACTAGGTGAGTGTCTTTTGATATCAAGTTTATCAGGCAAGGCTCTTTAAGAACGCTTGTTGACATCCCAAGGCTTGTCGAAATATAGAGAATACTAGGTGAGTGTCTTTTTATATCAAGTTTATCAGGCAAGGCTTTGAGAACGCTTGTTGACATTCCTAGGCTTGGCGAGCGATTCAAAATGTGTTCTCAAAGCCGAGCCTGGTTAACTTGATATCAAAAGACGTGAACCTGGTATTCTATTTATCAGTTTACAAACTTCATAACTGTTCAAGCTAGCAATTATGACGTAATTATCGAATATCGTGTGAATTCAATGTCATTTACGACGTCGTTCAAAACGTGCAACTTCATCATGACCTGATAAAGGCACATGCCGTGAGATAGACAGCGTCTATCTGGCAACTTGCAACGCTGCAGTAAAAATGAATAGTAACTGATTAATACCACAATCACACACGTCGAACCAACCCATGGCATCGCGAGGAAGAACCACAGAAAACTAACGGCCACAAGACCTCAGGAAGACAACAAATAGCTATCTCTTACTTATCAAGATGATTGCAAAACTAAAATTGACCTCTATAAGTACTGCATAACAAAACAAGGACTAAACACAGAATACCGACAAACCATCTGAGTAGCAATAAACAATGAATCAACAACTGAACACAAAGCCTTAGAACGGACAGCAGTCTAAGCCAATGAGGGGCTTTAATGCATTTTACTGGCGCCAAATATTTGCCCTAGATTCATTGTTGTTAAAACACAAAAGTGTTTAGCTCGCATGGAGGCTTCCTTACTTACGCAATGCATCGTCAAAAAAGAAACAATTTAATCAAATGCATACATTACGATGAAACAAAGAAAAGGGCTCACGACTCACAGATAGCAAGAGCTAAAGGAAATCTCAAGCTGAGCCATGGTGAAACCTGTCTCAGAAACAAGTCGTGTTTGTCTCCTTATTTCTCCTTATTGCCATTGATTTGAACACGATAAAGTATGTTTTTGAATGATTTACATGTTTGACCATGCATAGTAACGAAAATTATTTAAAAAATCGCGGTTTGAAAATTTGACAGTTTACACAAATGGGCCAGTACAGGAGATTATCAACATTGTGGTATGTGCGCCCAGCAAAAGCTCAGACCAGCCTGCGCATACGCACAGTCTGATCGGAGCATTTGCTAGACGCTTGAATATGCCATGACTGTTAAGCTACTGACTGAACATCATTTGGAGTTTCTAAGCTTAAAGGAGGCTGCACAGGCTCGTCTGATGCCTTTTTGTTGGAAATCTCATACCACGGCTCAAATTACTTTTAGGGAGATTCCACGCCTTAATAGTACATCTCTTTAGACGATCAGTGAAGATCTGGACAAAATGCTGCGTGAAGCGGTATTTCATCACGGAGTATGCACTGTTTGCTTTGATGAAAACTATATTCAAAGACTATACTGTTCATTCACGATATCTTGGCTCAAAGAAACCGTTAGGTGGATTTTACCATTACATCAAATAAGGGAATATGGGGTTTGATGCATATTAACGGTATAATGATAACAAAACAGTTTTTATCACAATGGAATTTTAGACGGCTTCGTGGCTCAGTCGGTAGGGCGCACGTACACGTTGATTATATCTTTTTGAATATTAATGAAGAGATAGTGGTTCGAAACCCAAAATCAAAGATTTTTTTATTGTATATAGTTTGTTGTCTTGTTTGTTGTGTATGATTTTACAATTTATACATATTTCACACTTGTCAAAGTCGCTAAGCTCCATCCTGTCTCTTCATGACTTCCGAGGAGCGAGGACTGCATTCTCTGAGTCAGCTTTGGTGCGCGATATTGTTTTTCAGCTTGCTGGCTCCCTCTCTATAATTTGATAATGGTGCAAATAGTACATCATTCACGGCATCTTCTTCGCGCGCGTAATTTTAAAATTGCATGTGCAGTAACACGGATCCTATATAGGGTCCGTGACAGCAATTTGACTGGCTTGCGTTCGAAAAACCAGCCTATCAAACATTTCTACAGCCAAAGAGAAGTATGCGCAGTGAAAATAAAATGTGAGTGAAAGCATAATTGAACCTGAAAAGCATGAGAGAGATCGAGATATGAGATTCAAAACAAAAAAAATAGGATTCCATAGGAGTCGAACACCATAACCGCAGAACATGAAATCAAATATGTTTGATACTTCTCCACGCTATCCTCTACACCACACAGATTGATAGAAAAACACATCACGTATATATAGCTTAATACCATATTAATCTAAGGGCATTAAGAAGAAGCTACCTATATTGATGTAATGGTAAAATCCACCTAACGGTTTCCTTGAGCCAAAATATCGTGAATGAACAGTAGTGCGAATCATGTTTACTGTCGTCGCCCTGGGCCTGGTCACGCGTTAAACTAACGGTACCGGGAGCCAACTCACGACAGTAAACAAGAAACGGATTAAAAACTAGTGCATAAATGACTCTGACCTCTGACCTCTTCACGTGTATAGCTATACAAAGTTAAACTGGCACTCATAAATATGCCGTATAAACTCGTACATCTCCGTAAAACTAATTTTAGATTTACAAACATTATGAAAAGTATTGATTTCAGAGTGATGTATTTTCTAATCCTGTATCCATCTCTGTCCCGCTTAGCCCTTTGGATAGAGCGTATAGCTGTCAACATTGAGACGTGGGTTCGAGTCTCAAGACATACAGTATGTTTAAATTTTTTTTTCATTTTTTAACATAAATCATGACTTGCACGATTTTACAAAACTAACGTGTAAAAGTATATGTAATAGAATTCTTTTAAAAGCAGTATATTAATTAGGAACTGTGATGTACATGTATACTGATAAATCTTTAAAGCTGCATACTCTGTAACTTTGAACAGTTTTCGAAAAAATTTGAAACTATCGATGTGGAATACGATGCTACTTGTAGTAAAGATTACATTCAGGTAAGAGTATTACTTGACTTTTCGCTTACTGTAAAGGCGGCAACTTTAATATTCATATCTGGGTGTGGTTCGGATATTCCATCTGATAAACAAGGGAAATCAGGCTTTATTTATAATCTAGTGAAGAAATAATAAGCTGTTTGGGCCGCGCAAACGTGCGTGCATTTCATGAAAATCCTAACCGTATACATACTGAAATCACATTTATTAACCCTTAAAGCGCATAATCACAAAATGTATGTTTTTGTAGTCCACTAAAATATTTGAAGCCTCGTAGACAAACAGTGTAGACCCAGATCAGACTGCTCCTGTAGGAGCAGTCTGGTCTGGCTCCACAATGTTTGCATCTATGCTTATGTTAAATAGACATTTTCAGATGCAGTTATTTTGCTGGCGTTTTAAGGACTCAATAATGTGTTTGCGTGTATTGCTTGACTTTTCGCCAACTGTAAAGGCGGCGCCTTATGAATGCGCAATTGGGACTAGTCAACCTTATGCATGAGTAAAAGCTGAAAAGGAGGCGTGGTTTTATTCAAAAATAACTGTTTCATCATTTCAAGCATGAGAGAGATCGAGATATGAGATTCAAAACAAAAAAAATAGGATTCCATAGGAGTCGAACACCATAACCGCAGAACATGAAATCAAATATGTTTGATAGTTCTCCACGCTATCCTCTACACCACACAGATTGATAGAAAAACACATCACGTATATATAGCTTAATACCATATTAATCTAAGGGCATTAAGAAGAAGCTACCTATATTGATGTAATGGTAAAATCCACCTAACGGTTTCCTTGAGCCAAAATATCGTGAATGAACAGTAGTGCGAATCATGTTTACTGTCGTCGCCCTGGGCCTGGTCACGCGTTAAACTAACGGTACCGGGAGCCAACTCACGACAGTAAACAAGAAACGGATTAAAAACTAGTTCATAAATGACTCTGACCTCTGACCTCTTCACGTGTATAGCTATACAAAGTTAAACTGGCACTCATAAATATGCCGTATAAACTCGTACATCTCCGTAAAACTAATTTTAGATTTACAAACATTATGAAAAGTATTGATTTCAGAGTGATGTATTTTCTAATCCTGTATCCATCTCTGTCCCGCTTAGCCCTTTGGATAGAGCGTATAGCTGTCAACATTGAGACGTGGGTTCGAGTCTCAAGACATACAGTATGTTTAAATTTTTTTTTCATTTTTTAACATAAATCATGACTTGCACGATTTTACAAAACTAACGTGTAAAAGTATATGGAATAGAATTCATTTTAAAGCAGTATATTAATTAGGAACTGTGATGTACATGTATACTGATAAATCTTTAAAGCTGCATACTCTGTAACTTTGAACAGTTTTCGAAAAAATTTCTTTTCCTTTTAAATCATTTGTAAAAATAGAATTAAGTTATGTTTTCACAATAAATATGTTCAGTACAACTGAAAACTGCATGGAAAAGTGAATTATCTTATAAAAACAGGTGTTTTTTTTCTCTTGTAAGTAATTATTTGCGTCCCTCCAATAATTCTAGACAGTTGATTTTTAACATAAATACTCTGGTTTTGATCGTGATAATTTGTTCAGATTTACGAAAATGGTAAAATATTTACGTGAATTTGAGTATTTTTACTGTATTCTTGAAAAATAGAAACTTTAATTAAAAAATTAAAATACCAAATGTTACAGACTATGCAGCTTTAAAACATAAAAAATCTAATGACAAATTGCTCATAGCTAATGTTTCAAACTATTTTGAGAAACACTCAGGGTGGGACAGCTCATCATATTCAGGCAACTGAGTTCAGCAGAAGAACCGTTTTCAGAGTACGAAAAGAACTATGAGAAACCGCTACACTTTCGTCGCCACAACGTTTGAAACGGGGACAATACAAACCTCTGGACGACATTGATGAGGTTGTCATCAGAAACAATGTGCAGGAGTTTTACACCCACCGCCATCCTCTTCCGACCATAAATAATCTCTTATCAGTCTTAAAAACTGACATTATGTCAACTATCCATCAAAATTAGAATAAACAAGAAACAATATCATAACTCAAAAAAAATATGGAATTAAAAATATCCAGTGGGAATCGAACCCTCGCAATCCGGAATTAGAGTTAATCGTCTTACCACTACGCCACTGGACTACCTTGCTGAAAGCTACTTGTTCCATACATTAACCATTTAAAATAGCTAATACACACCGAACGTGACCGAATGATGGCGAAGATTAATGAGTGCCAGTTTAACTTTGTTTATCTATATGATGAAATACACAAATGTTTTTGAACCACTCCACGGAAGAACTATAAAAATGTTTAGCCTTATCATGCTTATCCTGGCATAATTTTTATTCTGAAAATATCGTCTGCTTTTACGTCTGCTGCATATATTCAGGTTCTTTTCAGACTTGATTTCACATGGACAGGAATACTATGAACCTTGACCAGACCACCCCTTTTTGGAGCAGTCTGATACAGGTCCATAGTGTTTATAAAATAATATATATACATGTACTATTACCTTAGAACATAAGCAGACCAGAGAAAAAGACGAAAGTCGTGACTGCCGGAAAGTGGTGACATTGCTGAGGGTCTAGATGGAGTATAATGATTAGTGAATAATGACCCTTTTTTATAATGAATAGTGAATAATGAGCCAAAAAATAAAGAATAGTGAATAATGAGGGCCTAAAAAATAATGAATTATCCTATTTTTTTAATAAATTGAAGAAAAAATTATGAATAGTGAATAATCAGATTCCTTTGCTACCTTTCTTACTCTTAATGAATAATTGGTCTTATTTTAATGAATAACTCAAAATTTTAATGAGATGAATAATGGGCTAAATATTTTATGAATAGTGAATACCAGACCCCCCCCCCATACAGACCCTCATTGCTTGGTAAATGTTCCATTTGTTTGTCAGATCTACAGAGGGAATGTGGTGGTATTCTAAATGGCACAGTTGGCATCATACAGTCTCGTCCATTCGATCCTTTGGATAACTATGAGCGCCAAATCAGTTGTTCTTGGGCTATTGTTGTTCCAGAAGCAGATGTTGTTTTCTTCGAATTTGAAACTATCGATGTGGAATACGATGCTACTTGTAGTAAAGATTACATTCAGGTAAGAGTATTTCTTGACTTTTCGCTTTCTGTAGAGGCGGCAACTATAATATTCATATATGGGCGTGGTTCGGCTATTCCATCTGATAAACAAGGGAAATCAGGCTTTATTTATAATGTAGTGAAGAAATAATAAGCTGTTTGGGCCGCGCAACGTGCGTGCATTTCATGAAAATCCTAACCGTATACATACTGAACTCACATTTATTAAGCCTTAAAGCGCATACTCACCAAATGTATGTTTTGTCGTCCACTAAAATATTTGAAGCCTCATAGACAAACAGTGTGGACTCAGATCAGACTGCTCCTGTAGGAACAGTCTGGTCTGGCTCCACAATGTGTGCCTCTATGCTTATGTTAAATAGACATTTTCAGATGCAGTTATTTTGCTGGCGTTTTAAGGAATAAATAATGTGTTTTGCATGTATTACTTGACTCATCGCTTACTGTAAAGGCGGCGCCTCATGAATGCGTAATTAGGACTAGTCAACCTTAGGCATAGGTTTTATTTAAAAGTAACTGTATCATCTTGTGCCAGCACCTCAGTCATTATTTAATCCTTAAAACGCCAGCAAAATAACTGCATCTGAAAATGTATATTTAACATATTAATTAAGCAGGGAGGCAAACATTGTGGACCCAGATCAGACTGCTCCTACAGGAGCAGTCTGATCTGGGTCCACACTGTTTATCTATGAGGCTTCAAATAGTTGAGTGGACGACAGAAACATACATTTTGTGGTTATTCGCATTATGGGTTTATAAATGTGAGTTCAGTGTATACGGTTAGGATTTTAATGAAAAGCACGCACGTTTGCGCGGCTCAAAATGCTTATTTACTCTTTACCAAATTATAAATAAAACTCGATTTCCCTTCCGTAGCAGATGGAATAGCCGAACCACACCAAGATATGAATATTAAAGTTCCCGCCTTTACAGTAAGCGAAAAGTCAAGTAATATGGCAATGCATTGAAACGTAGATTTAGATAAACAAAAGTAGGGAGCGTAAAATTGTAAAACATTGTCTTACCTATCAGTTATATAGAGGATCTTACATGAGTGCTCATGTTTTATTGAATTTATTAAACGAGTTGATGAAAAGGAATAAAATGCGAGGCTTGCCTAGCATTTTATCTCTTTTTCGCAACAAGTTTAATAAATTCAATAATACAAGAGAACGAATGTTAGATTCTATTTATCATATGACATTAAATTTACTTTGAAATCTCATTTCTGGCATAAAATGGTTACGATTGCGTCATTATGTACGCAACGCTGTTATGGACTTCATAATGTTTCCCAAATATCTATAAACCACTAGTGTTTATCGATTTTATCGCATGGCGTTATATCACTCCCAGACGCAACGTCATATGATAAGTCAATGCATTGAAACTTAGGTTTAGATAAACAAAAGTAGGGAGCGTAAAATTGTACCTAACAATTATAACATAATTATGCTTTAAAGGCTTAAAAGAACCGTCTCATTGAAACTTGACAGGGTTTTTAGCTCATCTGAGCCATTGGCTCATGGTGAGCTATTGTGATCGTTGGATGTTCGTCGTCCGTTGTCCATCGTGCCTCGTTGTGCGTCGTCAACAATTGCCTCAAATGACATCTCCTCCTAAACTACTGGCTGGATTTTGACCAAACTTGGTAGGAATGTTCCTTATACGACCCTCTTTAAAATTGTTTAAATAGTTTCGGTCCCTTGCATATCTAGGTCAAACAGGCTAAAAAACTAAAAAAAGATTTTCAAGATGAAAACTTAAAAGATCCAAAAATAGCCCACCCCGGGGGTCACCTGTATTACATAGGCCTATATAGGGCAAAAAGATCATCTGAAACCATAAGGCTTTGAACTTGATATTTGGTATGTAGCATTACCTAGTGGACCTCTACCAAGTTTGTTCAAATCATGCCCCTGGGGCCAAAAATGGCTCCACCCTAGGTTTCACCAGGGACATGGTCAGCTTTCAACAGATACCAATATGTAAGCTTTAAACAAAACTCATTTCAGCGATTTATGGCCACTTGACCCTCTTGTTTGATATTCGTTTGTGCTGATATTTAATTCTTAAAAGATCAGTCTCCTAAAACCTCAAATTTAGCCCCAAATGGCTATTTCTCTATTTTAAGCCTATTTTGTCGGCCATTTTTGTTACCATAGCAATAGTAAAAGTAAAAAATGCAAGAGTTTTACATGTGGGTGTTTCTTCTAATAAATCAATCGGGTGATTTGGGTGAAAAGCAACTTTCAGTTTTTTGGCTCTAGAGTGAGCCAAAATTGCCTCTTAATGCACGTAGCTCTTTCATTTCTCATGCATATTGATGAAAACATGAGAAATTAGAAAAAAATAAGGAAAATTAAGAACTTCGATACAAAATTATTCATAACTTAACACTCAATTGCCCCAAAGTAACAAACTTGATCATACTCACTTACTATTTTTGGTACCATATAAAACCTCATAATCTAATGAGTTTTTTGTACCAAATAAAAAGTCTAGGATTCATAGCAACTGAGATATGTTTGTTTGTTTGTTTGATTTGATTCTTTACGTCCCATCAACAATCTTTCAGTTATAAAGGGACGGGTCTTCCTGGGTTGAACCAGTACTAAGCTAGGATTAATGTTCTTGCTCAAGGACACAACGCAGTGACGCCGGTGAGGCTCGAACCCGCGGCCCTTCGGTCTCGAGTCAAGGACTCTACCACTGAGCCACTGCGCTCCCAACTGAGATATGAGTAATTGTGTAGGTACGTGGCTATCAATGTTTATACATTTTTTCTTGTATTTTTATGTTTTCATTAATAGTGGTCTTATACAAATAAGATAAGTATTATATTCTGCCCACTAGGCAAAAGTTTTATGCATATACTTAAATTAAGTATATTGTTTGCTACTCTAGGACAATTATCAGCTGAGGTATTGGTAATTTTGTATGTATACCCCTTTAATTTTCGGCAGTTTTTTCTCTTTATTCTAATATGGTTATTTTAATAGTCATGAATATGTTAACGAGACAATTTGCATATACGAGGGCTGTTAAAATATGAATGCAAGTGGTTTCATAACTTTCTTCACATATATGCTACGACAAAATGGTAAACGTTTCTATAAAGGACTGTATGTCACCTTTAAAGTGGCACCAGACCAAAATAAAAATACAGTATATTTATCGAGTTATTGCCCTTTGAATGAGGGTCGCGTGTGTATACTAACAAACTCAATGCTTCGAACATCTACCAGTGATAGAGACGAGCGTATAATTCTTCGAAGAACAGGTGAAATTTCTTGAAATTTTGAAGGAATTATCCCCATACTCTTACATAATGATTCTGTGAAAGTTGCGAAAATCCGACATGCTTTTGTTAAATTACAACGAATCGTTTTCACTATTGCTCTTTATGCTTGCAAATAAATGGTAAACAAAACATCACCTTTCAGTTTTCAGTTAAACCCATCTATAACAAAATGCACGAAACATCATTTAAACTAGTTTAAACTCAAAGACAATATGTTGATCGCTCATACTGAGTTGTTGCTACAAATTATTGATGGATAGTGGGTATTTTTAACCGCTGAGAAGCATTTTTATCAAGTCAAAAATACCTTAAGTGAAAGGGGTTATAGAATTTATACTTATTTTTTATCATAACATTGCGGTTTTGCTCTTAATTTGAACGTAAACTTTAAGTTTGACCACTTGAGGCATTATTTACAATAAAATTACTTACCTGGTCATGAGAACTAGACAGATTGAACATATTTTAATTAATGTAAACACGTCATTAAGAAGCAGAAACATGCTTGAAAATTTATATAAAGTGGGATAACTCTGTAAATAGAGGACGGATTATTTTGAAAACTTCCTTATTACATATTTAGCATGTTTTCAGCAAAACGCAATGAAAATGACACAGCGATATTTATTATTCCATCACCAGTAGATAACTCAAAATGACGTTTATCATAAAATTAATGACGTCACAAACGTGCCCGTTTACTCGAGATTGAAACAGTATTATATAATTTTTTTTCCTGCAAGCAACTTTTAAATTGTTACTTTAACTTGCATTTAAAATTTGGTGCCATTTTGTCTAAAACTTACAGAGATATGACACTATATCATAGATGTACCAAAACGTGCATTGTAATTTGCTTCAGAAAATCTTCAGTATACAGGAATGGCCTTTATATAAGGGTCTGTAACTCGAGAAATATAGTTAGTGTTTCTTTATGTTTGGTGCCATTTTAAAGGCGACAATTAGAGCTTTCCAGAAAGGTATAACATTTTATCGTAGCATATATGTGAAGAAAGTTATGAAGCTATTTGCATTCATATTTGAACAGCCCTCGTATAACCATTGAGCAAAAATGCTGTGTCGTAGCACCATGTTTGCTATATTAAGGCTATAAGCAGCTGAGATACGAGTAATATTGTAGGTCAATCCCCTTAAATTTCAAGTATTTTTTCTAAATCTCTCATGCTTTCATCAATATTCATGAATACATGTCTTGGAATTAATTCAAAATCAAGTTTGATACTCTAGGGCACTTAGCAATCGAAATATTAATATATTTGTAAGTACACCTCCTTGATTTTTCCGCATTTTTTATGATTTCTACTGTTTTGATAAAATTTGTGAAGATTCATGTTAAATATTTTTCAAGGCTAACCTTGAGGTAAAAGTATTATATCTAAGCATTGATTTGGTACCAAGTTTGATACACTAGAACAGATAGCAGGTGAGATATTGGTAATTTTATACGTACATCCCTTATTTTTTCTTAGATTTTTTTTCTCTCATTTCTAAAGTTTTCATTAATATTCATGAATATAGGTATAAGGTAATTTGCATATTCAGCCACTTATTAAAACTGGTATGTCGAGGGATTAATATGATACCACGTTTTGTACTCTAGGATGAGTTGCTGTTGAGATGTGAGTATTTTTAAACGTACACCCCATTCGTAAGTCGCATAATGGGTTCCCATGGAACCCATGAAATTTTATGTAACCAAAGCACATTTATTTTGAAGAAACTATTTTTTGTATTTAAGTGGTCCCATTGAACAAATTTACACCCATAATGAAATGTCCTATGTGTTCACTGTCGGTCTGATTACCCCCTTGGATACTAGTTTACCCAATGTTTTTTTTCCTTCATTTTAAGTTTCATTAATACTCATGAATATGCAAATGAGATAATTTTCATATAGGACCACTGGATGAAAAGACTTATCAAATTATATCACTGATGATATAAAAACTTGCGACAATGATGTTTTTGTTGCGTTTTTGGGATGTAATATACCCGACCAATAAAGAAACGCGCCACTAGGATTTTCCCATTAAGATATCCTTCTCATTCGAAAATGTTAATAGACCCTTTTCCCATTATCGGATTTTACCTGTATCACGTGATATCGGCTGACCAGTCCAACAATTGGACTACTTCCGGTGTATGAAGCTGTAATAACTTACTACTAACTTTGCATGCATTTCACTTATGTTCATAACGGTTAAAACACCAAACAAAAGAAAAATGGCAATTATATGTACCACAATTACATATGATGACAAAAAGAGTTAATTTTATTTCAAAATTATCTAATTTACGCTGAACGAAGACTTGTAGACTTTTATTCAAGTGTTACTCGTACCGGCATATATTTCCACAATTATTTCCGCTGCTGCTGACGAAGGCCCTGTTTTCCTGCGGGTCTACACTATTTATTAACTTTCCCAACAAGAATTTCCAAAATATCACAGAAATCGATGTGGCTTTGTGCGAACTTTTCCGAGAAAGGACATCTTTATATCGCCATATATGCGAACTTTTCCAAAAGGGAGAATTCGGAATGGATAGTGTAGTCCCGCGGGGAAACACATCTCTCCAAGGCCGTCATCAGCAACGGAAATAATAGGGAACTGTCTGCCTGTTCATTTTAGCCAAAAAATCATCTGAGTAAAAGTAGTAATGTACCCCGGCATCCAATTTAGATTACCTTGCACCCCCCCCCCCCCAGGACAATTTTTCATGGGTGCCAAATTGTTTATTGGGACCCCCTGGATGGGAAACAAAGGTGTCCTCAAAAAAAATTTGGTTTGGGCTATGTGAAATTGCATGGTTTCTATGCCAACCCATAGCGAATTTGAGAAGGGGGGTCTGCCTATAAAATTACTCATATCTCAGCTGTTACTTATCCTAGACTACTAAACTTAATACCAAATTAAAGCTTAGACATATGCCTATTATCCCCTTGTTGCATATGGAAATTATCTAATTTGCATATTCATAAATATTTATGAAAACATTAAAAATGTGTTTCACGAATGGGGGTATAGGTACAAGATCAATAATATCTCAGCTGCTATTAGTCATAGAGTACTAAAATTTGTACTAAAAAAAAGCTAAGACATAGGCCTTTCATTTCATGGTCAAATTTGCAACGTACCTTATTTGCATAATTTGCATTTTCATGAATATTAATAAAAACGCTAAAAAATAAGGGAAAATCATCACAAATATAAATAGGCTGATTTCATCCCAATATTGTCATTGTTGCATGTTTTAATATAATCAATGTTACAATTTGACAGGTCCAATCATCCAGTGGTCCTATATGAATATTATCTCATTTGAATATTCATGAAAATGCATGAAAACTTAAAAAAAATGAGGGAAAATCACGTAAAAACTATAAGCCTAGGGGAGGGGTTAAGGTAAGATCTATCCTGCACTCACAGGGCCTTTTAAGTTCATGCCAAATTGTTCAGTGGGACCCTCAGAATGTGAAATGAAGTTCTCCGCACAAGAAATTAGGTATGGGCTACGTGAAAATGCATGGTTTCTATGGCAACCGCTTATATGATTCTCGAGATTGGGGGGGGGGGGGGGGGGGCGGGGGGGGTAGGCCTACAAATTCAATCATATCTAGGGTTCTACTTATCCTAGAGCACTAAAATTGGTGTCAAATTAAAGCTTAGACACATGTCTTTCTTCTTAAGGTCAGATTTGTAAATTATCCAATTTGCATATTTATGTATATTAATGAAAACTTACAAAAATTAAGTAAAATCATAAAAAAACATAAATAAACATATTTCAGCACAAAAACATCATCAAACCACCATTGTTGCCAGTTTTTATATCCTCAGTGATTCAATTTGATAAGTTCTTTCATCCAGTGGTCCTATATGAAAATTATCTCATTTGCATATTCATGAATATTAATGAAAAGTTTTGTAATTAAAGAAAAAATCTTAGAAAAATTAAGGGATGTACATATAAAATGACAAATATTTCACCTACCATGTGTTCCAGTGTATCAAACCTAGTGCCAATTTAATGCTTAGACATTGTACTTTTACCATAAGGTATAATATGAAAAATATTTATCATGAATATTCATGAATTTTAATGTAAACAGAAGAAATGAAAGAAAAATTACGGAAAAATCAAGGGGGTGCACTTCCAAAATTACCCATATCTCAGTAGTTAAGTGCCCAATAGTGCCAAACCTGATTTTAAGTCAATGCATAGACACAACATGTTTACCAAAATGATCCAATTCATAAGACATCAAATTTAAATTCTCATGAATATTGATGAAAACATGAGAAATTAAGAGAAAATACAGGAAAATTAAGGGGGTATAGCTACAAAGTGATTCATATCTTGGCTTCCAATTGCCCAATAGTAACAAGCTTGGTACCATATCAAACAGCATAATCCTAAGTAAAATTGAGTAAAAGAAAAAAGTAAAAAATTCATAACAGCTGAGATATGAGTAATTTTGTAAGTACACTGCTATCAATTTTTATACATTTTTTACTTGTATTTTTAAAGTTTTTATTGATATTGATATTAAACAAATTAGTTAATTCTTATATCTTCCCACTAGGTAAAACTGCTATGCATAGACTTAAATTAAGTATATTGTTTGCTACTCTAGGGCAATTAGCAGCTGAGATATTGGTAATTTTGTAGGTATACCCAATTCATGTTTTGGCAATTTTTCTCTTTATTCTAATGTTTATATTAATTTTCATGAATATGTAAATGCGACAACTGGCAAATATTACCATTGAGATAAAGGGCTGTATCATAGCAATAAGTTGGCACCTTGTTTGCTACGTAAGGGCTATAAGCTGCTGAGATATGAGTAATTTTGTAGGTATATCCCCTTCATTTTCAAATATTTTTCTCAAAATGCTCATGGTTTCATCAATATTCATGAATATTATAATATGACCGTTTTAAAATTTGATGATTTGTTAAACATACTATTGTCTTAGCATTAGTTTAAAACCAATTTTGGTACTCTAGGGCACTTAGCAATTGAGATATTATTAGATTTGTAAGTACACCCCCTTGATTTTTCTGCGATTTTTCATTTGTTTCTTCTGTTTTAATGAAAATTCATAATTTTTTATGTTAACTATTTTTCAAAGCTGGACTTAAGGTAAAAGTATTATGCCTAAGCATTGACTTGGCACCAAGTTTGAAACACTCGGACACATAGCTGCTGAGATATTGGTAATTTTATACATACACCCCTTAATTTTTCTGAGATTTTATCTCTCATTTCTAAAGTTTTCATTAATATTCATGAATATAGATATTAGATAATTTGCATATCTAACTACCAAATTAAACTGCTATGTCCAGGGATTAGTTTGGTACCATATTTAGTAATCTAGGATGAGATGTTGTAAAGATATGAGTATTTTTTGTACGTATACCCCCAATCTTTACAGTCGGCATAATGGGTTGCCATGGAAACCATGAAATTTCAAAAACCCAAATAACATTTATTTTTGAGGACAATATTTTTTTACATTTAAGTGGTCCTATTGGACAAATTAATGCCTATAATAAAATGTCTGATGTGTTCAATTTAGGTCTGATTAAACCCCGTTGCATACTATAGTTTATCCATGCTTTTTTCCATCATTTTAAGATTTCATTAATATTCATGAATATGCAAATGAGATAATCTTCATATAGGACCATGACATAATTTTCATATAGGACCACTGGATGAAAGAACTTATCAAATTGAATCACTGAGGATATAAAAACTGGCAACAATGGTGGTTTGATGATGTTTTTGTGCTAAAATATGTTCATTTATGTTTTTTTATGATTTTACTTCATTTTTGTAAGTTTTCATTAATATTCATAAATATGCAAATTAAATAATTTACAAATCTAACTTAAGAAGAAAGACATGTGTCTAAGCTTTAATTTGACACCAATTTTAGTGCTCTAGGATAAGTAGAACCCAAGATATGATTGAATTTGTAGGCCTACCCCCCAATCTCGAGAATCATATAAGCGGTTGCCATGGAAACCATGCATTTTCACGTAGCCCATACCTAATTTCTTGTGAGGAGAACTTCATTTCACATTTTGAGGGTCCCATTGAACAATTTGGCATGAATTTAAAAGACCCTGGGAGTGCAGGATAGATCTTACCTTAACCCCTCCCCTAGGTTTATAGTTTTTACGTGATTTTCCCTCATTTTTTTATGTTTTCATGCATTTTCATGAATATTTAAACGGGATAATATTCATATAGGACCACTGGATGATTGGACCTGTCAAATTGTAACAATGATTATATTAAAACATGCAACAATGACATTATTGGGATGAAATCAGCCTATTTATATTTGTATTGATTTTCCCTTATTTTTTAGCGTTTTTATTAATATTCATGAAAATGCAAATTATGCAAATAAGGTACGTTGCAAATTTGACCATGAAATGAAAGGCCTATGTCTTAGCTTTATTTTAGTACAAATTTTAGTACTCTATGACTAAAAGCAGCTGAGATATTATTGATCTTGTACCTATACCCCCATTCGTGAAACACATTTTTAATGTTTTCATAAATATTTATGAATATGCAAATTAGATAATTTCCATATGCAACAAGGGGATAATAGGCATATGTCTAAGCTTTAATTTGGTATTAAGTTTAGTAGTCTAGGATAAGTAACAGCTGAGATATGAGTAATTTTATAGGCAGACCCCCCTTCTCAAATTCGCTATGGGTTGGCATAGAAACCATGCAATTTCACATAGCCCAAACCAAAATTTTTTTGAGGACACCTTTGTTTCCCATCCAGGGGATCCCAATGAACAATTTGGCACCCATGAAAAATTGTCCTGGGGGGGGGGGGGGGGTGCAAGGTAACCTAAATTGGATGCCGGGGTAATGGACATGTTCGCGCTAGAAGCAAATACGCTGTTCTTACTTTTTAGAAGTTGCAGCAGTATAGTAAACCTCGACAGCTCGAACCCTGGTACATCGAAGCATCCGCATATGTCAAATAGAATATATAAAATTTGGATTCCGAACATAGGGTATAATGTTTCGTGGGTACTCAAAAGAATCGTCTCAGCGAAACGCTTGTTTTTGTGTATTCAAACGCATTTTTGCAAGACTCGGACCGAGTGTAATATTAGAGGAGAATAATAACTTTTTGATTCAATACTATTTGCAACCAAACTCCTTTTAGCTCAAACTACTGAAAGGTCGTTGTGAAATGTCGGAAACCCGCGCGCTCTCGAGTTGAAAAGAGTTAATATTTAAATGGGTCCATATTTGTAGATAACCGTGCCGTTACGTAAAGGCATAGGTTTTGAAATTTGGGACCGCGTATGCGCACAAAAACTGAATGTCGGGTAATTCATATCCCTCCTTGGTAAAATTGGCAGGAGGGGGTCTGGACCCCTTATTCAGGCAGAATTTATCATCTAAATGTTTCAAAGAAATAGCAAGGTGTATTCATTTTACTATTTTGGGGGCACTGAATGTACGCACCAAACATTCCAAACCCCTGTAATCTAGCTATTAAGAACTTAATCGCTACTTTTCTTATTCTTGAAAAAAGATAAATTTATATTTTCATACACATTTGATAAGTATTCAGTTTTTTCACATTAACATGTAATAAGTGTAAAATAAACTTTCATCTTGAACTATTATAAAAATCGGCGCAGAATAACGCAGACTATAGAGAGCGCACAGACTCGCGAGAGTATCGCTGCTCGCACACACCAGGGTCTTTCTAGTAGAACTACACCTCCCCCCCCCCCCACACACACACACAAATTATGGATGTAGATTAAAACTCAGCCTCAAGCCCCGCTGGATAAGTTTATGTGGGCGTTTTAAAGGCTCTTACATATATGTGATAAGTAGAAGTCTAGCTGGGCTTCTTATTAATTTCAAAGAAAGCGACTGGTTACGCGTACCGAAGTTCTAAAGACACGTGTGCAAGATTTTATTGTTTTCAAAGGGCCCCCGGGCACTCATTGAAAAACCGGATGCAATTTCGGCCAGCACAAAATAAAACGTATCTTGTCACTCAGTGGACAGTGTACAGATGTACCCATAAATGACTATAGTGACACGCAGTCTTGTCAGACGCTTCAATTAATAATTGTCTTTATTTTTCTTGTTTCTTTAAATAAAATTATAACCGATATACAGAAGTTCTATAAAGTGAGATCAACACTTTATACCGGAAGTAGTCCAATTGCTGAACTGGCTTGCAGATGTCACGTGATATAGGTAAAATCCGATAATGGGAAACTCCTCTATTGTCATGAAATATTCATTTCTGATCAAGTATTATTTAAACTTTAGTGTGACGTAGATGAGTATCTGTACTTTCCCTGTGTAGGCACAAAACACATCAAGGCGAATCGTAAACGAGTCTTGGAAGCGCTGATTCAACGCTACTGTCTACATGGAATTCCAAGTATGTTTTACATTCGCAATGTATGAAAACGATATGTTGTCGTTATGTGAGACAACAAATGTGTTTACTGATGCTTTTTTGTTATTCGAAAATCCATTTTCATCAGGTAGGATTGTCTAAATTGATCAAAACAATTTTAAAATCTTTAAACGTTTTGCAAAGTTTATCTCCAGTGCGGAATACTTATCCAAAAGGTAGTCAAAAACATGGGCTACCTAGAGTTCAATTATCGCGTATGATGAATTTATAGATAGGATTTGCAAAGAATTTATTTTATTTATTTATTTATACAATATTTCAAGAGGGTTGCACTTTTAGCTAAATTAGCCAGTCTACCAAGTGGCCCTCAACAAACAAAAACAATACTACATATAAATACAATATACAATATGTACATGGACACAAGTGAATTTAAAAGGGTAAAGGATGCGATAAAACACATTACCAACGTCTTTTGTAAGATCATAATAAATAAGAGCAAAGATGCAATGTCTAAAACTTTAAAATATAAATTCAAAATTTGACTAAGATCCTAAAAACAATTGCACATAGACCCTGGTAAAATATTTTATTATCACCTTGCATATTTTGGCTGCCTGTTTTGCCTTGTAGAATCCAACTGTTCTGGAGCTAGATGACATAAGTTACTGTTAGGTTGTCTAGCGTAAAGGTAGACGCTTTATTTACCCGTGCACAGTATTACTTGCACGAGCACGAGCACGAGGTAATTGTGCCTATTCAAGTTTTATCAAAAGATGTGACAGTTAATCCACTACTGTCGTATTTAACTTTTTGAGCGCTCGAGCAAATGCAGAGGTTACTTTGTCTCCAAATAAGTTAAGCCTGAAAAAGCCTATATTCTATGTTTTATCTTTTCAATGAGACATTCGACTGGGAGGTGGTGCTCCGAGACACAGTCAGCTCCTTGACATCAGAAGGGACAGGAGACTGGACGAGTCCATTTACCAATAATAGGAAAGCTAAAGAGAGCATTTCAGTTATCTCCAGACCAGATGTTTTCTATCCGCGCTGTTGAACGACGCTTCATCACGAAATCTGTTTCACAATAGACTCGTCCAACCGCTGTCCGCTTGGCGTCATAAACGGACTATATCAAAGCAGCATTACTATCCTGCCAGTCAAGAATGAGAGTGGCGATATGCCCCGTTTACAAAGCTATTAGGGACTTAGAATCGATGGATAACTTGTTTATTAATCCTATCCGCAGGATAGGACCAATACACAAGTGATCCCTCGATTCGCGTCAGCCCAAGCGAGCGCACAAGTCAATGTTCCCCTTAACTATTGCAAACAAAGCACCTCGTCACCGCCACTCCTGGTTGGCACGACAGTAACTTGATGTACATTTAATAAACAACTACCGGTTTCAAACCGACAAACCCATATATTCAAATATAATTTCTCAGGTCAGTTTTAAAACTTCTGAACGAGTTTATTATACGAATATTCTGCGGTAGGGAATTCCATAATTTTGACGCAGAGTGTGAGAAAGAGCGATCATATAGCGCAGAACGCGACCTCGGAATACACAAGACTCCATTTTCTGATGATCTTAGTGATAATGAATGAGTTTTAGATATAGGCGTCAACAGATTGGTTATGTATGCGGGTGTCATGTTATTTAGAGCTTTATAGGTAAGTATAGCCTTGTTGTATAATAGTCGCTTTGGTACAGATAGCCACCCTAGAGTTTCAAACATGAGCTTTGATGGTGTGAAAAAGTCGGCTTTTAATATTATTCGCGCTGCACGTTTTTGTAATTTAGAAAGGCGTTCGATATTAGCACAAGATGTCGTTCCCCAGGTATTGCTTCCATAGTCCAGCAGAGGTAAAATATAGCTTTGGTAGTACAGTTTTTGTACATCTTGAGGCACGTATGTGGATAACTGTCTGAGAAGCGAGATTTTAGCAGCTAGCGTTGAACAAAGGTGGTCAATGTGTGCCGTCCAGGAAAGATGATCGTCAATGATGATGCCTAGAAGTCTTTGTTTTGTCACTTTGTTAATGGCGTGATTGTCCGCACTTAATTCTAGTTGATATTCATCTTGAACGCGCTTTTTTGCTCCTATTACCATATATGTCGTCTTATCGTAATTGATGGGCAATTTATTTTGCTTACTCCAAGATACTGCAATTGAAAAATCAGATTGCAGTTCAGCATTTATTATTTCAATGTTTTGGTTACTTGTGTGAGCGGTCGCGTCGTCAGCAAAGAAGTCAACATGGCAACTGTTAAGCAAAAGTGGCAGGTCGTTTATAAATAATAAGAAAAGTATGGGCCCTAAGATCGAGCCCTGAGGGACACCTGATCTTATTAAGGAACGAATGGACATACCCTGGCCACTATCAATTGTTTGTTGACGGGACTCTAGATAGGATATAAACCACTGAAGAGATGAATTACTAACTTTATAAATGGATAGCTTTTTGATCAAAATATTATGATTCACTAAGTCGAATGCCTTCCTGAAATCTAAAAACAATGATCCAATAATATCCCCTTTGTCAATACATGCCATCCACTGGTCTATAAGTTTTACAAGTGCTGTTTGACAGCTATGCTTTTGCCGAAATCCCGATTGAGTCTCATGAATGAGACTGTATTTATTCAGGTATGCCATCAGGTGTTTATTAACATGCCTTTCAAAGATTTTTGAGATAGTTGGCAATATGGATATGGGTCTGTAATTCGCGGGGTCAGATTTACTGCCATTCTTATGAATTGGGAAAACCTTAGCAAGTTTGAGTTGATCAGGGAACATCCCAGTAAGTATGCTCTTGTTTATAAGGGCCGCTATGCTTGGAGATAGTATGTGCCCAACGAGTTTAAGTACTCTAGGTCCAAGCCCATCTAATCCAATTGCTTTGGATGGATCTAGAGCAGAAATGATGCATGAAACTTGTTCTGGAGTAATGTTTGGAATTCTGAAGTAAGTATCACTTGGTACTTTACCGTCTACGAATTTCTTCAACTCAGTTAAATCGGTATCAAATTGTTCACTATCAGTATCTTTGAAGATTTCCAAAATTGAAGAAAAATACTCGTTTAGTTTAGTTGCAATATCTTCAGATTTAGTATACCGTTTGTCGTCGATTACTATTTCTTCTGGTAAGCCTGTACTAGAGTTTGTATCTTTATTATTTATCTTCCTAAAGTGTTGCCATATTGTTTTTGTATCTTTTGAATTGATAACTGTATCTGAAAAATGTTTTCGTTTTGCTTTCCTTATTAAATCCTTTGTCTTATTCCTAAATATCTTATACTCAGGCCATAGTTTTCTACGTTTAAAACTATCTCGTTTACGACGCGCAAGGGCGATATCTTGATTATGCCACTGGGGAAGTTTATTTGTTTTAACTCTGCTGGTTTTACAGGGTGCATGATGATCTAGATGTTTTAGAATAATACCATACCAAACAGAAATGTCCTCATTTATATCAGAGCGATCTAAAATGAAGCTGTCTAAATCACATGATAGGTCTGCTATAAAAGATTCTTCATTGAATCTCTTAAAGCATCGATAGCGGGTTGTTATATGATCATTTTTACGGATTTTATTGCAAATTTTTCTTGTAAAGCATATTGGATAATGGTCACTAATTGAAAAGGAAGGTACAAAATGTTCAATTATATTTTCTGGATGGGAGGTGTAAATGTGGTCAATGGTGGTAGAGCTAGTTTCTGTGACCCGCGTAGGTTCCGACACTAATTGTGATAGATCAAACAACTCTATTAAGTTCCACCATTTCTTATTCGAGTTTATATTGAAATCAATGTTGAAATCACCCATTAAGATGATCTCTAGGTCTGTTGTCTGCGCTATAGATAACTCTTCCTCAAACAGATCAATCCACTCAGAGTTTGCGCTTGGGGGCGATAAACAGTGCAGATTAGGAAAGGCTTTGCATTTGGCAATGTTATTTCAGCCCAAAGTGTTTCTATATTTGATCTTTCAATTTCGTGCCTTCGTCTACAGTTAATAGACTTGCGAAAATATAGCAACAGGCCTCCTCCTGCTTTTTTCTGCGTGTCTGATCTGTCTTTACGTAGAATATCGAAGCCATTTATAGTGATTTGATCATCCGAAATAGAATCAGTCAAGAAGGTCTCACACATACCCAATATATCGGGACAGTTGTCATGCGCCATGGAAATGCGTAGTTCATCTATTTTTGGGGCAATATGGTGAACATTCAAGTTACAGAAATGTAGACCTTTTGATTTAAATATTAAATCAGAAGATTGACAGTGATCTATTTCAGAAGGCAAATCAGAAGAGTTACTGAAACTGGCATCTGTGTTGATGTTAAATGGACTTATTTGATCTGAGACAGTGACTTGCTCACTGTTTGACATGTTTTCTTTTGACCTATGGTTTGTGTCAGAAACACTATCCTGGTTGGATTCACTGTCACAATGTGCAACCTCAAAGTCAATGGTAAGGTTAGAAAATCGATTTTTGGTACTTATAATACCATCATATGCTGTCTCTGGGCATATTTCACATTGTTTTATGCATCCAACAATCTCCTATCGTTGCCTGAATCCAACCTGGTTAGTGTTTCTGCCATTGTACCAACAGTCTATTGTACCATGACCCTTTCTAGAACATATATGACAATATTGTGGTCCGTTGTGGTAGCTTCTTCTGTTTTTGGAATCATTTGAATGATTTGAATGAGATGGGTATGAGTATCTCTTCCTTCCCGGGGCAGAAGGCCTAAGATGAGTACCAGTGCCTGTTACCTTGTGGAAAGCATCTATGTTTCTTAACATCTTCTTAATTCCAAAGGAATTAGGATGGACCTTATCCCTATGGAAATAAGAGTCTGCTAGGTCACCTGATGCAAACAAGAAGCCGTCATAATGATCAACAAAGTCTACCACTTGAGCCTCACTTAGTGTTTTAAGGCATCCATTATAGGGACCAAGATTGACACTTTCTCTGGGCAACAGACCTGACACTATGATTTGACGGTTTTCAGCACTTAAACCATTTAGTAGTGAAGAGTAATTGTCACTAAAATTGTCCAAATCAATACCCTGGTCTGCATCATTGCCACCTACGTGAATTATGATAGTCTCACACTTATCTAAGTTAAATT
This sequence comes from Loripinus fragilis, assembly GCA_964019695.1. Classification (NCBI taxonomy): domain Eukaryota; kingdom Metazoa; phylum Mollusca; class Bivalvia; order Lucinida; family Lucinidae; genus Loripinus; species Loripinus fragilis. The sequence goes on from OZ026530.1 coordinate 12,070,489, forward strand.
GTTTAAGCTTGTTTTGCAATGTTTTAACCGTCGCACCAGGAAAAGACCTCACAGCAGTGTTCTTTTTCAGCTCACTTACTTTTATGTTTTTGAATATAGAGCTACCAACCAATAAAGTTGATTGATTTATGGTCTTTTTTGGCTGAGGAGAACACGTTAAGTCAACTGTCTCATGCTCCTGCATGTCAGGGTTCCGACCTGCAGGTACACGCCGGCAGTTATCTCTGGTAGAATGTCTATTATTTGAATTTGTAGACTTGGTATGTTCAGTCTTTCTGGTGTTTGGGTTAGGATTAGTTGGTAGTTTCTGATTGGTTTGTACACTTCGCTTATCATTTGAATTTAGGTGTATAGTAATTGACTTTTCATTAGTCTTATTTCTCTCATCTGTTTTCTCATTTGTTTGTACATGGTTGTTGTTTATGGAATCACAGTGTACTTTCACTTTATCTATAATTGTTGCTGTTTTATTCAATATCTGACAGGTCTTTTGGTCAAAACTTGTTTTCAAATTGTCTGATGCATCAACTATACATTCTAGGGTTTCAGATGTTCTCCTATCATTGCAGTCTATTCGCTTACACAATGCAGTCAATTTGTCAATAAGTGTATGTGTGCAATTTGGTCTACTGAGATGATTCCAATTGCTAGAACTTATCCCGCAAGAGAGCATTTTAAAAACGCTTATTTCAGGTGACTTTACAATTTGACCCCACTATGTCTATGACCAATTTTCTTTAACACAATTTCGACGCCAAATTTCAAAACATGTGTAACGAAGCAGTACCTGACATACCTTTGCACTGATATAAACTAAACTGGCCTATCACTTGTCATCTTCCTGAGAGTTGAACAGTTCTAAGTGTATGCGTTTCTTTTTTTGTCGGGTATATGTTTATTTATGTTTTTATGATTTCACCTCATTTTAAGGTTTCATTAATATTCATGAATATGTAAATTAGATGATTTACATATCTGACCGCTGGAAAAAAAGACATGTGTCTAAGCTTTAATTTGACACCAATTAAATGCTCTAGGATAAGTAGAACTCTAGAGAGGATTGAACTTTGTAGGCCTACTCCCATTCCTGAGAATCATATAAGGACAACTTCGTTTCGCACAACTTCGTTTCGAATTCAGGGGGTCCAAATGAACAATTTGGCACCATAAAAATTGTTCTTGGGGGGGGGGGGAGGGGGGGGTAGCAAGGTAACCTAATTTGGATGCCAGGGTAAGGTATTGATTCCATTATCACACCGGATAGACGGTAATCGAAAATGCTCTTAACAATCGACGTACGCTGATCTAAAATTGCTAGAAACAGTGTTTTCAATTGCCATTTGTTGCCAGTCGGACGACAAATGTCAATTTAAAACTCTGTTTATATTAATTTCGTTATTTACGTTCGTCGATAGTATTAACGTTTTCGATTGCCGCCTATCTGGTGTAATTGTGATACAGTAAAACCTGTCTTAAGCGGCCATTCAAAAGGAAGACCGAAATTGTTTTTCAAGACCCATTATCGCTTAATGCAGGTCAAAGGTATTGCAGAATGCTCCAAGAGAGCATTCTGCAATACTTTCGACCTCCATTAAGCTACCTTTGTCTTTAAACCTTTGTTTTGTCTATTTTTGAATGGCCGCTTAAGACAGGTTTTACTGTATATTTGATTCAGATAAGTGAAGGATTCTATTACCTCGATACAGTGCTGGGAAAATATTGCGGCAACACATCACAACCGCCTGTCATCTCCAAAACAAATATTGTGTATGTCTGGTGGAAAACAAATTTCTATATGGCCGGAAAAGGGTTTGTTCTCAAGTATAGATCGGGTAAGTGTGACCCAATTTTTACGTTTGAGTGGATCCATAATACGAAAGAGCAGATTTATTTTTAACGAAAGAGCGGAGAATCATAAGGCTAAAGAGCAAATGTTTAAATAATTTTTGACGGGGGATTTACGTTTGAGCGGATCCATGATACGAAAGAGCGGAGAATCATAAGGCTAAAGAGCAAATGTTTAAATAATTTTTGACGGGGGATTTACGTTTGAGCGGATCCATGATACGAAAGAGCAGATTTATATGTACGAAAGAGTGGAGAACGATAAGGCTAAAGAGCGGATGTTTAGATAATTCAAATGAGCTAATTTTCCAGGTAAATATCCAGATGCAGGGGCAGGTCAAGGATTCCTTGTAAGGGGGTTCATTTGAGCGGATCCATAATACGAAAGAGCAGATTTATTTTTACGAAAAAGCGGAGAACCATAAGGCTAAAGAGCGGATGTTTAAATAATTCAAATGAGCTAATTGTCCAGGTAAATATCCAGATGCATGGGCAGGTCAAGGATTCCTTGTAATGGGGTTCATATGTATAAAGGTGTGGGGGTTCGTTTAGCTAATTTTATCTTATTTATTTTCAATGTCCCATGGATTTGAAATAATTTGGTCTCACTGAGACCAAATTATTTCATTTTCATAGGATATTTAATAGCGGGGAGGGGGATGAACCCTTGCCAATGCAATGCGTTCCCAATCACCTATTTAGGACTGAGCAATATTGGTCATTACAGGTAATACAGCTTAGTGAATACTTGTTTAAAGGTCATTACTTGGAAAATTCGCTCATTTGAATGATTTATCCATACGCTCTTTTGACTGTATGGTTCTCCGCTCATTTCATACTCAGTCACGGTATGATTTCCGCTCAAACGTAATTCGCCCTTTTTGACAATCCTTTATAAGTTTGCAACCTTTAAAGTAGCACCGCCCCAGTGTTGAAACAGGAGATCATAATAAGTATGACCTGAAAGATGTCCTAAAATGATAAGATTCTCTATAAAATCAGTTTGCAAATGAAATATTCATTTGCATACTGATTTTATAGAGAATCTTACATGAGTATCATGTACAATTAATTAAACAAGTTTTCGAGGCTTGCCAATTATTTAATCGCCTTTTCGCTAAGAAATCAATAAATGCAATAAAACAGGAACAAAAATGTTAGATTCTATTTATCATATCATGTTGAAATAATCTGTAATCGCGTTTATGGTGTAAAATATCTAGATTTTTCCATATACGTCCATTCTATAACGCTACCAAAATCGATAAAACCATAATGGTTTAATTGATTTTTTAAAATACATGGCGTTATGTCACTGCCAGACTCGACGTCATAATATGATAGATAAAGTTTAGTGTTCCATATTAGAACTTATAAGTATTATGTTTCAATATAGGGATCAAAATCCATTTTTCAATGCATTAACACCTGCTGGAACCGCAGTGTGATGTTGAAACCGGAGCCTGAAATGCGAGGGTTTTAAAGGCAGAGATTACTGTCCAATAGAGATCATTAAAGGATTAACTGATAAGGGACAGTTTCAATATTTCACACATTTAAAGGGGCCTCAAGTGGGGAATTACCTGTATACAACACAATTTCTCTCACTAAGATAAAGATCAATATTTTATCATAAATTACCTAATCCCTTCATGAGACCACTTTATTGCCCCTGTAGGGAAATCATAATCACCTCATTATGACTGTCCTTTTGATCTGCCCAGTATGACCCCTGGAGAGAGTCATAATGAGTGGTACCAGTATTATTGCTACAATTTTTATGTCTTTAACGACCCCAGAGTGGTGTTGCAGATTTTAGTATAACAGAAAACCATGTTATATCACTATTATTGCATAATGTTATTTTGTCCCTTGAAAACTTTAGGGAAACACTTCGGAAAGTTCAATTCGTATTACCTATAACGGTGCGCAAAAGCATGAAGGATTCGTAGGTTTTATAAACGCCTGTTCCAGATCAAAGACTTACATCATCCTGATGCCACTAAATTATGTTGAATTCCATGCACATTATCGTTGATGACGTCAATTTTTGTGAAGGCCGCAGAATGTGTATATGCAAAATAATGAACCGTGGATCAACAGCACATGAATTCCTTGATAAATACACGGGTTAGTACCGGTTAAACATGACTGTTAACAGCGTGCAACACAGTTTTTATATAATATTATAGGGGTCAAACATGTTTTTCTATGCATTAACATCTGCTCAACCCCGAGGATGATGTTGAAACCCCAGCCTGAAAGGGGTCTGGCAGATGTTTGTGTATTAGAAAAAATGTTGGTCTTTATTATTGCATAAAGTCTATATGTCACTTGAAAACTTTGGAAAAACGCTTCCAAAAGTTCGTTGTTGTATTACTATATTGCGCACAAAGGCATTAATGATTAATAGGTTTTGAAAATGCCTGCTACAGAACAAAGACGTACGTCATCATAACGTCACTAAATAGTGTTCATTTCTCTGCACGTTACTGTTGATGGTGTCATTTTTAGTGACAGCTTAGAATGTGTTTTGTAAAGTACAAAAAGCTATGCATCAACAGTACGTGAATTGCCTGATTAATTCATGGGGTTTTTGTCGGTCAAAACATGGCTGTTAATAGCGTGCGACGTGGCTTTAATTCATTTGATACATACCAAGTATAGGCGAGCATCGAAGACTCATATGATGCTGTGTTACCAGACTCAACCCATACATGTTGCACACAAAGAAGAGGTGTGGGAGTTATGGTCGAATATTTTGTTTTCACAGTCTGATCAGCGCCTTTATAATTACAGTAAAACCTGTGTAAAACGGCCACTTTTAAAAAGATCAAAAATTGTTTATAAAACTAATTATCACTTAATGCAGGTCAAGAGTGTTGCAGAATGCTCCAAGGAGCATTCTGTAATGCTTTCGACCTTTATTAAGCTACCATTTGTCATAAAGATATATGTTTTGTCTATTTTTTAGTGGCCGTTTTACACAGGTTTTACTGTATAGGTCTACGTTTTATAAGCCAACCTACTATATTCTACCCTGTTTTTGTAAATGAGCAGGCTTGTTAGAGTAAGAAAGGGGCAAAGATCAGTAATCTATACAATCAAGTACCACACCCGACCCAGGATAACACATGGGAAAGTGACAAAAACATAATGAAACATCACAAACAGAGCCCTTTCCCTTCAGGTAACCAAAAGCCAGCAATAAACAGACGCTAAACCATGACAAACACAAGACAATATAACACAAATGATCCACAAAAGAAGTACCGCCTGGGAACGATCAGTAAACATATTTTTGTTTTCTCTTGTCTTACCAGAAACCCCAATACAGGGGGGCATACCTTAAATTCAGAGAATTTTGTTTTCGCAAATAATATTGCCAGAGCCTTTGCTTCTGGTTCCAAAAACTATGAAATGGTACTGGCGTTTATCATAAAAATGGTCACCGTATGCTTTGGTATCTCTTGCATATGGGCAGTCACTTTTTTAATCCTGCTTTAGCATCTATCTAGTAGGGCTATAGGTTTAACCTTTGCTGGAGCATTCATTTGTGTTCATTCTTTATGTGCCCATCAAGCAGTGCTTTTACTTCTTCCAGTAAAGGCACTGCTTGATGATCTGATCAATGCCATATGCTGACTCATATTATTTGCTTTGCATCTCCTGTTTTTTTCCACAGCAATCAGTGCCAGACACACGACTGTTATGACAAGAGAAAGCACGACGGAAGCACTAGGGATACTGTTTTCCAGCTCAACAGATGTGAATTACATGAATGGCGGAGAAAAGAAGCACCACGTGTAACTTGTTTTGATTTTCTTTATCTACTTGCAAATGCTCTTAGTTTCTTAAATTATTCTACACTGATTTTTTTCTTATTACCCAAGGCCAACCTTAAAAAGGTTATCCTTAGTTTACGTTGTTTTTTAATTGACGTTTAATTTGGTTTATTCCGCTTTTACCCTTAACGTGACGCGAAACATAAGATCTGATTCTTGAAAATGCATTCTCTTACGATGATCGGTTGACTCCAAGTCATTTCGGTTTCTAGAAACAAAGGGAAAAGACACTGCCGTTTAGACAACGTGGAAAGCACAAATTAAAACCCCTATATCATACGTCACAGCAAGAAATTGCAAACTTTTAAATTGCACGTTTGTCTGTACTGGTATTGACCTTACATACAAGAAAAAATAAAAATGAAATATGTGGACATACACTCCCAAGGCAAAAGTGATAAAAACGTCGTGACGTCATGTTCTTTATATATATTTGATTAATATATTTTTGAAGTAAACTTTCTTATGTCTTGTTATTTAAATATTAAGCATATCGGCTTAGCTCTATAATTTGTTATTTACGAGTTTGAAGCAAGTAAAAAGTGCCAGGTTTCTTTAGTAGTTCAGTATAGCCTATACGTATATTATAATACCAATACATGTATGTGAATTGGCATTCAGGTTTTTCTACTGGCAAACAAAAATCACTATTCTGTTTTAAAGCTGCATACTCTGTAACTATGAACATTTTTCGAAAAGAATTATTTTCTTTTTAAATCATTTGTAAAAGTAGAATTAAGCTATATTTTCACAATAAAAATGTTCAGTACAGCTGAAAACTGCATGGAAAAGTGAATTATCTTATCAAATAGGTGTATTTTTCTCTTGTTGGTAATTATTTGCGTCCCTCCAATAATTCTAGACCGTTGAATTTTAACATAAATGCAGTTGTTTTGATAGTGATAACTTGTTAAGATTTACGAAAATGGTAAAATGTTAACCTGAATTTGAGTATTTTTACTGTGTTCTTAAAAAATGAAAACATTATTTTTAAAATTAGAAGATCAAAAGTTACAGACTATGCAGCTTTAAATATCTGTGTGAATTTAGAAGGTCTAAGGTTTGGTATCATCGAGCATTAGCTAAATGATTTACATACCATTAATATATGCATAAAGGACAAACTATACTATGTTCATTGTAAATGAGGCAGTGCATGAGATTTCCAAAAAGTATGGTATGTGCGACCAACAAAGCCTCAGATCAGCCTGCGCATACGCGCAGTCTGATCAGAGCCTTTGCTAGTCGCTTGAGTATTTCAAGATTGTTAAACTACTGACTGAACACCATTTGGAGTTTCTATGCTTAAAAGGAGACTGCATAGGCTCGTCCGAGTCTACACTTGTCAAAATGTCAAACTGTTAGACATCTCATGCCGCGGCTCAAATTGTTACATTTTTATGACGAATATGCAATCAAACATTGTCTATCACTTTGAAATATAGCTGGCTAGTTTTAATAGTGTCAGGCACATTTTCAAATCTTAACAATTTTGAGTAGAACATATTGAACCTACATTGGTCGAAACATTGTGGACCCAGATGAGATGCTGTGTAAATTCATTAGGGCCCACACTGTCTGCTAAGTATTTAATACAATGCTAATAGAAAATATTAACGTGTGCTCCATAAAATTATTTATTATATAACCTATAAATAGACATCTTTTGATTGGCCCAGATGCCTATCCACTCGAGTCCATAAAACTACATATCACATGAGCTGCTGTTTTTTCCCATTCAATATTATACTTTGCACAATAAGTTTAGCAATTTCTTATGTTTCGCGTCTTTTTTGTGCTCATCTTTGTGCAGTGCCGATCAATTTTAATTGCAATGACGAGAACAGGATCTTAGGGAAATGAAACCCTGGAATTTTAGACGCCATCCTTTAAATAGGCAGTTGGGGAGAGCAAGAATTGCAGGAGGGGTCAGTAAGCAAAAATCACATCCGTTGAAAGTAGTGCGAAAATGATAAGCATGTGATTTTTCTTTTGGTGGTCTTTCATCTTCTTCATGCAACATACGCCTATAAAAAAACTATTGATGATGTGACAGATGTCATAGAGATTTCATGCTGAAAAAATCAGCCGCCATCAATGACGTCAAAACATAGTCATCATTTGATTAAACTTTTAATGTTAATTGGCATTTCAATTCAACAGAGTATCAGTTTACAAAGATACCATAGGCTAACAAAGTAACTCATCTTATGGTTGATTAATACCTCAAGTTACTGAAATTTGGTGCGGCGCATTTGCGAGAAAACGGTGACGTTAGATTTTATCTTTCGGCTCGTGCACTGTAGTGGTGAAGATGTTTCATTCAACAATATTTGTCAGAATGTGCTGGACGGCATCAAGCAGTTTTATTTGTTAATGTGGTTCAAGAAAACCCGACTAGAAACACCGTGTAAAGGCGATAACGTAAAAGCATTAGTAAAAACGTCAAATTGTGAAAACTTGATCCTTTATTTCACTGAGAAAGTTCAGAAAATTGCAGCATTTGCTATGCTTTTTTGGGTTTCAGTGACCAAACAATCGTTTGAAAATGATTTCGGCTTCCCCCAAAGATCAGAAATACCCACGTTACCCGCTAGTCTTAAAATTAAACGTCACTTTAGCACGGCCGCTGCGTTTGGCAATTCTGTATTTTTTTAAATGGAAAATCTTGTCAGATGATCGGCAAATGTATCTTGATGACAGCAAATGAAACTCGAGATCTGATGTGGATGGGCTCACCCATACAAAACAGTTGCTAGATTTATTGTGCATAGTATAATTACTAAAATAGACTTCATAGTAACTTTCCATAACTGAGGCGAGTTCAACAGCACGAGTGCTCGTCGAGCGCTCGTTGATTGGTACCTATCTTTATTCGTGATGTGTAAAGCCTGACATCAGAACAATGAGCGCTCGAGAGCGCTCGCATCGTTGAACTAGCCTCAGGTGTGCTTTCAGTATGAAACTTGCATGATTTGCTGTAAATACATTTCAGTGAGTGACAGCAGCACGAAATTCACAAGATTTGGTGTTTCATCATATACATGTAATTCAGACTGCTGTTGAATATAGCAATTTGCAGAACTCTTTAATGAACTAATGAATTCTTCCTACTGGATTGATGCAATAAACGTGGAATGATCCTATGCATAATTCAAGGGGTCACAGGTTTTAATTGTTAAACAAAATTGCAGTTTTTCCCTGAAGATCATTTTTATACCTTCGCAAACTTTGTTTGTAGGGGGTATACTGTTTTCACGTTGTCCGTCCGTGCGTGCGTGCGTCCGTCCGTGCGTCCGTCCGTCCGTAACGCTTTGTTTCCTTAATAACTCGAAGAGTCATTGCTGGATTTTCATCAAACCTTGCAAACATGTTCATATATGCAAGACAAATACTTTAGACAAAAAAGTAAGGGCTAGGGGTCAATTCTATTAGAGTTATTTCCCTTTGTACTTCTAAATGGCTTTTAATATAGTGCTTTATGCTTATGCTATTATAGGCCATACACGGGCCGATCAACTCCTACCACAGCTTTTGATGGAACAATTTGATACTTTTCCTATACAATGTAGACACATTGAACATATGCATGAAGGAGTTTGGTTCAGAAAAAATAATTTTTGACAAAATGACAGCTGTGAGAACTTAGACAATTTTTCCCTAATATGGTGTTTGTATATGCATAGACGGTGCCCTTATGGGCCGATCAACTCCTACCACAGCTTTTTATGGAGCAATTTGATACTTTGCCTATACAATGTAGACACATTTAACATATGCATGAAGGAGTTTAGTTTAGAAATTATATTTTTTGACAAAATGACAGCTGTGAGAACTTAAACAATTTTTCCTTAATAAGGCTTTTGTATATGCATAGATTGTGCCTTCATGGGCCGATCAACTCCTACCACAGCTTTTGACGGAACAATTTAATACTTTGCCTATACAATGTAAACACATTGAACATATGCATGAAGGAGTTTTGTTCAGAAAAAATAATTTTTGACGAAATGACAGCTGTGAGAACTTAGACAATTTTTCCCTTATTAGGCTTTTGTATATGCATAGATGGTGCCTTCATGGGCCGATCAACTCCTACTACAGCTTTTGATGGAACAATTTGATACTCTGTCGATGCAATGTAGACACATTGAACATATGCATGAAGGAGTTTGGTTCACAAAAAATAATTTTGACAAAATGACAGCTGTGAGAACTTAGACAATTATTCCCTTATATGGCTTTTGTATATGCATGGATAGTGCCTTTATGGGCAGATCAGCTGGTCTGAGCCTTTACTGGTCGCACATACCACACTATTGGAAATCTCATGTCAAGGCTCATATATACGTTTTGACAAAAATAGAAGTAAAGATCAGGAATAATACAATCAAGTTCCAAACCTGAGCCTAGACATCATATGGGAAAGTGTCTAAAACACAAGGAAACGTAACACACATGAGATTCAAGAGGTCAGCCCTTTCCCAACAGGTGATCACAAGAAAAATTTGAAACATAAATAACAAATTTTAAAAAGGATCCACAAAAGAAGCACAACTGGGGTACGGTCAGTAAAAAATCACTGGATGACTTAAACATGTTTAATGGCGTCGAACTCTAACACCATTGAATAACTGTCAGATGCATGCGTACCTTTTAAAAGTGTTACCATATATTGTAGATTGGTTCCCCTCGTTGATAAAGCTCTACTTCTGTTACTGACAAGCTATTAAAGGGAGAGAACCAGTCTACATATATTGAGCAGTTTCATTGTAATCATTGTAATTTTACCTGACTATCGAGGCCCTCCCAGGGGTTGTTGGGAACAGGGGAAACAGGGCATTTATTTCAGGGGAACAGGGGAACAAAGGCCAAATTTTGAGGGGAACAGGGGAACAAAGACCATATTGGGGAGCAGGGAACATAAGAAAACAAATTTTCGATTTTGGGGGACAGGGGAACAAGCCAATTTATTTCAGGGGAACAAAGGAACAGGTACCCCCCTGGGAGGGCCTCACTATCGATGCCTAGAAGAATTAGCATGGCAAGAACAGTATTGACCAGAGAGGAGCTATCGCTATCTATGCAACCGCCTCTGTGTAGGCTATAATCGCCAGACCAGGGCCTGGAATTACAATGCCTCCTTAGAGTTAAGGAAGACTTAAGTTAAGTATTGATTTTTCAGGATGCGAAAAATAACGTTTAAAACTGATTAAAATCAAAATAGCTTTAATTATTCTGAAGATCACAATGATATCTTTGACCACAAACACCACATCATCCGGGCAATTTAATTAGCATTTAATATAGCATGTTGATATATCAATACTTAAGTCTTGCTTAACTTTAAGGAAGCATTGTAATTCTCGGCCCAGGTCCTGTCAAAGAAAGCAGGAAAAACATTGGAAGTTTAACGAGTTTTAATTTTATCCAAACTTACCTAAAACTAAATGATGAAAGATCAGTAGAAGACAATGATTAGAAATCGATACAATCAAGTACCGCACATAAACTGCAATGCATTGCACAATAAGAATGTTTTCAAAGCATACCATTTTATGACAAAATCAGGATATCACATATGTCCAGTTAAGAAACTTTCTGAGTGTAGAATGTAACTTTTTTCTTACACAACAGTTTAAACATGTGTTTTGGAGAGTGCAGAGGAATCATCACATTGTATTGAGACGGCTCTTTTGAGTACAAATAGCATGTGCTTTTATTGAGCAATAAGAAAAATACACACTTTTATCTGGATGCCTGTATCAGCAGCGATGTCACAAAATTTCATTTGCTAACTTAAATTAAACTCTTTGAGGGGCCATAATCAACATAATAAAAGCACTCTGTGCATATTCCTTATCAAATGTCTAGACATTTAATAGAAAACAGTGTAGATCTATATCAAAAGCCAATTGATCAGGATTCACACTGTTATTCATCCACACGATCAATCTATATTGATAATGAAAGTGTATCACCAGATTGACTGAATAATTGAGCTGAGTATAGTATAAACAAAACATAAATAACCTGTGTGCACTTATGCATGTGCTGTCATTTTGTCACATGTAGTAAACAGGGAAAAAGTTCTGGAAAATGAAAAATTTTCCAGGTCAGGAAAAGTCAGGGAATTACATTTTCAGTCAGAGAAATTTTGAAAAAATGAAAAAAGTCATGGAAAAGTCAGGGAATTTCAAAATTTTCCTAAAAAGATGCTAGTTAACAGGCTTCTGGAAATTTTAGTTTCCATAATTTGCAAGCAATATTAGAAAAGGAATTTTTCTGAACATAAATTGCAAGCAATTTATGTTCAGAAACATTCCTTTTCTAATATTTATGGTTTAAGATTTTTCTTTAAAGATTAAATCAGCAAGTTCAAATATTTGTGCAAAATCTTGTATAGTCGATGGATGAAAATGTGTAAAATTGGCCTTCCAATAGGGTCTGGAAAACGGTTGAAAGTCAGGGAAAAGTCAGTGAAAAGTCAGGGAATTTTTAAATGGATATTGAGTGGCAACCCTGGTAAATATTCTAATATAAGTAAAATCTTAATAGTATGGTAGGCATAGCGTTACAAACTGTGATTTTTGGCATCTCACAGAATAGCAATTACAAGATATACGTGCACCGAATGGCTTCTTTTTTTACTTTGATGCCCAACGTCCCAGTCCATAACGATTCACTCTCCTGACATAAATCAGTAAGGCCAAATAAAAAATAAGTGTGTTTTGAGTATTGGGTCTGAAAATTTTAGTTAGGGTAGGCACACATTTTTAATTATCTTTTTGTCTGAAAAAAATACAATTTATGCATTTTGAAAGGAATTTCGCCTTATGAGAACATTCTGCAATACTTTTGACCTTCATTAAGCGACCGTTTGTCATTAAGATCTTTGTTCTGTCTATTTTTGAGGTGCCCCTTAAGACAGGTTTTATTGTACCAATAAGGCGTTTAGACCTATGTGCACTCGAAATGTGAACATCAGAAATTTGTTATGCCAAGCTAAATGAAAACTTCATTTATCTAAAAATGGTCAAAGGGAAAACAATGGCTACCTGACTCAGCTACATCTGCAACTGAGACATTTGCTTGAATGACATAAACCCCAAAACAGAAAATATAACAAATCCTGCTAAAAGACTAATCAAACTGTTTGCCACTGCAAATAGTATAGCATCTCTGAAAAAGATGATAGAATCATTGAATCAATTATACTTGAACATTAAAGTTAGTACTCAAGTTGTTTGAATGCTGCTTGCAGGTTACACAATGTTAATCCGTTGGTTGGTGTCTGATGCTTGTCGTTGGATGGGCTCACCGTAGCTCAACTTGAGGTTTTCTTTAGCTCTGACTATATGTGAGTCATGAGCCCTTTTTGTATCATCATAGTGTATTAATTTGATTTGATTGTTTCTCTGTGGTGATACATTGCACTAGTTAGGAAGCTTCCATGCGAGCTAAGCAGTTTTGTGTTTAACAACAGAATCTAGTGCAAAAATTTGGCGCTAGTAAAATGCATTTAAGCCCGCTGGTGGCTTAAGCTGCTGTTTGTTCTAAAGCGGTGGTTCTGTTGGTGTTGATCTATTGTTTAATGTACTTCCCTTTTTTTGTGGGAGTTATGTGTTTGCCTTTGTTTTGGTATGCATTACTTTGTGTCCATTCTAGTTTTGCAATCATCTTGAAGAGGAAGAGAAAGCTGGCTGCTTTGCTATTATGTCTTACAGATGTCTTACAGATGTATTAGAACTATAAATGTTCTGTGGCTCTTCCTTGTGGTGCGGTGGGTTGGTCTTGCGGTGTGTGATTGTGGTATTTCCAGATTATACTCACTCTATTATTTTAATTATATTTATTTTACTGTGTGTATATGAGCTATTCTGTTGCTGTTGGTGTGGGGGTTCTGTGTTTGCTCCTTGTTTTGGTTATGCAGAACGCAGTGTCCTTTCTAGTTTTGCAATCATCTTGATGGAAAAGAGAGAGCTGGTTGCTTTACTTTATTTGTCTTCCTGATGTCTTGTGATTGTTAGGGTAAAGTCGGGTATATTCGGACAGACAGCTAAATTCGGACAGCGACCTTGTTTGTTTCATATTTCAAATATTGGAATAAAAATAAATTAACTAAGCAAACAGTGAAAATCCTGATGAGACGGCTCATAAGGAGCCGTCTCATATAGATATACACCGCTTGCAAATATGTGTCCGAATTTACCTGATGTCCGAATTTACCCGACTTTACCCTAGTGTTCTGTAGCTCATCCTCGAGGTTCCGTTGTGGTCTTTCCTGATACACTTACTCACTTATTTTTAACATTGTTTATCGACTATCTTTATCATATACGAGATAGCACAGCAGTGCATAACTAGGAATTATAATAAAGGCTTTAAACCCATATAATGTTTTTTTTTTCAATTATTTAGATACTGTAAGTATCAGGTCGATTAAGCATTGTATATTAACTTGCTGACCCAGGTCTAGATAAATAATTACCCAACAATGAGAAACATTATAATATGCTTCAGACTGGGTTGTATCTCTTGTCTATGAGGTTCTTTCTTTCAAGTTAACCTAATGTAACAAAAGAAGCCCAGAATCCCATAAACTTTACATCGCTTTTGACGTTAAAATCTGCCAACATCGTAAATTCTACTATGGGACCATTATCAATGACGGCGCTAAATTTTCAAAACAAGTGTTTCCTTTATTAGTTGGACAAACACTGTTCTGCTTACTTTTCTATGGTAGCTTTTAAATTGTAAACATGTGACTCTTATCATATTAAAAAAATATCAAGTAATTTATTTTGGTAAGTTGTTATAATTATGTTAAAGAGACTAAGTCTGCAACTATGACCATTTTTCGATTTTTTTTTATTTTCTTTTTAAATCATTTGTAAAAGTAGAATTAAATTATGTTTTCACAATACATCTGTTCACTATAGCTGAAAACTGCACGGAAAAGTGAATTATAAAACATATGTGTTTTTGTCTTGTTGGTAATTATTTGCGTCCCTGCAATAATTATAGACAGTTAATTTCAACATAAATGCTGTTGTTTTGATACTGATAATTTGTTAAGATTTACGAAATTGGTAAAATGTTTACCTGAATTTAAGTTATTTTACTGTGTTCTTGAAAAATAGAAACATTAGTTCTAAAATTAAAAGATCAAAAGTTACAGACTATGCAGCTTAAACATAAGTATCGATAAAAAAGATGTTTATCTTACCTGTATGAGTTGTGGTGAAATCTATTGAAACTGCCTAGAGCGGTGAGAGTACCCAAAGATAAGGAATATGAGTAGAATATCTGGTTACTGCATCTGCCTATACCTTAAAACAGATATTATTACAACTAAATGTGAGGCATATGATCACTGTAAGCTAGTAAATAAAATGTTGGTATTTATTGTATCAGGGAGAAGCCAATTTGATGCTGATACAAGCCTAGCTAGAGAAACTGCTGCTCATATAATCACAGTATTGAAATAGACAAGGTTTCAGACCTAAACAAGATAGCTGTTTTGAGCAAGTTAAGATCTAAAGCAGTAGATGCGATTTTCTCATTGGCTGGCCAAAGTAATGAGAAAACGTTGTTTGTGTCTTGATCAATTTTCATTTTATTATTTTGTGACTTTACATTGCAGACCTGATAATGTGACAATATAGCAGGACAATTGGAACTGCCTCAGCCAATTCCGTGGAATCGTACATCGAGGGTCCGCCTTGATAACGTGACGCTGACGTCACAGAAACCATGCCAAAAAAATAACGCGTTCGACTGCAGCGAAACAAACTGTAACAATATCCACAAGATGCTATAAATGAAGTTTAGGTTATTTCAATAAAATATCGCTATATTGATATTTTATTGAAAAAACCTTAAATTCATATACTCTGTTGACAGAATTAAGTTTCTAATAAAGCTGAACCCACATTCTACAGAACCAATTTTCCTTACGCCAGTTCGAGCAAACAAAATGCAGCTTTTTCATACATAGTACTACGCCTTACATACATCTGAGGCTTGATTCTCAAATTGGGCCAAGATTTTCTGATTGGCAGTAGACATTCACATAGGCCAACATTTTGCATGAATGGAAAGACAAGCCACTTAATTGTATATGCTTATGCTTGATGTTTCTTCATTCAGGTTAAATTAGGGTATATCTCTTGCTTATGCTTATCAGGATTATAAGTATCCATCATGAATGAGAGGGTGGGATAGAAAAAAATTCGTCCCGAGGATCACCGATTTGTATCACGAGGCTTGACGAGTGATGAAAATCGGTGATCGCGAGAGACGGATTTTTCTATCCTATCCTCACACGAATAATGGATTATTTTCTTGCCCACCACTAAATACTTCATTTTATATAAGAAAGACATGAAAAGGCTTCCAGAAAATCCTGAATTCGCTGAGATGTGACGTGGTAACGTCATTTTAACATCACAATGACGTCACGGATCGACGTGTGGCCAGCGTGCGGATGATATGCGGCTGTTCGTTTTTTATCTTTCCCTAGGGATGGTACGGGTATGTGAGATAGAAATATCTCACATGGGTAAAAACAACGGAAATCCCGATCTGGTGTGCGAGAATAATTAATGATCAAATGTTTGTGACTGCTGTACATTATAAAGTCGTGGCTCTGATGTTGCCCATTATTTTTTTTTATCTGTTATTTACTCGTCATTTTGTGCGAATTAATCGAAACTAAAGATCATTTGGTAACTAAAGAATTTCTTCATTGTTGATAATTCAAATTCTATCTAGAAAATATTAGAAAAAGAAAAAAAATGTTCTTTACATTCAAGATATAACTCTGATAATCTCATTAGCTTTCCAAAGACTAAACACAATCCTAGACAAGATAGGTTAGCTATCTGAAGCCAGATTACTTTCGCTCTTATTATACCACAAAAACATGTTGTTGGCACTCATACGCACCAAAACATTGTGCAGTTTACGGTTGCACAACCAATAACCAATCAATTATCTATGTAATTTGTATGACATCCAAAATTAATTTTTATTATGGTTTATTTTTGATCCTGGTTTGTTTTATGATACTATGTCTACTTTCTTGATACGAGGGCTGTTCAAATATGAATGCAAGAAGCTTCATAATTTACTCCACATATATGCTACGACAAAATGTCATTCTTTTCTGGAAAGAATTAATTGTGGCCTTTAAAATTGCACCAAACATAAAGAAACACTCACCATTTTTTCTCGAGTTACAAACACTTATATAAAGGCCACTCCTGTATACTGAAGTTTTTTGGAAGCAAATTGCAATGCTTGTTTTTGGTACATGTGCGGATATAGTGTCATATATCTTTGTAAGTTTGAGACAAAATGGCATCAACTTTTAGATGCAAGTTTGAGAAACAATCCCAAAGTTGCTTGTAGGTAAAAAAAAATATAATCCTGTTTAAATCTCGAGTGCAACAGGCACGTTTGTGACGTCATAATTTTATGATATACGCCATTTTGAGTTATCTACTGGCGATGTAATAATGAACATCGCTGTGTCGCTTTCTTTGCTTTTTGCTGAAAAAAATGCTAAATACGGCATAAGGGATTTTCAAAACGCACCGTCCTCTATTTACAGAGTAATCACATTTTATACTATTTTGAAGCATTTTTTCTGTTTCTTAATGACGTGTTTACATTAATTGAAATATGTTCAATCTGTCTAGTCCTAAAGACCATGTCAGTAATTTTATTGTATATAGCGTTTACAGTGGTCAAACTTAAAGTTTACGTTCAAATTTAGAATAAAGCAGCAATGTTATGACAACAAAATTAAGTCTGAATTCTATCATTCCTTCACAAACGGCATTTTGACTTTATAAAAATGCTTTTCAGTGTTTAACAAT
This sequence comes from Loripinus fragilis, assembly GCA_964019695.1. Lineage (NCBI taxonomy): Eukaryota > Metazoa > Mollusca > Bivalvia > Lucinida > Lucinidae > Loripinus > Loripinus fragilis. The sequence continues at coordinate 12,088,064 of OZ026530.1, forward strand.
TATCCATTATCCATCAAATATTTGTAACAACAACTCAGTATGAGCGATCAACATATTGTCTTTGAGTTAAAACTAGTTTAAATGTTGCCTCGTGCATTTTATTAGAGATAAGTTTAACTGAAAACTGTAAGGTGATGTTTTGTTCACCATTTATTTGCAAAAATAAGGAGACATTAGTGAAAACTATTTGTTGTAATTTAACAAAAGCATGTCGGATTTTCGCAACTTTCACAGAATCATTATATAAGAATATGGGGATACTTCCTTAAAAATTAAACAAATTTTACCTGTTTATCGAAGAAATAAACGCTCGTCTATATCAATGGTATATGTTCGAAGCATTGAGTTTTTTAGTATACTTACGGGACCCTCTTTCAAAGGGATATATTTCGATAAGTGTACTGTGTTTTCTTTAGGTCTGGTACCAGTTAAAAGGTGACATATAGTCCTTTATAGAAATGTTTACCATTTTGTCGTAGCATATTATGTGAAGAAAGTTATGAAGCTACTTGCATTCTTATTTGAACAGCCCTCGTACCTCGTTGAATCAGAGAGACTGGATGGCTGATTTTCCAGTTTAATTTGCTATAAATTTATCAACCATTTGTCATAAGAGTGGGAAAATCCATACGGCTAAAATCGGTAATTACCTGTATTTCTATTTCTTATAAATTATGAAAGTACGGCATACATTGTGTATTGCCAATAAACAAAGATTAACAGAGGACCCCATACAGTGTGGCTGCGTGAGGGATTTTTATTGCATGCGTGTGTCTTCTGGTGATTATTTTTCCAAAACAAATGGACCCAGAACAGGCGCGACAAAATACGGAATTTTCAATGAATCCAAACAGATGGCGTATCTGAATATAATTTTGAAAAAAGTATAATTAAATAAAAACCTAATTATTTTAAAATAATGCCAATGCTGCGTGTGCAGGCTAATGTTCTCATATGGTACATGTATTAACATCTTTTCGCTTAATGAGTTTGATTGATTTGGATCTACACGGTTTTCACTGGAGTGTTTAATCTGGGTTTTTTTAAAAGCTTTGCATTGAATATCTGGCTTTGGCTACGCTAGCATGGGTGTTCATCAGGGGCATCAGCGCATGTGCGATAAGTTCCAACATGAGCATTTTATATTTCAGAGGCATTTGCCAGCGCACCAACATATATCTACAAATATTAACTAAACCTGTAGACGTTGGATCTTTAACCGCTTTAAACTACTAAAAATAATTCAATATTCCATACAGTAAAGTCAGGATGGCCCATTGAATATCTTGAGGGATTACAGTTTATAATATACCTCTTTCTCTGAAGATCGATATTGTCATAGAAAACAGAGCAGTCTCTGATAAAATGCCGCTTATGCGGCATTGCATCTGGGTTTTCACTGTCAAAGTACTTCGTTGAATACGTCACTTACGTTAACATGGGCGTTTATGAGGGGCATTTTCGCGTGCGCGATCAGTACCAGCTTGTACAAGCATAAATAAAGCATGTGAACGTTGGATTTTAACCTTTTAAGATCAATGGAATGGTCCATAAAGTTTGAATCAGTCCGGACGGCCCGGATAAGAGGCCACAGAATGCAGCGTTTAATCATGGTCTATTGTAGATATTTTATTTATAAGTTACTACGTCACGAGAAATATATCTTTGACTAATTTGAACAGGTTTAGCGTCCCTTTTGTGGGACATAGGTGAACAGCACAGATCCAGGTCAGAGGCTATAGAATCATTTATCCTAGCTTTGTACTGGATTAACCCAGGAAGACTCGTCCCTATATAACTGAAAGATTGTTGATGGGACGTAAAGAATCAAATCAAACAAACAAGAGGCTATAGAATTCAGCTTTTAATCAGGGTCTTCACTGTTCACGCACACAAGGTTCATCTAAAACTTAATTAAATTGAATATCCTGATCGATGATCAGACTGCACTCGTGGTGTAAACTTATCTACGCGTCTGTCTACCCTTAAAATGCATTTGAAAATGTCGTCTGCTGAAGTCGTCTGCTGCGAATAATTGCCTAACATTACTGACGAATTAAGTATAGAAGCAAACAGCGTGGACCCAGAACAGGAGCAGTCTGATCTGGGTCCACACTGTTTGCCAAAGAGGTTCTTAAACATTTCAGCAGACGAGAAAAGCAGACGACTGTTGTTGCGATTGGAGCATTAAGGGTTAATAGTATGCATGAAAAATATTTTTTTTTCTTACGACGTTAATCAAATTTATTATTAAATGTATTAAAATTACATTAATAAAATTGACGTTTGTTTTATTTTAAGATTCAGCATAGGCCGCTGAAGCACATTCTGGTCAGTATTCCATCCACACGAACAGAAACCCTTAATTGGCATACTATTCTAATGTAGTCTAAATAATTTCAATAAACTGTGAAAACCAGTCTAGTGGATAAAACGCCCGTAGCTATGGTTACTCCGTCGTCCGCTTAGAGATAAAATTAATACAGGTAATGTGAAATTGGTGCCTCCTGGCGGATTAAGATACGTCAGCTTGGAAAAGCAGATGTCCGTTAAAGTTCGACATGTTTGGTTTATTCCGCTTTTACCCTTAACGTGACGCGAAACATAAGTTCTGATTCTTGAAAATGCATTCTCTTACGATGATTGGTTGACTCCAAGTCATTTCGGTTTCTAGAAACAAAGGGAAAAGACACTGCCGTTTAGACAACGTGGAAAGCACAAATTAAAACCCCTATATCATACGTCACAGCAAGAAATTGCAAACTTTTAAATTGCACGTTTGTCTGTACTGGTATTGACCTTACATACAAGAAAAAATAAAAATAAAATATGTGGACATACACTCCCAAGGCAAAAGTGATAAAAACGTCGTGACGTCATGTTCTATATATATTTGATTAATATATTTTTAGAAGAAAACTTACTTATGTCTTGTTATTAAAATATTAAGCATATCGGCTTAGCTCTATAATTTGTTATTTACGAGTTTGAAGCAAGTAAAAAGTGCCAGGTTTCTTTAGTAGTTCAGTATAGCCTATACGTATATTATAATACCAATACATGTATGTGAATTGGCATTCAGGGTTTTCTACTGGCAAACAAAAATCACTATTCTGTTTTAAAGCTGCATACTCTGTAACTATGAACATTTTTCGAAAAAAAATATTTTCTGTTTAAATCATTTGTAAAAGTAGAATTAAGCTATATTTTCACAATAAAAATGTTCAGTACAGCTGAAAACTGCATGGAAAAGTGAATTATCTTATCAAATAGGTGTATTTTTCTCTTGTTGGTAATTATTTGCGTCCCTCCAATAATTCTAGACCGTTGAATTTTAACATAAATGCAGTTGTTTTGATAGTGATAACTTGTTAAGATTTACGAAAATGGTAAAATGTTTACCTGAATTTGAGTATTTTTACTGTGTTCTTAAAAAATGAAAACATTATTTTTAAAATTAGAAGATCAAAAGTTACAGACTATGCAGCTTTAAATATCTGTGTGTATTTAGAAGGTCTAAGGTTTGGTATCACCGAGTATTAGCAAAATGATTTACATACCATTAATATATGCATAAAGGACAAACTATACTATGTTCATTGTAAATGAGGCAGCGCATGAGATTTCCAAAAAGTATGGTATGTGCGACCAGTAGAGCCTCAGATCAGCCTGCGCATACGCGCAGTCTGATCAGAGCCTTTGCTAGTCGCTTGAGTATTTCAAGATTGTTAAACTACTGACTGAACACCATTTGGAGTTTCTAAGCTTAAAAGGAGACTGCATAGGCTCGTCCGAGTCTACACTTGTCAAAATGTCAAACTGTTAGAAATCTCATGCCGCGGCTCAAATTGTTACATTTTTATGACGAATATGCAATCAAGCATTGTCTATCACTTTGAAATATAGCTGGCTAGTTTTAATAGAGTCAGGCACATTTTCAAATCTTAACAATTTTGAGTAGAACATATTGAACCTACATTGGTCGAAACATTGTGGACCCAGATGAGATGCTGTGTAAATTCATTAGGGCCCACACTGTCTGCTAGGTATTTAATACAATGCTAATAGAAAATATTAACGTGTGCTCCATAAAATTATTTATTATATAACCTATAAATAGACATCTTTTGATTGGCCCAGATGCCTATCCACTCGAGTCCATAAAACTACATATCACATGAGCTGCTGGTTTTTCCCATTCAATATTAGTTACTAAAATAGACTTCATAGTAACTTTCCATAACTGAGGCGAGTTCAACAGCACGAGTGCTCGCCGAGCGCTCGTTGATTGGTACCTATCTTTATTCGTAATGTGTAAAGCCTGACATCAGTACAATGAGCGCTCCAGAGCGCTCGCATCGTTGAACTCGCCTCAGATGTGCTTTCAGTATGAAACTTGCATGATTTGCTGTAAATACATTTCAGTGAGTGACAGCAGCACGAAATTCACAAGATTTGGTGTTTCATCATATACATGTAATTCAGACTGCTGTTGAATATAGCAATTTGCAGAACTCTTAAATGAACTAATGAATTCTTCCTACTGGATCGATGCAATAAACTTGGAATGGTCCTATGCATAATTCAAGGGGTCACAGGTTTTAATTGTTAAACAAAATTGCAGTTTTTCCCTGAAGATCATTTTTATACCTCCGCAAACTTTGTTTGTAGGGGGTATACTGTTTTCACGTTGTCCGTCCGTGCGTGCGTCCGTCCGTCCGTGCGTCCGTCCGTGCGTCCGTCCGTCCGTCCGTTACGCTTTGTTTCCTTAATAACTCGAAGAGTCATTGCTGGATTTTCATCAAACCTTGCAAACATGTTCATATATGCAAGACAAATACTTTAGACAAAAAAGTAAGGGCTAGGGGTCAATTCTATTAGAGTTATTTCCCTTTGTAGTTCTAAATGGCTTTTAATATAGTGCTTTATGCTTATGCTATTATAGGCCATACACGGGCTGATCAACTCCTACCACAGCTTTTGATGGAACAATTTGATACTTTTCCTATACAATGTAGACACATTGAACATATGCATGAAGGAGTTTGGTTCAGAAAAAATAATTTTTGACAAAATGACAGCTGTGAGAACTTAGACAATTTTTCCCTAATATGGTGTTTGTATATGCATAGACGGTGCCCTTATAGCAATTTGATACTTTGCCTATACAATGTAGACACATTTAACATATGCATGAAGGAGTTTGGTTTAGAAATAATATTTTTTGACAAAATGACAGCTGTGAGAACTTAAACAATTTTTCCTTAATAAGGCTTTTGTATATGCATAGATTGTGCCTTCATGGGCCGATCAACTCCTACCACAGCTTTTGATGGAACAATTTGATACTTTGCCTATACAATGTAAACACATTGAACATATGCATGAAGGAGTTTTGTTCAGAAAAAATAATTTTTGACGAAATGACAGCTGTGAGAACTTAGACAATTTTTCCCTTATTAGGCTTTTGTATATGCATAGATGGTGCCTTCATGGGCCGATCAACTCCTACTACAGCTTTTGATGGAACAATTTGATACTCTGTTGATACAATGTAGACACATTGAACATATGCATGAAGGAGTTTGGTTCACAAAAAATAATTTTGACAAAATGACAGCTGTGAGAACTTAGACAATTATTCCCTTATATGGCTTTTGTATATGCATGGATAGTGCCTTTATGGGCAGATCAAGTCCTACTACAGCTTTTGATGGAGCAATTTGATACTTTGCCGACACAATGGCACAATGTAGACACATTGAACATATGCACGAAGGAGTTTATAATTTTTGTTTGCACAGATTCTACTGAAATCTTCTTATCAAAACTAAGGTCTTCTTGTTTGAACTATAACTTGCCAAGTTTTTTCACTGACTCTTACTGTGCGGGGGGTATCTAATAAGCATTGCTTATTGACTTTTTTCATTGTTTTAGCAAACAGTGTAGACCCTGATGAAATGCCACATTATGCGGCATTTAATCTGGATCTTCTCTGTCTGCAGTTGTAATTACAAATAAAGTATGCATTCATTCCTCTTTTAACTGAATGAAATCAGTAAGTCATCATGTAAGAAAAAAAAAAGAAATTCAAGACTGTCCAAGACATAGTCCATCGCCAAGATTTTGTTGTTGTTGCTTCTTTTCTTTAGAGAAATTATATAATAAAACAATTGTTGACTATTGAGGCATTGGACATGATATGATATCGACCTGAGAATACCAATATCGACCTTGGCTCCGCCTTGGTCAATATTGGTACTCTCAGGTCGATATCACATCATGTCCAATGCCTCAATAGTCAATAATTGTATAGTAATAAACTAAACAAAAAATAAATAAACTGGATTGATAACTCTATCAGTCTAGAAAGGGTTACCTTGACAAAGACAATCGAGTATGACATAAATAAACAAGTCAAGAGCTTTGGTGCTGGGACAAAGACTCAGACGAGTCAGTGGAAACGTGCAGATTCAAACGAACTTTCTCATCTGGCATACACAAAGTATGATAATAGATATGAGCCGCCACATGTTATTTCCAACAATGTGGCATTTTGGCACAAAATGACTGAGACAAGGCTGTACAGCCTTCTTTAGAGCGTAGAAACTCCAAAAGATTTTCGGTCAGTAGCTTATTATTTATAGAATTTTCAAGCGACTAGCAAAGGCTCTGATCAGACTGCGTGTATGCGCATGCTGGTCTGAGCCTTTACTGGTCGCACATACCACACTATTGGAAATCTCATGTCGAGGCTCAGATATACGTTTTGACAAAAATAGAAGTAAAGAAGAATTCAAAGATCAGGAACAGTACAATCAAGTACCAAACCTGAGCCTAGACATCATATGGGAAAGTGTCTAAAACACAAGGAAACATAACACACAAGAGTTTCAAAAGGTCAGCCCTTTCCCATCAGGTGATCACAAGACAAATTTGAAACATAAATAACAAATTTAAAAAGGATCCACAAAAGAAGCGCAACTGGGGAACGGTCAGTAAAAAATCACTGGATGACTTAAACATGTTTAATGGCGTCGAACTCTAACACCATTGAATAACTGTCAGATGCATGCGTACCTTTTAAAAGTGTTACCATATATTATAGATTGGTTCCCCTCGTTGATAAAGCTTTACTTCCATTACTGACAAGCTATTAAAGGGAGAGAACCAGTCTACATATATTGAGCAGTTTCATTGTAATCATTGTAATTTTACCTGACTATCGAGGCCCTCCCAGGGGTTTTGGGGAACAGGGGAAACAGGGCATTTATTTCAGGGGAACAGGGGAACAAAGGCCAAATTTTGAGGGGAACAGGGGAACAAAGACCATATTGGGGAACAGGGAACATAAGAAAACAAATTTTCGATTTTGGGGGAACAGGGGAACAAGCCAATTTATTTCAGGGGAACAAGGGAACAGGTACCCCCCTGGGAGGGCCTCACTATCGATGCCTAGAAGAATTAGCATGGCAAGAACAGTATTGACCAGAGAGGAGCTATCGCCATCTATGCAACCGCCTCTGGGTAGGCTATAGTCGCCAGACCAGGTCCTGTCAAAGAAAGCAGGAAAAACATTGGATGTTTAACGAGTTTTAATTTTATCCAAACTTACCTAAAACTAAATGATGAAAGAACAGTAGATTACTTGACTTTTCGCTTACTGTAAAGGCGGCAACTTTAATATTCATATCTGGGTGTGGTTCGGCTATTTCATCTGCTAAGGAAGGGAAATCAGGTTTTATATATAATTTGGTTAAGAGTTAATAAGCTTTTTGAGCCGCACAAACGTGCATTTCATGAAAATTCTAACAGTATAAACACTGAACTCACATTTATTAACCCTTAAAGCGCATAATCACAAAATGTATGTTTTCGTCGTCCACTAAACTATTTGAAGCCTCATAGATAAATAGTGCGAACCCAGATCAGACTGCTCTTTTTGGAGCAGTCTGATCTGGGTCCACAATATTTGCCTCCCTGCTTATGTTAAATAGACATTTTCAGATGCAGTTATTTTGCTGGCGTTTTAAGGACTAAATACTGGCTGAGGTTGTGGCACAAGATGATACAGTTACTTTTGAATAAAACCACGCCTCCTTTTAAGCTTTTACCTATGCCTAAGGTTGACTAGTCCTAATTACGCATTCATGAGGCGTCGCCTTTACAGTAAGCAAAAAGTCAAGTAATAGAAGGCAATGATTAGAAATCGATACAATCAAGTACCGCACATGAACTGCAATGCATTGCACAATAAGAATGTTTTCAAAGCATACCATTTTATGACAAAATCTGGATATCACATATGTCCAGTTAAGAAACTTTCTGAGTGTAGAATGTAACTATTTTCTTACACAACAGTTTAAACATGTGTTTTGGAGAGTGCAAAGGAATCATCACATTGTATTGAGACGGCTCTTTTGAGTACAAATAGCATGTGCTTTTATTGAGCAATAAGAAAAATACACACTTTTATCTGGATGCCTGTATCAGCAGCGATGTCAAAAAATTTCATTTGCTAACTTAATTTAGACTCTTTGAGGTGCCATAATCAACATAATAAAAGCACTTTGTGCATATTCTTATAAAATATCTATTGTTGATCTATATCAGAAGCCAATTGATCAGGATTCACACTGTTATTCATCCACACGATCAATCCATATTGATAATGAAAGTGTATCACCAGATTGACTGAATAATTGAGCTGAGTATAGTATAAACAAAACATAAATAACCTGTGTGCACTTATGCATGTGCTGTCATTTTGTCACATGTAGTAAACAGGGTTGCCACGGTCAGGGAAAAAGTTCTGGAAAATAAAAAATTTTCCAGGTCAGGGAAAAGTCAGGGAATTACATTTTCAGTCAGGGAAATTTTAAAAAAATGAAAAAAGTCATGGAAAAGTCAGGGAATCTCAAAATTTTCCTAAAAAGATGCTAGTTAACAGGCTTCTGGAAATTTTAGTTTCCATAATTTGCAAGCAATATTAGAAAAGGAATTTTTCTGAACATAAATTGCAAGCAATTTATGTTCAGAAACATTCCTTTTCTAATATTTATGGTTTAAGATTTTTCTTTAAAGATTAAATCAGCAAGTTCAAATATTTATGCAAAATCTTGTATAGTCGATGGATGAAAATGTGTAAAATTGGCATTCCAAAAGGGTCTGGAAAACGGTTGAAAGTCAGGGAAAAGTAAGTGAAAAGTCAGGGAATTTTTAAATGGATATTGAGTGGCAACCCTGGTAAATATTCTAATATAAGTAAAATCTTAATATTACGGTAGACATAGCGTTACAAACTGTGATTTTTGGCATCTCACAGAATAGCAATTACAAGATATACGTGCACCGAATGGCTTCTTTTTTACTTTGATGCCTAACGTCCCAGTCCATAACGATTCACTCTCCTGACATAAATCAGTAAGGCCAAATAAAAAATAAGTGTGTTTTGAGTATTGGGTCTGAAAATTTTAGTTAGGGTAGGCACACATTTTTAATTATCTTTTTGTCTGGAAAAAAATACAATTTATGCATTTTGAAAGGAATTTCGCCTTATGAGAACATTCTGCAATACTTTTGACCTTCATTAAGCGACCGTTTGTCATTAAGATCTTTGTTCTGTCTATTTTTGAGGTGCCCCTTAAGACAGGGTTTACTGTACCAATAAGGCGTTTAGACCTATGTGCACTCGAAATGTGAACATCAGAAATTTGTTATGCCAAGCTAAATGAAAACTTCATTTATCTAAAAATGGTTAAAGGGAAAACAATGGCTACCTGACACAGCTACATCTGCAACTGAGACATTTGTTTGAATGACATAAACCCCAAAACAGAAAATATAACAAATCCTGCTAAAAGACTAATCAAACTGTTTGCCACTGCAAATAGTATAGCATCTCTGAAAAAGATGATAGAATCATTGAATCAATTATACTTGAACACTAAAGTAAGTACTCAAGTTGTTTGAATGCTGCTTGCAGGTTACACAATGTTAATCCGTTTGTTGGTGTCTGATGCTTGTCGTTGGATGGGCTCACCGTAGCTCAACTTGAGGTTTTCTTTAGCTCTGACTATATGTGAGTCATGAGCCTTTTTTGTATCATCATAGTGTATTAATTTGATTTGATCGTTTCTCTGTGGTGATACATTGCACTAGTTAGGAAGCCTCCGTGCGAGCTAAGCAATTTTGTGTTTAACAGCAGAATCTAGGGCAAAAATTTGGCGCTAGTAAAATACATTTAAGCCCGCTGAAGGCTTAGGCTGCTGTTTATTCTAAAGCGGTGGTTCTGTTGGTGTTGATCTATTGTTTAATGTACTTCCCATTTTTTGTGGGAGTTATGTGTTTGCCTTTGTTTTGGTATGCATTACTTTGTGTCCATAGTTTGCAATCATCTTGAAGAGGAAGAGAAAGCTGGTTGCTTTACTATTATGTCTTACAGATGTCTTATAGATGTATTAGAACTATAAATGTTCTGTGGCTCTTCCTTGTGGTGCGGTGGGTTGGTCTTGCGGTGTGTGATTGTGGTATTTCCAGATTATACTCACTCTATTATTTTAATTATATTTATTTTACTGTGTGTATATGAGCTATTCTGTTGCTGTTGGTGTGGAGGTTCTGTTTTTGCTCCTTGTTTTTGGTTATGCAGAACGCAGTGTCCTTTCTAGTTTTGCAATCATCTTGATGGAAAAGAGAGAGCTGGTTGCTTTACTTTATTTGTCTTCCTGATGTCTTGTGATTGTTAGGGTAAAGTCGGGTATACTCGGACAGACAGCTAAATTCGGACAGCGACCTTGTTTGTTTCATATTTCAAATATTGGAATAAAAATAAATTAACTAAGCAAACAGTGAAAATCCTGATGAGACGGCTCATAAGGAGCCGTCTCATCTAGATATACACCGCTTGCAAATATGTGTCCGAATTTACCTGATGTCCGAATTTACCCGGCTTTACCCTAGTGTTCTGTAGCTCATCCTCGAGGTTCCGTTGTGGTCTTTACTGATACACTTACTCACTTATTTTTAACATTGTTTATCGACTATCTTTATCATATAAGAGATAGCACAACAGTGCATAACTAGGAATTATAATAAAGGCTTTAAACCCATATAATGTTTTTTTTTTCAATTACTTAGATACTGTAAGTATCAGGTCGATTAAGCATTGTATATTAACTTGCTGACCCAGGTCTAGATAAATAATAACACAACAATGAGAAACATTATAATATGCTTCAGACTGGGTTGTATCTCTTGTCTATGAGGTTCTTTCTTTCAAGTTAACCTAATGTAACAAAAGAAGCCCAGAATCCCATAAACTTTACATCGCTTTTGACGTTAAAATCTGCCAACATCGTAAATTCTACTATGGGACCATTATCAATGACGGCGCTAAATTTTCAAAACAAGTGTTTCCTTTATTAGTTGGACAAACACTGTTCTGCTTACTTTTCTATGGTAGCTTTTAAATTGTAAACATGTGACTCTTATCAATTTAAAAAATATCAAGTAATTTATTTTGGTAAGTTGTAATAATCATGTTAAAGAGACTAAGTCTGCAACTATGACCATTTTTCGATTTTTTTTATTTTCTTTTTAAACCATTTGTAAAAGTAGAATTAAGTTATGTTTTCACAATACATATGTTCACTATAGCTGAAAACTGCACGGAAAAGTGAATTATAAAACAGGTGTGTTTTGTCTTGTTGATAATTACAATGTATTTGCGTCCTTCCAATAATTATAGACAGTTAATTTTAACATAAATGCTGTTGGTTTGATACTGATAATTTGTTAAGATTTACGAAATTGGTAAAATGTTTACCTGAATTTAAGTTATTTTACTGTGTTCTTGAAAAATAGAAACATTAGTTCTAAAATTAAAAGATCAAAAGTTACAGACTATGCAGCTTAAACATAAGTATCGATAAAAAAAGATGTTTATCTTACCTGTATGAGTTGTGGTGAAATTTATTGTAACTGCCTAGAGCGGTGAGAGTACCCAAAGATAAGGAATATGAGTAGAATATCTGGTTACCTGCATCTGCCCATACCTTAAAACAGATATTATTTACAACTTAATGTGAGGCATAGGATCACTGTAAGCTAGTAAATAAGATATTGGTATTTATTGTATCAGGGAGAAGCCAATTTGATGCTGATGCAAGCCTAGCTAGAGAAACTGCTGCTCATATTATCACAGAATTGAAATAGACAAGGTTTCAGACCTAAACAAGATAGCTGTTTAAACAAGTTAAGCTCATAAGCAGTAGATGCGATTATCTCATTGGCGGGCCAAAGTAATGAGAAAACGTTTTGTGTCTTGATCAATTTTCATTTTATTATTTTGTGACTTTACATTGCAGACCTGATAATGTGACAATATAGCAGTACAATTGGAACTGCCTCAGCCAATTCCGTGGAATCATACATCGAGGGTCCGCTTTGATAAGGTGACGCTGACGTCACAGAAACAATGCCAATAAAATAACATGGTCGACTGCAGCGAAACAAACTGTAACTACAGGAGCTTGACGTTCGGTCCTCATATCTTATATAGCCTCAAAACCAAAAGCTCACGATGTCATTACGTAATGACACTGTGAGCTTTTGGTTTTGAGGCAATATAGGTGATATAAGGACCGAACTTCAAGCTCCTGTGCTGTAACAATATCCTCAAGATGCGATAAATGAACTTTAGGTTATTTCAATAAAATATATCGATATTTCATTGAAAAAACCTTAAGTTCATATATTCTGTTGACAAGATAATGTTTTTAATAGAGCTGAACCCACATGCTACAGAACCAATTTTCCTTACGCCAGTTCCAGTAAACAAAATGCAGCTTTTTCATACCTAGTACTACGCTTAAACGAGTTGGGGAAAAGGGATAAAATGCGAGGCTTGCCGAGCATTTTATCGCTTTTTCGCAACGAGTTTAATAAATTCGATAATATAAGAGCAAGAATGTAAAATTCTATTTATCATATGACATTAAGAATACTTTGAAATCTAGCGTAAAACGTAATATTTTTGTTATGTGCGCAACGTTAATATGGACGTCATAACCTTTCCCGTAAATCTGTAAACCACTAGTGGTTTAACGGTTTTATTGCATGGCGTTATTTCACTCCCAGACGCGACGTCATATGAGAATAAGGATTAATTAATGATCAAATGTTTGTGACTGCTGTACATTATAAAGTCGTGGCTCTGATGTCGTCCATTAATACTTTTTTTCCTGGTGTTTACTCGTCATTTTGTGCCAATTAATCAAAACTAAAGATCAATTGGTAACTATAGAAATTATTCATTGTTGATAATTCAAAATCTGTCTAGAAAATATTAAAAAAAAGAAAAATTGTTTTTTACATTCAAGATATAACTCTGATAATCTCATTAGCTTTCCAAAGATTAATCACAATGCTAGATAAGATAGGTTAGCTATCTGAAACCAGATTACTTTCGCTCTTATAATACCACAAAAACATGTTGTTGGCACTCATACGCACCAAAAACATGTGTAGTTTACGGTTGCACAACCAATAACCAATCAATTATCTATTGTAATTCGTATGACAACCAAACTTACTTCATTAATGTTATGGTTTATTTTTGATCCTGGTTTGTTTTATGATACTATGTCTACTTTCTTGATACGAGGGCTGTTCAAATATGAATGCAAGAAGCTTCATAATTTTTTCCACATATATGCTACGACAAAATGTCATACCTTTCTGGAAAAAACTATTTGTTGCCTTTAAAATTGCACCAAACATAAAGAAACACTCACCATTTTTTCTCGAGTTACAAACACTTATATAAAGGCCACTCCTGTATACTGAAATTTTGGAAGCAAATTGTGCGGATATAGTGTCATTTCTTTGTAAGTTTGAGACAAAATGGCACCAACTTTTAGATACAAGTTTGAGGAACAATCCCAAAGTTGCTTGCAGGAAAAAGATATAATCCTGTTTAAATCTCGAGTGTAACAGGCACGTTTGTGACGTCATAAATTTTATGATAAACGTCATTTTGAGTTATCTACTGGTGCTGTAATAATAAACATCGCTGTATCTCTTTCTTTGCTTTTTGCTGAAAAATGCTTTATACGTCATAAGGGAGTTTTCAAAACGCACCGTCATCTATTTACAGAGTAATCACATTTTATATCATTTTGAAGCATTTTTTTCTATTTCTTAATGACGTGTTTACATTAATTAAAATATGTTCAATCTGTCTAGTCCTCAAGACCAGGTGAGTAAGTTTATTGTATATAGCGTCTATAGTTGTCAAACTTAATGTTTAAGTTCAAATTTAGAATAAAGCAGCAATGTTATGACAACAAAATTAAGTCTGAATTCTATCATTCCTTCACTTACGGCATTTTCGACTTAATAAAAATGCTTTTCAGCGTTTAAAAATTATCCATTATCCATCAAAAATTTGTAGCAACAACTCATTATAAGTGATCAACGTATTGTCTTTGAGTTAAAACTAGTTTAAATGTTGCCTCTTGCATTTAATTAGAGATAAGTTTAACTGAAAACTGTAAGGTGGTGTTTTGTTCACCATTTATTTGCAAAAATAAAGAGACATTAGTAAAAACAATTTGTTGTAATTTAACAAAAGCATGTCGGATTTTCGCAACTTTCACAGAATCATTATATAAGAATATGGGGATACTTCCTTAAAAAATCAAGAAATTTCACCTGTTTATCGAAGAATTAAACGCTCGTCTATATCAATGGTATATGTTCGTTAGTATACTAACGGGACCCTCATTCAAAGGGATATAATTCGATAAGAATACTGTGTTTTTCTTTAGGTCTGGTACGAGTTTTAAAGGTGACATATAGTCCTTTATAGAAATGTTTACCATTTTGTCGTGGCATATATGTGAAGAACGTTATGAAGCTACTTGCATTCATATTTGAACAGCACTCGTATCTCGTTGAATCAGAGAGACTGGATGGCTGATTTCCCAGTTTAATTTGCTATAAATTTATTAACCATTTGCCATTTTTCAGTGCATAACATTAGATCATAACAG
The DNA here is from genome assembly GCA_964019695.1 of Loripinus fragilis. Taxonomy (NCBI): domain Eukaryota; kingdom Metazoa; phylum Mollusca; class Bivalvia; order Lucinida; family Lucinidae; genus Loripinus; species Loripinus fragilis. Next base: position 12,103,120 of record OZ026530.1, read on the forward strand.
TAATATGACCACACGTTCATTTATTGTCATAGCGACGTTTATATCAACTTCTCTTTAATTCCTATCTACTTTATAGACCTAACATCCTGTTTAAAACTTTCATATGCTAAACAAAACTTAAACGATCGAGGTCATTCTAATTGCAATTAATAAAACTCATCAAAGTTTGTCGTAAATTTTATACCAAACTACCAATAGTAAAAGATGCTAAACCCTGGTTTGTATTTCTCCTTCTTGGTAGAATATGAGTTCTATGAACTCAGAATGTGGCATTAATTGGCCGCCTCGATTCGAACTTAAGTTCCTACTTAAGTCATTACGTAATAGATGCGCATGCACGTTTACACCCGAACGGCTACAGTTGCAACCTTTAGTTGGTTGGCAAGTAAACAAAATTAATGGCCCTGTATGCTCCACTTCAATCTTCATCGTAAACAAAATGATGCCTATTCTACTAATTAATTCAGTACGAATAAATGGGACCGCAAAATGTTGTACAGCTAGGATTATTTTGTAAAAACCAAATCATTTTGAGGCTACAGACAGCTATGGAAACCATCTTGCTAGATAGGTCTAGAGGAGGGAACCAGACCCACCGTTGATCTCTAGTAGGTTTGTCACGTCACTCTAGTAGCTGTTCGAATCAAACTTTAGTTACTATAGTTGGAACTATGGTTCGATTCGAAGTGCGCCTTGTCACATAGAACTGTTTGACAAATTTTATTTTTATAACTATTTATACAACCTGTACGTCTGCCAATTTGGAGAAGACTGGAATGAGATAGAACTTGATTCCATAAGGGGCACCTCCCAATGTTAGTCCTCGTATCAGTAGGACAAACATCAGTACGTAAGGAATCGACACTGTAAAGTACATCACCCTAGTAGGCCAGCAAGCTCTCCTTTTAATAGGGAAAAATTGTTTGTTTGCAGCCAACACCAGATAAAAATGCGGTCACGGCGTACCAGAAAGATGAAAACACAGTCACTATAAGGTGGGGGGCTGGTGCAACCTGCAACGCTGGGCATTTTTTATGGTAGACAGAAGCCCGGGGGGGGGGGGGGGTACTCTCAATTTTTCGACATACGTAAGCTCGGGCCCAGCATCTACCCTTCACCCAAAAAAATATCAGGAATTTCAAGCATTCCCAAAAAATACTTGAAGTTTTAGCAACCCAAAAAAATATCACCCATTATGTACCTTGACCTGAAGATAAGACCCTAAAATGCACAGAAATGACTCCTAAAAATAGTCCAATTTTGTGACGACCCCCCAAAAAATATCCACAAAATCTTGATATCCCAAAAAATATTATTTTTTTCTGAAAACCCCCAAAAATATTGAAATTCAAAATTTTAAACCCCAAAAACTGACCCGAGCCTACGTATGTATGAAAATATCAGAGTACCCCTCTCCTATGGACAGTAGGTGCTGGAAGCTTAATTCCCCCAAACTATTCCCAAGATAGAGCACATCCATTCAGACACCGTTAAGCCTTGCGCGCTGGGTAGTTTGACTTTGACAATATTAATGTTCACATCTGAGACCAAGGAGTAGGTTGGGGTCCTTGTTCATGTGCGGATCCAGGAACTTGATGTTTTGTTTAATTTATTTAATCAAAAGACTCAGCCAGATTTTTCCATCAAAATTTTAAAAACTTTATAAAAAAAGGTCTTAGTACTCAATTTTTTCGATGGTAGACAGAAGCCCAGGGGGGGGGGGGGGGTACTCAAGGAGGATTATACCAAATACTTAGGAATGGAGCTCCAGTCAAGTCTCTCTTGGAACCGTCACATTGACCAAACAGTCAAGAAGGCCAACAGCATGTTAGGATTCCTTAGAAGAAACCTGAGAGTAAATATTGAACAAACAAAAGCCACTGCATACTGCTCAATTGTTCGACCTCTTCTAGAATACTGCTCAACCGTATGGAGTCCCTATAACCATGTGTACGTCCAGAAGCTGGAAATGGCCCAGATAAGAGCAGCCAGGTACGTCACAAACAGGTATCACAACACCAGTTGTGTTACATCAATGCTTGACCACCTCGACTGGGAATCTCTGGAGGAAAGGCGAACCAAACGCCGGCTCATAATGTTCTTTAAGATAGTACATGGACTCGTAGATAAACCATCAGACGCATACCTGACATCTGCATCCACACGGACACGATCCCATCACTCACTGAAGTTCTGGCAGCTCGCTACTTCCAGTGACTATTATAAACACAGCTTTTTCCCTAAAACAGTTTGTCTCAGGAACTCCCTCCCAGCCGCTGTGGCTGAGGCTCCCGAATTGGTACCATTCAAACGGGAGCTCACCAAGGTCTCATTCTAAGCAAGTTCGGGCCGCCGAGTGAAAGTTAGACCTAGTGACCTCCTTGTGCTGTGCTGGCGGGGACTTCGGGTGCCCTGGTACCTGCAAGGTAGCCAGATTGGACGGGAGTGAAGGGATGAAATACAATTTGCCTTCTTTATTTTTTCATTTTCTAACTTTCCTATCACATCTTGTTTTTTGTTTTCACTTCTGACTTTCCTATCATTTCCAGTTTTACTTATTCTTAAAGCCGCAACCAACCCGCGCTATGACAGTCAAGTGTGACGGCAGATGTAGATGTAGAGAAAATAGAACATTACTGGGGAGTTAATAGATATTGGTGGGGAGTTTATAGAAAAATGATGCCCTTTAACTGAATATTACTTTTTTTAATATTCATCGTTTTAAAACCTGAACTCGATATATTTTGAGCATATAGGAATTATGTAAATCTATTAAGCATTGTTCATTTTAATCTTACCGTCGAAGATTTTTTACGTCATTATAACTGCTTTTATTCTATTTTTTTACGTTGATTTTTGAGTACATTGTGATAGATGTACACACAAGCATTGTGGAAAAATTGAAAATTTATGCACATATTTTGAGTGTAAACATCAAATCGTCAAGCTGCTACGTCAAAGAAAAACTACTGTCGACATGTCTGACAATGAAATTGAAGACGTGTCCTTCCTTCCAGGTATGTCGGTTGGTAATAAATAGTAAATCACGATGCTAATTTTGCGTGTCATTTGGCTAATGGAGCGATTTACAACGAAACCAACCCCTCCCCAATTCCTCTATGAACAGAACCTTGTTTTTAAGCACAATTAAAATAACTTTTGCGTGCTTGAACATCTGCAGAAGTTGTGGAAAATGACCCTAGAAGTGAACATAGAAAGGATTTGAATAAAATGCTAAAATCAGACAGTGGTGGATCCAGAGGGTTTTCCCCGGCTTGGAACCCCCATGCCCGCCCCATTTTTGAATATCCTACGAAAATGAAATGATTTGGTGTCAATGAGAAGGACTGTCTCAAGGAGACGTTTCTTTTGAGCACTAAAAACATGTATGCTAAAAACTATTGGTAAGAAAATATTTTCAATTTAACGCTGAAAGGTTGTCTTTATCTAAACATGTGTTTGAACCATTGCATGATCGGTTATAAGACTTCAACCGATTCCCATCACTAATATAGACCCAAACCTAGTCAACTAACACCACATGTTGTAAGCAGTGCTTTGTGTTAAAGGTTGGGTAGACATCTATTGTCTAATGGGGCTAGCCCAAATGTTTTTTGAGAATTTGATACATGTATACCTATTGATAAGGTGAGCGCCTATATATGGACAGAACATGTCTTTGACAGTCCAACCAGAGACTTAGCTGCTTGAATACTAAAGGGATGATAAAAGCTACATGTAAGTCCACTGAAATATTAGACCTCTAGCTATGAGCTGATCCAGAGGTGGGGGACAGGGGTCCGGACTCCTCCCCCCCCCTCTGGAAAATCACAAAAATATAGGGTTTCTTAGCAATACTGATCCGGGTTCCTTGAAAATCACACAGATACCAAGTCAGCATTTAATGTCTGGCCAACATTGGCACCAAAACTCCATTTAAATGGTGTTTTGCTGGGGGCAAATGTTGGCCTGCTTATAGTGGTACATGTATTTTGATTCTCCCTCTCCTCATCAACTAAAAAAATAAATAAAAAATTGTCAAAGTTGGACCCCCTCTGACAAAACTTTTTGGATGTGCGCATGCTAGCCACACTGGATTGCTGTCCGATGCATGTTAAAGAATAACTTTAGGCATATAAGATAAGTACCATTGTCTGGAATCTTAGACACAGCCCAGGTATATCTGACCCTGGGGTTATACAGCTGTTTCATGCTCAACTCAACTGAGCATGAAATTTAGACTCCTCATAAAAAATTAAAGTGCTGAAAAATAAAGGCTTTTTATGCTTTCAAACTCTCAGATTTGTTGCATTTATCATGCTAATAAATGTTATCATGCTAATAAATGTTATCATGCTAATAAATGTTATCATGCTAATAAATGTTAAAATGCCAACAACTGTTGGCATTTTAACTTTTATGAGCATGATAAATTTCATGCTCAGTGTAGTTGAGCATGAACAAAGTTTTTTAACCTCAGAGCCTGGTCTTGTGAACCTCAGGTTACATCGGCTTTTGTACATTTCAGGAGAGAGTTTACACAGGAAAGCCAGATATGAACCAAATATTTTACAAAAGTTCAAACTTGTTGCTTGCAGTAAAGGACGGGCTACTGTCATAGCTGTAGTATTAGGAGTATTTATTCTCATTGTTGTGTTAATTGCCGTGTTAGCACACGGGACCTCCAGTTGTGATAAACCTCTAGCTGTAAAAGCAACAACAACTCCAAACATTGTCCAAGACTATATATCTACAAATGGAAAACCATTCCCTTATAGAGACATACGTCTGCCCAAAGCCATCATTCCAAGCAAGTACAAACTTTTCATGCATCCAAATATTTCCGCTTCATTCTTTGTTGGGACAGTTAACATTACTTGCAAAGTTGCTGAAGTGACCAATTTTATTGTGTTTCACATCAAAGAATTGAATATAACAGAACTAACTGTCACTGAAGTAGAAAGTGGTGTTCCGGTCCCCGTTGTAGAGTATTTCGAGTATAAGACTAATGAAGAGGTCTACGTTCAGCTGGGTACCAAATTGGTTGTGAATAAAAATGTGGAGATCAGTGTGGGATTCCAGGGTGACTTGGTGAAAAAGTTAGCTGGGTTCTACAAGAGTACCTACAAAACCGACAATGGTGAAGAAAGGTAAGTTTAGACAGAAATTACCAGATTACAGGGTTCAAGCTGGGCCCTGAAATTTTGGCTCTAGGGCGACTATTTCACCCTAGTTGCCCCCTAGCTTATTCCCTGGATTAGACCGAATATTTCATATTCTCTCATAGGCTTCATGAGCACATAATAAGGACCTTATTCTTATCCACCGGTTTAAACATGTGTTTTGGGTGCTCAAATGAACCGTCTCAATGAGACTATTCTTTTTTCATCTGAGCACTCATAACATATCTATATCTAGATTGAGACACAGGTAAGATTTATAAACCAAAAAAATCAGCCTAAAATTGTAAATATTTTCTTACCCATAATTTAATTTCAGCATATGTTTTGGGTGCTCCAAGAAACCGTCTCATTGAGATGGTTCTTTTGAGTACCCACAACATAGGTTTTGGTTGAGAAAACTATTTTTCTGGTACACGCTCTTAACTAAAGTCATGCGATAAATAAGAAAATTTTAATGACAACTTTTTAACACCTTCTATGTGGAGGCTTGTACTCATATAAAATATATATAAGTCTATATTTAGTACAATGTATGTATTTACTGTAATGGGTTACAGGCCTTTAGTTAGGAGTGCGTAGCAAAATTTTTTTTCTCTTATTTCTCAACCAAAACATATGTTTTGGGTGCTAAAAAGAACCATCTCATTAAAACATATGTTGTGGGTACTCAAAAAACCGTCTCAATGAGATGGTTCTTTTGAGCACCCGAAACATATGTTAAAATTGATAGGTAAGGAATTTTTTACCATTTTATGCTCAAATATTGTGTTTATCTAAACCTGTGGAGTTATTTACACTTTTCTATGGAGAAATAAAATCTGAAGCTGTTTTTGTCCTGCTAAATCAATGTTTCAAGCTGGAGCCAGTCTACCCAAAAAGTAGCTTTTAAAACTCATCAAATGCTAACAACTAATCTCTCCATTCAGGATTAAGATTGAAGACAGATATATTATGTTTGGTTGGATAAAACATCAATTTTAAAGTAAAATCTGTAGTATGGAAACAAAGCTGCAGCCTAAAGACCTACATTTATGGTTTGGCCTAATGTCACAGCTGTTAGCAGATCTATACATAAAATGTACAATGTTACATGTATTCAAATACCAATGTAACTTTTTTAACTATTTGCCTGACGATAGCGAATTTTGTTGTCTGCTTGAAATCTTTGCATCTTTGCAAACAGTTCAAACCCAGATCAGGCCCGATGCTAGGTTCCTGAAATAATGTTTTGAAAAGGTTAATTTTGAAAAAAGTCAGCAGACAGCAAAAAATCCTGAACATTTACTCAGTTTGCAAAGGGTAAAGAAACATAGCAAAAGATGTACATGTTAGCTGGGGCAGAGCTTCAGATTTTTTTCAAGATTGGTGGGCTGAAGTGACCCATAGAGCAAAAGATGGTGGATCATATTACGAAATGATGGGCCCAGCCGCCCATGCTTATCAAACTAACCACAATTGACATTTGCATAGTATATACTTTACCTCAGTCACACACGCTACACACTGACACAGAAGCTTGTATTCATATATGTATATTGACTTCTGATTGTACAGTAAAACCTGTCCAAAGCGGCCGCTCAAAAAGAAGACCAATTATCGCTTTTGGAGGTAAAAAGTATTGCAGAATTCTCCAAAGGGAGCATTCTGCTATCCTTTTGACCTTCATTACGTTACCATTTTTTATTAAAATCTTTGTTTTGTCATTTTTTGAGTGGCTGCTTAAGTCTTAAAGACAGGATTTACTGTATTGACTACCTACATGTAGTTTCTGTTTTGTGGAGTTTGTACATGTAGATTTGCTGTAAGATGGATATTTTTATTAAAGTGAATTTTTTTCACAACTAAAAAGGATGGGTCCTCTGGGCCCTCTGCCTTGAAAAGTGATGGGCCATAATTTGAAATCATGGGACAATGACTAAGGCACACCATAAATCTGAATGCTGGGGACCAGTTTTCTTAATTCTACACAAAAGCTGCTCCTTGAAAGTGTCTCACTGAGAGATGTCCAATGAACACCACAACAAAATATTTTCTTACCCCTTTGTATACTAATGGATTCTTCCTTCTGGTTTGATACAATAAACTTGGGATAGTCCATTGTACATGTCTAGGGGTGTCACATTATAATTTTCCAAAAATATTGTATTTTTTGTGTGAAAATACTTTTTTTACCTTATACTGGCATACAGGGTAGACCCAGATGGGTCTTCAATGTTTTTAAAAGTGCTCGTTTAGGGGTTTCTCAAATACAAAGGGTTAATAAATATGATAACTATTTCCTTTATGCTTACTGCTGTGAAGCTATTAAAGAAACATCTATATTTATGGTATAGCCTAGTATAATGTCACAGCTGAAATATTCATTCATTACCATGTAACTTCCATGTATGTATTTACAAACTTATCCAAAGGTACAAAAAGGGTGAATGTGAAAAGAAGACTAGAAAGTCTTGAAGCCTGAAAGATGAAGTAGATATAATATTAAAAACTCAAAATGAATTGTGTACTTATCAAGGCATGCACGGATCCAGAGGGGGTGGGGACAGGGGGTTCTGACCCCCCCTTTAAAAAATCACCAAAATATAGGATTTCCTAGCATTATTGGCCCCTAAAATCACAAAGCTACCAAGCCAGCATTCAATGTTGGGGCATCATTGGCACACCAGCCAAACACCATTTAAATGGTGTTTCGCTGGCGTGCCAATGATGGCCCGCTTATAGTAATATTTGGATCCTCCTTCCCCTCATCAACTAAAAAAAACATCAACTAAAAAATAGTTGTCAAAGTTGGCCCCCATCTGACAAAACTTTCTGGATCCGCGCATGCAGGGCAAGATGTATGTAGTTTTAGAATTTGATATTACATATTAAGTAGAATCTTTTTTAATGACGGCACATGCCAGTAAGCAAACAGCTGCTCTATTTAATAAGTTATTTTGTAGAGTCCTTTGAGCCATGCTTATTATCACAAGAAAAGGTACATTTGTACATTCATGCGGTGCTGGACTCCCGAAATACTTAATGTGATTGTTTTTGCACTTAGTGCAAATTATTAATAATCATTAGGATCATTAACTAAAATATTCCATTTGAGAAGTTCCGCGCTTAGAGTGTACAGTAGTCAGCCTTATAACCACACATGCTCCTATTAAATAGCACATACTGGGTACTTTTTGGTTGTTTTTGCAAACGTGTGTCTTCAGTCAATCTGGTGATGTTATATCATAATTGATTTGATTTTTTGTCACAGTGAAGCCAAAACTTTGCAGATCCTGATCAGATGGCTTCATCAGAAGCCAGCTGATCCTGATCATCAATGTTTTCAAAAGAACTTACATGTATATAAATTTTAAAAAAAGCAAGCTGGGCTCTGACAATAGGGAGAAGTGACTTCTCCCTCCAGGAAAATTAGGGAGAAGTGACAGTCAGATGGGGAGAAGTTATAGCACCAAATGAGGTCATTTTCTCTCAGTCTAGAAGGAAATTAGCCATTACAAATACTATTGCCATTAAATGAAAGAAGAAATATGTTGCAGTGGTAGTAGACTGTCACCACAGCTTGCGTGTGTGGTGACAGAATTTAAATGAGTCTTCCTAAAAAAAATTAGGGAGACTTTCACTTCTCCCTGAGTCCCATTTAGGGCTAAATTTAGGCCCATAGGGCGACTATTTCATCGTAGTTGCCCCCTGGCTTATTCCCTGATGGTACTTTTTCTTTTGTTTTTTTTACAGACATATTGCCACTACTCATTTTGAGCCTACAGATGCTAGAGCTGCTTTCCCATGTTTCGATGAACCAGAACTTAAAGCTACCTTCCAGCTAACAATGGTTAGAGAGAAAGACTTAACTGCACTCTTTAATATGCCGATCAAGGAGACGTTGTCACATGGTAGTGATGGTCTTGTCAAAGATGTGTTTCAAGAGTCGGTCAAGATGAGCACATACCTTGTTGCATTTGTAGTTTGTGATTACGGGAACCTGACCAGCCACACATCTAGGAATACAAAGGTACATGGACATTTAAATAGAAATGAGCATGTTTAGAAATGATGATTCTGGATCTGCTCTGTTTGCAAAAACTTTAAAAAGCGTCTCTATGAGGTAAAGGGTTAAAAGGCAGACAGATAAAGACACACACATAACACAAGAAAACCATAAAAGTAGAGCAACATGTGAGTATAACCAGGAAATGCCACAAGCACTGACCAAACAAGGGCACAAAGAGGTAAAACATTTTAACACACAGTCAGACAAACAGAGACAAACACATAAAACAAGTACGCAATAACAGTTAGGCCAAATTAAAAAAAAATGTGGTTCAGGTAACAGGTCTAAAAAATTTAGGTAGGGTAGGCACACTTAATTTTTTTAATTATTTTTGTTTTAACAGAAATACCTTTTATTTGAAAATGCATAAAATTATATTTTTTTCCAGAAAACCTGAAAAAAATCTTAGGTTTCACCAGTAAATTAATATAGGGTTACCCCAAACACATGTATTTTTTATTAGGCCTAAAGCAAAAACAAATGAATATGATCAGGAATCTCGGATCACAAAGGCAAATCCAGAGAAAGAGATATTAAAACATAGACAAAACACAAACATAAATAAAACATAAAATAATTGAAAACAGCCAAAAAACAAGTGAGTTGGAAGCCTTGTAGAATTTTGAAATGTTTGTTTGGTTGATTTAATTCTTTATGTCTCATCAACAATCATTCAGTTATAAAGGGACGTGTCTCCCTGGGTTACCAGTACTAAGCTAGGATTAATGTTCTTGCTCAAGGACACAACACAGTGACGACGATGAGGCTCAAACCTGCGGTCCCTCAGTCTCGAGTCAAGCACTCAATCTTTGTGCTCCTAAAATTTTGAAATGTACATGCCCACTTATTTAGTGAGACAATTTTAGTTTGGTTTGTTTCTTTACCTCCCAGAATTGCCTTAAAATTATTTCATGATCAATCTCTACGAAAGAATGGGACCAGACCGGGATCGAACTCATGACCACTGGATCTGCAGTCAGACGCGTATATTGCAGCCAGACACATTCCCTACTGCGCTACGCGGCCAGGTGAATCAGTGATACAAGAAGTTATGATGAATTATAAGAAAAAAATCACTATTCAGGGTTCAAGCTGGGAGAAGTGACTTCTCCCTCCAGTAATATTAGGGAGAAGTGACAGTCACATACGGAGAAGTTATAGCGCAAAATTACAGCATTTTCTGTCAATTTAGAAGCAAATTAGCCATTACACATACTTTTGCCATTTAATGGAAGGAGAAAAACGATGCAGTGGTAGTAGATTGTTTGATAATGTCACCACAGCTTGCGTTTGTGTGGTGACAGAATGAAAAAGAGTCTCCCTAAAAAAGAAAAAAAAATATTCAGGGAGACTCCCACTTCTCCTGGGTCCCATTTAGGGCGATATTTCTGCCCCTAGGGTGACTATTTTGCCCTAGTCGCCCCCAAGCTTGATCCCTGAAGTTATGATGAATTATAAGGAAAAAATCACTATTTAAAGCTTAAAAATATGCTTAATATTTGGTTCCATTTCTGGTTTATTTATTTTTTCAGGTTGGAGTTTATGCCCCCAAAGACAAGATAGCAACAGCTAAATTTGCTCTAGATGCTGCAGTTAAAATACTGGACTACTATGAACAGTTCTTTAAAGTTCCCTATCCTCTCCCGAAACAAGGTGAGACTCAACATTTAATTCGTCTAAATTCGTCTAGTGGTAGCTATTATGGCTGACTGGTAACTATAGCAAACAGTTTGGCACCAGATCAGGCCCTGTAAAATGTCATTGAACTGACATAATTCTAAGTACTATTTGTATTGCTGCCAGTGAGCAGGCATTAAGGTCACTGCCCACACCTGGGCGATTTTTTTTCCAAAAAATAGAAATTTTTCATTTTTGATATTCTGTAGTTCATTATATTATAAGAAAAATAACGCAAAATAAAGAAAATTTAGCGTCCAGTTCAAAAGTTACAGCTCTTCATTATATGGCCTATGTTGGCTTTTTACGCAGCTTTTTGGAAACTAATTAAGACAAGTAAAATATTCTGTAACTCAATTTTGTATTGGAAAATCGTTATTTCAAACAAGCATGCGAAGCCATTATTAACTAATATTTTTTTCTTAAACCATTCTTTTGCAGCTTCACAAGTATTGTTCTTCATATAAGGCTTTCAAACCATCATTCACCGATATGTATGCATTCATTTTCAGCAATTACTGACTGATAATTCAATAATTAAACACACTTTGAAAAAGTAAATTTTTCTAATTTTTTTTTAGGAAAGTGATCATTATGTATGATGCATTATGACAGAATTTTCAAAAAATTCACCGTCAAATTAGTGAGATATTACCAAATAATTACCCCTACCCCCTAAACTGCAAAAGAATGAACTAAGCAGGCTTTTCTTATTTCTAAGCATGTTAAAACATTACGAACCAAACACTATTGATTGAAATACCTCACTGTGAACTTCCAAATGAAACTATATGTAATCTAAATACTTTGAACATTTATATGCATATATAAGAAGACTTTTCCATACCTAAAACGATACCAAAATACCCCACCCACGGTAAAAAAAACTTATCTGCATTTTGTCTGAACACCTAGTTGATATATTATGACCAAATTTGCATAGATACATCATTAGGATAGAGATGTAATGTTTTGGGGACATTTACCGTTTTCAAGGTCACAGGGTAATTCTGCATGTCTAATTTAGGTGAAAAAATGTGCTGTTTTAATATGCGCTTCAATTTATCGATGCATATACTACATGTACTCATCCCACAAATTTGAAATGTTTTTAAATCTTTGTTGCGACCTCGGGCGCCATACTAATGCCCGATCGCGAAGCAAGGCCAGACCTTAACACTTGACCAGAGGAGGTGTATTTCTATTAGATCTATCAAATGTTAGACCTGTCAAATGTAGAGTAAACATGGAGATTAGTAAACATTTTAGCGTAAAATTGTAAATATTTTATTGCTCATTATTTTTATATTTGTTTTGGGTGCTCAAAAGAACCGTCTCAATGAGCACCTATAACTTACCTATGCTTTGGTTGGACCCGCATCTACATGTATAAGAACAGGTTTTTTGAATGGCCACACCCTTCCCGCTACCGAAGGGGGTATTCAGTGGCGTGGAGGGGAAGGGGGTATTATTTTTGGTACGGATCCCGTCGGTGTTGGTCATGGGCGGAATTTGCCACGAGTAGTCTAGAGCGGTTAGACATTTTCTATGTGCACATCACATGAACCAGGTTTGTGGACTGGGTCTGCATTTACCTGACTATAAATGTGCATCGATGCGAAAAAACCTGTTTTCAGGGTTTCCGATAAGATCATACTAAAACCAGCCTTCTCAGCCACAGAGACTAGATAGAATAGTGAAATCTCGATTGCAGCATGTTTTAATATGATACTATTCAATAAGTGAATAGCAAAGGTGCTGATCAGACTGCGCGGATGAGCAAGCTGGTCTGCGCCTTTGTTGTTCGCAGACCCCAAATGGCAGAATTCCTCGTGAACCTTTTTTTTAAATTTAGAGTAGGCCTACTATAATTTCGACTCACGACTATGCTTGGGTCAACCTTAGCCCAAGACAGCCCTTGTAGCTAAATATTGGAACACATTTGACATAAGGCGAATTGTTTAGGACGCAAATTAAAGCGAGGGACTCTCAACGTCTACGTCTAGTTCAATACTTGTCATTTACGCATAATGATGTCATAAGAGCAAGTGACGTCATTAGCTCACGTCAGGATCAAAGTACACGCTAGAGAACGTGACGAGATCTGTCTTTGTGAAATTTTAGTGCAGGTAAAATAAAACCAGAAAATTATATATAGATCGATATACATGTAGTTATATCATTTTTGCTGTTGTGGACTGTCAAGAACCATGAAAATTCGACTGACATTTCCTTGGTAAAATGCGTGTTCCATTACACTGACTGATTTTTTTCTTCACACAGAGCTGAGCATCCATCGTTTAGTATCCGTAAAGAATGCCAACTTTTGTTGTTCATTATACTTAAAATTTTGTTTGCCAGATTACCAACGTGCAGTGTAACAGGCATTACTGCCTGTAGGAAACATATCATAGTTGCATATAATCAAACTTTGCCGTAATCGAACGCTACCAACTATTACCTCCTTTGATGATTTAGAGTTACGGTTATTGCTAAGGGCAGTGACCTTAAGTACATCATTTTTGAAGTTTTCAGCTGCAAAAGTAATTCTGTTTTGATGGTTTTATTGTCATAACCATCTCATTGAGTATGCTTTAGAGTATCAACTAACCTGTAATATTTGCACTTTCAAAGCTAGCCTTTAATGAATCTTTAGATTTTTGCAACCCTCCATAGCCTCATGAATGACACAAATTCGATTGACAGCTGCCAAGCTCACTTGCTCATGCAATACACTTCCAACTTCAAACTCATTCGCCAGAAGTGGCACTGGTGTTGTGATTGACAGCGAGCCACACTCGAGTCGCCGTGCAAAACAAGCCTCTTGTTTGCCCCATTGGCTGTCCATGTTCACGCTGGGTGTTCCGCTTTTCCATTTCCACTCGGACACAACATACAATAGGATTACATAAAATAAAAAACTGTTTTTATTCCTAAATTATAAATATTTTTTATATTTTAGATATTTAAAATAAATGTAAATATAAGCAATAAATTTAATTTTTTGGGATGTACATGGAATTATGAATACTTTGGGTCTCTTGCAAAGTAAGTGAAGCACTTCTGGCTTCACGTACTTTGCAAGAGACCCAAAGTATTCATGATTCCATGTACATTACAAAAATTGAATAAATTTCAATTCCAATTTCAATACTTTGGGTTGAGAAATAAGAAAAAGATGATTTAGAGAATAATTCTAAAATACCCTAGCGGGGAATCATACCATGATCTTAGTTAAGAGTGCATAACAGAAGTATAACTTTCTTAATTTTCAACCAAAACATATGTTGTGCCTACCCAAAAGAATCGTCTGAATGAGACGGCTCTTTTGATCACCCAAAACATATGCAAAAAATTACGAGAGAGAAAATATTTACAATTTTTTGGTATTGTATATCTAAACCTGTGCATACTCTACATGCTGACACTTATACTAAGCTGCTGTTAAAGTCAGCTTCTGCAGCAAGGCAGTAGAAGTGTATTACCGGACACTGTGACAACTACACATTCTTAACCGGAGGCCTGTTTTGATTTTTGCTAAAGCCGTTTGATTTTGAAACTTAACAGGCTACTTTATGCAAATGTAGTTTGATTCTTTCTGAAGAAACAAGTGTTTTTTAAATTAGTAATTTTCTATTTTAAAGATTTGATAGCCATTCCCGACTTTGCTGCGGGGGCTATGGAGAATTGGGGTCTTATCACCTACCGGATGACTGCTATTTTGTACGACCCTGCCGTGTCGTCAACCAGCGACAAAGAGTGGGTGGCAGTTGTGGTGGCTCATGAACTCGCACATCAGGTACAATAATTTCTTCAACCCTTTATACATTAATGGATTCTCATGCACTTGTATTAGACCCTCTATATATATTTCATGGCAGTGTTTCTGATGGGAAACATTTTCAGGGGACAAAAATATTTCAATATTGCGCTGTCCTGCAGGACAAGTGACTTACAATTTTCACTCGTCCTGCAAACACATGCACTTGTCCTTTAAAAGGCTATGCAATAAAGAACATAAGGGAGTAATATGCAATATGACTTCCTCGAGTAATCCTTCCCAAAGCACTTATCCTACAGGACGAGTGCTTTGGGAAGAATTACTAGTCCTTTCTAGATTTCACTCCTAATTTTGAGCGGACTAGTAGAATTTTTGTCCCCTGATTTTTTTATTTTTTTTTTCAGTGGTTTGGAAACTTAGTAACTATGGCCTGGTGGGATGATCTCTGGCTTAATGAGGGATTTGCAAGTTACATGGAATATGATGGGAGTGATAAAGTAGTTCCAGAGTATCAAATGGTGAGAAATGGCAGTCATTTAAGAATTTAAACTTTTATTTTTCAACCTAGACAGTGGGCATATCTAAAATTTCATGAAGTTTGAAGTGCTTCATGTAGAGTTTTAGCAACAACCATAAAGGTTGGAAAATGATTTTTTTATTTTACACTTCTAATGTACATACAAATGTAACACAAGAATAGTAAGTGAGTATGATCAGGAAATACCACAATCACAAACTGCAGACAACCCTGTGGCACCGCGAGGAAGAGCCTCTCAACCATCACAAGACACCAGGAAGACAAATTAAGCAAAGCAATCAGCTCTCTCTTCCCCATCAAGATGATTGCAATACTAGAATGAACATAAAGTAACGTACAACAAAACATAGAACAATTACAGACTCCCACAATGGGAGTTACAATAAACAAAAAGTCAACAACAACAGAACCACCGCCTTAGAACGGACAGCAGCCTAAGCCACTGGGGGGCTTAAATGCATTTTACTGGTACCAAATCTTCACCCTAGATTCTGCTGTTGTTGAAGTACAAGAAATGTTCAGCTCGCATGGAGGCCATCTAACTAATGCAATGTATCATCATGGAAAACACTCTAATCAAATTAACTCTCCATGATGAAACAAAGAAAAGGGCTCATGACTCACAGATAGTCAGAGCTAAAGAAAACCTCAAGTTGAGCCACGGTGGGTCCAGCTACAGATAAGCATCAGGCACCAACCCACCGATTAAAGCTTTACCTCAGAGCCGTCATAGAGTCTGAGGCCTGACCCACCGTCGTGCAATTAAAGAGGAAACCATAGCTATAAACCGTGATTGGGTTTAAAACTAGGCATGCAGATTGTCGCATGATATCCAAATTATATCCAACCCTTATATAACGTTTTACTATCTTTTTGAATTGATCACTAAAATTAGGTTTTCGAACAATTCGTTTGAATTTATAGACTAAATCACCATAAAATATAGGTTCTGATATGCCTTGTTGCAGAAGAGTTTTTAACCCAATGTTGTATTTAACAATTAACTCTGAGTGTCTGTAGTAGAATTTAGAAAATGCTTTTCGAATTTTATGATATCTATAACCTTGTTTTAATAATTTAGCAGTTAAAAATAAGTTTCTGTTGTTGAAGTCAATCAGGGTTTGATTTGATAATGTCGTAAATTTTGGACAGTATAGCTTGCGATATAAAACCAGTGTACAATGGCCACTCAAAAAGACAAAACAAAGATCTTAATGACAAATGAAAGCTGAAAGCGGTCAAAAGAATTGCAGAATGCTCCAAGGGGAGCATTCTGCAATACTTTTGACCTGCATTAAGTGATAGTTGGTCTTGAAAAACAATTTTGGGTCTTTTTGAGAATGGCCGTTTTATACAGGTTTTACTGTACTGTCGGAATTTCGATGTCATTACGTAATCATATGGGCAAATGTCTTCATCGGCAAATGAAGACAGTTGCTCAATAAAAGTTCATCTAAGGGAAGACAGTGGCAAGTGTAAATATTATATAGGCCTCGGTGCGAGAAAACCTGTCTTCAGGGGTTTGCTATCAACAAAGGTACAGACCAGCCTGTGCATTCATGCAGTCTGATTAGGGCCTTTGTTATGTTATTATTTTACTGGAAAGTATCATATCAGTATTTAAACATGTTACATGTTGCTACTCCAAATGTTCTAAAATTTCAATCACTAGTTGCCTGCAAAACATGTCTAGACAAACAGTATAGACCCAGATCAGACTGCTTCTGAAGAAGCAGTCTTATCAGGGTCTTCCCAGTTTGCTATGCTGACAAGCATTTTGTGAATTTCAGCCCTGAAAAGCAACATTTTAATTGAAAACAGAACGAGAAAAGTGTTTGAAATTTTAGAACATTTACTGTAAGTTGTGAAGGTAGATCCTATCTATTTCAGCATGACCAGTTTGTACTAGATGCTATAAGTAGAGCTCTATACCTGGACAGTCTCACAAACTCACATCCTATCAGTGTAAAAGTTCACAATCCTGACGAAATCAATGAAATTTTTGACAGCATCTCATACAAGAAGGTTAGTCATTTGACCCTTTAGACACTAATGGATTGTTCCTTCTCGTTTGATACGATAAATTGTTATAAGCAATTGTTCTTTACCTGATCCTCGTAATAGTGTAGACCGAGATGAAATGCCGCATCATGCGGCATTTCATCTGGGTCTTCACTGTTTGCCAAAGTGTGCATTTAAGAGTCACTAGCATTAATAAAGTTAAGACTTTATGTCCCCACCTTGTCTCCCCATCCCTCTCCAACATGGCATAACAATCATAGAATTAAGGTGGATATTAACCCCTTGTATTCGGGAAACCCCTAAACGAGTACTTTTGCAAACAGTGAAGACCCAGATGAAATGCAGCATAATGCTGTCTTGTTTGCTAAGATTATAACAAACTTAAGGGACAGAAATACACCATAATTTAGGAAATTCTAGCTTTTTCCCCTAAAGTGCAAAATGGACAATCCCATACTTATTATATCAATATGAATGGGAAAATCTATCAGAATACTAAGGTTTAATCCTACGTAATGGCATCAAGGCTTGTTTCAAACTCATGTTGAGCAGTTGGTACTGAGTCTGATCAGTAATCTGACTTCCATAGACCTCTATTGTGGTGTAATCCCAGTCGGGCCACGTACTTGCAGCGTAGTGGCTCTATGGAAATCATTATATACAGGGAAAAGCCATTGGTTGAAATAGATACTGAGGTTACAGGCTAAAATCAGCATGTTGTAAGTTATGGCCATTTGTATGTTAATTTATAATAGTTCCAGATACACACAATGTTTAAGCATAAAATAGTAAATACTTTCTTATCCATCTGTTAAAACTTTTGTTTTGGGTACTCAAAAGAACCGTCTCATTGAGACGGTTCTTTTGAGTACCCACAACATATGTTTTAGTTGAGAAATAAGAAAGTAAGTACTTTATACTATGTACCTGGTAATGACAAATGACAATGGTAATCATCATCATCATCATCATCATCATCATCATCATCATCATCATCATCATCATCATCATCATCATCATGTTTTGATTAACGTGCAGGTGCAGGAGTATCTTCCACATCAGTGGGCCTCTCTCCAGGTAACTGGCTAGCTGCACACAGAGCAGATCTTACTTTGCAATTTGTATATTTGTAGCAAGGTTTTATGGCAGGATGCCCTTCCTTTCACCAACTCAGACACTTTCGGCAGTCCAAGACCTCTGCCTGTACCCTAATGACTTGGGCTGTGTGCTCCACCGTTCAGGCACCATGAATTAGTAGAGCTCTTCCACTGGACCACTGCTACAGCACCAGGAAGTCGTCCTGTTGACTCCTACTGTGAAGCTACCATCACCCATGTTATGACAGGCTAGTTTCTGGCATGGCTGCCACTTTCTAGTTTTGTGTAGAGGCCTAGTGAAAACTCCTAGATGGGTGACCCTTCCAGGTTTATGAGCCCCATCTACCCACATGTTACAGGTGGTACTGGCTTACATGGTTACCAGTAGCAAGATCAATCTTGAGAAAAAGACCAATCTGGTCCTGGACGCAAGACCAATCTGGACCTGACCATAACAAATGACAATATATTTCTCTTTCTTTGTTTTAGGGAGCATCCATTATAAGAATGCTGAAAAATTTTCTGGGAGAAGAGACGTTTAAATCCGGCCTAACAAGCTACCTCAACAAGTACAAATACGATAATGCAGCAACAAAAGATCTCTGGGACTCTTTTACAGAGGTAGGTTGAGCCTGACTAGCCTTACAGGAAAGTTTATCTTTAGCTGAGATTAACAGTATCCTTCATATATGAGCCATGACATGTGATTTCCAGCAATGTGGCATTTTGACAAGAGTAGACTCATATGAGCCTGTACCAAAATTTTCACTCTTGTTATTTTAACATAATTTTTCGGCATAAATTGCTCAATTAACAGGTCATGAGAATGGTATAAGAAGGCCATGTTGATGGGATAAGTAGGTCACATGGATGGGATATTTTAAAAGAAATTCCACATGGCATTTTACCTATGGAACAGCTTTTATCATATGATCAAAACTACTGATGACTCGAGTAAAATCTGAATCTGAGGTCTTCAAGGTTGCGTCTGGGAGTGATATAAAGTGTTAAAATCTTATTAAACAGTGTAGACCCTGATGAAATGGCATTCTATACTGCATTTCCTCTGGGTCTACACTGTTTACCCAAGTACACATTTAGCTCTTTCCTTGCTAGCGGCGACTTTTGCGTCTGCTGATAACCTTTGCAAACAGTTTGGACCCAGATCAGGACTAACAAAACGTCGGTCCTGATCTGGATCTAAGCCGTTTGACACTCTTATAGCGTTACTGAAAGAACTTTTTGAAAAATGTAATTTTGAAAAAAGACAGATGACAACATAAGCATGAACAATTACCCAGCATGCCAAGAGTTTGGTGTCATCATTATGGGTTAGATGCATCAGAGAAGCCTGGGCAGGAAAAATGTAATAGAATTATTGTTTTGATTCTTTACTTCCTAGACACTAATTTTTCAGTCAATGTCGAGATGGGTCTTCCTGGGTTGAATCAGCACTAGGCAACGGATAATGTGTCTTGCTCAAAGACACACTACAGTGACTCCGCGGGCAGTGA
This sequence comes from Loripinus fragilis, assembly GCA_964019695.1. Lineage (NCBI taxonomy): Eukaryota > Metazoa > Mollusca > Bivalvia > Lucinida > Lucinidae > Loripinus > Loripinus fragilis. The sequence continues at coordinate 12,122,980 of OZ026530.1, forward strand.
GACTCAAACTAGCAACCTTTCGATCACCAGTCTAATGCTCTACCAACTGAGCCTCTGCGCCTATTTTTAGCCTTACCTTATTTGATATTACATCTCTCTTAAAGGCAGTACAGACTGGTTCTCACTCTACAACAAATGTTTCTAAGTTGATGGACACATGGACCCTGCAGATGGGATACCCTGTTATAACTCTGAAGCCAGAGGGGAAACATGTGACAGCGACACAGGACAGATTTTTGCTGTATCCAAACACCAACATTTCTTCTGAATTTACATCACCACATGGGTATGTATATTCGTCAACAGGGGACAAATAAATTAAATATTGCCCTTGTCCTGCAGGACGAGTGACTTACACTTGCACTTGTCCTTTTAAGTTTATGCAATAAAGAACATAAGGGAGTAATATGCAATATGACTTCCTCGAGTAATTCTTTCACAAAGCACTTGTCCTATAGGACGAGTGCTTTGGGAAGAAATTCTTGTCCTTTCTAGATTTCACTCGTATTTACGAGCGGAAGAGTGGAATTTTTGTCCCCTGGTCAAGTCTACAAGCAAAAGCTTTGACCTTACTTACTATGTTTGAAAAAATAAATTTGATTTGCTTGGCTGCGTTTAGCCAGCTCCAAAACAATCATGTATCAGACAGTCAAGAGCAGTTTGATCATGGTTTATATTTCTTAAACTGAAGAGAACACAGCATTTAGGCATTTCCATGTTATGAGCAGTTGAATTTCATGCTGAATTGAGTTGAACACACTGATTAAAACAGGACCCAGTCATCAGCCATAGTTGGCATAGATAAGATTTTAATCAGATGGGTCTCGACGTCTTCAAGGTTTGAGAACAACAAAGGCGCAGACCAGCCTGCAAATCTGTGTGGTCTGATCTGTGCCTTTGTTAGTTGGGTATTGGAAAGTACCATATCTAGACTTGCTATGAGTGAAATTTCAATTTTCCAGCTAATCTCTGTAGGGAGCGCAGTGGCTCAGTGGTAGAGTGCTTGACTCGAGACCTAGGGGCCGTGGGTTTGAGCCTCATGGGCGTCACTGTGTTGCGGTCCTTGAGCAAGACACATTTATCCTAGCTTAGTACTGGTTCAACCAAAAAAGACCCGTCCCTGTTTAACTGAAAGATTGTTGATGGGACGTAATGAATCAAATCAAACAAAGTAATGTAAGTGTAAAAGAAAGTGCTGCTGTTTGAGTACTTTTCTACAAAATTCCCTTGAAAAGACCCATCGTGTCTGTGAGCCAGAATTTTCCCGGGTATTCAACATATGTTTGGTTGGGAAATAAAAAAAATAACTTTAAAACTTGCACTCTTTATCTGCAGGCCTGGGCATGAAATGGTTTTATAAACTCATGCAGCTATTTAGATTATTGAAGTTTAAACAGGGATAATTCTGGAGGGGGCCCTGTGCTAAAAGGCCCCTAAATTTTCTGAAAAGCCCCTTCTTCCTGAAAGCATGGTCCTTTTTATAATGTAAGTGTAAAAGAAAATTCCCTCAAATAGACCCATCTTGTCTGTGAGCCAGAATTTTCCCAGGTATTCACCCTAGTTTGTCTCATTTTAGGTACCAATGGCAGGTTCCTTTTATATACAGTGTTTCGTCGACTCCACAGAAAGGGGAGAGGCTACTCATTACTAAAGATAAAGGTAGGAACATGTACAGTAAAACCTGTCTAAAATGGACACTCTCAAAAAGATCAAAATTGATTTTCAGTACCATTTATCGCTTAATGCAGGTCAAAAGTATTGCAGAATGCTTCAAGGGGAGCATTCTGCAATACTTTCGACCTTCATTAAGCTACCATTTGTCATTAAGATGTTTGTTTTGTCTATTTTTGAGTGGCTGCTTAAGATAGGTTTTACTATTATTAGCTAAAATATTTCAGTGTGTACACTCTCTTAACATTCATTCTTCTATATAAAGTGTTCCAAAATGCATTAATTTTGCTATGTTCATGTTTAACATCCCACAAACAGTCATGTGGAGGTAGGGCCACAGCTTTAAGTCTCATCCAACAGACTGGAGAAGCAGGGGATCAAACCCTCAACCCTGGTTTTCAAGGCAAGTTATTTATCCACTACCCCACAGTGGCTCCGATATTGTTGTAGTTATTCATTAGTTAGACTAACTAAGTGTAGAATAAACTCACATTGTATATTTTGAACCCTTTGTAGACCAGAAAAGGTACGTTGGCAAATAGTGAAGACCCTGATGAACTGTGACATAATGTGGCATTTCATCAGGGTCTGCACTGTTAGCTAGGACATAATTGATCTTCAGAGAAAAAAATCAATTTTTGTTTTTTGGAAATTATAGCCTGTGACCCCTCAATATATATAATGGACCATCTTGACTTCATTTTATGTAGTTTTATGGAAATTTCCATCGATCTTAAAAGTGTTATTATCACAATGGTGGTTTCCCTATTTGGCATCTTGTTCATTTCAGTAACGTTTGATATACCGGAAACCAGTAACTGGGTGAAGGGAAACTCTGGCATGTTTGGTTACTATAGAGTGAACTACGACCCAGACAATTGGAACCGCTTGATAGCACAGCTTAACAAAAAAGATCATACTGTGAGTACATAGGTCTAAACAATCAAAGAATTTGAGGATAAAAAGTTGATATTTTCTTATCCATTGGTGTTTTGGGTGCTCAAAAGAACCGTCTCAATGAACTAAGATTATATTTTATTAAGCATTCTGTTTCGTGTCTTGACTGCAGATCCCGAGGTCACATGTTTGATCCTGGCTCAGTCCCATACTTTCGCAGAGATTGATCCTGAAATAATTTCTATGGCCATTCTCCTCCCTTCTGCTGATTGAAGGAGGGTTGTTGTCAGTTACAAGCAAAAGTATGTGCACAGAGTACTGGTTAACTGCTTAGTGAGGCTTGAACAGAAAAAAAGTGTGGTTAGGTGAACTGATCGTCCCGACATGACCATAGCTGTTTACTGGGACGTAAAGAACCAAACCAATCAAAACAAAAAGAAAAGAAAAAAACCAAAAATTTGAGCATAAAAAGTTGATATTTTCTTATCCATTGGTTTAAACATATGTTTTGGGTGCTCAAAAGAACCCTCTCATTGAGACGGTTCTTTTGAGTACCCACAACATATGTATTGGTTGAGAAATAAGATTATATCATAATAAACTCTTTCACTGCCGTATACAAGGGCACACGATATGCCCATGAAAACAAGGCTTTTTTATGTTATTCTGTGATGTTTCATATAATTTCATACAAAATATAACTACTGGAGGGATTTACACCAAATTTGGGATTGGCTTATAGGACGCGATTTTTACCACGACTATTGCTATCTAGAGGCATGTTCGATATAATAAGAGCATTGTGTGCATAATTATTTGTTACAGAATTCTTTACTCTATCTTGAAAACAGTGTTGATCCAGTTCAGCTAGCTTCTGATGAAGCCAGCTGATCAGGATCCACACTTTTTTACACCCACATGATGATCAATGTTGATATTGAAGCTTTAACATGTGATTGACTGGAATTGTTTGGCTATTATAGCTTTAGTTAAGCAAATAAAATTAGCGTAAAAATGTGATTATTTTTTTTTTATCCATCAGTTTAAACATGTGGTTTGGTTGCTCAAAGGAGCTGTCTCATCGATATGATTCTTTTGAGTACCCACATCATATGTTTTGATTGAGAAATAAGAAAAATAATTTTTAGTTATGCACTCTTATCTGGGCCTAGCTACTATAGAGTTAACTACAGATCATTGGAACCATTTGATAGCACAGCTTAATGCAAAAGATCACACTGTGAGTATGCAATATACCATTTTAACCGGCTATTTTAGATCATGACATCATTTTCTATTTTTAGACAACATTGAACAGTATATCAAAAATAAGTTTTGAATACTTTCGAAAATATTATGGAAAAGGGAGCATTTGCTCCAAAAGAGCAAATGCTCCATTTTCCATAATATTTTCAAATACATGATATTTCAAAGGTGTCATAAGGTGTTAAAAGGGTTAAACTTATAGATGCCTGTGGCTCAGTAGTAGAGCGTTAAACTTGAGATGGAGGGGTTGCTAGTTCGAGACTCACCAGAGGGACTGGGTTGTGTTCTTTAGCAAAGTAAGAAAGAGGGAAAAGATCAGGAATCATTACAATCAAGCACCACACCTGAACCAGGATACCAATGGGAAAGTAACAAACTCACAATTGGACAAGACAAGACACTTTATTCTCTACTTACTATAAATTCAGAAAATTTAACGAGGTTTTTTTTTCACAAAACCTTGGAGAAACAAAGTTTTGTGAAAATTAATCTTCGTGAACTGGTGAAATCACTCAGCCGTTTACAGATGTATGTAAATCATGCACCAGTCTAGAACTTTTAACATTGCAAATATGTATTTTAGCAATTTTTCTGAAAATTTCTTAATTTACAGTAGACATGGAAATTTACAGTAAACATGGAATCTGTCCTGACATGATTGAAAACTGTTGACTGGGATGTAAAGCATCAATAGGGCCTTGACGCCATAAAAGCTGTCTTTTGGGTTTGCAAACAACAAAGGCACAGACCAGCCTGCGCATCTGTGCAGTCTGATCAGTGCACTTGTTATTTGCTCTTTTTGAGGTATCTAAGCTTGTTACAGGCAAAATTAAAACTATCAAGCTGGTCTCCAAGCTGAGCAGGCTGGTTTGGGTATGACCTTGTCATAAAACCCCGAAGACAGGTTATCTCATAATGAGGTTCAATACAAACAAGCAAACAATTTATAAGCGCATTGCAAGTTTTAAGATTTGAATTTCTTAAGTTCAGGATTTTGGATATTCTGAACTTTCACCCATGATTGATCAAACCCTCTTGTTTCTATTTATAGATCTTGTTTCTGTTTATAGGTCTTGTTTCTATTTATAGATTTTTAGCACATCAGAGAGAGCTGGATTAATTGACGATGCCTTCATGCTGGCAAGGTAACTTGATTGCAAACATTTAGGAGATACATGTACCTGTGTTCAAAATGTTAATTTGCGGAGGTATCGTGTGGGTTTCATAGTGTCAAATACAGATTTATGGTGATGTGATGGCCAAGCCATAAAATATTTCTGACCACTCAAAATCAATTATATGCCTCCCAAAATGAACATTTTGAATATGGATAAAACAATTTGAATATGGTTATCCCCATTCTTCTGTACAACTTGAAAGTTCTCTTTTGATAGAGCAGTAAAAATGTCTTGCTTTCCTCATTCAGCTAGTGGCTGTCAGCTGCATAAGATTTCTTGCAAGCCAATGAAAGCATGATTGCCCAGTGCCTGTAGATAAGCATGGCAATGTCAAAGTTTTACCCCACCCCCTTTGACCCCAACTAAGGATTTATATTTAAATTTCGCAATAACCAAGGCAATTGTCAATATTTTTTGCTGAAATTTTGCATGCAGGCAGAGTAGCAATAGATATGAAACATATCAAACAGGATTTTAGTTTAAAGGCATGGGTCAGAGCCCCTGGGATGGACTTAGGGGGTTGGGCTGAGACCAAATTTTTTTTTTCAGTATATGGTCATTTTGCATATCCAATTAAAACTGACAACGTTTGCAGCAACATGGTAGCAAATATTTGCCCACAGACACACCCTTGACCCAGGGGTAGGGGTCAAAAAATCAAATCATATATTCTTGTGAAAGTAGTCATGTTGCATATCAAATTAAAGGGAATTGGTACACTGCAAGCTCGGAAATTTTCGTGAGTGTTTTTCACAAAACTTCACATAAGCGAAGTTTCACTAAAATAGAACCCTCCCGAAATGGTGCAATCACTCTATTGTGTACTGGTGTAGATGAATCATGCCTTGATTGGAATTTTAAACATCGCAACTATGTCTTTTAACGCTATTCCTGAAAATAAAATTCTCCCTAAAATTTTCGAATTTATAGTATTGCAAACAATATGGACCCAGATCAAGCTGGTCCCCGAGTCTGATAAGGGTTTGTAGTGTATGGTTCCATCATAAAATTCGGTCTGAGGTGCACTTGAATATATGGAGCAGATGTAAAAAGCAGACAACATTTTCAGGACACCATACAAATGATGGGATAAGGATTAAAATTCATAGATTTTATTATTATAAAATCCCAACTTCTTTTTTCAGCTGATAAAATTGCCTTTTTACTATATAAAATGCATATATGTTTTATCTGCCAATTTTCATATTATCTATCGCCCTATTGTAGAGCTGGACTTTTAGATGAGCAAGTTGCCCTTGGTCTAACTGAGTATATGGTGCATGAGAAAGATTATCTCCCCTGGAGGAGCTGTTTGGATAATTTTGCATACATCGAAGATCGCATTGAGACGAAACCTGTTTATTCTCAATATAAGGTAATTATACCAATGTCACATCATTATAGATATTTCAAGCATTTTGATTGGCTACAATAAGCAAGAAATTGTGAGCCATTTCAAGCAATTTGATATTATCTTCCTTCAATGGTTATTAGCTCACCAGAGCCGAAGGCTCGGGGTGAGCTTATAGTATGGGACTCGAGCCGGCGTCCATCCGTCCGTCCGTGAGTCCGTCCGTCCACACTTTCAAACATGAATATCTCTGAAACCCGCTGGCCAATCATAATCAAATTTCATCAGGAGCATAATTGGGGTGGGGGTTGACTGCATTAGGTTTTCGGTAAGATCGGATCAGAACTCTGGTTTCCATGGCAACAGAAAGCTCATATAGGGTTATAATGGGGAAAATCTTGCGACCACTCTAGCTCCTTCATTTTTGATTTGTTCTTCTTTATTCTTGCAGGTAACAAGGACAACTATAAAATCTCGAATGGGTTCGAAATTCTGCAGGATCCGACCAGGGACTTATGAGTTAGCTGCCCTTGAGCGTCTGGAGAAATCCCCATAAACTTATATTTGGAGAAATGTTGTGACCACTGTAGTACCTTCATTTTTGGATGGATCTTCTTCATTCTTGCAGATAACAAGACCAACTATAAAAGCTTGGATGGGTTTGAATTTCGGCAAGATTCCATCACTGACTTCAGAGTTAGCTGCCCTTGAGCGTCAGAAAAATCAATGAATAAGGTTGTGACCACTCTAGCTCCTTCATTTTTGATTGGATCTTCTTCATTCTTGCAGGCAACAAGTAAACCAATAATATCTCGGATGGGTTCGAAATTCAGCAGGATCCGACCAGGGACTTATGAGTTACCTTCCCTTGAGCGTTTGGAAAAATCCCTATAGACTTATAATGGGAGAAATATTGTGACCACTCTAGTGCTTTCAATTTTGAATGGATCTTCTTCATTCTTGCATACAATAAGGACAACTATTAAAGCTTGGATGAGTTTGAATTTCGGCAAGATTCCATCACTGACTTCGGAGTTAGCTGCCCTTGAGCGTCAGCAATTAATGAATAATGTTGTGACCACTCTAGCTCCTTCATTTTTGATTGGATCTTCTTCATTCTTGCAGGCAACAAGTAAACCCATAATATCTCGGATGGGTTCAAAATTCAGCAGGATCCGACCAGGGACTTATGAGTTACCTTCCCTTGAGCGTTTGGAAAAATCCCTATAGACTTATAATGGGAGAAATAATTTATTGTGACCACTCTAGTGCTTTCAATTTTGAATGGATCTTCCTCATTCTTGCATACAATAAGGACAACTATTAAAGCTTGGATGAGTTTGAATTTCTGCAAGATTCCATCACTGACTTCGGAGTTAGCTGCCCTTGAGCGTCAGCAATTAATGAATAATGTTGTGACCACTCTAGCTCCTTCATTTTTGATTGGATCTTCTTCATTCTTGCAGAGGACAAGTAAACCCATAATATCTCGGATGGGTTTGAAATACAGCAGGATCCGACCAGGGACTTATGAGTTACTTGCCCTTGAGTGTTTGGAAAAATCCCCATAGACTTATAATGGGAGAAATAATGTGATCACTCTAGTTCTTTCAATTTTGAATGGATCTTCCTCATTCTTGCATACAATAAGGACAACTATTAAAGCTTGGATGAGTTTGAATTTCGTTAAGATCCCATCACACATTATGGAGTTAGCTCCCCTTGATCATCTTGAAAATTAATGAATAATGTTGTGACCACTCTAGCTCATTCATTTTTGTTTGGATCTTCTTCATTCTTGCAGGCAACTAGTAAACCCATAATTTCTTGGATGGGTTTGAAATTCAGCAGGATCCGACCAGGGGCTTATGAGTTACCTGCCCTTGAGCGTTTGGAAAAATCCCTATAGACTTATAATGGGAGAAATATTGCAACCACTCTAGTGCTTTCAATTTTGAATGGATCTTCTTCATTCTTGCATACAATAAGGACAACTATTAAAGCTTGAATGAGTTTGAATTTCGTCAAGATCCCATGACATATTTTTATTTTGGAGTTAGCTCCCCTTGAGCATCTTAAAAATTAATGAATAATGTTGTGACCACTCTAGCTCCTTCATTTTTGATTGGATCTTCTTCATTCTTGCAGGTAAAAAGGACAACCATAAAGGCTTGGATGAGTTTAATTTAAAGTAGAACCAACTTTAGACTGTGTAGTTAACTTCCCTTGAGCATCATAAAAAATCTTCATAGACTTACAATGGGAGATCTGTTGTGACCACTCGAGCACCTTCATTTTTGAATGGATCTTCCTCATTTGTAGGTAACAAGGACTTCCATAAAATTTTGAATGAGTTTGATTTTCCGTCACACCCATCCACCAGCTACAAAGTTAGCTGCCCTTGAGCATCTAAAATATAACTATATAATGTTGTGACCACTCTAGCACCTTCATTTTTCATTTGATTTTCTTCATCCCTGTAGGTTACCAGGACATACATAAAAGTATGGATGAGTTTGAATTTCGGTCAGATCCCATAACTGACTACGGAGTAAGCTGCCCTTGAGTATCCGAAAACTACACTTTCACTAGGTTTCCAATTCAATTTTTATTCAGATCTTTTTAATACTTGCAGATAACTAGAACTGGTATAATATCTTATGTTTTTGAATTAATTCCTGGTCACTGTTTCAAGTTCAGAGTTATCTGCCTTTGAGCATCGTAAATGGTGTCTCCAAACATTATACTGGCTCCATGGTGAGCCATCGTTGCCCATTGGGCTACTTGTTTTCCATTCCTTTTCAATGAAAATATGATTTTAAGAATACCATCAGAGTGTAGCGAGTGGTGGCAGTTTCCAACCCCACCATTGGCGCTGTGCTAAGTCCATGAGCAAGACACTTTATTGTCAGTGCTAAGTACAGGTTCTAGCCTTGAAAACATCCCGATATGACAGAAAAAAATATTGAAGTCAATTTTGTAAATGCCATATGGATGTAAAGCACTATTCTCATTAAAATTTTGCATGCTGTGTAATTTTTTTTATTTTGCTGTCGTCTGTTGACTTTTTTACAATTCACTTTTTCAAAAGATGTTTTCAGGAACACTAGCAGAGTGTCAAACAATTTGGTTCCAGATCAGGACTAACATTATTTCAGTCCTGATCTAGGTCCAAACGGTTTGCATAGGTTATCAGCAGATGGCAAAATTCACTACTATCAAGGAAAGGATATATGTGTAAATATGCTCCTACTTTTCAGAAATATCTATTTAAACTAATGAAAAATCTGCTTGATGTTACTACATGGGAGGATACTGGAACACCTCTGGAAAAGTAAGTGAATGCAGTACAGGGATTTTCCTGCCTTTCTGAAGTTTGGGCAAAGGGCCTGTTAAATATGGCAAGAAAGTATTCTGACCATCTAAATTTGGAAAATTTGATAGTCTCAAAGAACAGGATTGCCATTTAAATGGGTTAGAAATCATAGAAGAAATTAGCTGTGTATTTAATGTGAATGAAAACATGTTTTCATTCACATTTTTGTACAAATTTTCATGTAACAGTAACTTTGCTATTTTTGTTGGGATTTTCATGAAATTTTCACCAAGATGTAGAACTAAGATATGGGGAACAATATATACCAATCCAGGAAGTTTTTACTCATTTTTGAATTGTTTGGTCGCATAATTTTTATGAGGTCTAGGAAAATCTCTGCAATATGAACATTACACAGGTCAAGATAGTTAAGAATTAAAGCATAAAATTGTGGATATTTTCTTATCCATCAATTAAAACATGTGTTTTCAATGCTCAAAAGAACTGTTTCATTGATACGGTTCCATTGAGTACCCAAGGGCTGACCTTGAGGCATGCACAGCCCCTACCAATACATAAAAACCATTCAGGTCCCCACTCATAAACCATATAATTTATATTCATGCTTCTTATTACATGACACAGTCATTCAATAACACTGACCAAGATGTCCCTCTGCTGGGCTTGCCCAACCCCTTCCTTTTGTTAAAGATTTTATATTTCAGAATCTGTTCAGATCTCTAACCCTAAACCATGTAAAATCATGTTCCTTATGATAAGACACATTCAATAACACTGACCAGTATGTCCCACAAGGCTTGCATGAGCTTGCCCCACCCTGTTCACTTCATAGAAGTCTAAATAATTCAATATCTCAGAAACCATTCCTGCAGATCCCCACCCATAAACCATATACAATATCATTAATGATATTCCTTATGATAAGACGCATTCAATAACACTAGCCAGGGTGTCCATCGGGGGGCGGGCCCTGGTATTGGGGGGCTGACATACCCAGGAATCCTGGGCTGGTTTGAGAGACTCTATAATTTGTATATTATAATCAGGTCTTTAGTTAGGAGTGTGTTTCTCCACCAAAACATGTTGTTGGTACTCAAAAGAACTGTCTCAATGAGATGGTTCTTTTGAGCACCAAAAACATATACAGTAAAACCTCGTTATATCGCCCCCCTATAAACCGCCAAACTCGCTTACCGCCATATTTTCCCATGTCTCGATTTCCGAAATGTAAAATTCCCTCCTTAAAGCTCCAAACTCGCTTATCGCCACTCATTTAAAAAAACAAAGGTGCTTATTTATGTATAAATTCCCTTGTAATTACCGCCATGCGACCTTGTGTTGGTATCAATTATCTGATCAAAGGTGTCAAGGACTAATCATGCGAGAAACGACACTGCAGTGGTGCAGATAATTGCAGTGAACAATGCACATTAATGAATTGAAAAGTTTTAACCCAGGTAATTAAAGGTGAGATGTTTTGACCTTTGTTTGGCCTGAAAAATAAAAAATATTTTCCCATCAGTTTGTTTTAATTATTCTTATATTCAATGCATTGTCGCAAACAGGAAGCGCACACTAACCTGTAAACTTAATTCTGTCACTTCATGAGCTCGGGAATTGAACGGGACTAACCAGAGGTCGCTAGCTACCCATAATTCAAAGCGCGAAATGCTAGAGACCTAGGTATCGTCAGGTCTAGCAAGAATAATATTCAATGGACAATTTGCAAACAGTTACTGGTAGCATCCGCTGGTGTAGTAGTATCCACTTACAACTATGGAATTACCCGTAAGGATAATGTAGATACCGTTTTTTTTCTCACCAAAAGCGCATGCGTATCTTACTATGTCAACATGTAACTGACATAAATTCAGCCATAGATCTATCGCCAAACTCGTTATACCGCCAAAATTCCCTTTTCCCGATGGTGGCGATATAACCAGGCCTTACTGTACTAAAAATTATGGGTAAGAAAATTAATAAAATTTTACGCAGAAAATTTTTGCTTATCTAAACCTATTATAATCATTTCTTGTTTGCTTTAATTTGACAGGTTCCTGAGATCAGCCATTTTAGGCAAGGCTGTGAGATTTGGGCATGCTGACTCCGTACAGAATGGTAAACAACTGTTTGAACAATGGAAAAGTAACCATTCAAGGTTTGTCATACTTCTCTTATCATTTTTATTCCATTTTATTAGGTTCCCAACATTACTCTTAGCCTTTTATGTCATACAACAAATTGTATCTTAAAAAAATAAAATTGTGAAAGGTTACATAACTGGGGTTTATGTGAATATGTATTTCAACTTAGAATGAAAATGAACAATACTTGATTTCAGCTTTACCTAGACTGGCCCCAGTCTCTAATGTCAATTTGTTGGCAGTAAAACCGATAATCTCTCTAAGATAGCAATTTATAAACTTTACTTTGAGTAGTTCTTGGCTTGGACATTAAACTATCAGAGAGGATAGCATTTTTATAAGATGATTTTTTTTCATAGTTAAGTATAATTATAAATGTAATTATATACATTTAGTGGACTGATGCCAGTCTAAACTTTACCCAAAACGCTAAGATAAGAAAATAGTCTCATATTTATGTGCAAAAGTTTTCTTTATTAAGCCGATGCATATTGTTTTTTTGTTTCTCAACCAAATGTGGTCCAGCACATAGGTTGTGGATAGTCAAAAGAACCATCTCAATGAGATGGTTCTTTTGAGAACTTAAAACATATGTTTAGATTATTGCATAAGAAAATAATCGATTTTCATACTCAAATATTTGCTGATCTGGACTTATGCTGACTCATAGGTCGAGATAAACACAATTTTGAGTATAGAATTGAAAATATTCATTATTGTCCTATCTATCTGTTTTAACATTTGTTTTGGGTGCTCCAAAGAACCGTTTCATTGAGACGATTCTTTTGAGTACCCACAACATATCTTTTCATTGAGAAATAAAAGTTATTATTTAATTATGTATTATCGAGGGGCATAGATTATAAATTTTTCAACGCTAACATGAATATTGTTCATTTATATTTTCATAAGTTTAGATAAACACAAAATTTCAGCGTAAAATTGTAAATTTTTTCTCACCCTTAATTTTTAGCATATATTTTGGGCACTCATTGGGATGGTTCGTTTGAGTTTTCATTGAGAAAAAAGAAATCATTTTCCTGTTACACACTCTTAACTAAAGGTCTGATTTACTTTTTTAACTCTTTTACCTCATATAGACACCTTTTAACACTTTTGCAAACAGAGCAGACCCAGATAAGAGCTGCCTGATCAGGGTCTACTCTGTTTGCTTATGGAAATATGATTAGATATGATCCTACACTAGTGGACCTGATCAGGGTCTACTCTGTTTGCTTATGGAAATATGATTAGATATGATCCTACACTAGTGGACCTGATCAGGGTCTACTCTGTTTGCTTATGGAAATAAGATTAGATATGATCTCTGCAATACTTTTGACCTGCATTAAAGGGGATAATTGGTCTTCAAAACCAATTTTTGGTCTTTTTGAGAGTGGCCGTTTTACACAGGTTTTACTGTACAAACGTGAAATTTATTTGTATGATTATTCATAGTGGATGGAGCTTAGCATGAAAATTCATGGAGGAAAGGATTAAATTTAGAGGCATGTAATTTCTGTAATTTCAGTATCAGTCCAAACTTAAAGAATGTAATCTACATGGCTGGTATCCGGTATGGCGAAGAAAGTGACTGGGAGTTAATGTGGGATCAATATTTGAAGGAAACCGACGCGACTGAGAAAGGAAAATTACTTCGTGCCTTGGGTCAGACCAGGGACAGTAATTTATTAGCCAGGTAAACACAGTGTACACACTGTACATGTTCTAAAATACCGGGCCACGTAGCGCAGTCGGTAATATGTCTGGCAACAGATGCGAGTCTGACTACAGATCCAGGGGTCGTCAGTTTGATCCCGGCCCGGTCCCATACTTTCGTGGAGATTGATCATGAAATAATTTCTATGGTCATTCTCCTCCCTTCCACTGAACATTCAAGAAGGGTTGTTGTCAGTTACAAGCAAAAGTATGTGCAAGAAGTACTGGTTAACTGCTTGGTCAAGCTTGACCAGGAAAAAGTGTGGTCAGGTGAACTGACCGTCCAGCCATGACCATAGCTGTTGACTTGGGACGTAAAGCAACAAAACAGACAACAAACAAAAATGTGTTCTAAAATTTTGAACACATTGCAGATACAATGTTGGTTGTTATGGCTGAAATTCACAAAATGCTTGTCATAATAGCAAACGGAAGACCTGATCAGACTGCTGGGTCTTCACTGTTTGTCTAGGCATAAATTAATTTCACAAAATTGTTCCTCTTGATACTCTACGAAAATTGCACAAATTGTTCCGCTCCGCTGAGGAAAGTGATGCCAGAACTCCAGATAAGAATTACCTTTTAAAGGCTTCTCCTTTAAAGATATTTCTTATCTGGAGCTCTGGCGGCACTTTTGTTCAGCTGAGTGGAACTATTTGTGCATTTTTGGTAGAGGGCATTATGAAGAACAATTCTTTGAATTTATTTCGAATTTGGGCCAGTGGTTCAGGAAGAGATGTCATTTAAAATATTTCTTATCTAGAGCTCTGGTGGCCCTTATAATACTCTCTGCCAAAATTGCACAAATGGTTCCGCTAACCCTGAACAAAAGGGCGACTAGAGCTCGGGATAAGAAATATCATTAAAAGGCATCTCCTCCTGAACCACTGGTCCAAATTCAGAATAATTTCACAGAATTGGTCCTCATTATACCCTCTATCAAAAATGCATTAATGGTTCCTCTCCACCGAACAAAGGGGGTGCCAGAGTTCTAGATAAGAAATGTTATATAATGACATTTCCTCCTGAACCACTAGTTCAAATTCAAAATAATTTCATAGAATTGTTCCTCATGATGGCTTTTACCAAAAGTGCACAAACAGTTTTGTTAGGCTTAATACAGGGTTGCCAGAGCTCTAGATGAGAAATGTCTTTAAATGAAGTCTTCTCCTGAACCACTGGTCCAAATTTGAAATAATTTCACAGAAATGTTTCTCATGATGCCCTCTACCAAAATTGCTTAAATGATTTTGCTCTGCCAAAAAAAAGGGTTGGCAGAGCTCTAGATAAAAATATCTTCAAATGAAATCTCCTGAACCACTGGTCCAAAATAAAAAAGAATTCACCGAAATGGTCCTCATGTTGCCCTCTACTTAAATTGATCAGAAGGTCAAGCTTTGCTGAACAACATAGCTAATAGAGCTAAAAAATTAAATATCTTTTAAATCATATCATATTTCCTTAGCCACAGGCCAATACATCATCTACTCATGTGCTAGTACTCAGGTGAGCGATCCAGGGCCATAGGGCCCTCTTGTTATAGACAGTATTTAAAAAAGTCCAAACATAGGTCCTGTTCTCCGAATCCATTGTGTCTGAAATCTATTTCCAATCATTGTCGTAGCTCCTATTACGCAGTATAGGCATGGGCGTAATAAAATAGTAGTACTCAAGGGAGCTCACCTAATGTGGTAAAAGTGATTACGCATACCACAATGAACTGCTCTTAAAGGAAAGAATTTACGCATACCACAATGAACTGCTCTTAAAGGAAAGAATTCGCTCCCTTTGGGAGCAAATTCTTTCCTTTACGAGAAGTACCAATTTGAAAAGGGACATACTTGTAGAGAATCAATGCTTGATACAGTAGTCTCCCTTTGATCATTATTACAGGCTGTTAGACTATGGGTTGAATGAAACTAAAATTCGCTCCCAAGACACACCGATGGTTGTTTCTTCTGTGACTTCTAATCCTGCTGGTTCCATTCTGGCCTGGAGATTCTTTCAAAAGAACTGGGATTTATTTTATAAAAGGTATGGTTTTTATCCTAACATGTACCGCACTCCCCAGCAGTGAAATTTGCTGTAGTTACCAATGTTTACTCCAAATATGCCTTTAACAATCTTTAATTGGTGATCCTTTCAACAATACTTGGTAATATTTGATAAAGGTATTATTTATCCTTACAAGGCCCCTACTCCCCAGCTTTCTTTAATATTGGGGAGTTTGATAAAAGCTATGATCTATCCTCACATGACCCTTACTCCCCAGCAGCCTTTAATGTATGGGTAATGAAACCATGAACACTTAGAAACCCAATGAGTGATTTACACTAAGTCCTGAAATTGTTAATATTTTGTAGGTATTCTTATAGGTCCAGTTAAGCAAACCCAATGAGCGTAAAAATGTGATTATTTTATTAGTCATCAGCTAAGACATGTGTTTTTGGCTGCTCAAAATTAAGATGCCAACAAAAAATATTTTGGTTGTAAAATAAGAGAATTTTCATTTACGCATACTTGGGAGCGCAGTGGCTCAGTGATAGAGTGCTTGACTCGAGACTAAGGGGCTGCTGGTTCGAGCCTCACCGGCGTCATTGCGTTGTGTCCTTGAGCAAGAACATTAATCCTAGCTTAGTACTGGTTCATCTCAGGAAGACTCGTCCCTTTATAACTGAAAGATTGTTGATGGGACGTAAAGAATCAAATCAAACAAACAAACAAAATTTACGCATACTTATCTGAAGGCATGATTTTTCAAGTTTTAGGATTCAAATTTCTAATGTTCTTTTGGAGATTAAGTAGTAGTGAGTGGCAAACTTTGTGTTGGTCTAGTCATTACACATTAAACATAAGCTAAATATATTTATTGTGGTTTGATCTGTCCTACTGTATGTCTGTGATTGGCTGATATTTTTTAAAAGGTATGGTTTTTATCCAATCATACCCTGAACTCCCCAGCAGAGATATTTCCTTATACAGTCTAACCTGTACAAAACGGCCACTCAAAAAAAGACAAAACAAATATCTTTATGACAAATGGTAGCCTAATGTAGGTCAAAAGTATTGCAGAATGCTCACCATGGAGCATGCTGCAATACTTTTGACCTACATTAAGCGATAATTGGTCTTGGAAACCAATTTTTGGTCTTTTTGAGAGTGGCCGTTTTACAAGGTCTTACTGTATAATGTATATGGGATGCGTTGAGTAACAAAATCTCATGTGTTTGTTCATGTTTTTATCCAGGTATGGTACAACATCATTCATGATGCCACGACTGATCAGCGTTACAGCAGGACATTTTGATACCAAGTTTGACCTTGAACAGGCTAGTAGAAACATAGAATGATACAGTTAAACATGTCTTGAGTGGCCACTCAAAAATAGACAGAACAAAGATTTAAATGACAAATTGTAGGTAAATGAAAACGGAAAATATTGCACAATGCTCCCCTTGGAGCATTCTGCTATTCGTTTGACCTACATTTAGCAATAATCAGTCTTGAAAACCAATTTTGGTCTTCTTTTTGAGTGGCCGCTCAAGACAGGTTATCTTCCAAAGGATACCCTTTTAAGAACATATTTTACTGTATATTAAAGATAAACCATGGCAGCTCCTATAGCATGAGTCTCAAGCAGGGTTGAATTCCCCAAATTCAGAGCCAATATCTGGACTCGACTGAAATATTGTTTACTGGGGCATTAAACCACAATTCAAACAAACAACAACAATGCCTTATTTGGCCCTAGACGCAAGAAAACCAGTCTTTGGATTTGCGAACAACAAAGGCTCAGACCAGGGTTAGGAATCTCTACCATACACTGTATGTTCAAAACTCTTGTATGTCGTTTTAACTCACACACAAAATGTACCTTCAAAATTATCATTTATGCCAAATTTTACTTAATAATAAATTACTATTTCTTCTTTACAACAGCATGCCAAATTACAGTCTAAGCTTTTAACATCATTGTAACTTAGAATTTGTATATATTGTATTGCAATATGTACCACCATGTTACCTTTATCGCTCTGGTGCTCATGCAAACTGTTGGTATAATTTTTGGAGAATTGTACATCAGACTTTGTTGAAATTATATGGTTTTGAAGCTGCAATGTTGCATGATGTTCTGGAATCTATTTAACTTCATGATTAATCCACATTTTTGTTCCAAAAAATCACTTTTAAGTTAGTTAAGTAACTACTACCAACACTGTCCGTATATATGGTACTATACCTATAAGATATTTATGGTTATCAGCAAATCAGCACAGTGTTTCCTAACCCTATGTAGACAAACCCCGATTGTATACATGCAAAAAACCTTGCAGCTCTAACAAAACTATTCTAACCCAGTTATCCGGTTTAGCAAGTAATTTATGTCAGAGTAAAATGGACATTTTACATAATGTAGAGAACACGTTGGTGATAAGCCTATATATTGTGAAAAAAATTTAATGTAACATGTCTAAATAAAAAGTTGGGGGCCTTTAAATCAGTTGCATTTTTAATGGTCTTATGTATATGTCAAATTTTACAGGTAGATTCTTTCTTCTCTGCACGGGATGCTGGTTCTGGAAAGAGGGCCGTTCAACAAGTAAAAGAGAAAATACAGATGAACATTGATTGGTTAGATAAATATGAAAGTAGTGTAACAAAATGGCTGGAAGATCATGCATGAGAAAACTGCTGAGTTGACAAAATACACAGGGACATTGAGCGCATTGGATGAGACAAGCAAAAATTATGAGTGTTAGATTATGAATGTTTTCGTATCCATCCATTTTAACATAAGTTTTGTATGTTCAAGAGAACTGTCTCATTGAGACTGCTAAATTTATGCTTTGGCAAACAGTGCAGACCGGATGAAATGCCACATTGTGTGGCATTTCATCTGTGTCTACACTGTTTGATAAGATCAAATTGATTTTTCAGAGAAAGAAATGCATTTTTACTTGGAAATTATAATCTGTGACCCCTAGATATATACAGTGGACCAAACCAAGTTTATTGCATCAAACCAGAAGGAAGAATCCATTAGTGCATAAAGGGTTGAAATCAGGTTTTCACATGGCAGGTACCATATAATATGTCTTGAGTAAATTTGAGTCAAGCTGAATTAGTAGATCTCTAAATGAATCTCAGAAATGGCATGCATCCCAGCCAGCATGGAACCACTATCTGCCCACCAGGGAAATGCCGATAGTCCCTGTAAATGTACCCTGGCTGGGTGATTATTAAACTGATTTTTTTACTTTCAAGAAATCCTTAAAGGTTGCGGGTTTTTATTTTATTTGCTTACTTTTCAAGTTTTCATAGTTTTGGTGTGATAAGGGTACTGTCTTGTTGTCTGTTTTGTTAGTATAACATTATTTAAGCATATTTATCATATGATGTCATGACTGGGAGTGATATAATGCCATGTATTAAAGTTGATAAACCACTTGTGGTTTACCTATTTAGAAAAATTATGTAATAATATTCTTAAGAACATTAGGTATATATGGCAATATGGGAAGGACTTTAGAATCTGTCTGCCATTTTATCTGACCCATTCTTTCCGTAGCTACAATGAATATAGATATGTTATAGTTGCTACAAGACATAACTCTAACCCTAACCTAACCATAACCATCATTATTGGTATATAATTTTTTGCA
Organism: Loripinus fragilis; assembly: GCA_964019695.1. Classification (NCBI taxonomy): domain Eukaryota; kingdom Metazoa; phylum Mollusca; class Bivalvia; order Lucinida; family Lucinidae; genus Loripinus; species Loripinus fragilis. The sequence continues at coordinate 12,142,206 of OZ026530.1, forward strand.
TCATTTCCATTAGTTGTATCTTCAAGCATATTCCACCAATGTACATGACAAATAGTGACGGACAGATTCTAAAGTCTAGCCGACAAAACCTTAGTGCTTTCATGCCACAAAAAAGCATGAATTGAAAATGATTTTTGATGTCATAACATAAATAGAACCTTAAAAAACTTCTACATCCAAATATTATATGGGCCTCGACGCGACAGAACCTGTTTTGGGGGTTTCTGACAACGTGAGACTCAAACTAGTCTCCTCAGCTATAAAGACTAGCTAGAAATTAAAATTTTGCTATATGCAAGTCTAGATAAATTACTTTTCAATAAGACAATAGCGAAGGCGCTGATCAGGCTGCGCGGTTGCGCAGGCTGGTCTAGGCCTTTGTTGTTCGCAAACCCTGAAGACCTGTTTTCCCCGCATCTAGACCCATATGGCAATAAGGCAAGCATAATTAGATTCTGGAATTTATGCCATATACACCAAAACTTCCAATTAACACCCATGCATCTAGCTTTGCAACTTGTCTAACAGGGTTCACACAGGCTTGAAATTAGAGGGCTTTCTTGAAAAATCCTTGAAAATTAATCTGCCTTGAAAAGTACTGGGAAATCATTCGAAAGTCTTGAAAAGTCCTTGAATTCTACTATTTTCTCTAGGACTTAGCACTGTAGATGGAGGACTAAATCAGTATAAAATTGTTGTGCCTATGCTACACCAAATAAAGGCACAACAATTTTATTCTAATTTTCAAGTACTGATGTTTCCATTATCTCAGTCTAGCATTTCTGAACAAGAATTTTAACACTTCGATCAGTATTTGTCATTAACTTTAAGTCCTTGAAAACTGTTGGAGAGGCTTTTAGAAGTCCTTGGAAAGTCCTTGAATTTTACTCATACTTGCCTGTAAGAACCCTGTCTAAATTTTGGTCTGAGTCTTCATCTATATTTTTAGTGTATGCAAGCAGTGAACGCTCAGACTTGCCTGAGCACTACTCAAAAATGCAATAAGTATACAAAATCTCATGTTACTGGCTCAGCTGATTTATTTTCTTTATTTTGATTCATTTAATTGATCTGTGATTTTCCTTCAACTTCGAAAAAAAAAATGAGGGGGCACAGTGCTTTCCACTTGTCTGTCCTTCTGTCATTAATACAAAAGCATTATAATTTAAGAACCACTGTGGGGTAGTGGATAAACCTCTCCTTGAAAACCAGGGGTTGCTGGTTCAATCCCTGGCTTCTCCAGTCTGTCTGATGAGACTTTAAATCTTGACCTGGTCCCCTTATTACCTTAGCTGTTGGTGGGACGTTAAACACAAACAAATAAACACACCTTATTAGCAGTGTATCTAAAAAAACTATTAGAGCTTTAGCCAGGAAACTTTTGAGGGAATTCTGAAAAAAATCACCTTAGTTATGGCCCTTGTTGAGTTAAAAGAATACCACCCTTTAAGCCCTGCATAGGGTTGGGGGCAAAGTGTTTTCACCCTTTGTTGACCAGAAACCCCAAAATGGGTACTTTTGCAAACAGTGAAGACCCAGATGAAATGCCGCTAAGGCAGCATTTCATCAGGGTTTTCACTGTTTGCCAAGACAAAACAATCTTTTTTTAGGGAGCGTAGTGGCTCAGTGGTAGAGTGCTTGACTCAAGACCGAAGGGCCGCGGGTTTGAGCCTCACCGGCGTCACTGCGTTGTGGTTCTTGAGCAAGACACATTTATCCTAGCTTAGTACTGGTTAAACCCAGGAAGACCCGTCCCTATATAACTGAAAGATTGTTGATGGGACGTAAAGAATCAAATCAAACAAACAAATCAAACAAACAAAACAATCTTTAGAGAAAGTAATAAAAAAGTTTGGAAATTATAACATGTAACCCCTTATATATAATGGACCATCCTGATTTAACTATATCAATATTTATTGAAAAATCTATTGGTCTAAAATGGGTCAAAACATGATTTCTTGTTAGTGTTTTGCCTTCATAAGACTCCCTTAAATAACCTGTGAATCTGACATATTTTATTTTTGTTAACTTTAAAAACTTATTTTATTATATTTTCGTCATAATAAGATTTTTTTACACTCATATTAGTCTTTGGTGATGGTGATTTGTTGATACAGTAAAACCTGTGTTAAACCGCGGCTCTCAAAAATACCGAAAAAACTGGTTTTCAAGGCCAATTATCGCTTAAGGCAGGTAAAAAGTATTGCAGTAAAACCTGTCTTAAGTGGCCACTCAAAAAGAAGACCAAAAATTGGTTTTCAAGACAGATGATTGCTTAATGCAGGTCAAAAGTATTGCAGAATGTTCCAAGGGGAGCATTCTGCAATACTTTCGACCTTCATTAAGCTACCATGTATGTCATTATGATCTTTGTTTTGTCTATTTTTGAGTGGCCATTTTACACAGGCTTTACTTTAGGTGCCTTACTTTATGATCCATACTAGTTTTGCAATCTTCTTGATGAGGAAGAGAGAGCTGGTTGCTTTATTTTGTTTGTCTTCTTGGTGTCTAGTGATTGTCGTGTGGCTCTTCCTCAAGATGCCATGGGTTTGTCTGCAGTTTGTGATTGTGGTATTTTCTAATCATACTCACTTACTATTTTTACTGTACATGTATATTTAGAGAAATTTTCACCAGCACATGAGGTTTTGGTATTTATCTTGAGGGATTGCAGTGGCTCAGTGGTAGAGTGCTTGTCTCGAGACCGAGGGGCCGCCGGTTCGAGCCTCACCAGTGTTACTGCGTTGTGTCCTTAAGAAAGACACATGAATCCTAGCATAGTACTCGTTCAACCCAGGAAGACCTGTCCCTATATAAATTAAAGATTGTTGATGGGATGTAAAGAATCAAATCAAACAAACATAGCCTCCTGAGGCCTTGTACAGCTGCACAGTTTAACCCTTTACCACAGGCTATTTTTAGATTATGACATCATTTCTATTTTCAGACCACATTGAAAAAAAAACATGAAAAATTTAAGTAAAGTTTACTTTTGAAAATATGATAGAAAATGGAGCATTTGCTCCTTTGGAGCAAATGTTCCATTTTCTGTAATATTTTCCATAATTTTTTCAAATACATAGTATTCAAAGGTGTCAAAAGGTGTTATCATTAAAATAAGGTTTCACATGTATATGATAAGTGCCATTATCTCATGAACTGGCTCATTTATGCTACAAGAACCCTTTTGCTAGATATTAATAGACTTTTTCACTTACTGTAAACGCTGCAACTTTAATATTCATATCTAGGCGTGGCTTGGCAATTTCACCTGTCAAGGAAGGGAAATCAGGTTTCATTTATGATTTGGTAAATAGTTAATAAGCTTTTTGAACCGCGTAAACGTTCATGCATTTCATGAAAGTCTTGACAGTATATACACTGACCTCATATGTATTAAACCCTAAAGCGCATATCACAAAAAAGTGTATGTTTTGTTGTTGTTTTTGAAGCCACTTAAACAAACAGTGTAGATCCAGATCAGACTGTTCCTATAGGAGCAGTCTGATCAGGGTCAACACTGTTTGCCTTTATACTTATGTTAAACAATAAACAGGCACTTTCAAATGTAGTTATTTTGCTGGCATTTTAAAGTAATTTCTGTCTTTATGGTACAATGACACAGTTACTTTCGAATAAAATCACACCTCATTTTCAGCTTTTACCTTTGTCTAAAGTAGACCAGTCCTAATTATGCATCCATGAGGTTTTGCATTTACAGTAATCAAAAAGTTTGATAATATGAGAATCAAGTTCAGTACATTAGGTCAGATGGTATGTTCTGACTACTGTCTGTAGTTTTAAACATAAGTGCATATGCTCTTCATTTATGTTATGGGTATTTTGCACTTTAAGAACACTAATATTCCTTTAAGTTCAGTTGTGTAATGTATGTTTTAAATATTGATAAATAGAGGATTTTACATGAGTGCTTATGTTTTATTGAATTTATTAAATGAGTGGTGGAAGAGATAAAATGCGAGGCTTGCCGAGCATTTTATCTTTTTTTTTGCAACAAGTTTAAACAATTCAATAATACAGGTGTACAAATGTTAGTTTTTATTTATCACAGGACATTAAAATAGGTAAAGAAAAATACAGTTTTTATGTGAAAACATCAAGATTTTGCCATCTTTTACACAACGTTATAATAGTCCTCATAACGTAATGTTACTAAATCTGTAAACTACTAGTTGTTTATAGATTTTGTTGCATGGCGTTCTATGACTCCCAAACGGGACGTCATGTGATAATGTATATTTTAAATATTGATATAGATTTTATATCAGCTAAAAATATATATCCACCAAAAGGACCAAACCTAAAAGCTGCCAAAATTTTCTCTGGCAAAAAGTGTATTTACAGTAAATAGTGAAACCTCTTATGGGCTGCTTATGATCTTGTCTAGATTTTTATTGTTCAAAAATAATGTGTCTTAACCTACCAACTGTCCAAAGGTACTGGACCAGACCTTGAGGTTATACAGATTTATTCATGCTCAACTTAACTGAACATGAAATTTATTATGCTCATAATTTTAAAATGCAAACATTGTTGGCATGTTAACATTTATTAACATGATCAATACAACCTCCAAGAGTCTTCATTTTTAAGTATTTTAGTTTTTAAGAGCATTTGAAATTTCATGCTTAGTTGAGTTGAGCATGAAAAACAATTAATAACCACAAGGCCAGATATTAGGTCAGAATTATTTTATTTTGTGGTTCTCTGGAAAAAATTTGTACCATGTTTGGTAGGAGATAATTAAAAAAGAATAATGAAATTTCAGAAAATATTGGGTCAATCAAACAAAGTTAATTCTAGATATCCAATTAAGGTATTGGTCAGTTTACACGAGATTTCAGAACTTACTGCATCAGCAAGCAGTGAAGGTTCAGGCTAGTCTGCACATATGTGTAGACTTGCTGGAGTTTTTGTTGCTTGTATACACAAAGTGTAGATGAAAATCTCTCAGGGTTCGCACAGGCATGAAAAGTACTTGAATTTAGAGGGCTTTCTTGAAAAGTCCTTGAAAATTAAATCTGCCTTGTAATTTACTGGAAAATCACTCAAAAGCCTTGAAAGTCCTTGAATTCTACTATTTTCTCTAGGACTTAGCACTGTTGATAGAGACCTAAATCAGTATAAAATTGTTGTGCCTTTATTAGGTGCAGCATATGCTGCACCAAATAAAAGCACCACAATTTTATACTAATTTTCTAAAATGTATATCTTTAGTAATGCAGTCTAGCATTTCAAAAATATAATTTTAACGTGTAAATCAGTATTTTTCATAAATTTTTAGTCCTTGAAAACAGTAGGAAAGTCTTGAGAAGTCCTTGAATTTTACACACACTTGCCTGTATGAACCTTGTCTATAGGTATGTGCAGACTTGCTTGAGTTCTAACTGCTCGTATACACAAAGTGTAGATGAAGATCTCTGGTATCACTGGATATGTCAGCATGGGAGATTATTACAGGCAATTTGGAAAATTTCGCGAGAATTTTATTTTCGTGAATAGCGTTAAAAGACACATTTGCGACGTAAAAATCGCTAACAAGGCATGATTTACCTATATCAGTAAACAACAGAGTGATATCTCCAATTTGCGAGGGATATGACCAATTCCCAAGGGTTTGATTTTCACGAAACTTCCCGTATGCGAAGTTTCGGGAAAATTAAATTTTCTCGAAAATTTCTGAGTTTACAATATATGCCATAAGTACCAAAACATGTGTGCTGGCACATATATTCTCTGCTAAAATATGGAGAGTTAAGTGGAAAAGCAAAAAAATTCAATCAAAATGGCAATTTTATTTTTCTGGCGGGGCTAAGAATAGGCTCTCCCAAGTACCAGGAAATGAAAAAATACTGGCTTACTCTTGTTTTATTGTTACCTTATTATAGATTGTTATATATTTGATATCTATTTAGAAAAAATATTGGCTTTACTCATTTTTTGTTGCTGCCATAATTATAGATTGTTACAAAAAATAATTTTTGGTCATATTAAATCATTCCATCTGTTATGTTAGTGATTGTTTTATTGCATCAACCTTGCTCTGTCTATAAACATATACTGACCTCAACTTTAAATCTTTCCTTGCTGGCGACGACTTTCAAACTTGCTGATAACCTTGGCAAACAGTTTGGACCCAGATCAGGACAAACAGAACATCTGACTTTATCTGAATCCTAACTGACAGTACTAGTGTTCCTGAAGGAATTTTTTTAAAAAGTTAAATGTGAAAACTTCAGCAGATGACAACAAAAGTATACAAAAACCCCATCCATATTCATCTGCAATATGCTGTGTTCAGTGAAAAAGGGATTGTTGGCATGTAACATCTATTAACTTTTGTGGATTATAAAAATCCATCATGAGTTTGTGGGTGGAATAGCAAGTTTATTTTGATCTTGTTCAAAGGAGCAACAAATGACATTATGGTTCTCTGGTCTCATATGCACACCGGATAGGCGGCAATTGGAAACTGACTGGCTACAAATGGAAATCGAAAACACTGTTTCTAGCGATTTTTGATATGCGTTGGTCTATTGTTAAGAGTTTCCGATCACAGCCTATCCAGTGTGATATGTCAGCATAAAGTTGAAGACAAAAGAGCCCTCCATTTACAGCCCTTTATATGCTGAATATTTTTATGACCTACACTTCTCCCATAGGCCAGATTTTTTATTAGTTGATTTACAAACCGTCCTACTGAAATTTTCCAGAAATTAGAAGAAAATAAATTCTAGAAAAATGTTGGTTGCCATGGGTTTGTCTGCAGTTTATGGTTGTGGTATTTCCAGATCATACTGACTATTTTTGGAGATATAGCTGTCATGCAAATACAAAATTTTGCAGTATAGGGACAAGTATATTAATTCTGATTGGCAGATTTGAAGGTATAAAAGGAGCAAAGACAATAGATCTGATACTTGGCAAGTGTAAGTGTCCTAGTGTTTCCCATAAAGAGGAATAGCAGGGGGGAGCACCCTGCTGCCCTAAAGCTCCCCCCTTCTGCCATAAAGCTCCCCCTTCTGCCATAAAGCTCCCCCCTCCTGCCCTTATTTTCATTTTTATATAAAAAAATATTTATATTTTAATTTTTACTGTATAAAAGAACTTTTTTGTTATCCCAATGAACCCTATGCTCTACTAGAAGCCATTCGCACCTGTATATTATTGTCTTAACAAGCACTTGTTAGGAAGAGATTAAGAATAAAATCCCAAGATGTCAGTTTAACAAGTACTTGTTAAAGTTCTATAATACAACACTTTTGCTGAACTCGATGCTTAACAAATACTTGTTAACTCTATATAACATGTAGTAATCGCTAACAAATACTTGTTAAATACTAAAAACTTGTTTGAATGCTGCTCTATTATTGTCTTAATAAGCACTTTAGAGTTAAGTTACAATATTGATCAGTTTAACAAGTACTTATTAAGGTTCTATAAAACAAGCACTTGTTAAGAGGAAATGGAAAATTAAGTCACAACATCAGCCAGCTTATCAAGTACTTGTAAAAGTTCTATAATACTTCACTTTGCTTAACAAATACTTGTTAATACCACAAACAAATACTTGTTAGACACTAGAAATATTTCAAAGCTGCTCTATTATTGTCTTAGCAAGCACTTGTTAAGAATAGATTTAGAATTAAACCACACATTTAGGCAATTTTACAAATACAGTTATTCTCCTGCCAATCGAAGACTGGTTTGGAGGACTAAAGGTTTGCTTGAAACCGCCAATCCATCTGTCTGTCCGTAATTAATGTTTTCATGTCCGAGCCATATTCCCTATATTATTATGGTGTGTGGATGCATGATTTGGGTGGCGATGTGTCGCATACCGTTTTGGGGTCACTGTGGCCTTGCTGGCCTTGACCTATTAGATCGTTTCTAGAATAATCATGTCCGCAGCATATTTCCTATATATTTTTAGGCAGGACTCCCAAATTTGTTGTGTGGATGCATCATGGAATGACAGAGTGTCACATATTATATGTGGGTCACTTAGACCTTGACGTTGACCTAATTTCTAGAATAATCATGTCATCAAACTTCGCAAAACCTTCTCTAAATTTTATAGACGATACAATGATTTGAAGGGAGCGCAGTGGCTCAGTGGTAGAGTGCTTGACTCGAGACCGAAGGGCCGCAGGTTCGAGCCTCACCGGCGTCACTGCGTTGTGGTCCTTGAGCAAGACACATTTATCCTAGCTTAGTACTGGTTCAACCCAGGAACACCCGTCCCGCATAACTGAAAGATTGTTGAGTGGACGTAAAGAATCAAATCAAACAAAAAACAAAAACAATGATTTGATATCTAAATTCAAAGTTGGACTTAAATCTCTCTTGCGCAAAGGACTTTCAGAAAGACTTGGTGTATAAATTGAAGAAGATTGTTGGCTCGAATAGTTTTTCAGCGCAGTTCATTAAAATAATTTCCAATTATATAAAAGGATTGACTATAACATTAATGTAATGCAACAGACTGCATGCTTGGTGGTCAACCCAATCACGATTGGCAACTTTGCTTTCCTCTTGAATTGCACGCCGGTGGGTCGGACTTCAGACTCTATGACTGTTCGGACTTTAAGACTTATCTATTGATGAAATGGTAGGAGCATGATGCTTTGGCTGTTTGTCCCACCCACTGGGGTTTACCTGTTGGACTTCTTTTGCTCCTGTTTTCAGTTTTATTTACTGTTGAGTCCTTATCTTTGCTTTATCTCCTTGTTATTTTTTGATTTATATGTTCTAGGAGATGATGCATTGATAAGTTAGGGGTCTTTCATGCAAACCAAATATCTATGTGTCTTGATCCACATCTGAAATGAGGGTGAGGTTGGTGCCGTGAAACCAGTTTAAGCCCTCCAGAAAATATTTTACTGACCGTTCCAAGGCGGTACGTCCTTTGTGGATCTTTTATTTTTTTCTGTCTTGTGTTTGCTGTGCCTTTGTGTGCGTCTATTTATATGTGCCTTGTGGTCACCTGCTGGGAAAGGGCTGACCCCTTGGCTCTCGTTTGTGGTGTCTAACTGTGAGTTTGTCACTTTCCCATTGGTATCCTGGGTCAGGTGTGGTACTTGTTTGTATCGATTCCTGATATTTGCACCCTCACTTACTTTTCTTCTCATTAACAAATGACGCTGTTTTATCTACAATTTAAGATTGAATTTGTGATTCTCATTTAAAATAGTTACCTTTCTTGAGATGATCCTTGCTTTCTTTCTTATGGTAAATATTTGTTGCAAAAGTATGCTCTAATAATAGTAGTCTTTATCTATCTCATTGATGTGTGTATAAAAATATAAGAATCCATCATGAGTGTGAGGATAGGATAGAAAAATCCGTCGCAAGGATCACTGTTTTGCCAAGGGATACAAACAGTGATTCGGAGGGACAGATTTTTCTACCATAACCTTTTTTTATAATAGATGCTTTTTCTTGCTTACCACTGATTTTTATATTTTAAGATAAGCTTCCAGAAGTCCCTGAATGCGCTAAGATGCAATTTCATATGATGGCATCACTTGAACATAGCAATGACGTCACATGACGACCATGTGCGTGAGTCCCAATACAACCAATGTAAGTAGCCCTCATGCGACAGCCTGGGTAAGATAGCATGGGTAAGTTAAAGGTTTCTTTCCCAGGGGTAAATCTCAGATATCTTTAAGTTATCAGTTGTGCAAGAAAATAGTAAATGTCTGTATTCTATTGTTAAGTCATCCGGGTATTTTATGTTTTATGTACATTCTTTCTGAAGAGCTCCGCTTAGATACTCAGTGAAAATAATGCCAGACGCTTATTAAAATGTTCAAAATCATGAAATTTTAATCAATAATATGTCCATAAATATGCCTGATTATTTTATAAACACTTTCTCTATCGAAAGAAAATCATATTTTAAATCGATGCTGAAAATGTAAACGCAAAATTTTGATTAGTTTTAAAGATATTGTAAGTTATAAATTCACCAAAATACGTAGGATAACGGAAAATTACCTGTGTATTTACCGAGTGCGTAAAGCGCCTCAATGATCCAGAGCGGGATGTGACGTAGCACTGTTTAAGAGAATGGACTAGTACTATTCACACTTAATGTCAGTCAGTTGTATATATACATGTATATATAGGTTAATATGTCTGTGCAGCTAACTATCATGTATAGTTCTTAGTATTCAACAATTTTAGGCAATTATTGACTTATTTGATAGATGTGTATATTTTATACAACAACAAATATATAAACAATATACCATTTATCTTCTGATCATTTCTGCTATTAAAAACAAAATTGCATATTGTTTTTGTTACACCTACAATCACAAAGCACACCTACATTGTAGCCGCCAAGTCATATTAACATTTATAAATACCTTAAATGATTGCTGCATGCATTTGTGATAAGTCTCATTCACTTGCTGACTATAGTGAAATGATTTATTTTCCAGAAGCGATGATGGAGAAAACTCAGGCAGAATATGCAGAACGTACAGGGTCAATATATTTTAAGTCGCAATAGCTGAAGAACGCGCAGGGTCATTGCATTATTAAAGTCACTATTGTTGTGCTAAGTATTGTTCTTTGTGTCACAGATTATCAATAACATATTTCATAACATTGAATACTCATTTAACATGCTCATGCATTGATAAAGTTAAGATGTATTATATTGGTGTCTGCTTCTCTGTCAATCCACCCATTCATCAAACCACCATCCACCCATTGTTCATTTGCTTAATCCTAACTGTGAATTTTTTGCGCTGGTCCTCTTTTTAAACAAAAATATAAAAAAGAGAACAGCAAAAAATGTTAGCCATGAAACGAAAACAGTTCAAATTTCAAATATTAAAAACTTCAACATATTTCTACATGGTCATTACTGTTAATGTGATGTCAAACCAACATAAGTTTTCATGTAATGCAAGACACACCCTGTCCTATATACCATAGTACAGACCTATAGATAAAAGTACTCAAAAACTCATTTTTCATTTCTCAACCAAAACACACGTTCATGCCTTGTTAAGATGGTTCTTTGGAGTACCCGTAACACATGTTATAACTTATGGATAAGAAAATATTGTCATGTTATGCTCAAACGTTTTTATAACAAACGAGTTTATTCTTTTACAAAACTACAGCTAAGTAGTTGATGAGATGTAATACGCACACAAACTAAATTGTCAATTATATAGAGGACCTAAGATGAGTGATCATTTCATATGAAATTTATTAATCAAGCTTAGGTGAGTTGAATGAATTTTATATATGATATGATATGCGAGTGTAAGTTTCTGTATTATCACATGACCTTTTAAATGCGATTTTTTCGCCTTCAATGTGAGTTTATTTCAATGAAAATTTACATTGTTGTCACGGACGTCGTGGTTACGTTACTTGTCCCCACCGAAAGTGTTACGTAACATGTGGTCATAACATTATGCTGATATCCTCTGACTGACAGTAACGTCATACGATAAAGACAGTTATTAAAACAGACCATGAATAGGTTCTATTCTCTGAATGCAGTGTGCTCTAAATTTATCTTAAATTAGAGAGTATTTCATAGAATCAAAAGTCAATTTTTGAGGTTTTATCATACTCTGTAGGCAGTTTGCACTATATAAATTAAAGGTGCACTATGTCTTATATAGTATTCATATTAAGGGGATATATCTTTCAAAAGCTCTTACTTGCATGAACTTTTTCCTGTATAAACAAAAATTGCTTTTTATCAAAATGACGGACATCTTTGGCCACATTGTTGTATGACCAATTTATACATCTCATATAGATCCCTTTACGCCCCAACATACAACTTTTGAGCAATCAGCAGCATGCTTATCAATCTTTTTAGAGTTACTAACTGGTAATACAGTTTTCAATATTGTGACACGCTGGGTGAACTTTAGAGAAAACCATTTACATGAATATAAACTACAATTATTTGACTGCAACAAAATTATAGAAGTATTTTGACCATTTTATTTCATCATAATATCCTTTAGAAAAAAAGAAGACAAAATGGAGGTCACCACGCTTACTCTCTTTCAGGAGGGCCAGATTTAACCCCACTACCATAGAGTTCATGCATAATTCAATATAAAGTATACAGGAGTGATCATTTTGTCATTTTTGTAATTCCATATACCTATTGTATACAATATTAATAGAATTTTCGCTTACTGTAAAGGCGGCAACTTTAATATTCATTTTTGGGCGTGGTTCGGCTATTTCATCTGCTAAACAAGGGAAATAAGGTTCTATTTATAATTTATTGAAGAATTGATAAGTTGTTTGAGCCGCGCAAACGTGCGTCCATTTCATGCAAATCCTAACCGTATACACACTGAACTCACATTTATTAACCCTTAAAGCGCATAATCACAAAATGTATGTTTTTTGTCGTCCATTAAAATATTTGAAACCTCATAAACAAACAGTGTGGACACAGATCAGACTGCTCCTGTAGAAGCAGTCTGATCTGGGTCCACAATGTTTGCCTCTATGCTTATGTTAAATAGACATCTTCAGATGCAGTTATTTTGCCGGCGTTTAAGGACTAAATAATGCGTATTGCGTCTATACTGAGGTAATGGAGCAAGCTGGTACAGTTACTTTTGAATAAAACCACGCCTAATTTTCAGCTTTTACCTATGTCTAAGGTTGACCAGTCCTAATTACGCATTCATGAGGTGCCGCTTTTACAGTAACCAAAAATTCATAATATGAATAATAAGCGTAAAAAGGCTAATGAAGAAGAAACAACACAATGTAAAATAGGTTACGACCTAGTGCTCCTTTTCCTTAGCCAGACACGCTGACCACAAGACCAGGAGACCAAATCGTTGAAAGCTTACAATAAATGTACATACAGAAAAGATATTCTGAGTTTTTGGCCACTTTCGTATTAGTGACAAGACTTAAACTTGGAAAGTGTGTATGACGCTTACTTTCACTTGACCTACCTATCTCTTTTTGAACTAAGTCCCATATTTCAGGCACATTTTATTCACTTTAGATTAATGTTGGAACGTCAATATGACATAAGTGTAATTGAACACTGATTAATCCGAATTCGTAAATGGTTCGGAAGACAGGGGAAATGAACATTTTTTATTGATATCCGAGTTATCCATCACAAAAATGCATAGGATTTAGCCTAATGTGTTTTAACTGACTTATCATAAGCACACACAAACAAAGTAAGAACAAGAAACACTTTGCGGTATATAGAATAAATGTTTAATATAGTTCTCTTCAACTTCTACTCAAATACAAAAGCAAACTTTATTGTTACAAGAATTGAATCTCCAAGAAGGTTACAAAATACCTACGTGTATCACATTGGACATAGCAAACGAGCATGTTTTCAATAGCATGCACATGTTTTCTTCTTTGTTTTACTGTACATGATCTAGTAAACGTGCAAGTTTTCAATGCCAGGTTTTTAATTTTCCCCTTTGCTTAACTATCGAAATCAATAACGTGCATGAATGCCAAGTTCTCATATCAAAATTATGGAAATAGATGAAGTTTCATACCAAAGTTTGACATCATTTAAGGGTTTTGCTGAATGTCATGTGTGTTGTACTATTCGGATTTGTCAATTTGAGGAATTACAGCATTGAATCCGGCCAACTGCTGGCTTCTGTAAAAGCCAACTGTGGATATGTAGGTCAACAGATTTTGTTACTTGTCGCATATGCGCAAAATTAGGGGATAACTGTAATAAAATTTTTCGCTAGAGGAGGTATATAGTCAGATATACGGTCAGAAATTTAGCTTTTCTGCGACGCGTTATTGGAGCAGATATATCTCCCACAATAAAAATCAGACGGCGTTACAAAAGCAAGTGGATAAGAATCTCCTTTGAATGCCTGTGACAAACTATCTAGTGGGCCTAAGGGTATTATTTTTGTTCTGAGTCTTTCTGTGCTTCCATACTATATGTGTGCAAAAGGCAAAATCCTTGGCAATACTGCATAGCAGACCCAGATCAGGCAGCTCTTGTAAGTGCTGCCTGATCTGGGTTTACTCTGCTTGCTTTTGAAATATCATACATCTGATTCTACAAACTTGGACCTGACAAATTATTTCTTATGCCTTTGTAACAACATGATAATTTATTTATATAATTATTCATAGTAGGTGGAGCCTAGCATAAATATTCATGAAAGTAAAGGTTAACTAGACCAATAGTGTACTTATAACAACTTTAATAATTTCCTTAGAAATTAGTTCATTTCATTTAATGAGACAAACATTGATGTCACATGATCTATTTCTAGTGGCCGGCAGAAAATGCATTGCTTACAGTTAATTAGTCAGTATATAACATAAATTGTTTTCTCACAAAAATAGCAAGGACACATATTTCAAACATTATAATTAAAATAAGTATAGCTAAGACACTCCAATACATAGCATTGTTCATGCACGTATTTCCATCGAAAGCCTTTGTATCTGAAATGAGAAATAAATATAAACAACTATAGAATGGTTATGGTGGTCAATTCTGACTGCTGAATGCCATTACTACTTACTATTTAGTCTGATGAAATTTGTTTTGCCTGGTCGATTCAAAGTACATGGATTATATACTCAGCGTCATTGAAAAATTACCAGTATCTTAATTTCGATATTTTGAAAAATATATAATACAGCTCTATAGCTACTTTTACTTCATATACGGTCAACGAAAGACTGGTTTGGAGAGACAAAACATTTCCATGAGCCCAAAAAACTACGTTGCACATGATATATGTGCTTTTTTATGTTTTTCACAGTTTCTAAGAATTCAAATCATCGTTTTCAGAATACAACTTGCCAGCACATGCCATAGGTGTTTTCATTGAAAACGCAACCAAATTGGTTTGAATTATCTCATTAAATACAAAAAATAAGGATCTCTCTTTAAGGTAGCAACAATTCTTTGCATTTACCTAATATATACAATGCAATGAAAACTACTGGGGTCCTTCAAGGAATAGGTATATTGCATTGGGATATGATGGATACCGTTTTCCATAGTGGTAATGTATCTGAAGCTCTTCCTTCATAATGAACTAAATCTTACTGGTAACTTTCCATTGACTCTGAGTATATTTTTGTTGTCTAAGTGTCACTAGTTAAATTCAGCTGTCTTTATCAATTTTGTTCTGCTTCTGTCTATGACATCTCCCAAAAAGCTTATCCTCCCTCCATGGTCTGCCACTGAGGCTTAGTAAGCTAACTAAACATATACTTAAGAAATATATCAGCTCAGGCAGTGAATTGTTGCGTAATAATTCACTGTTTGGAGGTCAGATGTAAAGAAGATCAAATCACGAGCGCGCAGGGCAAGTGATTTATCTTCATACAACTGACCGACAAACAATGAATTATTACTCAACAATTCACGCACTGGAGCTGATCTATTTCGATTCTGACACACAATAAACGACGAAAACACATTCGAAGTCTTCAGCTTCTTCCAACTTTCTGCCATTGCACTGAAGAACTCCCGCAAATACTTAGACTATTTCGCATACATTTACATGTAATTGTAACGTCTTTCAAGCGTAAAAACGACGTTACACCGTCTAACGCCATGAATGACGTCATTTTCCAGTGACGTGAGCTATCACACACTTTAGTTGTTAATTATTGTCCGATATATCACAGTTTGTTACCGTTGGCTCTATAGGGGAGGTGTGTTAGAATATATTTTAGTGAGCTGTTTGAATTTGAGGTTTGGCAGAAAAAATTCAAATTGTTATCAAAATAGCTGCAATGGTGACCATTATGAATGTCATGGCACCGTCATAGCATTAAATATGAACCTATTATAGTATTACCTAATGTTCCACACACAACTTCACCTTGATCAGACAATCCGTTCTGGTAATGAATTGAAACAAATCAAGATGGCCATCATGAAGATCGTATTGATTTCATTAATGTACATTATTATTCACAAACAGAAAACCCCCCAAACAAACCTGATGTCCCTTGCAAAGTGACAGTATAAACACTAGTTGCTTTGGAGAAGAGGTAACAAATCTATTTTCAAGATGGCCGTCATGACATCCCCACGTAATATATAGAGAAGCTAGGTGAGTGTCTTCTGATATCAAGTTTACCAGGCAAGTCTTTGAGAATGCTTGTTGACATTACAAGGCTAGCCGAGCAATTCAACATGCATTCTCAAAGCCCAGCCTGGTAAACTTGATATCAAAAGCCGCAAACGTGGTATTCTATTTATCAGTTTACCCCTTGTTTCACTCTTAGAACTAGCGATTATGACGTATTTTTGTGTCTTTTGTTTGTTTGATTTGATTCTTTACGTCCACTCAACAATCTTTCAGTTATGCGGGACGGGTCTTCCTGGGTTGAACCAGTACTAAGCTAGGATAAATGTGTCTTGCTCAAGGACCACAACACAGTGACGCCGGTGAGGCTCGAACCCGCGGCCCTTCGGTCTCGAGTCAAGCACTCTACCACTGAGCCACTGCGCTCCCACATATTTTTGTGTCAATTGTGTGTCATTGGCAACGTCATTCAAAAAGTGAAACGTCATCATGACCTGATAAAGGCACATGCCGTGAGATAGACAACATTTTTCAAGCAATGTGCGACAATGCAGTTAATATGAGAGGTAACTGATAAAGTCTGATTCTAATTGATGACCTGATCTCCCAAACAATATATCAGCTTGATCTGACGAACAGTTTGAGTGATTGAAGAAAACAATAACATGGTCGCATTGGTGACCCTATTTGGTTCACTAGTCAACCTTTTTTTATTTTGGAAACCCCTAAACGGGCACTTTTACAAAAGGTGAAGACTAAGATGAAACGCAGCATAATGCTGCATTTTATCAGGGTCCACAATGTTTGTAAAGGTAAGAAAAGATCTTTAAATAAATGAATACAATAATTTTTAAAATTTATAATCAGACACCCCTAGATATGTACAATGGAATATCCCAATGCTCATTGTATCAAAGATGAAGGAAAAATCCATTAGTATACAAAGGGTTAAACAAATGGGGACCATCATGATAATCAAATGTATTACAAAAAATATCAGCCAAATTCCAAAATCGGCTTTGGGTGAAGTCGGTAATCTATTTCGAGATGGCGACCAGCTTTGATGGAATGGCATCATTATACACGTCTGAAAGAGCTTAATGCTCTAAAGGTCTTTTAATTTTAAATCTGTTGGCCAAGTGGTTTGGATAAAGTCAAAACGAAACATATCTATATCAAGATAGTCATGGTGTCTTCCATGATGCTCCAGTGTCCCCCAAAAATACAGCCCTATCAGACAAGCAGTTCAGGATTAGAAGTCCAAAATAATCTGGTAAAACAGATACTTCAGAAATAGAGAGAGCCTATGCTATAAGAAAAACAGCAAACTGGGTTTTATGTTAGTCTGGAAAGTGCAACATTTCTCATGCTCCCTAGCACTGGTTTAAGTGGTATTTTTTCCATCAGAATCCAATATTCCAAAAGGACCAGAATATGAAAAATATCAACACTTTATCGATGCACAGGGAGAAATATTACCAACTCCAAGTCTTTTTTACAAGATGGACGCCATGGAATCCATCTGAAATATAGTCCATTATCATTTCAACTTAATGCTTCAAAGTGTATTTTGCCAAAAATGAAGTTCATTGAGTCCATCTTGGATATAGTCCATTATCATTTCAACTTAATGCTTCAAAGAGTACTTTTGCAAAAATGAAGTCCATGGAGTCCATCTTGGATATAGTCCATTATCATTTCAACTTAATGCTTCAATGAGTACTTTGCAAAAAATGAAGTCCATGGAGTCCATCTTGGATATAGTCCATTATCATTTCAACATAATGCTTCAAAGAGTACTTTGCCAAATATGAAGTCCATGGAGTCCATCTTGGATATAGTCCATTATCATTTCAACTTAATGCTTCAAAAAGAAACTTTGCAAAAAATAAAGTCCATGGAGTCCATCTTGGATATAGTCCATTATCATTTCAACTTAATGCTTCAAAGGGTACTTTTTAAAAAAATGAGGTCGATCTTGGATATAGTCCATTATTATTTCAACTTAATGCTTCAAAAAGTACCTTTGCAAAAAATGAGGTCCATGGGGTCCATCTTGGATATAGTCCATTATCCTTTTAACTTAATGCTTCAAAGGATACTTTTTTTAGAAAAATGAGGTCGATCTTGGATATAGTCCATTACCATTTCAACTTAATGCTTCAAAAAGTACCTTTGCAAAAAATGAGGTCGATCTTGGATATAGTCCATTATCATTTCAACTTAATGCTTTAAAGAAACACATCACGTTTATACCAATTTTCGAAATGGCTCTGGAGAAACATTTTACACACAATCAGACAGATAAATGTATTGATGGACAGGCACTTTAGGACTCTGAAAGCTACAAGTATACTTGAGCCACACTCCGTGAGTGCTTAACCATTTTACTCCTTAGTTTCTGAGGTAAACTATTCTAATCTAAATTGTAGAAGAGTCCATTGTGTGAAAATGGGATGTTAGACAAAATCTTGAAAAACTGCAAAAAAAGATTGAGATTTAAGCAAAATAAGTAAGCAAACAATGTCGATCCAATTGAGATGGCTCAAATGAGCCATCTCATCTGGATGTACACTATTTGCTCAAACCTTTGTTTAGGTCTGAAGTGTTGAAAGGGTTAACTTTTAAAGAAAGTCTGGCCACAAAAGCACAAGACGTTTATTTGACCTCAAGCATACATTCTATGGATCTTGGACATTGTTGTGTTACCTGGTATGACAGTTTCCTCATCAATTACATTGAGCTGAAGGACTGCTGTGCTTGGTTTATCAAATGAGATCCCACGTCGCTTTCTTGTTGTTTGGGCTGGACATGACTGAGATAGAAAGTGTATCAATAGATATTACACATATTTATCATATGAAAGTGTTATATTAATCACTTTGTTTTAGAATCAATTTTTGTGTAATGCATATTATGTAACGTTAAGTAAGCAATTACGTCTTAAATATAATGGGAATGATTTTGATGTATTTACGCCATAAACGCGATTTAAAAGTAATTTTAGTGTCATTTGATAATACAAATAGAACATTTTTACTCCTGTATTATTGAACTAGTATGATTAGATACTTGGCTGAGCCACACAGTTTATCTTTTCGTTCTCAATCCATTCAATACATTTAATATTACATAAGTACTCATACATGGTCCTCTATTATGTCATATAATAAAAAAGTATCAGACATTTGTGCTCCAGTGTTATTGATCTTGATGCAAAAAAGTACGATTCTTGGCTGAGCCAAATTTCTTATCTCCTTTTCTTGACTCCTTAAAAAGTTCATTAATTCATGAACACTCATGTAAGATCATGTCATTTCACCTGATAAATAGAATCTAACATTTGTGCCCTTGTAGTATTGGATTTATTTAATTAGCTGCGAAAAAACAAATTAACCCATATGATCCTAGCATCCTTTTTATGGGATTTTATGCAAATGGTAAACAACCAGATCAGCTGCCGCAAAACGTGGCGTCTGATCAGGTTCTGCATTATGCCTACATAATGTATTTTTTTAAACTAAAAATAAAATTGATAACCCTTAAATTCAAAATGTATTTGTCCAAATGATAAGGTTAAAAAGTTCCATTAGGCATAACTGGGTTACTTATGGATCAATTCTTTAAACAAATATCTAGATAAGTGCATATTTTAAATATGAAGATGCCCTCAAAAGGTAAGATATGTCAGTCGCTGCATGAAAATATTATGCTGTACAGAGATATAACTCTTAATTTCTAAAATTAGAGAAGATAACAATCTACCATGAATGTAAGGATAGGATAGAAAAATCCATCCTGAGGATCGCCGTTTGGCATCACAAGGCTTGCCGAGTGATGACAAACGGTGATCCCGAGGGACTGATTTTTCTATCCTACCCTCACACAAATAATGGATTTTTTCTTGCCCACCACTGGTTTATTATAAAATTTAAAATAAGCTTCCAGAAGTCCCTGAATACGCTAGGGTGCAATTTCACATGATGACGTCACTTTAACATAACAATTACGTCACTTGACGACCATAAGCGTGAGTTCCAATACAACCAATGTATGTAGACCTCACGTGACAGCTTGGGTAAAATAAGATTTTCTATCCCAGGGTAAAATCTCAGATATCCTTATCCAGTGTGCAATAACGCTTTTTCTTGCGTTTCCGCTGTTTTTATCCATTTGAGATAATTCTATCTCAGATACCCAATGGGAAAAATAAAAATCGAATGATTGGATGTTGGAAGACAAGTGACGTCATTGTTATATTAGAATGACGTCAACATGCTATGTCACATCTCAGCGTATCAAGAATCTTCTTGAAACCATTTGTGAGATAAGAAAATGTGGCTATTAATGGTGGGCATGAGTAAGTTTAAGGATAGGGAAAAAATTCTGTCCCTCCAATTACCATTTGCCATTACTTGGCAATCTGCGTGATGCAAACTGTAATCCCTCAGGACAGATTTTTCTTTCCCACTCTCACACTCATGATAGATTGTTATATTGTGAACTGCACTATCCTTATCTGTATGTGAAGTTACATGTCAGTAGCCAATAATCCTACTTGATATTATTCACAAACAAGCTTTGGATAGATGAAAGGTAAAGCTGATGACCTAACTGATAGGCATCTATGTGGCCAATCCCCACCTTTTTTATATGTTGATATTATAGCCACAACATTCATTTTTGCCTTATAAAACTCTGATCTTAGGATCCTAACTGAATAAATCCTAACTAATTACCAGAACAGTGAAGCCACCCATTGGGTATCATCAGTTGGTATTAACAGACAGATGGAAGGATGGTAAGATGGATTGACAATGTCAAAATAACAGTTTATTTCTTTCCCTCTATCACACCTATGATAGAGTATTATTATCCTATCCTGAACAGGAGCAGATCCAGAATGTTTTGTTTGGGCCGGGGTCCAAAAATTTTAATTTTATTTGCTTTTGTCATCATATTTTACAAAGGAGAGTAGAGGTTCATACAAATATACTCACATCAAGACACAAGCCTGTCTCTTCTCTACAGAAGTCAGCTGTGGCAAAAAACCAGACAGGCGCTTGATTCACCAGCCTGAATGCAGGGAAGTCTTTTGTTTCAAGCGTCCAGTAGTGTGGATACTCTCCATTATCTGCAGCTGCCTTAAAGTGTCCTATACTTCCTATCGTACTTGAATTGACATCTTCATTACAGCTAAATTGAACAGAAAAATTTTATGCTTGTTATGGTGAATGTTCATCAATTATGTAATACGCATATATTTGGTTAAAACGAAATAATAAAGAGTTGTTTTCTGCTAATTTTCCATCAAAAAGTAAATTAGTATGATCAGGGAATACCACAATCACACACTGCACACCAACCCACGGCACCGTGAGGAAGAGCCACAGAACAATAACAGTAACAATACATCTGTAAGACAATAAAGTCTTTGACACTGACACAAATTGTATTTCGTTGAACTGTTCACAAATGAAAGGAAGAGTCTTATCTAGAGGCCTGAGTCTACTATTCTGCAGTGGATCAGATTGACATGTATCATTAGATGGAAAGCATAACAATATGCTTCGTTGGGCTATGACTAATGAGGATCATATTAAAATACCATAAGTTCAGAACTAACCCAAGTATTTCATTGTCGCAAATAGCATTAAAAGGCGTAGTCTATTGTGATGTTAAATTTCAGAGTTAGCAGTACATACCCATCAACAATAACGTCAGTAGCGCCCGTAAACGTGTTTTCACTGTCCATCTGAAGTAGTATATTGTAGATGGCTTGTGCGTTTACTGCATCTAAAGAGAGATGGACAGATCAAATTAATATTTGGGCCAGCACAGGAGGTTTCTCTACATTTTTCGCAAATGCCTCTAATTAATGCCAATGCTTACATACCCAGCAATGTTGAGCCTCGATCTGCATTCATTGTTTGCGCATGCAAGCAGTAAATGCTCTGGTAAATTTGGGCATATTTAGGGACTGGCTTGGGCTAAGTACCAAACTCTAGCTTACTGGCTTATAGAGGCACCAGACATGTATTTATGCATGGAAAAGTTTCAGACCCTAGGTTTTATTACATGTATGCCCCATGTGACCCAGTGTAGTAAACATGTTTAATCGTTATTTAACCCTAAAGCGCCAAGAAATAATGCATCTGAAAGTGTCGTCTGCTGAAGTCGTCTGCTGCAAATAAGTGCCTAACATTACTGGTGAATTAAGTATAGAAGCAAACAGTGTGGACCCAGCACAGACTGCTCCCATAGGAGCAGTCTGATTTGGGCTCAAACTGTTTGCCATAGAGGCTTCTTAAACATTTGAGCAGACGAGAAAAGCATACGACTTTTGTTGCGATTGGAGCATTAAGGGTTATGCTTCTTCTCAATGATACTTATACCATGTTTTGCTTATAAATCTTATGGCAGGTGACAGCACATGACCTGATGTAACAAACATGTTTAATTGCTATGCTCAATATAATATCCAACACAATTGGCTTTTAGATCTTAAGGCACACGACCTGGTGTAATAATACATGTTTAATCGCAAGTGTTGCATATGCATATGTTCAATTAAATATCCATCAAAAAATACTTATTAATTTTATGGCACGTGATTTGGTTTAATAGCACATGTTTAATTGCTTTCACTGCATAATAGTTATGCTTAATCATCATCATATCTAACAAATTGTGATTATAAAATAAACACAATCTTTATGTTTTAACCCATAAACGTCTCCTTTAGGTTAACCAAGGAAGATCAGGGTATTTTCTCTCTGCAAAAGAAATTATATATTTAAGTGACAGTTTATGATGCAGTAAAGCCTGTGGAAAATGACCATTCAAAAAAAACAAAACAACTATCTTAATGACAAAACGTAGATTAATGAAAGTTGAAAGTATCGCAGAATGCTATAGGAGAAATTTGCAATACTTTGGACCTGCATTAACCGATAGTCATTCTTGAAAACCAACAGTTGTTGTTTTTTTTTGAGAGAGGGCATTTTTACTGTTATGCAATAATGACTGTTAAATCTTTTCCACTCATATTCTTTTGTCATAAAAGTGCCACCTGCCTTTTACATCATCTGCGTAGATCCCAGTCTACTCCAGACTAGATTTTGTATGCAATGCCTGCAAACAAGATAGCAATATTTAGCGTCAGTATATTGAAAGGCACGTGCGTAATAAAAATAGTAACATTCAATGGAGGTCACCTAATGTGGTAGACTTGATTTTCCATACCATAAGGAACTGCTCTTAAAGTAAAGAATTTGCTCCCTCTGGGAGCAAATTCTTTATTTTAAGAGAAGTTCCCATTTCGAAAAGGGACGCAATAGAAGAGGATCGCTGCTTGATCCAGTAGGCTCCCCTTTATATGCGTAACTTTTTCAGCGTTCTGGGGTATGGAAGTAAGAAAGGGTGCAAAGATCAGGAGTCGATACAATCAAGTACCACACCTGACCCAGGATACCAATGGGAAAGTTACAAACTCACAGTTAGAACAGGAAACCATGTTTGGGATTGTGTAATGTACTACTCCGGTCTTTTTCACTTCTTCTTTAAGGGAGTGGGGCGGGCATTCGACCAGACTAATCAGAGTTTTATTTAAATGAACTCACCTGTTCCATTTGCTGCCAAATCTTCATCAATCAATGAGTCACCATCATCATCTGTAACAATGGGAATTACAGTAAAACCTTAAAATACTGGCTAATTGGAATCACATTTCGGACACAATGGATTCAGAGAACAGGGCTAATTAATGAGCCATTTTATATGCTATCCGGAAAAACATATGTTTTGTGTTCATTTAAGAAATGAATTCGATTTATGGAAGGTTCATGGAATCGTGAATTATTTGGGTCTCTTGCAAAGTAAGTGAAGCCCTTTGGGCTTCACTTTAACTTTGCAAGAGACCCGAAATAATCATGATACCATAAACCTACCAAATTGAATTTATTGCTTATATTAACATTTTGTTATAAATAACTAATAAATAATTTTAGGAAATAAACAATTTCGTATTTAATATTTAATCATATTTATAGTTTTGTTGGAGTGCAAAATGGAAAAGCGGAACAGCCAGTGTGAACATGACAGCAAATGGAGCAAACAAGAAGCTTGTTTCGCACTTGCAACTTGGCTGTCACTCACAACACCAGTGTAACATCTGGTAAATGAATTTGATGTTCGAAGCAAATGGCACGGGCAAGTGAGCTCGGCAGCTGTCAATCAAATTTTGTGCCGTTCATGAGGCTATGAACGGTTGCCAAATTCGAAAGATTCATTAATGGCTTGCTTTGAAAATGTAAGTATAAAAGAAAGTCTCCCTGAGACATAAGTTTGATTGGAAAGACTGATATTAATCATTTGGGGGTGGGGGTATATGCTTTGTATACCTCCCTACATCCGAACTATTTTATACTTTAGACTAAAATGTCTAGTCTCTAGGACTTGTTTTTTTTTTATTTAACTCTTTATGTCCCAGTAAACATTTTTCAAATTATGTCAGGATGCGTCTCCCTGGGCTGAACAAAGTACTAAGCAGAGGATGATTTGTCTTTCTCAAGGACGCAACACAGGGCATCGGGTGAGGCTCAACCTGCAACCCCAAAATAAGACTTCATAATTAGAAGTTTTGACTGTATGATGTATAATGGGTTACATATGCTCATATTAGTCAAACGCAGAGCTTTTAGTTTGGGTCTACAATATTGATTTAATTAATATAAACTCTACACTTTTGTCTTAAGATTGATGCTTCAAACATTACCGTTCCATGTATTTATATAGTTTGTCCATTGCAAAAGCAAGACTTGTATTTCACCCATCAACTAAAACAAGTTTTCTGTAAAACCCCTTTTTATTATGAAGTATTTTGTGTTCTTTCTTGTTTTGCAACTGTCCTGCTAG
Organism: Loripinus fragilis; assembly: GCA_964019695.1. Lineage (NCBI taxonomy): Eukaryota > Metazoa > Mollusca > Bivalvia > Lucinida > Lucinidae > Loripinus > Loripinus fragilis. The sequence goes on from OZ026530.1 coordinate 12,167,222, forward strand.
AGAAATTGGGAAAGTCATGCACAATTCGAGAATTGAATCAAGCCTCAGGTGTATGTAAGGCACATTAAGCGTAGTAATATGTACGAAAAATCTCCATTTTTGATAGCCTGAACTGGCATAAGAGAAATTATTTCTGTAGCATGATGGTTCAGTCCTATTAAAAGCCATGTTTCTGACTAACAGAAAAGTTTAGTCAGCAGAATAAATGAAGTTTATGTATTTTTCATTGAAAAAAACATAAACTTCTTTTATAACCCTTTGTCTTGCTGCAATCAGTCTTTTTATTGTGTTGGCATGGTTTCTGTGACGTCAGCATTACGTTATATAACGTCAGAGTCACGTCTTGACGATTTTGTTGCTTTACGTCCCAAACCAACAACTATGGTCGTGGCGGGACGGTCAGTTTAACTAAACACAATTTTTCCTGGGCAAGCTTGAACAAGCAGTTCATCAGTACTTCGTGCACATACCTTCCCTTGGAACTGACAACAACCCTTCTTGAATGATTCAGCGGAAGGGAGGAGAATGACCGTAGAAATTATGTCATGATCAATCTCCAAGAAAGTATGGGACCGGGCCGGGATCGACTCGCGACCCCTGGATCTGTAGTCAGACACTTTTCTGTAACCAGACATGTTACCAACTGTGCTACGCGGATAGGTAGGTCCTCGATGTACATCCGAGCTCTGATTCCACGGAATTCCACAGAATAGGCTGAGGCAGTTCCAATTTGGGGACTGGCTGATTTATTTATATTGTCTTCTGAAAGCCCTAATTCTGTTCATGTTCTTTGTCTCTTGCTCATAGTGCCGCGTAGGTGAGTTCTAGTCTGACTCGTGTGGATCCAGAGGGGGCACAGGGGTTCTGGACCACCTCCTGGACCCCCTGAAAAAATCACAAAGCTACCAGGCCAACATTAAATGTTGGACCATTATTGGCCCCCTCATCCAACAAAAACAACAAAAAGGGATGGCAGAGTTGGACCCAATCTGGCAAAAATTTCTGGATCTGTGCATGGTACTCACTTATTTTTTTTAATGTGCTCAATCTCCTCATGGCGCGCCGTCAACCTACTGATTTGTTTGAAGCTATGTGCATATTGCAATTTAGCAATTACGAAGTTCTTGAAAACGAGGTTAGATGCAGCTGCAATGCATATTTTCACCAAAAGCCATTTAGTGAAAAGCGTGTTACTTTAAATGGCCGCTTGACATGTTGTATAGATAAACACATTTAAGAGTGTCATAGGTTGTTGGTACACGATGGAATTGCCTCATAGACACAATTGCAAGTGTATCAACAACATATTTTCAGTGGATTAGAGATTTTACATAATACAGGGTTTTCACTAGCCTTTCAATTGATTTATTGTTCAAATTAAATTAGCATGTTTCCATACAGTTTGCAATGAACCTGGTTAACAAAAATGTACTGTCTAGTTTTTCCTTTTGAAAGTTTATTTTGAGATTTTTTTTTCTGTAGAGCATATTGCTTACATTTGTAGTTGTGTGATGGTTTGTTCACAAACCTTTTAATTAATTGTTTCTAATTTTATTGAAATCAGCATGATAAAACAAGTAATAGTTATACCATGGGTTGTCCATCTGTACGTTGATAATCCACTCGCTAAAGCCCATGGATTATCTACACGTACAGACGGACAAATTGATATAACTATTTTATACCACCTACTTCAGTGAAGACCTTTAACATGGCGAACTATTTCATGCTAAAAATGGTATGGATGGTCTTAACTTGTTTTCATTGAGTTGGCCATACACCTGGTTAACATTTACAAGCTGTCTATTAACGCTTTTGGCAGCTTATCTTAAGTAGTTCATTGGAATTCATTGCACATTTTAGTAGTTGCTTAGTAGTAAGTTTTAAGAATATTGATTATATGAATAGGTTAAACATCATCCATTCAATTATAAAGGAATTACGTGGGAATGAGAGTAGCAAGGGAGCCACTTAATTTCTTTATAATTCTAACATGTAAGTTATGACCTACGTATAGTTTTCTCATCCCCTCTTCTGACTGCTCCTTTGAAAATGGTCGCATTGACCACTTAACGGTTTTACTTAATGATTTCCCTAATATATATTATAAATATTGATAATATATGTGATTAAGTTGGCCACAAATATAAATTTCTCTGCGAATTGATTAGTGGTGAAGCACAGGAAGGGGCGGAGTGAACTATATAGGTTTTTAGTAATTGTAGGATGAAATCTCGGACAGATGCACCTGTGGACAGAATATTCCCCTCCAGTGAAACCAGTTAGGGACTACAAAGCTCATACCTAATCCATTGTTTATTTCTTCTCCTTCAGCAGAGTCACAATCATTATTAACACCGTCACCTTTCTTCACACCTGGATAAATTGGCGTATCAGGATCTAACGGCGTTTCTTCTGTACACTATAAGAGATAAAGTAGATAAGTTAACGTCCCTGGCCACGTATATAAGTTTAAAACCACGGTTTATTCGTAACTGAAGAAAACCCACAAGCTATAGCTAGTGGATTATCTCTATTGTACTGGCGGGCAGACATGGTATATAGAGGATACTAGGTGAGTCTCTTTTGATATCAAGTTTACAAGGCAAGGCTTTGAGAACGCTTGTTGACATCGTGAGTCTTGCTGAGACACGGCTGACAATCTGTCGAAAGCGAAACGGGCGGTTCAGCAAAGATATCCGGGCGATTAATTTCCGGTTTCGCAAAGAGCATCTGCAAAAGGTTAACAAACAACGAGTGCTCGCATCTGAAAGCCGTTAATTTGAACTAAAATGAATATTTTTGAAATTAAAGAATGCTATTTTGTCAGTTTTATATCGGTTTCTTCGAGCACCTAAGGATATGGTTAGGTGTTTCCTCGTTGTTGTGATTTTTCTTCCGTCCCGTGAAACACCTGTTAAGATGAGGAAAATATGGGATAAACACGACGATATTTTGCTAGTTCTGACAATTATTGCCTTGTGGGCTACGAAAAAGACGCCATGCTGAGTGTGTATATAATGCGGGGGTCTGTAATAACTCCACATTGGCGTAGGGTATTACATTTTGCAGATTTGTAGGCTAATTCGGTCTCAAGTTTTTGGTTTCGCATGTAAATGTTCCATAAGGGTTGAAAAATTCCTTCATATTTTAAAGCTGCATAGTCTGTAACTATGAACATTTTTTGAAAAAAAATATTTTCTTTTTAAATCATTTGTAAAAGTAGAATTAAGTTATGTTGTCACACTAAATCTAATTTCTACAGCTGAAAACTGCATGGAAAAGTAAATTATCTTATAAAAACAGGTGTTTTTCTCTTGTTTGTAATTATTTGCGTCCCTCCAATAATTCTAGACAGGTAATTTTAAACATAAATGCTGTTGTTTTGGCACTAATAATTTGTTAATTATTACGGAAAAGGTAAAATGTATATCTGAATTTTAGTATTTTTACTGTGTTCTTGAAAAATAGAAATAGTATTTCAAAATGAAAAGATCAAAAGTTACAGACTATGCAGCTTTAATGATTACATGCCGAACCAGGAACAATCTTCCCTTTCAATAAATATTCTAAAATATGCTAAACGCTATGTTAGTTGGGGCGCAATCGCCAACTTACGAAAATATAATTCAAACAATTAGACAGTGAATTTTTTCATCGAGACTCACTGATAATGGCAAAATGCTTTATTTTCCTTTGTATTTTTGGCGTCCTTGACCGTGTTGAAACAGGAGTTTCGGAGGTGGGAATAAATTCCTTGGAAGCCTTGCCCAAATCAAATAAATTACTTTGGCGTGTCAAAACACTAATTATTAAGTGACAAAATAGCATTCTAAAATTTTTGATTTACTTTCTGAATAAGTCTATATCTATCATTAAAATTGGAACAGGTACACTTTGTCTACCTTTTGCGGATCCTCTTTGCGAAACCGAAAATTAATCACCCGGATGTTTTTGCTGAATCGCCGGTTTCGCATTCGACAGATTGTCAGCCGTGTGAGATAGAATACTAGGTGAGTGGCTTTTGATATCAAGTTTACCAGGCAAGGCTTTAAGAATGCTTTGACATCGTGAGGCTTGCCAAGTGATAAAAACGGTGACCACGAGGGACGGATTTTTCTATCATATTCTTACACAATAATGCTCAACACTAAATACCACATTTTATATTGTAAAAACATGAAAAAGGCTTCCAGAAAAGCCTAGATTTGCTAAGATGCGACTTGGTGACGTCATTTTAATAATACAATGACGTCGCGGATCGACGTGCGGCAAACGTGCGATCGACTAGCAGCTGTTTGTTTTTTTATCTTTTCTACTGGCTGGTATGGGTATGTGAGATAGAATTATTTCAGATGTGTAAAAACAATGGTAATCCTGATCTGGTACGCATGCAAAAAACTTAGATGTCATTAAAAGTTTGAAAGTACACAGAGGGAAGAAACTCCGTCCAGCAATTATGTAGAATATTTTTGAATTTCTTGTGTATTCAAGTTCATTTTAGGCCCTACACCACAAAGTGGATGTTGTTCCAATATACTTTCTATAATTGCTCTTGAAGGTTGGGCTAAAGACACTACTGATATTCTAGCAAATGGCTATTTTTTAATTACCATTCTTCGACCAAGACATTCAGACTTGGTAATAATGCCAATCTAAAATCAACCTTCTTTACAACGACAGTGTTTGATTAAACAAAAATTGACGTTAAACTGAATTTCTGTTGTTATGAACTGAACTGAGCTGAACTGGTACATTGGTGCAAATACTACTGAAGTTTTAAAGAATTTTGCCGTTTTAAGGAGTGTCTGTGTAAAGAGTTTCGACTGTATATACATGCATTTTTAGAACATTTTGGTTACTGCAAAGGCGGCATAAAAGCGTAATTAGGACGGGTCTACTTTAGCCATAGGTAAAAGCTGAAAACGAGGCGTAACTTCAGTAAAGACACAATACATATGATTTAACCCTTAAAAAGCCAGCAAAATTACTTCATCTGAAAATGTGTGTTAAGTAGATAACATAGGTATAGATGCAAACAGTGTGGACCCAGATCAGACTGCTCCTACAGGAGCAGTATGATCTGGATCTACACTGTTTGTCGAATAGGTTTCAAAATAGTTCAGCGGACGACAAAAGCATACGACCTTTTTGTGATATACGCTTATAGGGGTAATAAATGTGAGTTCTTTGAAAATTTGGGTAACGATTTTCATGAAATGCATGCACGTTTGTGCCGCATAAACACATTTAAATAGAACCTGATTTCCCTTCTTGAACAGATGAAAAATCCGAACCATGCCCAGATATGAATAATAAAGTTGCCGCTTATACTGTGACTGAAAAGCTTTATTATACAACTGCTTTCATTGGTTTATGTAGAGTCGGACTTTCTGACTCTATGACGGTTCCTACTCAAAGACTTATCTATAGATGAGATGGCTGGGGCCTGATGCTTTGGCTGGCAGGGCTTAACTGTTGGATTTCTTTTGCTCTGGTATTCATTTTTATGTACTGTTGAGTCCTTATCTTAGCTTTATCTCCTTTATATACTGATAGAAAAATGTTCAGCAATATACTTTGAGGATTCAAAGTTAAAAAGAAATAGGAATTTTAATTTCATAGTGTCAAAAATATATGTTGACAACCGTTCAAGAGTACGATGACATTAACAAGTTGACATTTCACATAAAGTTAAGTCTGATCTGAAGCCCCCTTGCTAAAACAGTTTATCTGGCAATAATGCGAATATTTTTCGACGAAAAGTTTCATTTTTCTGTCAAATGTTTCAATCCATAAGCAAGAAAGTGTAAAAGGTTTAAAGCTGAATGTTATGTTCAACTTTTTCGTATATATTTTAGTTGAAAAACGTATTTTTCCAAATTACCTCCCTTTCAATTGAATTGCATTAGAAATTAGAATGCTCAGCAGATCAAATCCTCAATTTTGTTTCCTTTGACCTTTTACGGGTAGCCATTGGACATGTTTGCAAACATGTCAATTAAAAGACTTTATGCTTCAAAGATCACCTATGGGGAACCCCATTATAAATTTGCTAAACTTTTTTCCCCTCAGTATATATCTTGATTTATATCTTCTAGGTGATTTATGGATCAGGTATGGATCTTTCATGCAAACCAAACATCTATGTGTCTTGTGATATTTGGTTAACAACAGCGGCTTTAGTGTAATATTTGATCAAATTCAGAGCCACAAATAATGGAAAAGTTTTCAGATGGTATATATGGAATATTTCCATAGATTAGTGTCAATACTGGTAAATACAGACGAAATCTACATGCCCATTTTCATACAATGTAAGTCATTATCTTAATTTGGCAGGGGCTAGCCTTTCAGATACCAGGTTTTACACTAGGGTAAAGTCAGGTAAATAATGACGTGCAGCTAAATTTCGACAGGGAGCATGTTTGTTTCATATTTTTTGTCCTGATCTTTGCCTTCTCTCTTACTATGAATAGTCCAAACTTTGGTTAAAAAGTAAGTCAGAAAAAGACAAAGATCAGGCACAATTGCAATGAAATACCACACCTGACCAAGGCCACCATATGGAAAAGTTACAAAAACACAAGAAAACATCACACACATAAGAGCCAAAAGGTCAGCCCTTTCCTAGCAGGTGACCGCAAGGCTGCAAGGAACAGACAAACATCAAACACCGATAACAAAAGAAGCAACACCTTGGAATGGTCATTATATTTTCTTACTGGAGGGCTTAAATATGTTTGACGGCACCAACCTTACCCTTATTTCTGATGTGGATCAAGACAAAAGAAAGATCCCAAATGCCTCAGTTACATATGCCTTCCTATGAGTTAACAATGCCCGTACAATGTCTTAATCACCCTTTCCAGGCCGCCACCTCGGGAAGACCCTATAATTATCGTACGGATTCACGGACATGTCAGCCTCAACGATTTTGTTTGACTCTGCACTATGACAAATTTAAAAAATCGAAAGCCTGTACCCTGAAGAAAGACACATCTGTAGATTGCACGATCCAAAACGCGTAACGCACACTGATCGAGAGGAAACCACAATAAGATAGTCATTTGGGTAAAAAACAGATCGTAGGCTCTCAAGATAATCGTAGGTAACCCGCAAGGACATCGCATGGGCATTGTACGATTTTTGTGCAGAGGTTGTGAAGATTACACGATGACTGTGCGTTTTTTGTATGATCCCCGCAAGGTCTCTGTAGGGAATGCTGAAAGAAATCCCAAGGTGATCATAAAGAATATAAACGTATACGTCGTAGCTTAAAGCCACCTAAGATGACTTTAAAATCATACCGAAAATTGTAGACAAATAAATCGTACATCGCCAGTGATCATAACATATCTATGTATCATATCCATAATTAATACAAATGGAGATATAAAAAGGAGATAATAAAATAAATAACTGAATTCATGCAACGAAAATGTTTCTTCCAAAAGATTAAACTTTGTGATATTCTCAAAGAATCAAAAATCATGCAGGGGAAGCCCTACTGGTGGAAGAAAAATCTTCATTGCAAAGGGTCATAACTAAGTGGTAGACGTGAGTTATGTTAAGAAATTAATTCAATTTTTGGAAGTTTCATGGAATCGCGAATACTTTGGGTCTCTTACAAAGTAAGTGAAGCCCAAAGTGCTTCACGTTAACTTTGGAGGAGGCCCGAAGTATTCATGATTCCATGAACCTTCCAAAAATTGAATTTATCGCTTATACTTACATTTTATTATAAACATGTAAAATATAAAAAATATTTTCAACTTAGGAGTTAAAACAGTTTTGTATTTAGAATATGATTGTATCAACAGCTTAGTCGGAGATTAAAATGGAAAAGTCGAACAGCCAGCTTGTACACGGACAGCCAATGGAGCATACAAACTTTTCTATGATTTGATGTACGTTACTTTATGTCCATTCTAGTATTGCAATCATCTTAATGGGGAAGAGCGAGCTGGTTGCTTTGATTCATTTGTCTTCCTGGTGTCCCGTGATGGTTTAGCGGCTCTTCCTCGCGGTGCATTGGGGTTGTTTGTGGCTTGTGATTGTGGTATTTCCTGATCATACTTACTTACTATTTTTGCTTTGAAAATGTAAATATTTTGTTATACTCCAGTCTGTATTTCCCTGGAGTGGCCCAAGTTCAAATTTAGTAGATAAATGTATTCAAAATATACATTTGGGGACGTATATCATCTAATATATGGTCGGAAATTTTGTTTTAGGTTGACGCGTGAGCTGAGCGGTAAAACGTGATTTCCGATCTTATACCCGCAGATATACCTCCCCAAATGAAAATTTTGAATATGGCTATCCACATTCTAATGCACTTCTGCAGTCTCTTCTCAAATTGAAGCAATGTAATCCACATAATTCCGCAAGTTATCCAATTATTTGCGACAGTACACTCATGATATACTCTCAACATTTTTAACGTTATCCAATCAGAAGTGGTATTAAAATATTAAGTGCATTAGAATCTTATAAATTTCCTGAAACGTCTGATTGAATAATGTCAAAAAGAAAGAAACAGTACAAGTATAGCTGACGGTATACTGCTACCATTAATCATATCATATTTCGTTGGATGACATGTGGCTTTCTGTGGCTTGCAGCGCTTTAATTGGAGTACAAGCTTCCAAAGCTAACTCATTCGGGATAATCAAAATTTTCTTTTTGGGAGTTTTTTGTCGGATATACTGTAAAAAATCACGTTTTAGGCTTACTCCTTGCATAACCAAAAGACTATTTTTAAGAAAGTGCATCCGACGGATATACCCCTGTAAAGGATGTAATCATCCGATTGAAACTCAGATAGCGAAAATGCCTTGCTTTTACGTGTGTAATGTGACATTCTGACAATCTTATGATATTCTTTTGAAAACCCCTCCTATTACGCAACGTCGCTTTTAATTGGCTGGCATGCACTTTAACATACTCAGTTGACAGGTACAGTCATTGGCTATTGATATAACACACTTTATCTTATTATGTTCAAAAACAAGAAACGTTACTGAATAACCATCTTCCAAATTATCATTTGGAAAGTGAAATCGTCGTATACAGTCAAAAATCATGGTTTATGGCTCAAGAAACATGTTACATTATATCCTAAATTGTTTAACCTTTAACTGTTCATATTACTTCCCCTACATTTTTTGTTAAATTCATACCCCCAAAATAGTTTTAACTTATTATATTTTCGAAGTCCCTAAATGGGTATTTTGAAATTAGTGAAGACCCAGATGAAATGCAGCAAAATGTGGCATTAAATACGAATCACCACTTCTTACTGAAGTCGTACAAACCAAAGGTACTACTGTCCTGCCAGCCAAGAGTGACAGTGACGTCATGTTTTGTTTACAAAGTAATCAGTGACTTATAATCGATAGATCATGTGTGGGGTAATCCTATCTGCAGGATAGGATTAATACACAAGGGATCTCTCGATTCGCGTTAGCTCAAATGGAGTGTATATGTACAAGTTAATTTTTTACTTAGCAATTGTAAACAAAATATCACGTCACTGTCACTCTTGGTTAGCAACACAGTAAATACATTATAAACTTAGAAATTTCAACCTGGGACCCATTAGATTATATAATGGAAAAGAACCAATCAAATTGAATAACGGGTTAATAAGTCGACATAATATACTCACTGGGTTCGTTTTTATAGCTTTCTCACCAAATGCAGCGAATGCTTGGAAGGAACCATCCGTGTAAGAAGCCTCATAAACATACACAGCAAAAGGTTTGGTGGGATCCAACGTTGTGAATTTCATCCAGGTTTCATCATCAGCCACTGATGCGGTGAAAATTGCGAAATCAAAGTTCTGTGCACCTATTTAGAGGGACAATCATAACTGTTTATCAAAGAATAGATTCCAATTCATTTCATCTTGATTAAGATATGACTACTATCCTGCCAGCCAAGAGTGACAGTAACGTCATGTTTTGTTTACAATGTTATCAGCGACTTATAACCGATAAATCACTTGTGTATTAATCCTATCTTGCGGATAGAATTAATACACAAGTGATCTATCGATTAGCGTTAGCTTAAGTGGAGTGTACAAGTTAAATTTTACTTTACAACTGTAAACAGAATACTGCGTCACTGCCACTCTTGGTTGGCACGACAGTAACTATTGCCAATTTGAAGCAGAAGACATGTCATTCAGGTTTTCAAGGCAGCTGTCGATCTAATCTATTACTCTCATTAGGCTATAAACGGTTGCAAAAATCTAAAGATTCATTAAAGGCTTGCTTTAAAAATGTAAATATCCAGATGTTCATAAATGGCAGGTATTAAAGTCCAGTCCATCGATATAAGTGGAAGAAACAAATAAACATATTATTCTCAATAGGCTATAAACGGTTGCAAAAAACTAAAGATTCATTAAAGGCTTGCTTTGAAAATATAAATATCCAGATGTTCATAAATGTCAGGTATTTAAGTCCAGTCCATCGAACTAAGTGGAAGAAACAAATAAACATAGACACATGAAAGTGTAAATAGAACCAGTGAGATTAAGAGTATCCTTCATATGTATTGTTGTGGGACAAGGAAATCCCACCCAGGACCAGAATAATTCGTTAGAAACGAGGCTCTGCCGAGTTTCTGACGAAATTATTCAGGTAAGAGGTTGGGATTTTCTTTTCCCACAACAATACATCATGATGGATACTTTTTCTCGCCCACATTTTGAGTTTTTAAGGTTTTATATAAATTCTGTCAGTTCCGTGTATTTTTTTAGATTTTTTGCGTTTGTTCCAATCTAAAATATAAGTTCACCAACGAATTTTTCAGATGCAGAAAAGGGTGTAAACGTAGTTTAGCACCTAAAAACGGAAGCAAAATAGCATTTAAGCGTCGGTTTTGTTTTAATTGGGATTTGAAACTAACGTTGGTATCAGTATCTTTTGACAAAGACGTCGTGGCGCCAAACTGTGTCTATAACGTGCGTCACATTGTTGCTTCATTTTAGTGACGTCAGAAATGGTTTTGACGCCATTCAACAAAGCGAAAATGGCAGACGCACTAAATATTGCCGTTTAGATATTTCTACATGATATTTAGACGTGAATTGCTCTGAAAACAGCCTAAATTGTTATAATTTGAAGTCACGTGGATGGGATAAGTAGGTCATGTGGATGGGATAAGGAAATTCTGCACGGCGTTTCGCCTATGGAACAGCTTGTCTTGAGCGATAAGTGGGCGAGAAAAAGAGCTCTCTTGGAATAAAGGATATAATTCCTTGGAACCCAGACCTGAACATCCTGCCTTCACATACGGTTAAGGCAAACTGATTAACATAATTACCTACAAAAGAGGGGGGATATTGTTTTGCCAGTTCGAACCGGAGTTACTGTATTGTGTCCTTGAGCAAGACACATATTAGCTGTTTAGTACTTGTTCAACCCGTCATAACTAAATATTTTATTTTCGAATCAAGCCTTTAATGAATCTTTAGATTTTGCTACCGTTCAAAGCCTCATCAATGACATAAATTTGATTGACAGCTGCCAAGCTCGCTTGCCCATGCAAAACGCTTCGAACATCGAACTCCTTCGCCAGAAGTGACACTGGTGTTGTGATTGACAGCGAGCCAAACTCGAGTAATATGTGCAAAACAAGCCTATTGTTGGCTCCATTGTCTGTCCGTGTTCACGCTGGCTGTTCCGCTTTTTTGTTTTGCACTCTGACAAAACCGTTGATGCGTCTACATATTAAATACAAAAGTGTTTTTTTTTTAAACATTATAAATATTTTTTTTTTTAATTTTAGATATTTCTAATAAAAATGTAAATATAAGCTATAAATTCAATTTTTGGTCTGTTCATGGAATCATGATTACTTCAGGTCTCTTGCAAAGTTAACGTGAAGCTTCACTTACTTAACACGAGATCGAAGTGTTCATGATTTCAGGAACATTCCAAAAATTGAATCAATTTCTTGTTGACTGGGATAAAAATAATCAAACCTAACAAGCAAAAGAATAAAAGAAATTACGGCATAAGAATATGCTCCAAGGTTATAAAACTTTTTTCATGCTCAACTCAACTGGGCACGAAATTTCAACTGCTCAAAAAACTAAAATACCGTCAAATAAAAAAGTTTCTTGCTTTAAAGTCTCTCATAAGTTGTAATTATCATGCTAAAAAATGTTAAAATGCCAACAATTGTTGGCATTTTAACATTTATAAGCAGGATAAAGTTCGTGCTCAGCTGAGTTGAGCATGAAAAAAGGTTTATAACCTCGGGACCAGAGAGCACCAGGAGCCGCTTGGCAGCTTCAACATATTGAAAATTCAAAATTCGAGCCACAGGAAGCATACAAATGACGTTGGAAGACAAGGGACGATATTACTGTAAATTCGGAAATTTACGCGATAATTTATTTTTCGCGAACAGCTTAAAAGACATATTTGCGACGTTAAAAATTCGCGACTAAGGTATGATTTACCTATATCAGTAAACAACAGTGTGATTTCGCCATTTTGCGAGGATTTTATTTTCACGAAACTTCGCATATGCGAAGTTTCGCGAATATAAAACCCTCGCGAAAAATTTGCAAATTTACAGTATCATAATACAGTGACATCATATTGCTGTATCGCAACTAATTGTATTTAGGAAATTCTGGAAGCTTTTTTTAGATATAAACATGTGGTATTTATTGGTGAGCATGAAAACTGAATTCATTATTTGTGAATGGATTAATAGCAGAATCTATGCCTTGGGATTACTGTCATCCCTCGGCAAGCGCCAGGGGGGGGGGGGGTACAAATGTACTCTAATTTTTCTGCATACGTAGGCTCGGACCCAGCATCTACCGTTCACCCCCAAAAAATATCAGAAATTTCAAGCACCCCAAAAATATATTTGAAAATTTTGCAACCCCAAAAAATATCCCGATTATGTATATTTACCTTAAGAAAAGACCCTAAAATACATAGAAATAACCCCTAAAACTAGTCCAATTTTGGGATGACTCCAAAAAAATATCCTCAAAATTTTCATACCCAAAAAAATATTTATTTTTCTGAAAACCTCAAAAAATATTGAAATTCAAAATTTTGATCCCAAAATAATGGATCGAGCCTACGTATGTATGAAAATATCAGAGTACCCCCCTGGGCGGCAAGCCTCCTGATGCCAAATGCTGATCTTGGAGACTGATTTTTCTATCCAACCCTCACACTTATGACATGATAGATAATATTTAACTTTATTCGAAAAACAAATATCAAAATGGACCACGTCGCGAGAAAACCTGTCTGCTGGGTTCACAAACAGGAAAGAGTCAAACCACACTGCGCAGTTATCGAGACTACTGTCCTGTCAGCCAAGAGTGACCATAAAGTGTACACATTTATGTTTTTTCTTAACAATTGTAAACAAAATAATATGTCCCTGTCACTCTTGGTTGGCGCAACAGTAGCTGTAAAATTCAAATTTTGCATGTGACTAGATTAGGTAAAGTACTTTTCAGAAAGTGTTAAAACAAACACGATGATCAGACTGCGTGGATGCCCAGGCTGGTCTGCAGCTGGGTCTTTGTTGTCCGCATGCAACATATTAAGACCTGCCAACGTCGTTGACTAAATATAATTGTGTTACCTGCAGGTGAATTGACAAGTTGTGCAGATAGAGGGTCGAGTGCTACAGCTTCTGAGGCGAGCTGTGTATTCAACTGAGTCGTGATGTTTCCAATGTATCCATGTGTTGTTATCACCACAATATATATGCCTGTAGTTGAATGTAAAGGTACAGTGTATTCAGTAGCCCATTGCTGTACTGGTGGAATATTCATCATGCCAGGTCCTATATATACTCCTAAGCCTGTATAAGCAGAGAAAAAACGAGTTGGCATGGATCAAAGGAAATTATCCTACAATTTTCATTATTTTCTTATGTATCATTTTTAACATATGTTGTGGGTGCTCAAAAGAACCATCTCATTGAGACGGTTCTCTTGAGTACTCACAACAAAACGTTTGGTTTAGAAATAAGAAAACTTTTTTTTGCCTAAATATGACAAAACTGTGATAATCATTATTTCTGGTAAATTGATAAAGAAAGTAAATTTTCCGACCCTATATCCGACGATATGCCACCCCAAATATAAATATTGAACATGGTTATACCCTAAATATGAATCCAGTGCAATTCGCATATGTTCAATATATGTTATGAATATTATATGTTTCTATGTACAGATATATATATGTGTAGACAAGCAAAACGGCATTCATTTTATTAAAATAATCTGCACTTGCAAGAAAGCCTTGCAAGAAAGCAAGAAGAATACTGATTTACATGGCAGTTATATACATGTATACTGGATAGTATGCTTGGAAAAAAAACAACAACAACATATGATCGTAAGATGATTGTCTTCGTTGAAATGGAAAAATGTAGAGCTATCCGTTTTGGTGTTAATTTCTACACATTGTATTGTTATATACGTTACCATAAAAACATACGTTGAAGTGTGTCGCTACTGTAGCATATTGGCTATCAATCTGCATGATCTAAGTGTCATAATCTAATCAATGAAAACACATTACAGATGTTTTATTGTGAGTCTTCAATGCGCAATGAGTTATATAGGGTATTTATTCAACAACTTAAAGGGAATTGAATTCACGCTAGAGAACCATTGCACTCGAACAATGCAGTCATCGCGTGGTGGTTGCAGTAGATGAGTGCTCAAAATCGTGTACCTAGCTGTAAATAAGGGTATTATTTTGATCATTTGTTTTACTTCTGAAAATATTCATTGCGAATAAGTTTCACTAATAAATCCAGTTGTGTATCTGCTTAACAAAAGCTTGTGGGTTCAGTGATTGTCGCTACAGTACCAGAATCATGCCAAAATGTGATTTTTCCTGGAAAAGTGGATGAAAGAAATTTTTTCTTATGTTCTGGAATGTATGCTTACTTTCAATAAAATGCAAAATACCAGTCCTTTAAAGTTTGAAATCTGAGGACAGATTATTTGAAAGTTATTCAAGCTTTTCATACTGTACACATAGTTCTGTATACCAGGTGTTCTGGCCCAGTAGTGGAGTGTCTAAATAAAAACAATATGTTGCAGTCAAAGACCCGACCACTTAATTATTACTTAAATCTTGCATAACTAAATAAATTCCACTCCTTGTATTTTCCCGCCCTTAGTGCTTTTCAGGATCGCACCATGGAGTGTGGGGGTAATTGTGAAGTATATTAAGCACGCAAACTGTCAGATATCACAGTCGTGTGATTTTGATTGGGTATAGTCTTGCATTGTGCTAATAAAAATAGTGAGTATGATCAGGAAATACCACAAACCACTTACTGCAGACCAACCCACGGCACCCTGAGGAAGAGGCACAGAACATTTATAGTAACAACACATCTGTAAGACAAAAATAGCAAAGCAACCAACTTTCTTTTATTTTAAAGAAGATTGCAAAACTAGAATGGGCACAAAGTAAGGCATAACAAAATAAAGACAAACACAGAGCTCCCACAAACAATCGGAAGTACATTCATTTACAATAGATAAACAAAACCACCGCCTTAGAACGGACAGCAGCCTGAGCCACCGGGGTTGGGGGGGGGGGGGCTTAAGTGCCTTTACTGGTACAAAATCTTCGCCCTAGATTCTGCTGTTGTTGAAATACAATAATTGTTCAGCTCCCATGTGTGCCTACTAACTATTGCAATGTATCATCACGTAGAAACACTCAATCAAATAAACATACTATGATGAAACTAAGAAAAGGGCTCACCATTCTCAGATAGTCAGGGCTAAATAAAACCACAAGTTGAGCCATGGTGTACCCAGCCTCAGATACGCATCAGGCACCAACCCATCGCTTAAAGCTTTACGTCAGTGCCATCGTTGTGTCTGAGGCCTGACCCACCCTCGTGCAATTTAAGAGGAAGCCATAGCTAGATTCGGTTTAAACCAGACATGCAGTCTGTCGCGTAACATCCAAGTTATACCCAACTTTTATTTAACGTATGATAATATGTTTCTGAATATGCCAGTCTGAATCTGCCAAGTTCTCCAAACATATATAGTGAGTATTACATTACTAAATTAATTCATCACTAAAATTAGGTGTTCAAACAATTATTTTGATTTTATAAACCAAATGACCACAAAATATAACTTCTGATATGCCATGTTGAAGAAGAGTTTTTGCGTGGGCCTGGCCAAATTGAAATTCTTTTCTGGTCTTGAACAACGTCTTCGAGATACGTTTATGACTGAGGATAAAACTTGTACCTTACAAGCTCCCAGTCGCTTTGCCACTCAGTTAGATTTTGGAAGGAATGCAGAATTCAAAAATCTAGCATAACTGAATACTACGGAAACGTACAGCTTACCCTACAAAACAAACTTATAGTATCTTAAAGGTTAGCCATTTTAGCGCAATCTATATCTATAGCGGCAAGAAAAATGTGTGTTAAGTATAGCGATATGTGTGCTTGTGTTCAAGATTTGTGTATTCAGCAGAAAGCCTACATGTACACAGTCGGTTTTAACTGTCTTTTATCCTTTATTATTTGATATACGCACTCTGTACATGTTTATGATATAAGAAACCTGACACATACTCAGTGTCATTTTTTGGTAGTAAATAAATACGATGCACACGTGTTTTTCCATTGTGTAAAGTTGAACAAAGGTAGACTAAGATGCACTGAGATTATTTGAAAAGATGAACTAATTTCAGACGTCAGCTATCAAAACGTCACATAACCCCTAAAATCATTTTTTGCAAGAAGACAGAAATTGCGCAAAATTAACCAGAAACGGCTTTAGTATGATTCTTTGTTATTTCATTGACATCATCTGGGCATTCAAAAAAACATGACTGCATTGTTTGACCCAAAAGCCTTTTTCCATTTGCATAACGTCGTTTGTACGTTTTCAGCGTTTTATGAGCTTTTAAAAAGCTCTGCCACTTTATTAACTCTTTCCGCTTTGTGTGATGTTTGGAATGATTTTTTACAATGTTTCAGTCCTTTTGAACTCCTTAGGTGCCGCCTACGTCCATTTAGCGACGTCAGTCGTTACAATTACAAGCTGATATGTGTATACTGCAAAGCGTGAAAATCATACACAATTTTAGTAAATTGTAGCCAATTGGAACTATAACAAAGTAGACAGCACACACTAAATTGCGACATACATTGGCAAAGAAAAACGGTTATTATAGATAGTTTACGTTCTTTCTTAATTGACGTTTCTTAATTGACGTTAAATTTGGTTTATTCCGCCTTTACCCTTTAACGAGACGCGAAACACAAGATCTGATTCTTAAAAATGCATTCTCTTACAATGATTGGTTGACTCCAAGTCATTTAGAAATTGCTTGAACAAGTGGAAAAAACACTTCCGTTTCGACAACGTCCAAAGCACAACTTAAAACCCTCATATCATAGTCACAGCAAGAAATTGCAAATTTTTAAAATGCGCTTTTGTCTGTACTGGTAGTGGCCTTGCATACATGAAAAAAAGTTTAAAAAAATATCAAGACATACACTTCTCAGGCAAAAGTTATAAATCGGTATTTTTGACGTTATGACGTCATGTTCTATATGCAATATATATATTTTTCGAAGAATACTTTCTATTGTCTTGGTATCAAAATAGGCATATGCGCTTAGCTCTATAATTTGTTATTTACAAGTTTGAAGCAAGTAAAAAGTGTTAAGTTTCTTTAGTAGTTAAGTATATATAGCAAATTTTGATAGGATAATATATGTGCTGGTTGGTATCGATGTAACTAGGACACGATACTTACTTTTAGGTCCCGCCTACCACATACGACCTATTGCGTACAATTTAAAGCTTATCGATGATGGTGTACTGTGCTATGACTTGAATGGCTGTTATATGGTTCTAATGGCCGATGCAACATTGCACTATGGTATAATGTGGAACTAGTGAATAAATCACATCTACATCATTTATCGACTGAAAGTGAGATCTTCACTGGATATCCAAGAGTCTATAGTGATGAATTGAATGGAACAGTGTAGTAGTATTTAATGTCAGTTAAGTTCTTCATTACTATATTCACATGGTGTAATACTTAGAGGATTACTGTATTCAAAATTTTTATTTGGGGAGATATATCGTCGGATATACGGTCCGAAATTTAGTTTTACGGGGACACGCGAGCTGAGCCGTAAAACGTGATTTCCGAATGTATATCCGACGATATACCTCCCCAAATGTAAATTTTGAATATTGGTATCCCAATTCTAATGCACTTCTGTAGTTTCGACTCCAGTCGGAGCTTTGAAAGCCGCATAAAGCCGCACGTCATCCACGAAAATGTGACGTTATTAATGACGTCAAACTATTTCCTGCAGTATATCGTAGGACATACTGTGTCAATATTTTACGTTATCAAATCAGACATCGCGTTACATAAGAAAGTGCAGAAGAATGAACTATAGTAGCATTGTGCAAGAAAAAAAATGATTTTTTATAGAAATTGATTATCTAGACCAACATATGACAACGTACCAGTCATCATTTTTGCATTTTTCTTTAAATGTACTGCATGTCTCCTTATTTTTATACATGTTTTGTGAATTAAGTTATAGTTATACCATGGGTTGTCCGCCTGTACGTGGAGATAATCCATGAGCTTTAGCGAGTGGATTATCTTACGTACAGGTGGACAAACATGGTATAACTATTTTATGCCACCCACATCAGCGTAGACCTTGCACATCACGAGATATTTCATGCTAAACTTGGTAAAGGTAGTATAAATATTAGTATGAGCTTACTTCTTCAGAATTGTCGTCTGTTGTGGTTCGCGCTGGCCTGAGGCTCGTCGATCATTGGCAGTATATACTATATAGATATGTGGAATACTAGGTGAGTGTCTTTTGATGTCAAGTTTACCAGGCAAGGCTTTGAGAACGCTTGTTGACATCGCGAGGCTTGCCGAGCGATTCAACATGCGTTCTCAAAGCCGAGCCTGGTAAACTTGATATCAAAAGACGCGAACCTGGTATTCTATCTATCAGTTTATCCATTGTTGAACACTCTTCAAACTAGCGATCATGGCGTAATTTTTGGTTGTTGTGTTGATTCAGCGTCATTAGCGACGTCATTCAAAAAGTGCAACGTCATCATGACCTGATAAAGGTAACATGCCGTGAGATAGGAAAACGTTTATTAGGTTATGTTGAAACAATTCAGTTAATATTAGGGGTGACTGATAAATACAATTATCAGTTAATTGAGTAGTTTACATGTATGTCCATAGTTTTTGACCAACATCTGGGTAAAAAATCTATCATGGTTTTAAAAGGTTGTGGAGGTGTAGATTTATTTTTTAAAGTTATATGCATAATGGCGTTGTCTTGGGAACCAGCATCAGAGCTTTCTTTGCTCTCATACACAAGATATAGGTGTAGAAGAAAACAAATGTATAGATAAATTCATTTTGATCATAAAATTGTGAATAATTTCTTATCAATTAATCTAATAAATCTGTTTCCGCCCTCAAAGGGACCGTCTCATTGAGACGGTTTTTGAGTACCCACAACATATGTTTGCATTAGAAAATTTTAGGGAAAAAATAATTGCGTGCTCTTGACCTCTTACTGGACCCTTTGGCATGGGAGCTTAACCCTTAAAGCGCCAATCACGACTGCAGCAGACGACAAATTTTACAACATCTTTCATAATTTTCGACAAAAATAAGGTGTGGTGTTTCAAGAAGATGTTTCAATGAAATATCATCCCTTATTTGTTATTTTTGTAAAAGCAGCAACATTTGTAATTGTCGTCTGCTGCAAATTATAGGTGGCGCTTTATGGGTTAAACGATGCTTTATGTACCAAAATATCAGCATATAACCTAATGCAAAAATATTTTCTACCTGATGTGAACTGTGTCACGGAGGCATATCTTCCTGTAGGGGCCACTAGCTCGTCAGCATCCCAATTTGAATCAGTAGAAGTAAAAGTAAATGGACTGCTATCATCCAGTAACCCCATTGGAGGCCCTATACCACGCTGCCAGTTGAATGACGGTCCTGGAGCAAATGTTGCTGTTTCAAGCAAAACCTTGTAAGATGCTTCAGAAACAAGCGTATTGGGAAACTTGACTATTACAAACCTATCACCAAACGTTGATGTTGGCAACATCTGAAATAAAAGAGTAAAAGTATTGCTACCAAATTAAAACTGTTATGAAAGCATAGGTTCCTGCAAGTACCACCAGTTCGTCCAACCCCACTTAGCATTAAAACTTTTTAAATGTTTTGCTGCTGCATATGATGACTCCTACGCGGATACCTACACTGACCTGTTTCTACTAGAGCGATGTCAGTAGTAACTGTTATCTGCAGTCACTGATCATAGCTTGCTAGAAGGTTAATGCAATGCTTTGGATTCCAATATTATTATTTTTCACCATAATGAAAATACAAAGTGGTTTGCAACATGATCAGCCCACTTGTCGCATTTGCGCAAAAATAAACGTCTTTATATATCCCAGTACATCGATATAGTGTTGATATTTTTTCATATTCTGGTCCTTTGGGAATATTGGATTCTGTCAGAAACCAACTACCGCTTAAGCCAATGCTAGGGGGCGTTAAAATTGTTGAACTTTCCATTAGTTCTCTTAAACAGACTATATAAAACCAAGTCTGCTGTTTTTGTAGGTTAGCTCTATTATTGAAGGTCTCGTTTTTCCAGATTATTTATTATATAACCGATAAATAAACATGTTCTGATTCGCACAGATGCCTATTCATTGCTGCTGATATAACCACATGTCATATGGTTTGCCAGACGTGATGTTGCAAAGAACACTGCACGAGGTAATATTGCATGGCTTACGAGAAGTGACGTCTGAAGGTCAATTTATTTTGCATGATCCATCTGTAACATCAATGGCCTAATGGTCCAAAATGGTAAGAAATCCATAACATACACTTATTATAATAATAAAACAATTGCTGACTTACGTTTCGGTAGACATGTAGTGTCGGTCAATATGACTAAGTGAACTGTTCAATAACACTCCATGGCCACCTCAACATACGTCATTTATTGTATAATGTTGCTGTAATCATAGGGGCTAGAGGTCTGAACTTTGATCTGAAATTCTTTCTTCATGCCCATAATATGAGTATAATAACAGCATATGCTGTGGTGGGTCCATGCTACTGTGCATATGCGCCTAAGTCTTCATTGCTTAACAATGCGATAAGTACTAAAGTATCATGTGCTAGATTACAAGCAAGTCGACTAAAATGAGATCATCCTTGGTGTTATTTGGCAGAAACTTTGTGACCTGAGCGACATGCGCGCAACAAACATTGATTGGACTGAGCAGATTCACACACTGATGTCAGTCTCCCTTCGTGTATATGCTAGTTTGTTCAACGTTCGTGACCAGTGTCTGGGAGCAGGGTCCTTTACCATTCATGTATATACAACAGAAAACGAGGCTTATCCCCCCTCTTAGAACCTAAATTCGTCCACTTTTCCACATTGAAATTTATTTTGTTTTAATTTAACTTTTTAAAATACCCTTAATCGTTTGGCGTTGCGACTGGGAGTGGAATGACACACCATGCAACAAAATTGATAAACAACTAGTAGTTAACAGATTTTCGTGAAATGCTATGGCATCCATAACATAGTGCGTACATAATGACAAAATTATAACGTTTCTTACACGGGAAATGAGATTTCAAAGTAATATAAAAGAAGATGGCTTTCCGCTCCCCCACCATAGCACAATGTCTATATAGAGGATCTTACATGAGTGGTCATGTATTATAGAATTTCTTATACAAGATGAAGAAATAAGCTCTTTTTCGCAACAAGTATAATAAATTCAATAATTATACCAAAGCAGGACTGTTGGATTCTATTAATCACATGACTTAATAAATTGTAATGGAGAGGGAGGTGGTTTGAGTTGATTATTAGTCTGTAAGTGCAAAAGGTTCACCATTCTTCTGGAAAGAAATAGAGTATACTAGTTGAGCGCCTTTTGATATCAAGTTTACCAGACTCAGCTTTAAGAATGCTTGTTGAATCTCGCGGCATGCCCCGCCATTCAACATGCATTCTCAAGCTGAGCCTGGTAAACTTGATATCAAAGATTTGAACATGGTATTCTATTTATTAGTTTTCAAGTTGATAAAATCTACAAACTAGTGATTATGACGTAATGGTCTATAATGGTTGCGATTCAATGTCATTGACGACGACATTAAAAGTGCAAGGTCATAATGACCTGATAAAGGCACATGCCATGAGAGAAGCAAAGTTTATAAGGTCAACAGGCGATAATGCAGTTGATATGAGAGCTGAGTGATAAAGTAAACTATAGAGGATTTTCCTTAGAGGAGGGGGGGGCTATCTTAAAGGCCTGGCTTTAAAAGAAAATTTGCTTTGTCTATACACGTTGCAGATACTTATATGACTCCAGATCCAGTGGTCCTGGGTTTGAGTTTCACTAGATTTGAACTGCATTGTGTGCTTGAGAAAGACAGTAATATTCTCTGCTTTTTCTGGTTCAACATGTGAAATGCCCCAAAATGATTGAAAAACCGAAGACCGGGAAGTAATGAATCATTACAAACAAACAAACAAAAGCAGACATAGAGTTCTGCTTTGATATTATCTGCCAAAGACAGAGGGCACATATCAGTCAGTGCATCGATCTGTCAAATCTCCTGCCTGTCTGTCTGATTGTCATTTGATTCTTAAATCATTAGATTAACAACGATCTCATACATAGAGGATCTTACATGAGTGCTCATGTTTTATTAATTTTATTAAACGAGTTGGGGAAAAGAGATATAATGCGAGGCTGGCCGAGCATTTTATCTCTTTTTCGCAACGAGTTTAATAAATTCAATAATACAAGAGCACGAATGTTAGATTCTATTTATCATATGACATTAAGATTACTTTGAAATCTCATTTCTCGCGTAAAAACGTTATAAGTTTGTCATTTACGCAACGTTGTTATGGACGTCATAAAGTTTCCCGTAAATCTATTAACCACTAGTGGTTTACAGATTTTATCGCATGGCGTTATTTCACTCCCAGACGCGACGTCATATGATAAATTTTATTCCTTTTTTTTTCAGAAACACAATCACTCCGCAATTCTTGTGTTAGAATGTAAGAATCTATCATGAGAGTAAGGATGAGAAAGAAAAATCGGTCCCGAGGATCTCCGATTGGCATCATGAGGCTTGCCGACTGATGAAAAATGGAGATAACGCGGGATGGATTGTTCTATAGCACCCTAACACTAATTATGGATTATTTTTCTTGCTCACCACTACGGCATTACATATTGGGAAAAAACATGAAAAGGCTTCCATAAAATCCTGAATTGACTGAAAAGTGACACTGTTACGTCATTTCAACAGTAAAATTACGACACCACTAGACCAATATAAAAACAAAGAGAAAAGCCGGAGTAGATACAATGTGCAAAAAAACAATAATTATTGTGTATACACTAACCGGAGACATCACATGGCCAGTATGTGTATATGTGTCTTGCCCATTACCTGAAATGATAATAATATAATATAAACAATATAAGAGTATAACATGAGTGTAAGGGTGTGATAAAAAAAATCATCATGAGGATCACCGATTGGCATCACGAGGCTTGCTGAGTGATGATAAATAGTGACCCTGAGGGACAGATTTTTCTAAACCACCCTCACATGAATAATGGATTTTTGTTCTTGCAAACCATTAAATACACCATTTTATGTTTTAAAAAGGCTCACCGAATGTCTCAAATACGCTGAGATGCGACATTATATAATGACGTCACTTTATCTGACAATGACGTCACTTGACGACCATGTGCATGAGTTCCAATACAATCAATGTTAAGCCCTCTTGTGACAGACTGAATAAGATAAGATTTTCTATCCTAAGGTAAAATCTCATTTACCTGAATCTGGTGTGCACAAATGAAAATAATTGTTATTATTATACTCAGTAAATTAAGTAATGGTGAACAACATTCATAGTGGGGCCGATATGTAACAATTTTGAGAAGAATCGTGCATTTTATGATAAAAGCATGAAACTTGGTACATGGCTAGTTGATAACAAAACAAAAAAATTAAGGGTCAGTGCCACGCCGAAAATGTCCTCTAATGGCCGCCATCTTGTTTTTCCAAAATGGCCGCCTTTTTCAACTTATTCATTTTAATCTCATTATTTATTTGCAAACATCATGTTTTCTTCAGTTAATTTTACTTAAATGGTCATCAGTTATATCTAAAGACCTTAAAATCATCTTTCAATTTCAAAAAAAAAATCAGGATTGAGGCTGTATTTTTTCAAGATGGCCGCCACTTTAGTATCTAAAAAGTGCAGTTATATTATAGAATTTTACAAAGTTATAAATTTTGATGCAAATTACTTCTAGCAAGTAGAAATAGCCCAATTAAACAAGTTACTAACTTATCAGCATGGCTTTATTGTTGCTTATTGTTCAAATATGGTATTAAAGATGGCTACCAATGTGCAAATCATAACATACTATCTGCTTTCATTTGGAACTGGAAGAATGTAGTTTGTTTGAATTTATGCAAACGATTTTCAAGAATAACTTTATTTAATGGCTTTGGATACAAAGAGAGCATTGAACATGCCATCCAAGACGGCTGTCAAAGTAGAATTGTTATATGGACACCATTTATAAGGTGGCCGCCATCTTGGTTTTTCCAAATTATGCAATCTATTTTAAATTGAATTATTTTAAGCTCATACATTTGCAAGCCAATATGTTGTCTTCACTTATTTCCACTTATTTTGCAGTCATTTATAATAATTTGCCTCAAAATTGTCATTTAGGCTTAGAAAACACAAGATATAGGACATAGTCTCAAGATGGCTGTTACATTTTGCATCCCAAGAGAGCTCAGTGGCTCAATGGTAGAATGCTTGACTCGAGACCGAGGGGCCATGGGTTCGAGCCTTAACGGCGTCACTGTGTTGTGGTCCTTGAGCAAGACACATTTATCCTAGCTTAGTACTGGTTCAACCCAGGAAGACCCGTCCCTGTTTAACTGAAAGATTGTTGATGGGACGTAAAGAATCAAATCAAACAAACAAAAACATTTTGCAGCCTCAATAGTGGTGGTATACCAACTTGACAAATTATGAATTTCCATGCAAAGTTGTTAGGCAATTAAGTAGAAATAGCTACACAAACAAGGGACGAACTTATCAGATTTATTTTTATTTTAACTAATTATAACATGGTATTCAAGATGGCTTTGTATTTAGCTTTAGAAAAAAAGAAACATATTTTTACTTTCTGTAGGAAAATATTTGGAGGTTGTTTGAAGTTACGAAAATGAGTTTCGAGAAATGATTATATTTAATGAATTAGGATAGTAAAGGGGACATCCAACCTGTCATCCACGGTGGTTGCCAAATTTGGTTTAAGACACTTGTACAGATGTTGCTAAAGTGTGTTCCATATAAAATGGATACGATCAATATGAGATGCAAAGAATTTTGTACCTATAGCAAACTAAAACTGTCCTTTGAAGAATTGCCATTGCATAAAATATTATTTGTTTACATCAGATTTTAGTGAAAAATCCTATAAAATCTGTAATAGAGATATCAAAGTTTCCTTTTGACATTTCACACACATCAACTTTTCAACTTGATTTTGTCAAATGACGTACACATGTATTTGCTGCAGCCAGCCTTATTAGGTTGTGTTGATGATGTAGCTGGCACTATCATATCTACTTGAAAGTAATCAAAGTTTATATCATTTTGAAGTCAATACAATATATAATGTTGCAGACATCTTAGTTTCTAGCCAAGCTTCCCTCATCAATTCCTTGCTAGTGAGTCGGACATTTGATTCCATAATAGTTAAGTCCAAAAACCTCTTCAGTCTAGTTAGTTGAAACCAAAGCTTTTTGTCTATTTAGGTATGTAGGGTTTTTAAATGATGATGTTATTTTGCTCTGTATTTACAGTGATGGTCTTTAACAGCCCAGGGATCTTCAGCTAGGTGCCACAACCGCATATTCAGGCGAATCCCTGCCCTTGCTGTATCAATTCCTGTTTTTCGTGATTTATTGTTCACTTTGGTTATTCATTGACTAGTAAAAAATTCGTCCTAGAAATTGTTCCAAGGTAGAAGTGCTGTTGTGGTTCTCATTTTAGTATTATTAGTGTAAATATGGTTTGAATATACTTTTATATACCGGTATGTGAATGATTTTGGTTATGTTTAGGTAGCCTAGTAACTGCCTTCAAGTGGAGAGCAGCATCACCACTGTTTACTATCTATCTGTATATTTAGTTTTACCCATTTTGATTGTGTAGGAAGAATGTTAGCTCTGATTGTACTAGTTTCTTGTGATTGCTATGATTTTACATAGTATATAAGCAAAAATGGGAATAACATGTCCGGAATGATGCAGGCCAATAGTCGCTAGGTGAAAAAGCGTTGAAAGAAGCGTGGAAAGAGCATTATGAATTTACTCAAATTCGAACTCTTTGGAATGCAAAAGGCATGCCAGAGGAAATCCCAGTTGAAGGTCTAGCCAGCTGATCAGTACAGGAATTATCACAAAAACAGTTAGCAGGATGTGTTCTGACAAAGCAGACAGATCATAAGCAATTGTCATTGAGATGCTTTATTCTACATATATTTGGGAAACTTGCAAAGTCAAGGTGTTTGCCCTAATCTGCCAGATAATCTTGAGTGTTAGTACAGAGTGAAATTGACATTATGAACATAGGCAAAGGGGTGCTCTGAACAGAGGCTTGAAGTTAATTAAGCAATTAATAAGGGTGTTAGGGTGCATATTGGAGAGACATATCAGGCAGAGAGTTGAGATTGACGAGATGCAGTGCAGATTTATGTCAGGCCATGGTGGCATTACAGTTGCGGTCTTTGTTTTAAGCCAGCTACAGAAGCTGCTCCTGACTTCAAACAAGCCATTCTACATCACATTCATTAATATAGAGAAGGACAGTAGGTACCTAGTGTGCATGCTTTTAAATCAACAGGACAGTAGTTGGCAATTGTCGCAGTGAGAAGGTTTTTGTTGTTGATGTTCATCGTGGCTCTGTTCTGACTCCACTGCTCTGAATTGTTATCTAAGAGGCTCTAATCAAGGAATTCAGAACAGACTGCACATAGTTGCTGTTGTACAAATATGATCCGGTGATCAAGACGAAGTCCATGGAGGAATTGCTGGTGAAATTGGATGCATGGAAGTATTGGTAGGAGAAGGCTCTTCATGTGAACATAATAATATGAAGTCATATACAAATAAAGTCGGCCCTTGAGCTACAGTGCACCAAATGCCTGTGGCAGTGGCACAACACTACTTAATGATGGAAGATGGAGGTGATAGCACCTGATAAAAACTTGAGATAGGATTTCTGTAACCATATGAACCTTCTCTATGCTAGAGACATCCTCAAGCTGCCTGCAGTCATACATTGCAAATGTACATGGCAGAAACTCCGTAAACTTCTTAACCTAGTGATCATCTGCTGCCCTTGGCTCGAGACAGGTAGTAATAAACATGCATTCATTGTTTTGTTTTTGTTGAGTGTATATTTCAAGTACGTCCTGGATTATGAACAGTTCACTAGCATGATACAGCTATAGATGTATAGATTTATTTAGAAAGAACAGCAAAAATCACCAATAAATAGTTCATTAAAATAATTTCCCATTATAAAAAGATTGGCTATAACATTAATGTATTGCAAAAGACTGCATGCTTGGTGGTCAACCCAATCACGGTTGGCAACTTTGCTTTCCTCTTTAATTGCACGCCGGTGGGTCGGACTTCAGACTCTATGATGGTTCCGACTTAAAGACTTATCTATTGATGAGATGGTAGGGGCCTGATGCTTTGGCTGTTTGTCGGGCCCACAGGGGTTTACATGTTGGATTTCTTTTGCTCCGGTTTTCAGTTTTATTTACTGTTGAGTCGTTATCTTTGCTTTATCTCCTTGTTCTATCTTGATTTATATGTTTTAGGAGATGATGCATTGATAAGTTAGGGGTCTTTCATGCAAACCAAATATCTATGTGTCTTGATCCACATCTGAATTAAGGGTGAGTTTGGCGCGCCCTTAAACTGGTTTAAGCCCTCCAGTAAAATATTTTACTGACCGTTCAAAGGCGGTACTTCTTTTGTGGATCTTTTATGTTTTTGTTCTGTCTTATGTTTGCTATGTCTTTGTGCGCGTCTGTTTATTTGTGCTTTGTGGTCACCTGCTGGGAAAGGGCTGACCTCTTGGCTCTCGTTTGTGGTGTCTAACTGTGAGTTTGTAACTTTCCCATTGGTATCCTGGGTCGGGTGTGGTACTTGATTGCATCGACTCCTGATCTTTACATTTACAGCCTTACTTACTTTCCAATTTGGCGGCCATCTTGGATGCCATGCTTGAATTTACAGTTGAGAAATTTTCAAAATTACATATTATATATAAGTAACGAACATTCATTGCTACTAAAGCAAATTTTACTCATACAAATCTCAATAATATATTAATGTATAAAAAACAAAAAAAAACCATTAAATCATTCTTCTTTGGCAGCCATCTTGCATGCCATATTGTATCAAGGCTCTCTTATAAATTGTTCACAAATAACAAAGTCACATTTTGAGCCTTTCTATGCTTGGAACAACTTGAATTTGATGCACTAATCTGAATTAAGTTCATTCTATGATGTTTTCATAAAGCAAGCTTGATTTAACATATAAAAATGGCGGCCATCTTATAAAATGGCCACCATCTTGGATAATATGCCAATCTACATGTGATTTTAGATAATTACAAATGTTCTATTGTTAAAATTCACACTTACACAAGCTTTCTAGAAAAGTTTATAGCAAAATGATACCCAAATTAACAGGCATTACACGAAAATAGGTCCCCATTTTGAAATTCAAGATGGCGGCCGTCAAGGTGCATTTCTGGCTTGGCACTGACCCTCAGAAATTTTGATAATTACTAATCCGGCCATGTACCAAGTTTCATGCTTTTATCATAAAATGCACGATTTTTTCACATATCTGCCCCACTATCAATGATGTGTAAAATCTTTGTTTCCAAATCAATTTTCAAAAAAATTCATATCACACCGTCTCGCAACCAATGCTCGTCAGACAACCATATGTTTCGAAAATCTATTCCTGGAAAAAATTTAGCCAATGGGCTGTTGTTACAGGAATTGTAACTTTGAAATACGTACAAATCATTGGTAGCAACAAATCATGGTCCTTTATATTTTCTTTTATGCATTCATCACGAAATTGACTTGTTGAATGATGTCATAACATTCCTAAGGGTACATTCATAACTGATCGTTGGTGTCTAGTTACAAAACTGATTGAAAGGTAAGCATCAGAATTCCATAGTCATTGGAATGAAATAAAGGTGATGTTGTTTTCGACATCATTTCTCAAGAGAATGCTGCCAGTGACACTGTACTGTATCGACGTCGAAATAGTATCATGAATTTTAGCAGCATGCTTTAATGCTTTTGTTTTTGCCTAAAAAGGTAACTGAGTATGATCAGGAATACCAAGCCAGTGCAATTTCACATCAGTATGTGCTGGTATCTGTCAGTATTTACCTGTGAAAATGTGCACTTTTTTCGGAGTGACCACGTTGGTGTTCAACAACCCCTAGACGAAAAACGTTCATTAATATATGTTGGGTAAATACAGTTTTCTTTCTGCTAAACAGTGGGATATGTGGTTTCTCAAATTCGATTTGGCAACATATCTAATATTGTAGTACATTTCTTTTAACTGAGTACATACGCATAATGCTCCTTACAAACACCCAAGCCATGATTTGATTTGTATTGTGGTGGACTTTCCTTTATGGAGGGTGGGGCTGTGTTGGGGCTGAAGTAAATCTTCATGTGTTTTTTCTGATGTATTGACCTTGGATATACTTCCAAATGGTGAGTTTCGTTTCCTTGTGTGTTTTCTGTTTGGGGTGGGGTTGAAGTGTTGCACTAAAAAGCATGATTAAAGTACAAACATTACAATAAACACCACCTAAGAAATTAGTAAAACGCTTGGCTAGTTTTATAGGTAGAATCAATTTATTTCATATTAGTGCACATGTGTACTTTGGGAAATCAAATGTCCTAAATAGACAATTTCAGTTAGTTTAGCCCTAAATTCACTGAACGCTTGAGCTCCTTTGCTCAAAGAAAACTTCAAGAGCTAAATGATCAGGGATGCAACTTACCCTTCCAACCGAGCCCATATAGCCAAATGCCTCAAATACAGATCTCTGCAAATGGTATTGAAAAGCTGCTTAAATCGCTAAACCCCCATAAAGCAGCTGGCGGCCCAGAACAATTCAAACCCATAGTTCTACAAACTCTCCATGCAGAACTTGCCCCCATACTGCAAGTGATCTTTAAGAAAAGTAAGTAAGGGTGCAAAGATCAGGAATCGATAAAATCAAGTACCACACCTGACCCAGGATACCAATGGGAAAGTAACAAACTCACAGTAAGACACCACAAATGAGAGCCAAGAGGTCAGCGCTTTCCCAGCAGGTGACCACTGGGCACGTATAAACAGATGCGTACAAAGGCATAGCAAACACAAGACATAAAAAACATAAAAGATCCACAAAAGAAGTATCTTGACTCCGGGAAGCTTCTTCGCATATCCCCCATTTTTAAAAAGGTGAGAAGTCAGACCCTGCAAAACATCGCCCAATATATCTCACAGGTGTTCTATGCAAAGTGCTGGAACAAATAGTCACATCAAACTTGACTAAACACTTGGCTGATTCCAACATACTATTTGAGATGCAGCACAGTTTCAGGGAGAAGAGGTCCTGCATGACACAGTTGGTAATACTACTTGACGAAATTTGTAAAAACATGCAGATGTGGAAACAAACTGATTTGATACTTTTAGGTTTTAGTAAAGTGTTTAATAAGGTTGCACACAAAACTAATTTCAAAATTACAATTTTATGGAATTTAACACTAAATTGGGCTATCATAATTGGGTTAAATACTTTTCGGATTCTCGTTGTGAAGCAGTTGATTTTCTTTACTTTCTCTATATACTGCCAGACCCTCTTTCAAGTATTATCGGCAGGTGTACTTTGTACACTCCGGGTTGCAGGATAAAAGCCTACAAGTGACCATATCTAAATTACTGTAGAGTTATTTAACCTGCACAGGGCGTGACTTTCCCTGCACAAGGGACATCCAGTTAATGGAGGCAATCAATAGGATAGCAGTCTCCACTGGTGCCCACCAGGGCTCAGTCCTTGGACCCATACTCTTCCTAATATATATAAAATGTTCTGGTCAAATCCAGAGTAAGCCTTTTTGTAGATGATATGGCCATATACCTAGCTATTAGCTCTGAAGATGAATAAAATCACACCTCATTTTCAGCTTTCACCCATACTTGAACCATGGGGAAAAAAGATCCACATGATCTTCAACCCGTCCAAATGCCAGGTCCTACATATTACAAGAACCAAATGTCCCATTCAGACCAAATGTATACTTCATGGCGCTTTCCTAAAATCAGTCCCCTCTGCCAAATATTTGGGTATTACAATCTTGGATAACCTTTCTTGGACCTCACATTGGTTCAGTCTCCAAGAAGGCAAACCAAACACTAGGCTTTCTTAAGAGAAACACCAAGGTCCATAATAAGGACCTAAAATCCATAGTATAATACAACTTTAGTGCAACCACAACTGGAATACGCATCAATAGTGTTGTTCGCTCATACAGCAACAGATATGGCTAAACTTGAAGCTGTGCAGTGCAGGTCAGCCCGCTGGGCTACCCGAGACTACCAGCACACCTCCAGCGTGACACAAATGTTACAGGATCTCAATTGGAATACTCCTGAACATCAGCGAATAGATAGTCGACTTACCTTTTAATTTAGTCTATAAGATCACATATAATCTAGTAGCCATACCTACAGCAGACTAGCTGGTCCCTAAAACTAGGCAGTCAAAACACATTCATCTAGTAGCTTATAGACATATCCCCACACTCAAAGTCAGTACACATTCTTTCCCCACACCAACTTCCACTGGAACGTCCCCCAATTTCACATCCTTATCCTACCTACTGTGGCTCAATTCAGTCACGCTGTGTGCCAAGTAGTGCACATCTCACCATAGATATCAAATGTTCTTTTACCTTTCAACTATACTAAACCTGCCCCTTTCATTTCGTGACTTGTATACTATTTCTTAACTTTACTAACTTACTTACTTACCTACTTACCTTCTTTCTTATTTACTTACTTACTAACTATTTACCTCTTTTACTCAGTTAACCCCTTTTTACACTTGCCTACCGAGCCCTGTCTGATGTCCTCTACAGAGGTAAGGAGGTAAAGGAAGAAAGAAAGAAATGTCGTGCAATATTGTTTAGACTTTAGGGGTCTTTCATGCATACCAAATATCTATGTGTCTTGATCCACATCTGAATTAAGGGTGAGGTTGGCGCCGTTAAACCAGTTTAAGCCCCCAGTAAAATATTTTACTAACCGTTCCAAGGCGGTACTTCTTTTGTGGATCTTTTATGTTTTTGTTCTGTCTTTCGTTTGCTGTGTCTTTGTACGCGTCTGTTTATATGTGCTTTGTGGTCACCTGCTGGGAAAGGGCTGACCTCTTGGCTCTAGTTTGTGGTGTCTACTGTGAGTTTGTCACTTTCCCATTGGTATCCTGGGTCAGGTGTGGTACTTGATTGTATCGATTCCTGATCTTTGCATCCTTACTTACTTATTTTAAAACATGTTAAACATGCACGGTTTAGATGTTTGGCAAGTATTCACTAGTCACTAATGATTGATTTGATATGTTTTAACTGTAGCAAATAGTAGGTATAAACTGTGGGTGACATCTTAGTGCATGGGTAGTATAATACTAAAAGATACTGACCTCCGCAGATATGCATGGTTAGCCAGGTGCATGAAAAAACAACCTGAATATAACTGCACCTTGCGTGTTTAGTAAGCCAGCATATTTATGTGTTGCTATAGTTTTCCTTATATCAACATGGGTTTCCATGTATCCGGCTGGCCATGCTAATTTTCTGAGGTTGTTATCTTTTTTCCGCTATACATCCTATGTGCTAAGAGTACTACATCAGTTTTTATCTACAGTAATATCAATTCTAATAACATTTTGTATGCACTGAATTAATGTTATGTTCAATTTTAATAACATTTCATACGCATTGAATTCACTTGTAACCTTAATTTTAAGGGACTCATTTTTCAAATAGCTGATAGGCATTTGGTCTCATCAATTTTGAAATCAATTAAACAGGAAAGCGTATATACAGTTGTATAAGAAATAGGTGGGGTTTTTTTGGTTGATTTAATTCGTCACATTCCAGTCAACAATTTTTCAGTTATGTCTGGACTGGTCTTCATGGGTTGAACCAGTACTAAGCAAGGATTAATGAGTCTTGCTCCAGGAAACAACACAGTGACGCCGGTGAGCATCAAATCCTGCAACCCCTCACTCTAGAGTAGAAATAGGTGGGGCCAAATGATCACATTAAAATACTTTATTCACAACTAGGTATTGGGTATAGTTTTATTCAATGTTAAAATATTGTTATAAATACTTGGTTGTGAGAATTCTAATTAAATAAAGGGAGCATTTTGATTCATGTAAACATTGCATTGTCTTGAAGATCACCAGTCTAATTAGCGCCCTTGTTATTCACTTATAAGAAAGTATCGCATCAAAACTTGCCCAAAACAAAGTTTCACTACTCTACCTAGTCTATGTAGCTGAGCATGATCTGTTAATCATGATGAGACCCTAATTACCGTTTTGATAGCAAGAAGTAGGCTGCCAAAATCCCACTATGAAGACATATTTTTCTTGAGAAAGCTGCAAATCTTAAAGATTCGTTATTAGGATCACATTTCTAGCAAATCTGTGATATTTCAATAATTGAAATACTATGTTCAAATAAGCTTCTCACTCCTTATATACAAACACCATAACAAAGTGCAGTAGAAATCTAGATGCATGTTATTATCACATGACGTCATGTTTGGAAGTGATATGACTCCATGCAATAATTTCGATAAACCACTAGTGTTTTACAGATTTTGTTACGTTACATAAAGTCGTCCATTATAATAGCGTTGCGTAAAAGATGGCACAATCTTGACGTTTTCACACCAAAAATGCTTTTTTCTAATTAAATTAATGTCATGTGATAAATAGAATCTAACATTTGTGCTTATGTATCATTGAATTTATTAACCATGTTATGAAAAAGAGATAAAATGCTACGAAAGTCTAACATTTAATCTCATTTTTACCAACTCGTTTAAAAAATTAATAAAGCTTGAGCACTCACATCAGATCCTCTATGTAATGTTTTAACAACAAACTAAAGACATTCATGGTAGAATAGAATTCTTTTAAGCATCCCAAAACAACTGTTAAATCTAGTTGATTAAGATACATTCTCAATGTTTACCCTCAAAAGTGTTGCTTGACAGGTATATTTTTTTAATATGGACTAATATCAATCATACATAAGTAGTATTTACATTTTCAAAGCTAGCCTTTTATGAATCTTTAGATTTTTTGTAAACGTTCATAGCCTCATGAATTACATATTTTCGATTGACAGCTGCCATACTCACTTGCCTGTGCAATACGCTTTGAAAATCGAAATTATTCGACAGAGGTGACACTGGTGTTGTGATTGACAGCGAGCCACATCTGAGCTGCACATGCAAAACAAGCCTCTTGTTTGTCCCATTGGTTATATGTGTTTAGACTGGCTGTTACTCTTTTCCATTTAACACTCCAAAAATGCGTTTATATGATTACATATTAAATACAAAACTGTTTTTGTTTCTTAAATTATAAATAATGTGTATAAATTAGCTTTTTACAATTTCTTTTTTGAAATGTTCATGGAATCATGAATACGTCATTTCTCTTGCAAAGTAAACGTGAAGCCCAAAGTATTCATGATTCCATGAACATTCCAAAAAAATGAATTAATTTCTTAAATAAACAATGCAGTATAATTAAACAACGAGCTTCCGACAGTGAGGTCATTATATGCTTTGGTACTAAATTTAGTTATTAGAAAATCTCATACAATTATTGAAAGTTATAACGGTTTTGGGATTTACCAAACGTCACTGCCAGAACCTGTTGTGGAATAGTATTATATAACTTTTGGGTCACTGTAAAGGTGTCACTTTTTATTCATATCTAGGCGTGGTTGGGCTATTTTTTATCTGCTCAAGACGGGAAATCAGGTTCTATCTATTTGGTAAAGGGTTAATAAGACGCAAGCATGGTTGCATTTCATGAAAGTCCTGGCCGTATATACACTGAACTCACATGTATTAACCCTTAAAGTGCATATCACAAAAAGTTGTATGTTTCTGTTCTCTGTCAAAACATTTTGAAGCCTCTTTAACAAACAGTGTAGATCAAGATCAGACTGCTCCTATAGGAGCAGTTTGATCTGGGTCCACACTGTTTGCGTCTATACTTATGTTAAACAAAAAACAGACACTTTTAAATGTAATTATTTTGTTGGCGTTTGAGGTTTAACTACTAAGGTTTATGGTACAATGATACAGTTACCTTTGAATAAAATCACACCTCATTTTCAGCTTTCACCCATGTCTGCAGTAGACCAGTCCTATTTATGCATTCATGATGTGCCGCCTTTACAGTAATGAAAAAGTTCAATAATATCAGCAGATCTCTCATATAATTATTGAAAGTTATAACGGTTTTGGGTTTTACCTTACGTCACTGCCATAACCTGTTGTGGAATAGTACCTACCAGAGTGTATCCTGAGTGCCATGGGAGTGCATCAGGAGTGGTATTGGGGGGCATCAGGAGTGCTAAAATGGTAAAAAAATTGCTCAGGGGTCTGTACCTACCAGATATAACAGCTACAGGTTTAGTAGATGTGACAGAAATCGTATGGCAGGAGGTAACGCAAAACAGATGAAATGTATCATATACGTTTAACGTCATTGGATTCTGAAGAATAAAAGAGAGATAGTATGATAACAATATTTGATAACAAGTATAAGCTTTCACAAAAAGTTTGGTCTACGCTTAGCATATATATATATATTATGTGTTTTTTCTGGGCGATTAACGTTTTAAACAAACGGCAATGATAGATTGCGGTGGACCGACTGACAATTAGACAGACAGGCAGAGTTTGCTGCTTTGGCTCACATCCCTCAGAACAGTGGTCAAGCAATATAACCACCTTAGATACCACCCTAAGCTACCCGGGTCGTCGAAAATCACTGCCCATTTTCTTTGTTTTGACCAAAATCAGGGCTTACATTTGTATTACAGAAATCAGTTTTATCTAGGCTAATTTCGTCAAAAAATGTTGATTACGCGAAATCAAGCTGTTTTTTTCTGATTAGCTATACCTTTTCAGCCGTTTCGACTTGGGGACGCCTCTGTTTCAGCCTTTGGCTAATACAATTTAGTCCAAATCGAAAACACGATTTCGGTCAATTTTCCTTATGTAACTTTAGGTTCATTTTAATGTCATTGGTAATCATTTGATCACACGATTACCAAAAGTCGCATGCAATTCTAAAATGGTGGATTTAACCAATTCGGTGCGTTTCTTTGGCTTCGCCGGACGTAAGCCCATTGTAGTCTATAGCCAGCAGGGAACTCAATTGATTGGATCACGAGGCGGTTCAATCGATAGATGCACCACCGGTGTACGCCGATCTTCCCGAATTTCAACCAAGGTGTGGAAGCGGCGAGGCCTGTTTGGCCTCTAAATAGTTCTTACCACAAAGTAAGTACTGTTGCGCCGTTTTCATTGCAGCGGCTTACTACTCATCCCCGGTCATGTGAATGGTGTAAGCCAGAGGCACAGGCCAGACAGCAGCGTACGGCGTTTTGATGCCAAAAAGCTCAGCCAATCATAAGATAGTCTATGCCACATGGGCGTTGACAATAAATGCCATATGGGCGTAGACAATAACCGAGTAAGCATAAAATAGCGGAGTTCTTTCCTATTAGTAAAACCCCGTGCAAATGGCATTTGGCTGATGGGCGATATTAGCTCAGAGATATATGGTTGCCTGCATTTAACGAATAAATTCGATTTTGGTCTGTGCATGAAATCATGTATACTTTGGGTCTCTTGCGACCTGATGAGTTCATGATTCCATGAACATACCAATAATTGAATGTGCATGTATTACTTATATTTACATTTTATATTCTCAGTCAGTATCAATTTTCAATTTTCACCTACAAACTGTAACTTGGCTGGTTTTCCGAATATTTTGAATCAAATCTGACATAACAGAGGTTTTGGAATAACTAAAACGCCGAATTTCTGCGCATAACGTCATGGCGATACGTGTTCAACGTCACACAAAATTCAGTAAACAAACAGCGTTAATGGATGGCGTTGACGTTGGTCCCTCAAAGTAGCGCGTATGTGGCTGTGGCTTAAATCATTCTGTTTATGGAGGTATGAAGGACATCTTAAATAAAAAAGGTTTTTTTAAATACTCGCAGTGGAAATGTAAACATTATATCATGCAAACAACAAAGGCCCAGTCTTCCTTTGTTATTCAGACGTTTCCTTTGTTATTTAGACTTTTACTTTGTTATTCATTTACTGAAAAAAGTGATAGCTTGTTTGCATGGTTTAATTTTTTATCTCGTCTCGACTCTATAATGACCAGGCTGGTTTGAGTGTTACCTGAGCTGGAGTTTCATACTTAACAAGGCACGAAATATCTACCTGCATTAAGGGGCTAATTTGAACTACTCTTAAAATTTGAAAGTTAATTTCAACCTATTTTTACTGAATGATTTATTAGAAAAATAACCGAAGTGTAAAATTCCGGTATCTATTTAACTTTTACCATTGCTATGGTAACATAAAATGGCCATCAAAATGGGCTTAAAATAGAGAAATTGCCACTTTGGACCAAATTGGGGCCTTAGGGAGACGATTAATTTAATAATTAGCTATATAAAAATAATATGTTGTGTGACCTGGTAATTCTTATCATGTGTTAAAATATCTTTCGGTATTTGCTCGTGTTCTATATTGATTTTTCTTTCAAAACTCTCAAATTTGTTCAAAATGGTCACTCCCCTATTTTCAGCCTACTTTGGTGGCCATTTTTGTTACCATTGCAACGGCAAAAGTCAAATAAATACTATACTTTTATACTTAGGCTATTGTTCTAATAAAGCAATTAAAAGAAATTAGTGAAAAGCAACTTTTATTTTTTGGTCTTATGGGTATGGTAAAATAGCCCCTTAATGCACGCAGCTCTTTTACCGTGCTAATAAATTTTAAAATGCCAACACGTGCTTGTCTGATATCTGATGAAGTCTGCTGTAGTAGGTTTATGTGGTGTCCTGGGTCAGGTGTGGTGCATGATTGTATCGATTCCAGATATTTATCATCTTTCTTACTTTAATGGCGAATAACTTTCATTCATTGAAAAGACATGAATACTGTGTTTTAGAAAGAAACAGATTAACGTATATAAAAACATTGAATTAGCTCGCTACATGTATACCTGCAATTGTACAGTAAAATCATTCTTAAGAGGACCCAAAAATATGTTTTGTTTTCAAGACCAATAATCGCTTAATGCCGGTTATAAGCATTGCAGAATGCTCCAACATTCTGCAATACTGCAGACCTGTACTAAGCTACCACCTGTCTTTAAGACTTTTGTTTTGTCTATTTTTAGAGGTCGCTAATAACAGGTATCATTGCATTCTACTTACTGTAAAAGAAACAGGCAATGTAAAGGAGACACTGTCTTCATTCACTGTTACTTGAGTTCCCGCTTGAGTTGCAACAATAATAGCTTGGGCTGTCGCTGTAAAGAAGCAAACATACCAATTGAGCCAGTCAATAAGATCAATTGAAGTAAGAAAGAAGGCAACGCTCTGGAATCGATACAACTAAGCACAACACCTGACCAAAGATACCACACGAGAAAGTGACAAAAACACAACAAAACATCACATACAAGAAAGCCAAGAGGTCAGGCCATTCCCGGCAGGTGACCTCAAGGCAGCAATGAACAGACAATAAAACATGGCAAACACAAATCATAAATATCCCCATAAGAAGCACCACCTCCAAACGGTCAGTAAATATACTTTTAATGAAGGGCTTCAACTAGATACACAACGCTTACCTAAACCTTAATTCAGGTGTGGACCAATGCATATATACTAGCCTAATGTTCTAACTACCCACCTGCATTTTCTTAACTTTCTTCAAAATGTAAAATGACAAGACTACTCGTTTTGAATCTTGGAATAGCCAGACATGTTGTGTACCCTAGACAGTAAAGATATCGATAAAATGTTGAACAGTACACGCAGGATGCCCATTTGAATAGCGGGACAACCATTTTTAAAATTCGCATTTTGGCACAATTTGTGAGTCATGGCTTTTTGAATTATCTTTCTTTCATACGCAAAACGTTTTCCCTTCACAATTCAAACTCATATTGAACACTGAAACGCTAAAATGAACACTCCCCTTGTATGAGGCTCGTTGCTATTGGCCAAAGTGTCAAAAATTATCCCACCACCCAATGCAAATTATTGTGATTTTTATTTTTGCAATTGTGGGGGTACGTATGTTCGGCAAAACCTCCCGGATACAATTTAATGAATTTCGCTTAGCCGTTTTCTGGTATCGTTTTTAGACTGGACTATTTTGGAATGCAAATGAAACAGATATAGTGCTTAAATTTTTTAAGAAAATCGTTAAAAACTTACGTGGCCGGTTATAACTTTTGACTAGTGTATATCTTTCTTTTGAGTTATCTGTGCTTTCATTAAAACACAAAATTAGTCTGGCAAACAGTTTGTAATGGGAAATTCCATGAAAAGCACGGTGAAGTTTGCAAAAAAGGGAAATGAACGTGAAAATACCACTCTAGTTGTGTTAGTATTCAGGTGATCAGGGCTAATTTGAACCTTAAAGCAGCAATCCCATATCATAGGGTTAGACTGGATCTTTACAATTTCTAATCTCAGATTAAGGCCTTGTGGTTGCATTTATGACAACAAAACCGTGTAATTCAGTTTTCTTATGAATAATTATTTGGACTTTAATATGAAATGAACAGAATTAATATATCACTCATCGATACCCATAGTATAAATCTTATATGGGAAATGCAGTGGTGTTACCGCCCAACTGGAAATAACCTCCCAACTTTGAGTATTTGGCTGTTCCCAGTTTGGACGCCCCATTTTAAAATTGGAAATCCCTATTTCCCTGTTTACGAGTGGAGTGCATTAAAAAGCGGTTCAATGTCCAAGAGCTTTTTATAAATTTGAGAATAGGAAGAGTTGAAAACAACCTAAATTGCCAGTGCAATATTCGCAGTGGCAAGCTATGTACGTATCAATGCATGACAGATAAAGAGAAAAAAATGTGGGGGAGGGTGTATAACTACAAGTTGGCATTGCTGCGCATTGAACATGACAGATAGTGTGTAATTGTGTTTTTGACTTAGTTTCGACCGAACCTTTCTAATTCCACTATGAATTATTGTACCTGCATATTTCCCATACCAACAAAAGATCCCTGATTGCTAAGCTGTTTAAATTTCCTGGTAAATGTCTTGATCTACCATCATTCTACAAATATGGGACAGAGAAAAAAAGAAGTGGTACAAACATTTGAAACAGCAACAATGACATGTAGGTTCTGGTATTTTGTTTTTCTGGTATACATAGTACCAGAACCTACATGCCAATGTGAGGTTTTGTAAGTTCGTTCTAAAATAATATTGTGCAAACTACAAAAATAATCTTACCAGGTCTCAAGCTACAAGTGAGATTTGTTTTCTTGTTTTTTAGCAAAAACATATGCAATATGGCCTATTTACCTTTAACACAGCCTTTTACCTGTGCTATTTACAGTAGTTTCTCGCAGGCTACTTGTTCAATATGTTAAAAGTGAGAAGTCAGGGATTGTCCTAGGCTTGATTTGGGCCGAACTCCAGCCCATCCACATTTTCAAACAAGA
This sequence comes from Loripinus fragilis, assembly GCA_964019695.1. Taxonomy (NCBI): domain Eukaryota; kingdom Metazoa; phylum Mollusca; class Bivalvia; order Lucinida; family Lucinidae; genus Loripinus; species Loripinus fragilis. The sequence goes on from OZ026530.1 coordinate 12,208,375, forward strand.
GTGAAAATGTCCTAAAATAGTGTATATCATTCCCAAGTGTTTAGTTCTACATTTTAGTGAAAATATTTTGAAAATCAGAACATAATTAGCAAAGTTACAGATGCATAAACATTTGCATAAAGTTGTAAATGAACGCATGATTTAGAATGGATTATTAAAGCAGCAAGTATGTTACCGTTTACACTTCTCATTTCTTGAATGGTTTTTACTCCATTTAAGTTGGTGGTCCAGTTCTTTTAAACTGCATCAAAATTTCTCAATTTAGATGGTCCTAACGTGTTTTCTTTAGCTCTGACTATCTGTGAGTCATGAGCCCTTTTCTTTGTTTCATCATGGTGTGTTAATTTGATTGGAGTGTTTCTCCATGATGATACATTGCATTAGTAAGATAGCCTCCATGCGAGCTGAACATTTCTTGTACTTCAACAAGAGCAGAATCTAGGGCGAAGATTTGGTACAAGTAAAATGCATTTAAGCCCCCCCCCCCGGTGGCTTAGGCTGCTGTCTGTTCTAAGGCGGAGGTTCTGTTGTTGTTGACTTTTTGTTTATTGTTACCTTCATTGTGGGAGTCTGCAATTGTTCTATGTTTTGTTGTATGTTACTTTTTGTCCGTTCTAGTATTGCAATCATCTTGATGGGGAAGAGAGAGAGCTGGTTGCTTTGCTTAATTTGTCTTCCTGGTGTCTCGTGATGGTTGAGTGGCTCTTCCTCTCTGTGCCAAGGGGTTGTCTGCAGTTTGTGATTGTGGTTTTCCTGATCATACTCATTTACTATTTTTTCTCCAAAATTCAAAATTCCCCTTACCCTGACTTCAAAAAGATATGAAAATTCCTGGAAGCAAAGGATCACCATTTCTCAGAAATTGATATACACATAAAAGAGATCATTGAAATAAAAGCAGGTCAAAATACCCCAAGTCAAAATCTGCTGATGCGAACTACTACTAAATTCCTGCAAAATGTTGGAAACTACCACGATAGCATTTTAACTACCATGATGAGCTGGAAACTACCACACAGGACGAACAGAGCATGCATCGTTTACAAGTAAACGCTCAGATTTTTTTTCTGCGTAGGAACGTTTATTGAGGGTCTTTTTATCATTTTCATCGTCAAATGATATCAAATTCCATTTAATATGACAGATACGGGCTTCAAACTTTGGATGTGTTGGTCCAATGCTCAGGGGGGAAACACAAATCTAAAGAAAGAAAATAACTCTTCATACAAAATTTTGAGCTAGAGGAGACGCTGAGACATATTTTCACGGAACCACATTGTCAGATTTCATCAGTGTTCCTTCTTAGTTGTAAAATAAAACAAAAATGAAAGCGACACCAACCTTTCTTTATCCAATTTTCGGCCTGGAAACTACCACGACGTGTCCCAGAGGTGACTTGGGAACAAAATTACGTTGACACATTTTCGTGGTAGTTCCTAGGTTTACCATCCGTGGCAACGTTAAATACTTTGTTTATGTTTCCCACCACGGTATGACGTTAAAGTCTTTATAGTCCGGCAGTATTCAGGCGACTTTTAGGGGGACCTGGAACTTGATTTTAAACTTTTTTCTTTGTTGATTCTGGTAGTGCATACATTGTCCTTGAAAAATCCGAGTAATGCCACTCTGGCATCATTGAGCATTTCGATATATCCAAGATGGCGTCCAAGATGGAGGACAATTATAAGAGAAAAATTGTTTGATAAGGTAAATAATGTCTCAAGCCCATTTTCTTTCTTAAATTGTTGCTATGAAGTTGGAATCTTACTAAACACACTAGCTTGTAACCATATAAAATAAGAATGCGGACAAGATGGCCGCCAAGATGGCAGTTTATCACAAAAAGTATAAGGAAATCTTCCCTGAGACCGACAAAGTCCAGGGATTTGCATGCAAAATGCTTATTTTACTGATTCTTGAATTGCACACATCATCCTTGTGATCCCAGTGATGCTATTACTCAGCATTTGACGTATTCAAGATGGCGTCCAAGATCGTAGCCAACAAATTTTTCAAACCTGTGGGAGCGGCACCCTACATGTAGGCATAATGATGGATTTGTAACAGACCAGATTCCTTTACAAACACACATATCTGAATAAACAAACCTGGTATGCGTGTATATTAGAGTTGCTCTGTAAATGCAGGCATATCTGAGAATGGCACCAGGGCCCAAAATTACAATGCTTCCTTAAAGTTAAGGAAGACTTAAGTTAAGTATTGATTAAAATAACGTTTCAAACTTATTAAAATCAAAATAGTTTCGTTTTTTTCTGTGGATCACAATGGTGTCTTTGACCATACGTACTGCATCGTTCCTGGCAATTTATTAAGCATTTAATGTAACATTTTGAAATATCAATACTTCGCTTAAGTCATCCTTAACTTTAAGAAGCATTGTAATTTTGGGCCCAGTTCAGCAAACATGTCTGATGTGATGACACCTCTGTACACGTAGCACCATATTTGTAGCCATCCTTCTATCTGCACTCAACTAGTAAAAATGTTGGTTGCAGTGGCAACTGACCAGCAGACATGGCCTATAGTGAGGCACCGCACCAATGGGCATGGTTGATAATGAGAGACCACACCAGAAGGCGTGGCCTATAGTTAGACAACACACCAGAAGGCATGGCTGATAATGAGGCATCAAACCAGAAGGCATGGTCTATATTGAGGCTTCACACCAGCAGGCACGGCTGATAGTGAGACACCATACACGCAGGTATGGCAAATAGAGATACACAACACCAGCAAGCATGCAGAAATGAGTGGTAAAAGATTGAGAGGCATACTGATAGAGTGGTAAAAGATCGTCAGGCATATTGATTGAGTGGCAACGGTCCAGCAAGCACCCATCTTGCACATCACTCAACCAGTTGGCATGTTTGAACAGCAGTGGTGTTTGTGGAAGTTACACAAGGCCAGAATACATATTAGTTGCAGCTGCAGCAATATAGCAATGGAGTCTCACTTAACCAGCATGCATATATCTTGCATTGACAACGTAGCAATAGTCTTGCCTACTAAAGTTTCACAGTTTAAGTTGGCATGTCTGATAGAGGGCATCGGTTGAGTAGCTTTTCTCTTTGATTTTCAAAGGAGACATGTCTGATTGAATGGTATCAAGTTCTCAGGCATATCTATTGAAGTCTTACCATGTATTGCCACCAGGCCATCACATCAGACATTCTTACTAACACGCATGCAAATTATGTGGTACTGAAACAGCACACATGTATGCCTGTTGCCGAGACACAGGATCTGCAGGCATGTGTGTTTGTTAAATCACACCAGCAATAATGTATGTTACAATTGCACCCGACTAACAGGAATGCTGGGTACTCATGCGTTGGATCAGTGTGCATGTCTGTTATACTTGTACCAGACCAGCAACCCAGCCATTATTTCCACAGGGTCAGTAGACATCTTTACCATTTCCATGTTTGATTTTAGCACACATGTCTGAAACAAAGACTCCACTTCAGCAGTTATATATGTAACAGCTTCACAAGACTATCAGGCCTGTTTCGGTACCCATGTCTTTAAATTTGCTCTGAAACAGCAGGCATGTTTGTGACAGTTGCACCCTGCCATTTTGCACATCGAATACAAGCATGCATTTCTGTAAGATTTGCAAACACATTTGTAGTTGTGGGGCTTTGCCAGCAGGTTTGTCTGTTACACTTGCTTAGGACCCGCAGTTATGTCTTCTATGCTTGTACCCGACCAATGGGCTGTTAAGCACAATTGCACCAGACCATCAGGCATGTATGTTACAGTAGCACCTGACCAGCAGTCATGTCTTTGTATGTTGCATACAATCAGCATGCATGCCTCTTACAGTTTCATCTTATCAGCATCCATGAATGTTATATTTGCATCCAGCCATCAGCCATGTCTGTAACAATTGCATCCGACCATTTTTCATGTCTTTAACAGTTGCACCTAACCAGCAGTCATGTCTGTTAAACTTGTACCTACACGCATGCATGACTGAAAAACTTGCACCAGACCAGTACTAGTATTCATATTTGTTATAGAATTATCAAACCATCTGTGCTGTCTGTTGCACTTGCACCAGACTAGTATAGTAGTAATTGTTGTTACAACTGCACCCGACCAACATACCTGTATTTTACAGTTTATCCTAAGCAGCAGGAATGTTTTTAATGGTTACACCCAACCAGCAGTCATGATGGTAATTATCATCTGCAGCATGCAGATATATCTCTTACTCGATGGTTTGTTGATTCACTGCACTCCATACGTAAACAGTATTTTCCCTCTTTTTTGGTAATTTTAATTTTTAGCAATCCATCCATAAACTACTTTCAAGCTGATTTTTCCCGCATATTGATTAAAAAATAAGGTGTGTACTTCGAGAAAGCACGCTGTCACAGAGTTTTCGGTGATATCCTTCGTTCAGCATTCCCTGTCACTTCATTATTCTTGACAGAATGTTTGCCCAAAGTAGGATCTTTTATGAGAATAATATGATATTAAGGTTCGTATTATCAGATCCAGCCAAAAGTAGTCTTGAAAGTAGTGCATGGATACGATTACCAAACAAAGACACACAAAAAACATTACCATGATGAAAAAATAAGTGTGTTATTTTTTCAGTGCAGTGTATAATAAAAACCCATGTGATTCCACAATATACATCCTGCTATTTCTGCCATCTTGGACGACATCTTGGATATTTTACAACGCTGAAACACAACAATCATGCCAGTCATATTCGCCAAATGCAACTTCAGAAAAAAGGTTATTAACTGTGATTCTGATATCAAGTGGGGTTTTGCTTTAAAATGGCGGCCATCTTGGACACCATTGTAAATAGTTCAACCTTCTGAATTAAACAATGTTCCATTTTAATCATTTGTATCATTTAGACTCTAAAAAGCCATACAAAGTCAACATTAAAATGCATTTCATTGCGTTTTTTGGTCAGATAGGTCTTAAGGGACTAAATGACGGCCATCTTAGACGCCATCTTTAATATTTTAACCTTCTGAATCGAATAAATGTTCCATTTTAATTGTCTGTATCATTTAGCCTCTAAACATCCATAAAAAGTCAAAATTAGAGCTCTTGTTATCGAACCTGTTGGTCAGATAGGTGTTAGGAGCATAATTGACGGACATCTTGGATGCCATCTTTAACTTTTCAAAACGCTCAATGATGCCAGAGTGGTGGCATCAGTTGGATTCATCATCTACAAGGTCTGAGCAACAAGAATCCGTGAAGAAAAAAACTTTAAAACTAAGTTCCAGGTCATTCTTGTTTTCTACCGGACAAATAAATTTAATAATGTCAAAACAACATAGCGATTCAAATCCTGCTGAAGATCTAATGTTTTAGTGAAAGGGCTACTAGATTAAAATGTGTTAAAATGTTTTTTTCATTCTTTTATTCTTATATCTATACCAATACAGTGATACTTTTTTATTTCTATATATGGAGGAATATAGTGAATCAACTGAGCCGATAGATGCTGTAAATGATTTGCCTCTAGAGAGATTCGGACCCACGACCTCGACAACACCGCCTACCATTACACCAGACATCGACGTTACCAACTGCGCCACTGAGAGATCCCCATAAAAGGATGTTCAAGTAGCGCTGATATTGACGACGACCAATGCAGTACACGTCGTATATTTGTTCCTTTTCAATGCATGACATCTATGTCGTTCGCAAGTGAAAGCCTGATGGATCTACAATTGAAACTAGGTAAATATCAGAAGTGCGAAAAAATATTTTTACAAACATCATTGCTTTCAAGCTACACAGAATCAGAAACTGCTGCAGATTCACAAAGTAGATAAGTACTGGAGGATATAATGAATCAACTGAGCCGATAGATGCTGTTAACTTTTTGCCTCTAGCAAGTTTTGAACCCACGACCTCGACAACACCGCCTAGCACTACACCAGACATCAACGCTACCAACTGCACCACTGAGGCATCCCCAAAAGAGGATGTTTAAGTATCGCTGATATTGACGACGACCAATGCAGTACACGTCGTATATTGGTTTCTTTTTCAATACATGGCATCTATGTCGTTCGCAAGTGAAAGCCTGATGGATCCAAGGATACATGTGAAAATAGATAAATATCAGAAGTGCAGAAATATAATTTCACAAACATCATTTCTTTCGAGCTACACAGGATCAGAAACTGATGCAGATCCACAAAGTAGATACATATGGATGGATATAATGAATTTTATGCGCCGATAGATGCTGTAAATATTTACCTCTAGCGAGATTCGAACCCAGGACCTCGACAACACCGCCTAGCAATACACCAGACATCGACGCTACCAGCTGCGCCACTGATACATCCCCAAAAAAGGATGTTCAAGTAGCGCTGATATTGACGACGACCAATGCAGTACACGTCGTTTATTGGTATACGGGATTCCCCTTTGACATATAGACTATATGGTCTACACTGTTTGTTAAGGTAAAAAAGATAGTCAGACCAAAAATTGCAATTTTTTTAACAGTTATTATCTGACATCTCTAGATATGTACCATTAATGAAGTATCCCAAGTTTATTATAACAAATCAAAAGGAAGAATCCATTAATATTAATAGGGCTAAAGGCCTGTAAATAAATAAACATTTATACCTCCAGTAACAGGCATAGTCGGCAGTCTGTATAAATTGGTTCCAACTTCTCCCAGTACTTCGTCCGGGTATGCAACATAAGAATCTGTATATCCGCCGGTTTTTACCGAGTTTACCCGAACAGCTATTATGTCCTCTATTCCCTCTATCTCTATGCCTTTTACCTCAACTGGATACGAGGCTGCAGTGCCTGTTGGCTGGTATTCAGTAGGTAATATTACTTGTATCTGAAACAGAACAGTCCAACTATGACTTACTGTGATTAAATAGAGGATCTTACATGAGTGCTCATGTTTGATTGAATTTATTAAGCGAGTTGATTAAAAGAGATAAAATACGAGGCTTGCCGAGCATTTTATCTCTTTTTCGCAACGAGTTTAATAAATTCAGTAATCGGGAGCACGAATGTTAGACTCTATTGTCATATGACATTAAGATTACTTTGAAATCTCATTCTGGCGTAAAAAAAGTTATAATTGTGTCATTATGTAGGCAAGGTTGTTATGGACGTCATAACGTTTCCCGTAAATTTGTAAACCACTAGTGGTTTATAGATTTCATTGCATGGCGTTATTTCACTCCAAGACGCAACTTCATGTGATAATGAAAGGAACAGTGAAGGAAAATCTAACCTATGCAACAGGCATTGAGATGAATCGGAACTGCCTCGGTCGATTCTGTAGAATTCCGTGGAATCAGACCTGCGATGTGCATCGAGGATCTACTTTGAGGTAGCATTCCACAAAATATTCATGAGGTGTGGCCACGCCTTAAACGGGTATTAAGCTAATCGTCAGAAGAAAATTCCAGTGAATCTTTATATTGATCATAAACCTTTGTTTTACAAGACGGTGATAAAATACCAGATATAATAAATCAAAATCAAGATTTTTTGAACAATTCATGCCGGAAGCAGAAGAAAACTATATTGATTTTTAGGTCACCACCTATGATAAATATCACCTATTTATTTGCTTTAAGACTACTGGGTTTCCACAGTTATTAATAGACTATTTGTTTGGGAGATGGGAAACCCCCCATCTTAACAAAAGAAATAAAAAATGGAGAAATTCTATATGTGAATACTTAGGAAGGACTGGATATTTTACTCGCTATTTTGCATTGTTGGCAATGGAGAAATATTTAGTCGAAAGCCTCCTAGATAATGTGACGCTGACGTTATATAACGTCAAGCTAACGTAACAGAAACCATGCAAATACAATAACAAGTGCGATTGCAGCAAACAAACGACTGTAACTAAAGTTTGTGTTTTTTTTCAATAAACTATCGCTATACAGATATTTTATTGAAAAATACATTTAAGTCATTTATTCTGCTGATTAAACTTTTGGGGTATTCATAATTGAACCCACGTGCTACAGAACTAATTTTCCTTACGCCAGTTCTGGCTAACAAAATTGAGCTTTTTCATACACAGTTTTCTGCGTAAGGTGTTTTACGTACACCGCAGGCTTGATTTGATTCTCGAGTTGTGCCTGACTTTCCTGATTGGCATTGAGATGAGATAAATCATGCAAACGGAGTGATGAAAGCTGTAAATTCTTTTTAGAGACCAGAAATTCCTAAACGGGTACTTAAGTAAATAGTGATGACTGAGATGAAATGCCACACAAGGTGGCATATCATCAAGGTCTGTGCACGTTTTATTTTAATTATTATACAATTAATGACTTGAATGAGGTAGACATTAGGATTTTTCTACCAGAAAAAGTGATAATTCACCGAGGCGACTAGGCCGAGGTGAATATCACTTTTTAGGATAGATAAATCCTCATCTCTACCGAAATAGAATTCAAATACTGTTTTGTTATATGCCCTTTCAACTAAAAATGAAAATTTTTAACTTTCATTTTGTTATTGAAGTCAACCTTAGGACTTTCTCACAAGTTTTATCAACTGTTATTAAAATATTTTGATGTAGTATTTTGCATTTTAAATGTATATTATTTTTTTAAATGTGGAGTGTAAAATTTAATCATTATTTTTTTTTGTATTTTGTTTATTGAAACAAAGATAAATGGACAAACACAACAAAACAAAACAGTTGTTAAAATTCATGAAAGTCTCTAGTTTACCTGTTGGGATGTGAAAAAAATGGTGTCAATTTCATGCAGCACAATGCCAGTTTTATACTCATTGTGCTATTGTTTAGCTCTCCAGAGGGTAATATAAGAAAAGTGTTTAAAATATTAACTTTTGGAAACTAGTTTGAGCTAGTTTTTATTCAATATTAACTTGTAGGCCAGTTTAGACCGGTTTTCATAGAGATTTATAAAGACAAGTTGAGCCAATTAGGAAACAGGATATTCTCCAGTCATGTAACAAAGCCTATGAACTTTTGATACAAAAATGGACCTAATTGACTTTGTTATGTATAGATATATGGAATATGTTCTTAAAATGGTATCCTTTGGAAGCAAAGACTGCACCAAAGAACTGAAACAAGAGTGTGCATATTTCCTAGGCCAGACTAGCTAGTTTCTGTCAGTAAGGCTTCATCAGTGACCCTCTAATAGCTTCAAAGTTCCACAATGAAACCCATGATCCCAAAGGACAAGAAAATAAAATCTACACTGTGGAAGTTGCATTGGTAGGAGAAGGATTAAAACGCTTTTAAAAAAAAACCTTGAGACCACCTTGGTGCGTATTTTCCATCTATGAAGGTACCTGATGCTAGGGAAATAGAGAATACTAGGTGAGTGTCTTTTGATATCAAGTTTACCAGGCAAGGCTTTGAGAACGCTTGTTGACATCGCGAGGCTTGCTGAGCGATTCAACATACGTTCTCAAAGCCGAGCCTGGTAAACTTGATATCAAAAGACGCGAACCTGGTATTCTATTTATCAGTTTTAACGTTGTTGAACACTCTTCAACCTAGCGATTATGACGTAATGTTTTATTATTGTGTTGATTCAGCGTCATAAGCGACGTCATTCAAAAAGTGCAACGTCATCATGACCTGATAGAGGTAACATGCCGTGAGATAGGAAACGTTTATTAGGTTATGTTGAAACAATTCAGTTAATATTAGCGGTGACTGATAATATGTAATATGACCCAACCTAGATGTTCCATGACTATCATTATTATTATTGTTATTGACAGTACGGTATGCTCAAAATTACACCACTTTAAAACTATTGACATACCCCACCCACCATGATTACTATAGTCAAACAAGAAAATTCAACGTCTTTGGCCTTTGAAAGTTTCAATTTTTTACGTCCGATTTTATTGGAAGAGGCTAAGGGCATACACAAATGACAGATTATGCATAAATTACGCTTGTATCACGTGTCTTTTGTATTGTACAAGTGACGGTTATGTAATATTTTAAGATGTTCTGGATCACATGACAGCAGATCTCCTGTCATGAATTACATCAAAAAGTTTTCCCCACATGACTGCCAGTGTATGTAGTCAATATCAGTAATGAAAGCGTGCCTAAATGTTACTTATGGAGATGTTTCTAAAAAGGAGCTATAAATTGATGTTCAAATTTGACGTTTATTTTCGAAACATTGAAGTTATCAATTACTTTTAATTAGAAAAAGTCTATAAACTCTTTTGGTGATATGGTATAATACACGCCACAGTTTAAACATAAAAAATAATCAAAAAGCTTCATTTAACTGTGCAGAAAGGTGCAGGATGCTGTATAAACCCACGTGACGTCATCAGCAGCGTCACGTGATAGAGCAGTCAAATTAATGACTGATTCATATCAATTCTGGGTTGCACATTAAAACCTGCGAGTAACTTTTCAATCACATATATGGTTTGCAAAAGTTTGAAAAGTGCAAAAATATGGTGATGCGTTTTCAAAGTCCTCTAGTATATTATTATTATTATTATTATTATTATTATTATTATTATTATTGTTTGAGGGATTATATGTACATGCTACTTTGTTACTACACGTAAAGATAGAATGAATAAAAATTCGTTATCTGAATACAGTGCGAGCGTAGCTTGGCTAAATGTACTGTCGTACCAACCAAGAGTGACAGTGACGTAATATTTTGTTTACAAATATTTGTTAAGTAAAACATGTATTTGTATAGGTCAACATGATTAAACTGGCACTCATTAATCTTCGACATCATTCGGTAACGTTCGGAGCGTATTTGCTATTTTAATGGATTAATGTATGCAACAAGTATCTTTCAGCATGTTATTCTGTCACTAAGATGGTACGCTCATAATCCGGATTGCGAGGGTTCGATTCCAACTGGATAAGGTTATTTTAACATCATTCCAAATATACACTTCTTTTTAAAGTATGATGTTGTGCTATGCCATAGTAAGTTATTGTGTATGTTATATTTGATGGCTTGTTATATATACGTTTATTTTTGTTTTTAATTCCATGATTTTTCAGCTCACCTGAGCTGAAGGCTCATGCTTGAGATAATAGTATACCAGTCCCTCCGTACGTCCACAATTTCAAACATCTTCTCCTCTGAAACCACTGGGCCAATTGAACTCAAATTTCATATGGAGACTCCTTTGGACGCGGTAACGAAAGTTTGTTCAAATGGTTATGGCCACATGACCAAGATGGCCCCCTACACCATATATGGTAAGAACCTTTAAAAAATCTTCTTCTCCAGAACCAGAAGGTCGATGACCTTTGGACTTTAAATGTATCATTTGGGTTGTAGGGCCTTCAAAGTTTGTTCAAATGATGATCCTAGGTTGACCTTGACCTACTTAACGACAAGATCAAATAATTTGCTTCCTTATACATTTAAATGTAAAATTTCTGAAAAGTTGATTTTTTTAAACTGTGGAAGCCTTAGTCATTATTCTCACTTGATTTATTTAACCAAATGAGACAATAGCTATAAATACAGCTGCTTTCCAAAATTTTTATAGATAGCGATTTTTGTCATAATTATTTACATACCCTATACCAGTTTGAGTGTTTGTAATAAACTTATGCTTTGTTTGAGATATGATTTATTTCTGCTCCTGATACCCGACATATCAAGTTATAGTGAGTAAAAATATGGCTTGTTTTTGCAGATGTTTTGTATCAAGTTTTAACTTCTAAAAAAGTTGATCATATTTTTAGCAAATCAAAGTTGCTTATCAAAACTCTATTTCAAAATATGAGATAATAAGGAGCCCTGCAAAGAAATCTGTGGTGGTTATCTATAAAGTCATGTATACGGTGCATTGTGAAAAAAACTTTAAAAATTGAAGCTGTAGAGTATATCAACAATGAATAACTTGATTGACTTTGGTGTATTTGCACTAGTAGGTTGCACAAATTATATAATGTTACATAATTACTTTTAAAAGATATTTTAAGGGCAGTTTGGGTGTTCTGATTTGATGCTACATTGTAAGAGCCCAATTATTAGGAGAAATGTCAAAAGGATAGTACATTACAGCCAAACAGTTAAATGGGCCAAGAGGGTTTGAAATTGTAATACAATGGGGACAATGGCATCTTTTCAGACGAATCCACACTCTTAACCTATTCATTTTGCAAACCTATACCCATCTGGTGTCTGAAACACGAACAAATTTAGCCACATTACATTGATGGATGGATAAAAATCCAATGGAGTCATATTGAGGAGGACTATCTCATAGCTTTTAATTGGTCTCTCAACTTAAGCTTGTTAATGAAACACTCACCAGTAAGGCATATCAGGATAATATCAAAAGCGATATAAGACTCTAATATGAATGCACTATACCCCAAGCATTCAACAAGATAACGCACCTTGCAACAGCTCTTTAAAACATTCACACGTGATTCCTATTGGAGTTTAATATCGCTTTTGAAATTATCCTAATATGCCTTACTGGTGATTGTTTCGTTAACAAGCTTAAGTTAAGAGACACCTTTAAAAAGTACGTGATAGTCGCCTCAAAACGACTCAAAACGATTTTCATCCATCCATCAATGTAATGTGGATAAATTTGTTCGTGTTTCAGACGCCAGATGGGAATAGGTTTGCAAAATGAATAGGTTAAGAGTGCGGATTCGTCTGAAAAGATGCCATTGTCCCCATTTTATTACAATTTCAAACCCAATTTCAAATTTGCAAAAGAAAAAGGTTTAGAGTGTTACATCTGGAAAGATGACATTTTCCCAATCTTAATAGAATTCCAAACCCTCTTGGCCCATTTAACTGTTTGGCAGTACTGTACTTTCCTCTTGGCCTTTCTCCTAATCATTGGGCTCTTACTATGTAGCATCAAATCTAAACACCCAAAATGCACTTAAAATATCTTTTAAAAGTAATTATGTAAAAATTATATGATGTGTGTAACCTACTACTGCACATACACCAAAGTCAATCAAGTGATTCATTGTTCATACACTCTATAGCTTCAATTCTAAATTTTTTTCACAATGCACCGTATACATGACTTCATAGATTCCCATCACAATTTTTTTTGATGCTCTCCTTATTATCTCATAATTCGAAATAGAGTTTTGATAAGCAACTTTGATTTGCTAAAAATATGATCAACTTTTTTAGAAGTGAATACTTGATACAAAACATGTGCAAAAACAAGCCATATATTTACTCACTATAACTACATATGTCGTGCATATAGAAGCAGAAATAAATCATATCTCACACAAAGCACAAGTTAATTACAAACACTCAAACAGGTATAGGGTATGTTAATAGTTATGACAAAAATCGCTATCTATAAAAATTTTGGAAAGCAGTTGTATGTTCCAAAGGTCAAGGTTCAATATCAATATATTAAAACATAGTTTTTCTCAGTAACCGTTGGCCCAATTGAACTCAAATTTCGTTTGAAGAATTCTTATGATAGGTTAGCAAAAATGTATGCAAAATAATTTGGTCACATGACCAAGATGGCCGCGACCTACATATATGGTAAAAACCCTTAAAGAATCTTCTTCTCCGGTACCAGAAGGCTGATGACCTTGGGACTTTGTATGTAGCATTTAGGATGTAGGGCCTACTAAAATTGTGCAAAAGATGATCCTAGGTTGACCTTGATCTACTTAACGTCAAAGTCAAATTTGCTTCCTAATGCATTTAAATGGGAAAATTTCTGAAAAGTTGATTGTTTTTAAAAACTGTGGTAGCCTTAGTCATTATTCTCACTTGATATATTTAACTAATGAGACAATGGCTATAAATATGTTCCAAAGGTCGAATTTGACCTTAGTTTTTTCAGCTTAGGTCGCTCATATTGGAGTCGCATCAATATATTTAAACATAGTTTTCTCACAAATCTTTGGCCCAATTGAACTCATATTCCATTTGAAGACTCCTTATGATAAGTAAACGAAACTGTATGCAAAACACTTTGGTCACATGACCAAGATGACCGCCACGCCCATATATGGTAAATACCATTAAAAATCTTCTCCAGAACCAGAACCCTGTGATATTGGGACTCGTTATGTAGTATTGGGTATGTAGGGCCTTCCAAGTTTGTTCAAATGATGATCCTAAGTTGACCATGACCTACTTAAGGTCAAGGTCAAATTTGCTTCCTTTTGCGTTTAAATGTGAATGCTTTTGAAAAGTTGATTTTTGACTACTGTTGAAGCCAGTCCTTTTTCTCACTTGATATGTTACACCTAACGAGACAATGGCTATAAATAAGTTTCAAAGGTCAACACACCCATATATGATAAAAATTCTTTAAATATCTTATTCTCTAGAACAAAAGGCCAATGACCTTGGGGCTTGGTATGTAGCATGTGGGATGTGGTCGCTACCAGGTTTGCACAAATGATGAATCTAGATTGACCTACTTTATGGCACAGTCAAATTTGATTCTTAATGCATTTATATGGGAAAAACCATGAAAAATCATTTTTCTATAACTGTTTAAGCCAAAATCATAATAATTTCGAGAAATGTTTAACCTTGTGAGACAATTGCTTTATATAAGTACCAAATGTCAAGATGACCGGTTGACATTTTATTGAATGCAACTCATTTGGACTGACACATACCTATATAAACATTCGTTTCTCAGAAATTACTGGGCTGTTTGATGGAGTATTCATTTGATTGTTTTAAGTGACTTGACCAAAATGGCTGCAACCCCCATATATGGTAAAACAAAATATGTTTTATTATAAGCTGCAGTTGACCTTGACCTATTTTAACATTATTAAAGAGGTCATGTGAGCGCCTCAGGACCTTCAGGTCCTCTAGTTTTGTCTTCGATTTCAATGGCAATACCACTTGCTGTATCTGTAGTACTGTCTTTTCTTGCGGTTTCTGTGCTGCTACCGTCGTCTGAATCAGTCGCTACTTTTCCCATATGCACAAATGCCATTAACAAACGCCCATATTGACAAGCTAGAGGTCAAACGTTTTGTCTCAGCCTTCATCAACGTCTGTACTGTGAATGCACAATAAGTATCAAAATTTCGAGCACTAGCCCATTTATGAGCCTTACATGTGCTTTATATCAATATGGCATTTTGACAAGTGTAGACTCAGACGAGCCTTCAAGCTTAGAAACTCCATATGCTGTTCGGTAGTAGCTTAACAATCAAGAATATTCAAGCGACTAGCAAAGACTTTGATCAGACTGTGTGTATCTCATGTCTCGACTCATAATGGTTTATATGTATGCCTCAGTGTTTTGATTTCATTTACAGACATAGTCATTATAATGACTTTAATGTTAACTGTCGTGAGTTGGCTCCCGGTACCGTTAGTTTAACAGGTGACAGGGCCAAGGGCGACGACAGTATACATTGCGCTTACATAGCATATAATTTATCAGAACTAAATAAATGAAAAGAAAAGCTGATATATAAATAATGTTATATCGTGAGACTAAAAAAATGGTAAGTGAGTATGATCAGGAAATACCACAATCACAAACTGCAGACAACCCCGTGGCACCGCCAGGAAGAGCCGCTCAACCATCACGAGACACCAGGAAGACAAATTAAGCAAAGCAATCAGCTCTCTCTTCCCCATCAAGATGATTGCAATACTAGAATGGACATAAAGTAACGTACAACAAAACACAGAACAATTACAGACTCCCTCAATGGGAGTAACAATAAACAAAAAGTCAACAACAACAGAACCACCGCCTTAGAACGGACAGCAGCCTAAGCCACCGGGGGACTTAAATGCATTTTACTGGTACCAAATCTTCGCCCTAGATTCTGCTGTTGTTGAAGTACAAGAAATGTTCAGCTCGCATGGAGGCCATCTAACTAATGCAATGTATCATCAAGGAAACACTCTAATCAAATTAACACTCCATGATGAAACAAAGAAAAGGGCTCATGACTCACAGATAGTCAGAGCTAAAGAAAACCTTAAGTTGAGCCACGGTGGGTCCAGCTACAGATAAGCATCAAGCACCAACTCACCGTTAAAAGCTTTACGTCAGAGCCGTCATAGAGTCTGAGGCCTGACCCACCGTCGTGCAATTAAAGAGGAAATCATAGCTATAAACTGCGATTGGGTTTAAAACTAGGCGTGTAGACTGTAGCATGATATCCAAATTATATCCAACGCTTATATAACGTTTTACTATCCTTTTGAATTGATCAATAAAATTAGGTTTTCCAACAATTCGTTTGAATTTATAGACTAAATCACCATAAAATATAGGTTCTGATATGCCTTGTTGTAGAAGAGTTTTTAACCCAATGTTGTATTTAACAATTAACTCTGAGTGTCTGTGGTAGAATTTAGAAAATGCTTTTCGAATTTTATGAAATCTATAACCTTGTTTTAATAATTTAGCAGTTAAAAATAAGTTTCTGTTGTTGAAGTCATCAACATTAGAGCACACTCTAGCAAAACGAATAAGCTGAGAAATATATACACCATAGGAAGGAGAGCGAGGAACATCTCCATCAAGAAATGGGAAATTTACTATTTCAAAATTAAAATCATCCCGTTTATCATAAATTTTAGAAGGAACTATGCCATTTGTTATTGACAAGTTCAAGTCCAAAAACGGAGCTTCAGTATCAGAAGAATTCGCCTTATTTAACTGAAGTTCAGTGGGATACATCTGACCTACCATTTGTTCAAAATAAGGATTATTAATATTAAGTAAGTCATCTAAATATCTGGAGGTAGAGTTTAAAGCTTCAATAATATCAGCTTGATTATTGCCTGACAAAAACAACATAAAGTCTCTCTCATAACAAAACAAAAACAAATCTGCAACAAGAGGAGCCTAATCAGTACCCATTGGAATACCGACAATTTGTTTATATAATTTTGAGCCAAATCTTATAAATATATTGTCCAAAAGATAATGGAGCGTATCACAAGCCCTGAATCTCAGCCTTGACAGCTACACCCTCTGTCCACAGAGCTTATAGGAACAGTGATGGCCAGATGCTTAGAAAAAGCATATTCTGAAACCAAAGCCTTTTGTAATGTCCCAAAATCTAAAATTGTGGTACTTGATTGTATCGATTCCTGATCTTTGCGCCCTTGCTTGCTTGGATTTATACAAGTTAACACAGCATATGTATGAGTGTCAGTTTAATAATGTTTACCTAAACTCTCCGTTTGAGCTATCGCAAATCGATATATCACATGTAAATTAATCATTTCCTGCGGATAAGATTACTACACAAGTGATCTATCGATTATAAGCCCCTAATAACTTTCTAAACAAAACATGCCGTTGCTGTCATTCTTGGGTGGCAGGACAGTTCATGTTTTTTTTTACTATTGTCTGGAAAAGGGGCTCAATCCATAATTGGGTCTCAATTAGTATGTATGCATTTGGCATGCACATGTACATGGCGATTTATGTAAGCATTTAGGAATAAATTCGAGTACCATACAGTCAAGCCAGAGAAACACTTGATATAAAGTGTGACCCGTGTGCACTACGCCAGAGAAAGGTGTGCACATAACTTTGAACTTCATCTGCGACCCATGCGCACTAGACTTTGAGACCCAAGTGCACTTGACATTCTGACCAAGAGGTAAATGAGAACTCCTTGTGCACAATGAAGTTCAATACCTGTATAGCACATAACACAAGTTGCATGTACCATAGCAAACAGTTTGGACCCAGATCATGTGTGGCAAGGTGTCAGGCCTTACCTGGATCCTAATTGACAATCTTATAAATGTCCATGTATATTTCTTTAATGTAATAGAAATAATTTTTCATTGAGAATATTTTACATGAGAAAAGGGACATTC
The DNA here is from genome assembly GCA_964019695.1 of Loripinus fragilis. Lineage (NCBI taxonomy): Eukaryota > Metazoa > Mollusca > Bivalvia > Lucinida > Lucinidae > Loripinus > Loripinus fragilis. Next base: position 12,226,212 of record OZ026530.1, read on the forward strand.
AACATACTTGCTAACACCTTTTTGTGATACCCATTCACCTTGTTTGTAAAACTTGATGATTAGCCTGAGGGGGTAGGATTAATTGTTTTATTACCCTTAACTACATTACTATCTGGATAATGATTTAGAGTTTTCTGAGCCTCGTCAGAGACAGTCCTATACTATAGTGACTCTTTATGTGAACATTGGCCTCAAATATTTTTATCGGCAAACCGAGATCCTAATTAGACCCGCAGTCTGTGACGTCTGATCTGGGTCTTAATTTTTGGCCAGGTACTAGGCTTATCTCTGTCTACTAGTCTTAACTCTGTCTACTAGTGTAGTCTGCTGATAATTTTTGCTAGCTAGTTGGACCCAGATCAGACAAAAATACAACCCTGCTTTCTGTGGAGCCCAATCTGGCTCTACACTGTTTGCCTATGACCACAAAATGATCATAGGCTTAATTTTGGTTAACTGCCATCTGCTATTAATCTTTGCAAAAACATGTTTGACCCCGATCAGTCCTGACGTTTAGTCAGGCCTAATCAGGATCCAAACTGTTTGCACTCTGATGGTAGACCGAGACCACACGTTCTGTGGCATCTGGTTTGCTATGACCCACAAAAAAGAAACTATGCTCATGTTGGTTAACTCTTTGCCTACTATTTTTGTGTCGTCGTCTGCTGATAATCTTTGCAAATAGGATGAACCCAGATGTTTGGCCTGATCTTTATCCAATCTGTTTGACACTCTAAAGAACTTTTTGAAAAAGATATCTAAAAACGGTAGACACCCAAAACACATGCATAATTACCAAGAAGGGTGTAAAAATGCTTTTTTTTATATCAAGATAAATGCTTTTTATTAAGTGGATGGATGCATACCCGTTTCACACTTTGTATGCTGGGTACTTTTTAAGTTCATGCATTTTTGTTGTCTGTGTTTTTAACAATCGTTTTTAAAAAATCTTCCACTGAGGAACACCCTCAGATTGTCAAACAGTTTGGATCCAGATCAGTTCAACAAAATGTCGGGCCTGTTCTAGACCAATGATTTTAGCAAAGATAATAAGCAGAAGTCAATCGCTATTTTGACACATTGAAAGCTTGAGGGAAGGGGATTAATTATTTTATTACTGATCAGTGTCAATCTCTGTGTTCTTAACCATTATCCTGCCAAATACTATTTTCCTTTGACTAGTCTTACAATGTAATCACTATAGACCAGACTTCTATATATTTTTAAGTTAAAAGCTATTTATACATTTCCAGATGAAAATCATCATGTAAGGTGGGTTAGGAGCTAGGATTTATAGCTAAACCCAGCTTTAACTAAATTTTCTGTCACTCAACAGGATATTGGTCTTCTTACCAGCTTGTGTGACCAATTATGTGGTCAATCCTTGAAGATGTATTATTGTATTGCATACAGGTGTAAACCTCTATCAGATCATAAACCCTTTGTTTTCTACCAGATTAAATAATATTTGCTTATATCACTTTAATATTAGCTCTTTCCTTGTTAACGGTACATTTTGTAGTCTGCTGATAACCTTGCAGTTAGCACACAGATCAGCTTGAGGACTGATGTTCCATTGGTCCTGATATGGGTCCAAATCGTACAGGTGTTTGTGACAGCACAGCCTAAATATGGCTATGATCTCTTGTAAATATTTCTGGAAATTTACATAACGATCAGTGATTTTGAAAGGAACTGACCAAATGTAGGACAAAACAAACCGTTACAAAACATCCCATGCCATTTTTTGCCACCCTGGACAAAACATCCTACATCAATTTGCCACAAAACATCCCGTGTAGATTTTGTCACCCTGGACAAAACATCCCATGCCATTTTCGCCGCCATGGACAAAACATCCCAAGCCATTTCTGCCACCCCGGACAAAATATCCCACACTCTGTTCAAAGCCTATGAAAGTGCATAAAACATCCCATTTAGTTAATTGTCACTATTATTAATATACTTAATGTACAATACCTATTGAAATGATTGGAGATCAAAGGTAGATAGATAATAAGACTAATTAGATATATGTTTCCCAATTATAATAGTTTGTTTGACCAAAACTGTAAAATGATATTTAACTTTAATAAAATTGTAAATGATTTAGATATAGATTCCAATACTCCTGCCTCCTGAGATTGTAAAAATTCAAATTATTTATATCCCTCTGCAGGGCATGTTATTACAGGTAATCTAAATGTCATTCCTGACGCTAGAGTTCGCAATATCATTTCTAAAGGTCCTAAATATAGATTTCCCTCTAATATTGATTTCTCGAAATGTCGTAGAGAGATCGCTGCTTCTTTAAATGACTTCAGTAATCGTTGGTGCAAACGGGAAAATGTTGAACCTGATGCTTTGAAGGAATGGAAGATTAACATTTTTAAAATTATTGATACTCGTATTTCATTTTACTTTTGTAATACACATCTTTTGCCCCCTAAACCTAAATCTTCTTTTAGTCATCTTAAACGAGGTATCCAGGATTTTCATATGAACTATGTTTTGGTTCCAGCAGATAAAGCTGCTAACAATGTTGTAGTTGTTTGACGATTGTATTATATTAATACTCTTAAGCGTGAGCTTGTTGACACTAATGCCTATAAACTGCAGCCTTCTTTAAGTGAAAGGGTGATTGTTGATGGGCATGGTTGTCATACAGCCCTACATTTTGATGTCAAAGCTAAAGAAAATCAAGACAAAGTTCCTACGTTGTACTGGTTACCTAAACTCCATAAAAAACCCTATAAAGCAAGATTTATTGCAAATTCTAGTTCTTGTACAACAACAGAACTTTCTAAATTGTTAACCTCGTGTCTTACAGCTGTTAAAAAACATGTTATCAAATATTGTGAAAAGGTATATGAGAGATCTGGTAAAAACCTATTTTGGTCGATTTAAAAATTCAGGTGAAATTTTAGATAAACTTAAAGCTAGAGATTTCAATGCGACCAGTTTGTCTACTTATGATTTTTCTACTCTTTACACTACTTTACCTCATAATTTAATTAAAGATAAACTTATTGATCTTGTTGAAAGTACCTTCTAGAGAGAAGGCTCTCCTTACCTTGCATGTAGTGACAGAAATGCATTTTTTACTTCAGAAAAACCTAAAAAATATCATGCATGGTCGTGTCAGAATGTATGTGATGCGCTGACCTTTTTGTTGGACAACATTTTTATTCGATTTGGCACCAAGCTCTATAGACAAGTTGTTGGGATTCCTATGGGCACTAATTGTGCTCCCCTGGTTGCAGATTTATTCCTGTTTTGTTATGAAAGGGACTTTATGATGTCTCTCTCTGATGATAAGCAGGCTGATGTTATTGATGCGTTTAACACTACTTCCAGATATTTGGACGATATTTTAAATATTAATAATGTTTATTTTGACAATATGGTTAGTCAAATATACCCTTCAGAGCTCCAACTTAATAAAGCCAATGCCTCTGATACCGAAGCCGCATTTTTAGACTTGCATTTGTCAATTTCTAATGATATTGTTTCTACCAAAATTTATGACAAACGTGACGACTTTGATTTTGAAATTGTCAATTTCCCATTTTTAGATGGTGATGTTCCTCGTTCTACATCCTATGGAGTCTATATCTCTCAACTCATTCGTTTTGCTAGAGCATCTAGCTATGTTGCTGACTTCAACACTCGCAATAAATTGTTAACTCAGAAACTTCTTAAACAAGGCTATCGGTATCATAAACTTCGCGAAACATTTTCAAAACTTTATAGACGATACTATGATTTGATTTCTAAATTCCAAGTTGGACTTAAATCTCTCTTGGGCCAAGGACTTTCGGAACCTGATTTCTATGGTGACTTGGTGTATACGTTGAAGAAGATTGTTGGCTCTATTAATTTTTCAGCGCAGTTCATTAAAATAATTTCCCATTATAAAAAGATTGGCTATAACATTAATGTATTGCAACAGACTGCATGCTTGGTAGTCAACCCAATCACGGTTGGCAACTTTGCTTTCCTCTTTAATTGCACGCCGGTGGGTGGGACTTCAGACTCTATGATGGTTCCGACTTAAAGACTTATCTATTGATGAGATGGTAGGGGCCTGATGCTTTGGCTGTTTGTCGGGCCCACCGGGGTTTACCTGTTGGATTTCTTTTGCTCCGGTATTCAGTTTAATTTACTGTTGAGTCCTTATCCTTGCTTTATCTCCTTGTTATATCTTGATTTATATGTTTTAGGAGATGATGCATTGATAAGTTAGGGGTCTTTCATGCAAACCAAATATCTATGTGTCTTGATCCACATCTGAATTAAGGGTGAGGTTGGCGCCGTTAAACCGGTTTAAGCCCTCCAGTAAAATATTTTACTGACCGTTCCAAGGCGGTACTTCTTTTGTGGATCTTTTATGTTTTTGTTCTGTCTTGTGTTTGCTATGTTTTGTGCACGTCTGTTTATATGTGCTTTGTGGTCACCTGCTGGGAAAGGGCTGACCTCTTGGCTCTCGTTTGTGGTGTCTTCTGTGAGTTTGTCACTTTCCCATTGGTATCCTGGGTCAGGTGTGGTACTTGATTGTATCGATTCCTGATCTTTGCACCATTACTTACTTTTCTTTTAAGATGCAATTGGTTTCATAACACTCAAATTTAGTTGATTGTCACAAGAAGATATAATTATTTTTTATTAAATTTTATTTAAACTATGAAACTGCCTTTCATTCAATTTAAGATCTAGTTTATATCATTTGGACAGTCTTACTAGGGCATTCACTGCTAGTACATGTAATAGTAGATGAAGGTCCCAAATGAGACTAACCCTGAAACAGCAGTCTGAGTGTGGGATGTTTTGTCCGGGGTGGCAAAAATGGCATGGGTTGTTTTGTCCGGGGTGACAAAAACAGCATGGGATGTTATGTCCGGGGTGACAAAAACAGCAAGGGATGTTTTTCCGGGGTGGCAAATCTTTGTGGGATGTTTTGTCCAGTGTGGCAAAAAATGACATGGGATTTTTGTCCAGGGATGTTTTGTCTGGCTCCCGAATTGACCAGCTTAGATTAACAATAATTAGAATTCATTACTCAAATATTTAGCGATTAAAGAAATTTGCTTCATGCTTAATTTCTATCTTAAAATTATAACTTAAACCATTTTTGTTCTAAGCGACTTTTGTCAAAGCAAAAGGCGGGGACCCAGATTGGGACCACCTTTCTGTTGGTTCTGATCTGGATCCAAACTGTTTCACAATCTGACAGTGTTCCTGAATGAAGTTTTGGAAAAAGTTAAATTTGAAAATGAGTAGTCAGCAGACAACAACAATAACAAAAATTAATAAAAAAAATTGGAACTTTGATTTAATGTAGAACAGTTTGTTATGGATTCTGCTTTATCAAACAGATAGTGAAGGTCTTGATCAATTATTTTAGAATGCAAAAAGTTAGGACCCAGATCAGCACCTACCTGATCTGGATCCAAACTGTATGACAATCTGACAGTGTTCCTAAAAGAAGTTTTGGAAAAAGTTAATTTTGAAAACGAATAGTCAGCAGACAACAACATTAAAAAAAATGGAACTTTCATTTAATGTAGAACAGTTTGTTGTGAACTCTGCTTTATCAAACAGACAGTGAAGGTCTTCATCAATTATTTATGATTGCAAATAGTTAGGACCCAAATCATTACCTCTCCTGATCTGGATCTGGACCCAAACCGTTTGAAAATCTGAAAGTGTTTCTGAAAGATTTTTTTGAAACAAAGTTATTTGAGCAGACCACAAAATGTGAGCATGACAGGCTGGTCTGGACATTTAGAGTGTAAGCAGATTATTGTTCACATCTAACTGAAAGATATTTTTGTTAACCTGACAGTAGATTATCACTTCTAATTGGCCTTTAATTGACCACACGTGTTGACCACCTGGTGTGTAAAGATATCACCTAGCCACTTAATCCTTTACAATGGAATTAATCAAATAAACATGAACAGAACAGAACAGAACAGAAGTTTATTAGACTTAAGCATATACAGCTCATCGTCACAAAACAAAAATACATATATGTGTAAGTATGATACATATGGAATGTACTGAGAGTGAAAAACATTTTCAAGTAGAAGGACAAAATATAGTAGCATTTAGCTAACTAGTAACAAATGTTGGCAGCCAAAAAGGCATATTTACCCACAGGACCATCGCGCCTTTCAGCCCTACAACAACCAAAATGGCCAAACCTCTTGAAAGAGGCCTCGCCATTCCGAGTGCTTTAGTGCAAAAAGGTGCTAGTAATATTGCCATGTTGGTACGACTGCTGCTGCTGTTGTTGTTGTTGTTTTAAACAGTAATGTTGAAACCTGCTTACAGCGTCTGTTTTACCATATAACACTCGGGATGGCCAATCATTTATTGAGGGTTCACCATTCCGAGTGTGATTTGGCTAACAGGCAATTTGATCAATTTCACCATATAACACTCGGAATGGTCAAACATCCAAAGAGGTTCCGCCATTCCGAGTGCGATACGGCTAAATTGAGTTGCATTATGATAAACTAATCAATCTGATTTACTAGGCTATCTCGCAGTTTAAAGGATTTGATTATATACAATGCTAAATTATTCAAAACTTTTGGTTTGGTAGAGTTAAGCAATGTAATATATTTATAAACGCTTGGCTTGTCGTAGAAATATTTCTGTATATATTGTCTTCTAATATTAATATAATTTGGACAAACTAATGTGAAATGATATTCATCCTCCAAATCGTTAAGGTCGCAAAAAACACAGGTTCTATTTTCTCGAGCTATATTCCTATGACGACCTGTTTCAATACATAAATTGTGGGAAGACAGATGTAATTTTGCAATTGCATTTCTTAATTTTCTGCTGTGCATAATTGATAAATAAGGTGAAATAGTGATGGATTGCATAAGTTCCCTATAGATAGTTAATGTAGTAGAAAGGTTTACTCCTTGTATCCATTCTCCTACATAAATATCTCGTAATCTGCAATTTAGTATACTTAAGAATAATTTTGTGTTAACAGATTCCTATGTAAATATCCTCTTCAATAGAGAAAAAGTTTTTTTTTCTAATTTTATCCAAACTAAGCAATCAACATTGTTTTTTACCAACTTAATACCCTGTCTTATATCGTCTTTAATGTATACAATAATCCCGCCACTAGCTCGCTTAGCACGTCTATTTTGAAAACGTCTGTACGAATGTATAGGGTTTGAGTAGCCATTTAGTTCAATCCTAGAATTTTTACTTGTCCAAGTTTCAGTTAAGCAAATTATGTCATATTCACTCAAGAATTTAGTGAAGTCATCACAAGACTGTTTTGATGCAGTTAGTCCTTCCACATTCCACGAAATGATTTTTATGTCACTCTCATGTGGACCCTAATTTTGAGGGCCTCTGTATAATTGCTTGTCAATGTAGAGTTTGTCTACCACGATGTAGGCGTCTTGGCCTTTCCCGCGTGCTTCTTTCATAATTGGGACTAGTTTCCTATGAGTATCCATTATTTCCTTCGGAAATTGCTGGCTGATTCCATAACTAGTGTTTTTCAGTTTATTTGCACTTTTACGAACCTTCTCTCTATCTGGGTAATAAGCGAACTTTGCTACTATCGGTCGTGTTTTGGTGGGACTGAATCTCCCCATCCGATGTGCCCTGTGTAATTTGATCTCTGTGGTCGCGTTCTCTATCTCTAACATTTCTTCCATAAAGGTCAAGATTTTCCTGACACAATCATCATCAGTCTCGCCCTTTTCTTCCGGTATTCTGTAGAAGATCAAGTTGTCTCGCATGCTACAACATTGTATATCCAATACTTGAGCTTTCAAGTCGCTTTCTTTCTTACTTTGCTCAGTCTCAAGAGTTTTCATTTTTTTCAACAGTGAATCGACCTCCTTCTGTTTTGAGTTCATGCGCTCTACCGACTCTGAATCAAAATCACGACTATCTTCTAGAGCACTGACTTTTTTCTCTAATTCCTTCACTTTTACTTCGATATCGCTCACTTTTACTGTTACATTGTTTATAGATGACTGGATTGAATCAAGCTGTCCCAGTTTTTTGTCCATAACATCGAGTCTTTGTAGTATAAGGGACATAACTCCCTGATCAGAGCCCATACCCAGGGCTCCAGGTGATTGGGGATATGGCTGCGACATAGAAGGCATTGGATGCATTGACTGTCCATTATTTATCATGTTGGCAGAATATGAAAATGTTCCTGGAGAAATATGAGGGTTGAACTGACCTGCCTGTGGCTGTGACATTGTCTGAATTGGAGATGTAAAGTTAGCTCCACTGTAGTTCGCCATTAATCTTTTGTTCTCAGATTCAACAGTTTGTGAACTAGGCGAATTTTTGTCCTTTTTCCTCTTCTTTCCAGCCTTAGCACCACCCATTAGTAATGTCCAAGTACATTATCCAACCGATAAACAAGCTGCAACCACTTATACTCTCAAGATGACCAGTATATTTACAAAATATATTCAAAATTTATCTCTGCAAAATTTTCCACCGCCATACTTTCACGCATGCGCATTAATCATGGAGTTTTACTTAGCAGGTTTAGTACACAAGCATTAGCTGTCACAAACAATGTAGACACAGATGAGAAAGCGCTAGCAAGTAATGAGTTAAGCCAGTCATGCCAATTTAGGAAATTACTTGGTGTATCCTTGTGATGAAAAAGTTTCTTTTTTTTTTTGTGTGTGTGTTTTTTATAAATTATTTGCACCCAGAATCAAAAGAAATTCGTTCCTGATCAGTCTGTTCTTCATGAGCAACGCTGATCTGAGACTATTTTCTATCTCAGTGATAACTTTTGCCACAGCGGTTATATTTGAGTAAATTTAAGAACAGCGCTTTTGCAAACAGTTTGGATCCAGATCAGGTCCAACAAACTGTCGGACCTGATCATAATCTAAATTGTTAATCACTCTGATGGTATTTCTGAACTTAAGCAATGAAAGGCAACTCTTGATATTATGTAATCATAAAGTACTGAAGCCATAAAATTTGACAATTTTGAACAATATGCAGATGCTTAACCCCTGGCCTGCTGAGCAAGTCACATGCCACTCAAATTTTAATTATTACTTCATTTGTTTTAATAAATTCTGGCTTTGCAAAAATAAAAAAAAACCACATAAAATTATTGCATGAACACTATCAGAGTGTTAACAGTTTGGACCAGATTGGGTCAGCATTCTGTTGGGTCTGACCTGGGTCTTTATTTTCAAAGATTAACAGCAGATAACAAAATTTTTCGCTTGCAGGCAAATACTATTATGAAAAAATATAAGTTTGGATCAGGTCTAAAGGAAAAATGATTGGAAAAGGTTGATTTTTAAAGACATCAGCTAATGAAAAAATAAAAAAAAATAAAAAAACCCATAAAAATTCAAAACATACAAAATTGTCAACTCAATTATTAACAAAAATCTTATATCTGCAGGCAGACTGGTTTTGTTCTGTGTGCCAACACATTTAGGCTTATTGAGATATGAAAATGTAAAATGGTGATCAAAGCTGACACATCTAAATTTGATTGGATAATTAAATATAAAAGAACCAATTAATGATAAGTTAATTTATTGAAATAACTGTTAACCATTAAAATGTTAAACGATAATAGCAAATAAGATTTCATTAACTAATTTGATTCAATAAATGAATTGAAGCGTAAGAAAATAAAAATAAAAATTTACTTTCAGCTGATATAAGTACAATGTACAACAAATAAACAATCAATTTGAATGTTCTATCTTTGCAATACTTATAGCAGATGATATCAAGAAAATGTTTGTGCACTTTTTGCACTACAAGTGCACTATGGACTAAGAATAAGATGTATTTCATCAATGATTGCTTTGCATTTCATGTGCACTAGGGTTTGAGACTGGGTTGCAACTCATCGCTCAAAGCTAGCTCACCTGTAGTGCAACCCATGTGCAACTCATGTGCACAAGGGTGTAAAGTGTTTCTCTGGCTTGACTGTACCTATCATTCGGATGGGTACCCTAATCTAAATTCCTGAATACTTTATACTGAATGCTTAAAAATTATTGAATTCTATAGTCCCTTTTGCTAACAACACTTTTTCTATATATTATTAAAACCAATACCTACCATATCCACTCTGTGAACTGTCGGCAATACGCGTCAATACCAGCAAAGCGACGTATATCTTTACCAGTGTGTGAATACTTACCGGTGAATCTCTAGTTACAACAACCGTCTCATCAATTTCACCACCAGCAAGCTGTCCGGTTATCTTGACGCTGGTTCCCCGTCCTGGTGTGTATATATCTACTGAAAGCTCAGCTGTAGCCTCTGTCTTCAGGAAACCAACGTGATATTTCTTTCCCCAAGTAGTGGAGGACCCTGAAATATGACATGTAAAATAGAACTTTTTGCTCTCTGTAAAGGCGTTAACTTTAATATTCATATCTGGGCATGGTTCAGGTTTTTCATCGGTTAAACAAGGGAAATCAGGTTCTAATTATAATTTGTTGAAGAATTAATTGGTTGTTTTGGCTGCACAAACATGTGTGCATTTCATGAAAATCCTAACCGTATACACACTGATCTCGCATTTATTAATCCTTAAAGGGCATTATCACAAAATGTATGTTTTGTCGACACTAAAATAGTTAAGGCGTCATAGACAAACAGTGTGGACAGAAATCAGACTGCTCCTACAGGAGCAGTCTGGTCTGTGTTCACACTGTTTATCTCTATGCTTATGTTAAATAGACATTTTCCGATGCAGTTATTTTGCAGACGTTTTAAAGACTAAGTAATGTGTTTTGCGTCTATACGGAGGTAATGGCGCAAGATGATACAGTTACTTTTGAATAAAACCACGCCTCATTTTCTGCTTTTACCTATGTCTTAGATTGACCAGTCCCAATTACGCATTCATGAGGTGCCCCCTTAACAGTGACATAAATGTTATAAAATAACTATGACTACTACATGTATTACAACATATTCAGAATGGAACCATAAATAGCCAGTCGCCTTATTCATACATCATCAAGGTACAGATCATGTGCATATAAAAAAGGGATTAGGGATGCTGTATGCATTCCTAGTCCCTTATTATATGTACATGATCTAAACCTCGTTTATAGTCAGGAAATACAACCGCAGCATAGTTCAGGACATTTTTTGTGATATAGCTGTCATGTAAATATAAACAATTTGCCATAGAGTGACATGTATTTTAGTACTGATTGGCAGTTTTAGATGTTTAAAAGAGGCAACGCCAATAGACATGATACTTGTTTAGTGTATATTTCAAAATAAGTTTCCATAACTTCAGTAACATATGTTGTTCGTACACATAGGAATGGCCAGGCAATTCCAATGTGCACCTACAACATATGTCCATTCGATAAATGAGTGATTTTTCACCATAAAGCAGGTTTTCCACAGGTTTTTCAACTATTTTTTTTTTATGTTTCAGTGTCATGGGCATGTAGAAATGAACAAATTTTGTGTATTTTGGCATGCACCTGGATGACAATAATATACTCGGAAGAAAAAGTTTAGTCAATATTTATGTTTTCTCACAAAATCAACAATACTGGATATATCTTGGTCAAATTGTATACAGTAGTTATATTATCGCAACTTTACATGTATCCGTTTATTTTGTGAAAAATAATGCCTCCCTTAGACTGTATCAACCAAATTTCAAAATGCACGATGTGCACGTGCTGCGGTAAACCGGCAGGGTTATTTTCTAATATGCGGCTGGATATTGAAAAAAAGTTGTTCCTATTGCAATAATCCGGAGAAAACTCAGTGTTAGCAACCTTAAGGCGCCGTCCAGGCTATCAACAAAGTACAGAAATACCGCGTTTTGACTTCTTGATGCAGGTACACGTGTGGCTGACGTGCCACGCAGTTTTGGATGTAATAAACAATCAAATTATCGTCTGCAAACACGTTTCCGACAGCCTGGCAGTAAAAATGACAATCCTCCGTCAGGGAGACAACGGATAACGACGCCACTTGAAGTTAGGGTCAGCGTGACGTCAATATGGCGTTACCGCTTCATGGCCATTTGAAAACTTCTTAAACACCTTAGACATGCAACAGATACGAGAATTTCCGTCTAAACTGCAAGAAATCGTCTAAGGGGCGTTTGACTGATTTTTGAGCTTTGAAAGGATCATTGACGGTTTGGGCCTTATACGCCTATTTTTCTGATTCCCAGAACGCAGCTTTTGAACTCCTGGTGTGATGCATGTAGTATCAGTGCAATAGGTGAATCTAATGGCAATAGCGACCTAGCAAAATATTTTCAAAATTCCTACACATTCAAGAGTTATGGCGGGTAGAAAGGGGAGGGGGTGTGAACTTTCATGAAAATAAACAGTGCTTTAAAACGTGATTTCTGCACGTTTTCTAGATTTATTTGGTAGGCATGGTGATATCTATTGAACATACCATATGCAGAGTATTAACGAATAACGATAATTGAAGAAATTGTTTTAAAAACAAACTATGTTTTGTAATAAAATGATTTTGGGGAGATAATTTAGAAGTTACCTGTACATTTTTGACTACATGTACAGTAAATAATACAAAACTGAAAGCTCAACAAAAGAAATAAATATTTTGGAAGGAATGAAAGTGTCCCATTTAGCATTAGAAAGTGAAACTGATTCTAACTAGATCTTTTGAATATAACTTTTGCTTTGTTTAAAGGGCATAGCATGTTGAATGTATTTAAAGTGTCCAAATATTTATGGTATACATATGCATGTATATCCCTATATGAGACAATATATTGAATTTACCTGTTATAACTCTTTGCATGCCAGTGGATATTTTGTCGTCTGCCAATAGCCTTTGCAAACAGTTTGAACCCAGATGAAGACCAACAGAATGTTGGTCTTGATCTGGATCCAAACTGTTTGACACTCTGATGGTGGCCCTGGGTGGTTTATTCTTAAAAACTTAAGTTTGAAGAAAGTAAGCCAACGAAAATAAAAACAGGAACAATTCCCTAGCATGCAAATAGATAAGTACAGGACGTTTGCAAAATAATGTGTCATTTGATAACAGTGAGATTTTTTCTTATGAAAAAATGCATAAAACCTTGCTCATTCTACTTTTAATCTTTAAGTACTTTATATTAAACTGGCACATAATACAAAGCAATTTTTGAGGTTGGTTCTAGAGAACTTCATTGCTGTCATTAATTTCTTATTTGGTAGAAAAGGCATTTTATGGGCTTAGGCCCTGGGTTTTTGGGCTGCTGAAATCTTCCCCCCCCCTTGTGTCAGCAAGCCACTTCCATACAATGTGTAAAATATGGTAACACATATACATGCAAAAGCTTTTGCTGGCACACAGGGGTAATGATATTTTAAAAAATGTTTTCGTATTTCCATATATCTTAATGTAAAACTGATTGTTCTACGCAAATTTTACATCTTTGAAGCATTTAATATCGAAAACGGATTTCACAGCCATAAAGTACTTAGGTCAGGGTAGCTTCAAGGTGAAGAAAGGGATGATTGACAAACTTTTATTTTACTGAAAACTATAGGCATTTACCCATAGCAAGTGTCAATGATCCTTTGAATTTTTATATTGACCCCTTTGTGTATTTTTGATGAAAAAAGGCGTATATTTTCAGAATGTTTTGTTGAAAATGTTCACATTTGTAAGAAATGAAATGTATTTTATGTTGAGTAAGGTTTTTGTCAATAATAAGACTGTCTAACAAAATCATTGCACAATGTGTCTGTACTGACTAAACTTTTTCTTCTGAGTATAAATAGCCAATTTTATATTATTGACAGCTTATCTTAAGATGTTTCATGGAATGAAATGCTAACTTGGTGGTTGCCTGGATGTAAAATCAGAAAAGCTAAGAAGCAAAGAATAAAAGGGTTTGACACCTTTATAAAGGGTAATTAGGGTAATTTGGTATGCCGTATCCAAAAACCAATGTTGGCAAGCTGAAAAATTACGTCTTAATGAAATAATTTGCATATTTTCAAAATGGTCGCCAAAAGCATGGAATTTGACATATACTAGGCCAAAAAAGAAACGCCGCATACAATAATTAGAAATATTGTGTGTTAAATGAAAGTGGCAAAATTCCATAATCTGTCCATGTTTTGCTATTTTTTCTTCCGCACATTTTCCCCACTGATTTATTGAGGTGAGTCAATCAAAACCAGTGTACTTACCGATTTTCCATTTTCCTGTCTTTCACGCGCACACTCAGTCCATTCAGATTTACATGTGTACTAACTACTGAAATCTCTAGTAGAACATCCTAAACGTCTAAAAAAACATTTATAAACTTTGGAATTTCAGATTAATCATTGCTAATTTACGATGACAAAATTGGCACGTGTGGAACGTGAACGTGCAATAGGAATGTTAAAAGCTAACGCGACGCCATTGCTAGTAGCCAAACAATTAAGGTGCCATGTTAGGACGGTTGGACGTCTTAAGAATCGTTTCAAACAGATTAAAACAACGTCACACCATCCGCGTCTAGGGCGTCGACGTGTGTCGACGCTACGTCAAGATCAAGACTTCAAGACGTCTCATTTGTGCAATCGATTTCATCTGGAGTCAGTCACAGCTAGGATATCCCAAGGAACTCGTAATCCAAAAATCAGGGCTCAAACTGTGAGAAATCGTTTCAAAAGATTTCTTTAAGTGCCCCACCTCCCAACGTTTGACGGAACTTAACTTTGGTGCAGTATTTACGTCAAATTAAGGAACCCCCGGTAGTGCCAACGTGTTAATGAATTGAGAAACTGGCAAAGAGCATTCTCTGGCACCATCTTGCTCTAATTTTTCTAATTATTGCATGTTTCTTTAATGAAAGACATAACTGTTGCAGTTAGCACTTTTCATACATAGCGGCGTTTCTTTTTTGGCCTAGTATATTACTGAAGTATTTTATTTTTTGACAACTTTTTAATCAAAAAAACACTAGTATTATGTCCTAAGATGGTTTTACCCTTAGAGAAAATGGTTTAGGCGGCATTCTACATAATTATTCCAGGCTATTACCGTATTCATGGTAATGAATGTCCGTTTAGCTATAAATTCATACATAAACTTGCCTTATTCAGTTCCCTGCTTTTTAAATGAACGTTTTATTCATAGCACGATGTTGTACTGTTTACCAGCTTTTCACGTTATACATGAGAAAGAAACTTTTATAAGCAACAAGTTGTTTAAAAAAACATATGTCATAATATTGACATTTCAACTGCGAGTCTTAAAATGTACCATTACATTTGAGATGCTGTTCATACCTTCATGAACAAATCAATTTAAGCCACACCCACATACGTGCCGTTTGGACAGGCCAACGTCAACGCCATCCAATTACGTTGCTTGTTTACTGACATTTGCGTGACGTTGAACACGTATCGCCATGACGTTAAGCGCGGAAATTTGGTGTTTGGGCTGTTCCAAACTTTCCATAACGTCTGATTTAATTCAAAATATCTAGAAAACCAGCCAAGTTAGGTGAAAATTGAAAACTGATACTTGACTTATAATATATAATGTAAATATAAGTAATAAATTCGTTTTTTTGGTCTATTCATGGAATCATGTATACTTAGGGTCTCTTGGAAAGTTAACGTGAAGCCCTTCTTAAATGTCCATGCCCAAATATATGGTACATTTTGTATCTACAAAAAGTAATAACATGTACATTTCTTATTACCTTAGGGTCTAATTAGACCAGCCTTGCACCATCAGAAAATGCCTAATGTGTGTGAAATTGTTTTGTGAGACCACCTTAATAGGGAAAAAATATTGCCCTAAAGAAAACCAATTTGAGCTATATGAAATTGCATGATTTCATGTCAACGCATAACGCGCTTCTAAAGAATGGGGATGTCCATACAAAAGTTCTCCTATCTCAACAGTAACTCACCCTAAACTTTTACACTTGGTACCAACTGAATATTAGGACATAGGACTTTCATCAGATGTTCAATTATGCAAATTATTAAATGCGCATATTCGAGAATATTAATGAAAACATTAGAAATAAGAGAACAAGAAATGTCACAAACCTGTGACGAATGCCCCCAAAGAAATTGGTCTAGCATAAGACACATTTGAGGAAAGTTAGCTGTAATATAGGAGATAATATGCTCCAGACACGAAAAACCTAGACTTGAGGCTAGAAGTCAATGTCAAGGTCAAAGTAACCCAAAATGGTATGCATCACTTCACCATCCCAAGAGGAATCACCACCCCAAATTTGGGAGTCCTACATCAAATAATATAGGAGATATGCTCCAGACACAATTATTCTAGGTCAAGATCACAGTGATCTAAAATGATATGTGACACATCAGCATCCAAAGATGTATCAATACAGCAAATTTGGGATTCCTCCCTCAAATAATATATGAGATATGCTCTTGACACGATTATTATAAAAATTAGGTCAAGGTCACAAAACTGATACATGAAACTCTACCATCCCAAGATGCAACCACACACCAAATTTGGGATTCCTAGCTCAAATAATTTAGAAAAAAAATGCTCCAAACATAATTGTTCTAAAACTAGGTCAGAGGTCAAGGTCACAGTGACCCCAACTCGTATGCAAGACTTGGCCATCCAAAGATGCACCCACACACCAAATTTGGAACTCCTACCTCAAAGAATATAGAAGTTATGCACCAGACTCAATGCCGATTCTAGAAACTAGGTCAAGGTCACAGTCACTGGAATATAAAATGGGACAATCCGTCATTCCAAGATGTATTCACACACCAAATTTGGGATTCCTACCTCAAATAATAAAAGAGATATGTTCTGGACACGAATATTCTACAAACTATGTCAGAGATCAAGATCAAAGTGACCCGAAAATGGTATGTGAAACTCTGCAATCCAAGGTGGCATCCACACACCAAATTTAGGATTTCTACCTTTAGTTATATAAGAGATATGCTCCGGACATGATTATTCTTAAAACTAGGTCAGAGTTCAAGATCACAGTGACGAGTAAATGGTACATGACACTCCACCATCCAAAGGTGCATCCACACACCTAATTTGGGATAACTATCTCAAATAATATAAAAGATATGATGCGGACACAATAATTATCAAAACTAGGTCAGAGGTCAGAGGTCAAGGTCACAGTGACCGGAAAATGGTACATGACACTCAGCTATCCAAAGATGAATCCACACACCAAACTTGGAATTCCTACCTCAAAGGATATAAGAGATATGCTTTTGACATAATAATTCTTAAAACTAGGTCAGAGGTCAAGGTCACAGTGACCCAAAAATGGTATGTAACACTCCATCATCCCAAGATGCATTTACAAACCAAATTTGGAATTCCTATCTTAAAGAATATAGGAGATATGCACCAGACACAATGCAGTTTCTAGAAACTAGGTCAGAGGTCAAGTTCAAGGTCACAGAAACCCAATTATGGTATGCGACACTTTGTCACTGCAAGATGCATCTACACACAAAATTTGAGATTCCTACCTCAAATAATATTAAAGATATGCTCCGGAGGTCAGAGGTCAAGGTCACAGTGACCCGAAAATGGTATGTGACACTCCATCATCCCAAGATGCATTTACACACCAAATTTGGAATTCCTATCTCAAATAATATAGGATATATGCATCATACCCAATGCAGTTTCTAAAAACTAGGTCAGAGGTCAAGTTAAAGGTCACAGTGACACAATTATAGTATGCGACACTTCATCATCCCAAGATGCATCCACAAGGCAAATTTGAGATTCCTACCTCAAATAATATAAGAGATATGCTCCGGACACAATTATTCTAAAAACTAGGTCAGAGGTCAAGGTCAAGGTCACATGGAACGGAAAATGGTACGCAACACTCCGTCATCCCAAGATGCCTTTACACACTAAATTTGGAATTCCTATCTCAAAGAATATAGGAGATATGCACCAGACTCAATGCAGTTTCTAGAAACTAGGTCAGAGGTCAAGTTCAATGTCACAGTGACCCAATTATGGTACGCGACACTTTGTCATCCCAAGATGCATCTACACACAAAATTTGAGATTCCTACCTCAAATAATATAAGAGATATGCTCCGGACACGATTGTTCCAAAAACTAGGTCAGAGGTCAAGGTCACAGTGACCCGAAAATGTTATGCGACACTCCGCCATCCCAAGATGTATCCACACACCAAATTTGGAATTCCTACCTCAAAGAAAAAAGAAGATATGCAACGGACACAAAGCGGGATGGACGGACGGACGGACGGACTGACGGACAGTGTGATTACTATATGCCTCCCAAAGTTCCTTTGAGGGCATAAAAATCGCATAAAAATAAATATGTGTACAT